>CM068307.1:519199-1194199 GCA_034768735.1 Schistosoma mekongi | reverse complement strand
TGGGGTTGTGGATAATGACTGTTGAGGTCTCTCACACCAAAACTAAGAGTCTGTTCAATGTTAGCTCTTGGTTGTCTAACACACACCAATTCGTGACATCTAATCCATATTGTGTATTGCTAAATTTTTATCCAGAAAACGTCATTAATCGTTATGATTGATGTTGATTTTGCCATAATGACACAAAACAACAGCAACAACAACAATTTCGATCAACATCTGTGAAATTATAGCACGGTTTACTTGATTTTCTTTTTGATTCTACATATGAACTCTACAAAACATAAGTCAGATGTAAGGAAGAAAAACGCTAATGAATGTTTATTCTGGTAGATTTTAGACATTTATTTGTAGTTCTCTGTGAATTTGAAATCATCATTACAATTCATTCAATCCACTAGGGGACATTTTTATCTATTGGCCAATCAGAATTTTCACATCAAAGTTTTTTCTGTTGATGATTGGACAGAATTTCTTCAGCTCCCTCAAAGCTTCTTAAGGCTTCTTCAAAGTTACTGGAAGCTGTTCTAACAACATATTCAACTAAGAAATAAATAATAAGGTGTAGATTGTTATTATGAAATATATTTAACATGTTATTTGTATTCGTCTCAGTTGAATACAATTGAAAATAAAGTGTACGAAACACTCGTTACCTTCCAGTATGGAGCTTAGTGATATTATACAGAGGATACATCATCAGTAGTTAAATCCAATTCTCGAGGTACAATTAGATGAACATTTATTTCTAAAATTCTCAATACAATCCATTTATTATGATATTAGTGACAACTGAGAGTATTAGACTCCCGAAAATAATTGGCTTGTGCTCAAGATAATTCAGATTCATTGGCCAGATAGTATTATTAACCAACATCTGTAACAGAGAACAAGCTAATCAAAATCCAACTGATGAAGAAATCAAGAGAAAACGCTGAAGGTAAATCGGACATTTATTGTGTAAATCATCAAACTGCTTCATAAGATTGATTAACTCTAACTTGTAAGCCTCAAAGTCATAGGAAAAGAGGATGACTAAAGAACACATCACATTTGGAAAAGTGGACAGACATGAAAAGAATGAACAGCACTTAGGAAGAACTGGAGAGTAGATATGAGGACATGGTTAGTTGGCGAATACCACGTGGGGTAACAGGCATTGACTGATTGTTTGGTTTGTGATGACTGTCATATTTCGAGTTTGTATAACCTTTACTAGTAATAACTTTGTAAAAGAACTTAGTAAACATTATTCAAGTTAATTGTTTGAAATTGTAGCTTGGAGACTGAAGAACTATGGTTCAACGTCCACTGGATTAATGGGTGTTCGGTGGCACTGAGGAACTCTATACAAGGATGATACAGTTGTTTAGTTATTCCTGGTGTCTATAAACAGAACAAACTTATTATTTTAACTTATTATTTAACTTTATTCCACGAAGATATAACAATTATGGTATGATTATCCAATTTTTAATCCATCTACACTAAGTGGGGAATCATGATGATTAAACCAAAACACTTTCATTATCTTAATAGTTGGGGGGAGGGATTATTGATTGAAGAGTTATATGTAGTGATATGAGAGACTAATCACCAATGGCATCGAATGATGGTTTCTTGATATCAAAAATTGATTGGAGTAAGAATTCTATCACTCGATGTCAACACAATAGTGCAAATGAATAACGTTTGCTGAGTGATCTGAATGTTCCGGAACACTACTTAATTGTCCGATACAGCGATGAGACTGTTGAATAGTACCCATTGATTTTAAATACTACCCAACCAACAACAAGTTTTGTTAATATAGTCGATAAAACTAAATGCCAATTGTTAAAAAATCACTTCAACTGTTGTGCAGATTGCTGAATTTGTATTTGGAACATCCGTTCATTGATTCCCGGTTATTATTAGTTGTCTAACTTGCCCTAATTAACATCATCGAATTCAAAGTTAACATAACCTCATAGAATTATTGTGAAAGTCACGTTAAACAGTGTGTATTCTGTAAAGTTCACAGTTTCAATCTATACTAATGTCCTTTACCAATAACATAATTTAGTTTTATCATATATGGTGTATCTTACGGATGTTGGAAATGAAAACAGAATGCAAGATAAGTAGTATATCAAGTAATATAATTGATGGATTCAATGATAATAATTAAGATCAGTAAATTATGTCATGTTGAATCATTAGATCAAACACAGTATAATTGATAATAGTTTGAAGTACAATTGATCAACAATCTCCAAACAATCCATAGAACGCCACCGCGTTTATCATTAGACTATTGAATCCAGACAGTTATAGTTTTGCAACGGAAGCATTGTCAGTCACAATCCAACTTAAATAATACTTGTGAATATTTTGCAGTATCGTGGAAATCCGCTGATAATGTACATATGGCAATATAAACTGACCAGCTTCAGTCTATAACAAATCAACTGGAATATACAAATTTATCCTAATACCAATGTGCCTGTTGCACAAGCGTGACTGACTGGACTCAGTAGTCTAATGGTGAACGCGGTGACGTTCGGCACGAAACGGTCTGAGTTCGAACCCCACTGTAAATATCAACATTGGGATGCAGGTATATCTAGCCGATGAGTCGTATTTTAACGTATCTATTTATCATTCAGTTATTATCGTTAATGATTGAATATGCTCAATTATTGTTGTTAGTTGCATATCATTACTGGAATGAATCAATATAACTTCAAATATGATTAAGATAGATTGTATCTAGTTAGTTCACTGGATAACCGTCTACATCGTCGCGCGATGTTGGCTAGGGCTGAAGTAGGATGGAAGAAGGGTAGGGGCGGCCAAACCAGAACATGGCATCAGTCCATGAATTCCCTGACTACTGGTCTAAGCCATGTAGGTAGATGTAGATTACCTGGTTGGGGTCCGCTGCTGCTGCTGCTGCTGCTGCTGCTGCTGCTGCTGCTGCTGCTGCTGCTGCTGCTGCTGCTGCTGCTGCTGCTGCTGCTGCTGCTGCTGCTGCTGCTGCTGCTGCTGCTGCTGCTGCTGCTGCTGCTGCTGCTGCTGCTGCTGCTGCTGCTGCTGCTGCTGCTGCTGCTGCTGCTGCTGCTGCTGCTGCTGCTGCTGCTGCTGCTGCTGCTGCTGCTGCTGCTGCTGCTGCTGCTGCTGCTGCTGCTGCTGCTGCTGCTGCTGCTGCTGCTGCTGCTGCTGCTGCTGCTGCTGCTGCTGCTGCTGCTGCTGCTGCTGCTGCTGCTGCTGCTGCTGCTGCTGCTGCTGCTGCTGCTGCTGCTGCTGCTGCTGCTGCTGCTGCTGCTGCTGCTGCTGCTGCTGCTGCTGCTGCTGCTGCTGCTGCTGCTGCTGCTGCTGCTGCTGCTGCTGCTGCTGCTGCTGCTGCTGCTGCTGCTGCTGCTGCTGCTGCTGCTGCTGCTGTACAATTGATCAACAATCTCCAAACAATCCATAGAACGCCACCGCGTTTATCATTAGACTATTGAATCCAGACAGTTATAGTTTTGCAACGGAAGCATTGTCAGTCACAATCCAACTTAAATAATACTTGTGAATATTTTGCAGTATCGTGGAAATCCGCTGATAATGTACATATGGCAATATAAACTGACCAGCTTCAGTCTATAACAAATCAACTGGAATATACAAATTTATCCTAATACCAATGTGCCTGTTGCACAAGCGTGACTGACTGGACTCAGTAGTCTAATGGTGAACGCGGTGACGTTCGGCACGAAACGGTCTGAGTTCGAACCCCACTGTAAATATCAACATTGGGATGCAGGTATATCTAGCCGATGAGTCGTATTTTAACGTATCTATTTATCATTCAGTTATTATCGTTAATGATTGAATATGCTCAATTATTGTTGTTAGTTGCATATCATTACTGGAATGAATCAATATAACTTCAAATATGATTAAAGATAGATTGTATCTAGTTAGTTCAACTGGATAACCGTCTACATCGTCGCGCGATGTTGGCTAGGGCTGAAGTAGGATGGAAGAAGGGTAGGGGCGGCCAAACCAGAACATGGCATCAGTCCATGAATTCCCTGACTACTGGTCTAAGCCATGTAGGTAGATGTAGATTACCTGGTTGGGGTCCGCGTGACGATCGCAACAAATGGCTGGAGATACTGGGCGATATGGCTCAGAATCGGTCACAGTGGTGCAAGTGTATTCATTATTTAATCTCATCTAAATCTTGAATTCTATTGTTATTGCTGCTGCTGCTGCTGCTGATGATGATGATGATGATGATGATGATGATGATGATGATGACAACCTATTATTCCCGAATTGAACATTAACTCTGTATTACAGGTGTATCAGGAAATGTACATTCTAAACTGTATTTTAAAATTAGAAAGCATATTAAGTAAGATAGATTGTTGATACTATTGAACATTCTTTAATCAAACTGAATCCCATCATTGGACGACATAAGTTCTGGAAAGGACTAAGTGAAGTCAATATAGTCTAGATATATATATCTTTATCTATTGCACTACTTTAAACTTTACTTGATCTTATATAAGTCGGATTGTGATTGGAAAGTGGAATCTAGGACGATCATTTCGTCCTATTTGGGACTCATCGATTGTATGTACTTGTATCCAAATGTTGATATTCACACTGGGACTCGAACTCAGACCGTTTCGTGTCGAACGCCACCGCAATTCACCACTAGACTACTGAGTCCAGACAGTCATCTTGTTTAAGAATGATAAGTTTATAAAGTTACCGATTGGGAATAATAGAGTTACCCTTCAATATTGTCATTCTTAGTCTACAACATGACTTATCATGTATGTTGTGACTCCCCTGTTGACAAAAACTTTAGTTAATTAGACAATTCAACTTGTACAAAAAAATTAATTAATCACAGTGGTGAATTCCCCTGTCCCATCTCTTTCTCTTCTGTTGATTATTAATTTTTTTGTTGTTTATCTTTTAATAGAAAAATAAAATAAGAAAAAGAAACGAAAACATCACTTTAACCACGGAAACACGTTTTGTTTATGTTCGTGTTGGCGGTTTTTCTTGCATAACAACAACAACAACCACCACCACCACAACAACAACAGAAAAATTAATCAATTTTTTTTGACTTGATTATTTATCAGCATAAAAATCAACTTTTAATCAGGAAAATAATTTTTATTTTTATTTTTATTTTTTGCATATTCATGATATGAATTGTTGTTGCTTAGACGATGCATAAAACTAACAGAAAAATATCAGTCAACATGGAAACAGAACTGGTGATTGAATGTAGGTGATAATTCGTGAGTTATAGTCAGAAGTTTTCGTATAATTTAGTTAATTAGCAATGCAATTGAATATTGTGTGATTTAGTATATTGTGATGAATGCTACGTATAAGAGTATGTATAAGTAGTATACAGTAGTATGTTAAGTGAAGTGGCAATAGTGAATAGTTTATAAGGAAAGAAGTAAAGCGTAAACGAAGTATGTTTAGTGTATAGAGTGAGAAACACAACATCCTGCGATCAGATAAGTAGAGGGAGATGGTAATGTATCCATTTTCGTAATTTCACATATGATATTTGGTATTGACCATAGTAAGAATCAGAAATCAAAGGAGTCGGTTAATAAAGTATTCATTTAATCAAACTCAATTATTCTGAGCTGCGTCCTTTATCACTTTCCCTACATTCACTTCCATGACAAATTCCATACTAGAATGAAATAGCTATTCAGTAATTTCTGGTTTTCGATCACCACCTAGTTAGCTTAGGCATGATTGTGATAAACAATTGTGTGGGATAAAGTGAGAGCATCCATGACCCCTGAAATGGAATCAAGTCAAGGACATTTAGAACACCTAACTATTGAACCATTGAGGTGTCATCCAGCAGTTGATATTTTTAAATTTAGTCATCTTTGGTTCAATCATGTTGCATATGAGATACCTACCTATTGATTTCAATGGATTGATTAAACCTAAAAAAGTATCATTCTTTAGGTGTTGTTCTGTAAATGACTTCAGCGCAATTCCCTAGTGAGATGGTGTACACTACTAAGGAATCTCACACTTAAGTAAAACAGTTGTCCATCGCTTGTTCTTGATTTTCAATAGTTGTCTACTATATTCCATTTGTTGATATTAACAGCTTCCTCCCCCCCACCACCACCACCACCACACTACCACAACACTCAGACATAATTATTTTTGCTTATCATAAATCATATGCTGTTAATCACTGAAATCTACTTGATATGATTATTTAAGTATGAATTGAGATTAAGTCATCGTTAAAATGGTTTATTCTATATTTAGTTTACTCTAAAGAGACTAGAAATTCCACTCTAACTCTTTCAGTCTCTCATTCCACTCCTTTCATATTCCTTTACTTTCTCTACCCTATTCTCATCACAACTAAATGATGTAGTAAGCAGAAACTAAGTTGTTTTTCATTCAAAAACTAATACACAGTAACAATAATAACAGTAACAACAGTTAATTATTCCCTGAATACACTGAAGTATCTAGGCGTAATTATCATTATGAGGGTGTTCAACGAACTCTTCTTGATGTGTATTGTATGCATGTTACTGTTTGTATATAAATGTGTATGTATGTGTGCTTATTGATTGTAGTAGACATCTAGATTTGTATAAGGCAAGTGAGAAACAAATGAATGAATAACCGCTACCCCCTTCCCTTGTATCCTAATAATTCTATTCATTAACATCAACTGAATATAATCAGTTTTATTATGATTGATATTTTTTTTATTGTTGTTTATATACTACTTATATACTGATAGAAGTAAACCTCATTAAGTAGACAAAATAATTCTGAGAGAATAAAATGAATTCATTAGTATATTTTGTGGCTTCTCATTAAATTAAAACTATACAAAGTTATTCTTTGAGATGAATTTTGACTAGAAAGCAAAATTCACAATTCACGTTTCGTCTTATTTGAGACTCGTCAGTTGGATGTACCTACATCCTAGTATTAATATTCACATTGGAACTCGAACTAGGCTTGTTGCATGCCCGACGTCACCACGTCCACCACTAAGCTACTGAGTCCAGGTACCCGTACTTTCGATACTTAGAATATATTTAGATATTTTCGTTGATTTTTCATTGACTGAAAGTGATCAGTCTCTGTTTTCATTTGTGCATCCTGAGCGGACTGCCTCTATATAGCTATAGTTCACAAGAATTGTTTGAGTTTTATGGTGACTGACAGTGGAATCTAGGACGTACGTTTCATCCTATTTGGTTTCATCCCATTCAAAATAAACAAAGTTGTGCATAACATATGTAGTGATCTTGAGTTCGAAACCTTACAGCAAAATATTAAAACAAGAAGAGAGCACTACTATAGTAGTTAAGACTGAAGATTTTGACGTGTTTTAAGTGTAGAAATATGAAGCTCGGAGTTCTGTAATAACTACTAATTAGTAAACAAGCAAGTAACAAAGGAATGATTATGCAATCATGTCATATATTGTTCGTAATTTAATAGACATACTATTCTTGTTAACTGTCATTGACCATACTTTTGTACGCAAGAAGAAAGCTTCGTAAGCGTCTAGGTGCTGTCGATCAGTAATCAGTGTTGTACACTGTAATCACTTACATAATATATTATATCAACTTTAAGAATACTAACTTTTGGTTACCAGCTTACTGACTTAAATATTTAGTATTCACTGAATAGCCTAAAGATATCTAATGAGGGTATAAAAAATTCTTGAAATATTAGTCACGAATCATGGCTGGTTTAGTTTAGAAATGTCGAGTGCTACGCAGTTACTACTGTCATTATTAGTAATCACTGACATGTAGCACAATTATGTTGAAGTATGTATCTTTGTATTGGCTACTAGCTGACCCATTGGTGACAATGGCTAAGCGTTCCAGGAAAGCCTTCAAAAGCATTGGGTTGAATATCTAAGTAAGACCACAGAAGAGTACTATCATTAAGGCGTCTCATACTAGGATGCAACAGATTTTTAATGCCTACTGGTTTACATTGGTGCCCAGTAAATATCAAAATGAAATGACATTATATGTGACAGTGTAGGTAAGATACAAGATTATAAAAATACATGAAAAATGACCAAAATTCCAGTCAGGCCAATGACATCTATACATTAACTATGATTTGACTAAGAAAACTAATTTGTTGCTATGGTTAAAGAGTGATAAAACGTTTTCCTAAAATGTAAAGAGCAAGAAAACAACACCAGCAAATAGAAGACAGTGCCAACTCATTTACTAAGTTAGAACGAAGGATTCAAAGTATCACATAATGGACCAATCAGTAGTAGGAAATTTAAAGTACGTTAAATATTAAAGTAGCAGATGTCGTGTACAAATAATATATTCACAATCATAGCAACGGCATAGTAACAACACATTCAATTAGTCAACATATTTAATCATAAATATCATGATAAGTGATAAGTGACAAGTAACTAAATTCTATTTACCATAACCAACATGATCTTGATAAAACACGTATTATTCTATGTTGACACAAATAACACTCAATCATTCAACACACATTGATATTTACCATTCCAAGCTAAACAATACAGCTTATCAATGAGTAAATCATTTCTTGCATACAATGCATACATTCAATTCATGTTGGTGTGACTTCATCTACACACATGATGCACATACAAAGTCGATCGATGTTCAACAGGTAGGCAACCAATTCAACTGTAGAATGAAACTAAACTGATTCAATTAATTCGAAGATGTTCTCAATGCCACCTCGTCACACTCTCTCTCTCTTTCTGACGCCCTCTACAGGAATTATAGTACAATTCAACTGAAGACAATAACAAGGTAGATGATACATTGTGTGAGTCTGTGTGTGTATGGATGAGGAGAGTAGTATAATTGATTGTAGATTGAGTAATGATGGATGCACATTATCAATGTTGGTTGTGTAGTGGAGGAAATGCTTTGCATGTTGTGTTGACTTGTGATTTGATGATGAAATATGATTGACCACCTTCAGTTTGTGTTGTCCATTCAGACTAAAATGATCGGTATCAGTGTTGAATGATCATCAAACTAGGATTCATTTACTACTTCAGTTGGAACTACCTTTCATTAATCTCATTTATATATGAATGTTCCAAAATTGAGATATCAATCCAACATTATGTAATCGGATTATTGATATGATTACAGAGATAAAAATGAGAGGTTTGATTTACATCATTTTCCATCTTCAAGGATAATTGTTTGTTAGCATTAATGGATATCGTATCAATGAATTTTAAAGCAAATTAATGTCACACCATCTACTTCATAACTTCCTCAAAATATATTGGAGTTTGTGGCTTTACTGATGATATCTTAATCTATAAACGAATCTACCACAAGTTCTTAAGATACCTGTGAATAACATTTAATCAAAATATTTAGCGGTTTACTAATGGTTACAGAAGTACCAACAAAATAACGATGGATGTAGGTTTCTTTCAGTCAATCAAACAAATCAATGCTTGTTACTGTGCTGCTCTTCTGACCGTGCTGTTACCTTCACGTGGTGGTCGTGTGTGCCAATCGTGATGACTCGATCGAATTCTACTGACTGGAACGATCATTCCTCAAAATCCTACTATACCAGGCAGGTCTGTGGAAGAGCGGTGACACCGAAAATAGTAAATAGTAGGTCCAAGGACAAATTTCATACTGCTGGCTATACGAAGGTGTGACGGCAGTAAGGTGTGTTCCTCATACAACCAGCATAATGTTGATGCTGCCTACAAATAAAGGAATGGCGGGGTTAGAGAAAGTTAACTCTAAAAATGCACACGACACCTTACTCCACGAATTTTCGTCTGTACCTGTAAGGTCCCAACCAGTACGGAGCTACAAAAACGAGAACCTCTCTCATAATGGTCGTGTGTGACCGGCCTCAAGCAGTTGTTACTTAGGCATTGAGGTCTCTTTCCGCTCTTTCTCTTTCTTAATGTCACTGCTTAATACAACCACTTCAACGTTTTTTCATATGGTAATGTAACATATAACTTTAGTTTGATGTACATTTGTGTCAGACTCTAATTTTGACTATAACTGGCTAAATGGTTAATCATAACATTTTCATCAGATAAAATTAACCAATTTTAATTCTGATCTGATTTACTATTTCATTGATCTTGTATTTGTCTGGAAAGTGATGATAGACCTGGTGAATTGCTTTGAACGAGTAACCTTAAGAAGTACATTTCCAGAAGACTGTTTCGTATATTCGTTGGTTGTATTTATACAATACACTTTATTGTTCATTATTAATATATTCCCTCCCCCCCCCACCCCTACCGCACATTCCGTTTTTACATCTGATTTATCAATTGTTGCTGTGTCATTTTGCCTTCATAAACTATAATTAGTCATAAAAAGAATGTATTTGGATCTTCCCGTTGATCTGTACATCCTGCTGATGGGTCTTAAATAGAACTAAACGCACGTCCTGGATTCCGCTTGTCAGCAACAATCCAAATAATCAAGAAAAAGAAACTATTTATTTGTATATAAGTTACTTTAGTTACTGTTATTCTATATCGATGTTATTTCCCTATTTAGTTGACTATACAGTCAACTTTTACATGTAAAGGACCGCCTGAAATATAAGTCGGACTCCGTCTGATTAACCTAATTGTTCTGTGTTCTTCTATCCAAATTGGTGACTAACAATATCAAAGTAACCATACAGGTATAAAGCAATCAGTCTTAATGTCTTAGTATGATACTGTTTCTCAATAAGATCATTGTTTTTTTCCCTTTCCTTTTCGTATATCATAATTGAATGTAGTTCATGAAGATTGGTTATGACGTAAAAATTATTGTTCATTTTGATAAACTACTTCCTTTTAATGAAATAAGTAGATAATAGATTAGCTTAAAAAAAATATGAATACAGATGATAAAATTTATGCTTATTGAAGCATAAAGTGTGAAAAAAACCATTATACAAACACTAATTGATTGAATCATGCAATCAAAGATAATCGAATAAATCTCATCTTCTGTTATGACGCCAGAAAGATAGGAGGAGGATGGTTTTGGTTGGTTGTAGCGAACGCTAATGAGATGTGCCTAGTTGATAATGCGCGACTGACCTAAGCCAACTCACCCCCCCCAGGCCGACAATAGAAGAAACAGAATTGAGAACCGGAAAACGGAGAACCGAGATCGAGATCGTATCATATTTTAATCATGCCCCTATATATACACAAAATCATGCCACACAGTAAACCAATCAAGAAACTAACATTCATACAGAACAAAGGAAAAAGTGGCAGTGAATGGGGACAGGTTGTACACAATTAAGTAACTGTAGTTCATAGTAATAAACAATATACTAAGAGTAAATATACTAAACGAAGTGACCGGTCAGGGGGAACATAACAGTCATAGAAATAAAATGATAACATCACTCACGAATAAAATGATGTGAATAGTCCTCTAAAATACAGTTTTGAAAGTTCGCTACTTATCTTTAATTGCCCGGCGTAACATCTTCTATTTACCGTCATCTACAGTAACCATGATAATAATTGAGGTATTTCATTAAGTAACCAAGGCCAAGACTTTGATGTCAAGCGGTAGAACATTTAACTATCCACAAAATTGGTCTGGTTGATGTCCTACATTAACGTTCTCATTTCCATCAATTTATGATGTAGCACAATTATCCATTGTCATTCCTGATAACCCTCTCATTCGTGACAAGTCTGAATTGTATTAATTACAGCTTCTCATCAGAACTTCAAGAACATCCTAAAGCTAGTCAATAGTAAGCCGGTTATTGTAACTGAAATGATGTGGTTTTGTGTAGATAGATATTAACTTTAGTTGTTAGCAGTAGTTTGTGCCGAGAAGTCCAGAATAACTCGAAACACCTATCTAATGCCCTCTGGTTTACATTGGTACCCGACCAACATAAATACGTAACAAATACAATCTACTAAACTTAATACCTTTCTCCTTCGAACCACCTTCATTCATTTGGATTGGGATTCATTATAGTCGTATATTTCTATTACACACATTGTAATAGTATTAATGTATCACCGAATAACAAACTATGATGCGTCGATGCAATCCACATTACTGATAAAGCAAGTTAAAGTATGACCACTAGTCTAAACTAATCAACATCAAGTGTACCATGTTTGGATATGACAAGTGTTATGATGAATTTATACCTCATGAGTGTAACCGGTTTCTCCTTTCATAACTGTGCTTGATGCATATACAGATTTATCAATTAGAATAACAGTAAAGTTACAGCTGGATAGTTTAATTTAAAGGGTTTCGTCGTCACCCTTTACGACTCGATCGACATAAGCTTCTGATAAAAATTAAACTGTTTAGCTTGGGCAACACAACCACACTAAAACCAACCTTCTGAGCTATAGATGTTTTCGACCATTTTAAGAACTTGTCCTTTTAATTACCTCCTAGTGTCTAATTTATTTAATTATGTAATTAGGTATTATGGAGATTGGCTAGTATGCATTTGACATCATGAATTGGTCTATGTGTGGTAACCATCGAAAACAAGGAACTACCAATGAACAGCTGTTTCATCCTATTATGGGACTCTACAACAATGCACATCTATGATCCCTTTAATAGATTATAGTAGATTGTAGATGTAATCGTCATTATCTTGTCTCGATATCATCTAAGCATTTTGCTTCACCAAAGGTTATGTGTATAATTTGAACGTGTTATTGAATCTTTCGGTTGGTTTAATATACACTGAAATTGAAAACACATTCAAATTGTATCTATATATCCGTTGAATAAATGCGTCTGCATTGACTTAGTAGTCTAGTGGCGGAAATGAACGAAATGAACTGAGCTCGAGTCCCAGTGTGAATAACAACTCTTAAACAGGGGGTACATCCAGCTAATGCGTTTGAAATATGAATAAATGAGTTTTTTGAATTCCACTTATCAGCCACAATCCAAATTAAATCAATCGCGATGTCGTTTTTGACTAAAGCTGAATATGAAGTAGTGACTCAGTATTCTCGTTATATTCAAATTCACAAATGGAACTTCGTTCATAAAACGAGATGATCAGTTGATTTCTTTCTTCTTTGTCAATTAACAAGTTGAATTCTAAAATGTTTCTGAGTCAAATTGTCAACTCCTATAGATGTTAAAAGGCAGCATTATCATAGAAACCATTCCAACTCTGATCTCATTGATAATCTATGTTCATAAATTTGTAAGTAATATGAAGGATATCCATGTCTAATAGAATGTTTCACTAAATTGTTTAAAACTATTTTCTTTATCAATTGAGTTGGGTTGTGGCTGGTAAGTGGAATACTTGATGCGTGTCTCGTTCTATTTAGGACTCATCAAATGGATATGCCTCAATCATAATGTTGATGTTGACACTGGGATTCGAACTCAACTCATTTCGTACCAGATGTCATCGAGTTCACTACTAGCCTATTGAGTTCCGGCAGCTACGTTTGCGTAACAGGTATACATGTGATTAGAAGTATTTGAGACCTCCCGTTGATTTGCCATGGATTCAAATTTATCAGTCTCTGTGATCATCTAACTCTCTTCCATTAAGCCAACATCGTCGACGAGGCAGTGGTGGTAGGAGATCGATTCCTGAAAATCCAGACAATGAAAGTGTAATTTTCAACAGTATGTCAACTATGAAATTAAACAAAAATGGGGAAAGTGGGCAGCCTTGACGGACACCACTTAAGGATACAAGTTTAGACAGTTCGCCATATGCTCTGACACGACTAGTAGTATTTGAGTAAAGACCCTTCACAAGGTTTATGTACTTCTGCAGTATGTTTTTCAATGAAAGACACTGCCACAGAACTTCTCGGTCTACAGAGTCAAATTCTGCTTTAAAGTCAAATGAAATCACCACTGTCGGTCGCCGAGAAGTATGTCAGTATTCAAAGACCTGACAAATGGTGAATATCTGGTGTATCCAACCGCGACCAGGTCTGAAACCGGCCTGATTTTCACGTATTTGTAGATCACGAGTTGTAGTTAAGCATCTGATGATTATAGAAGTTAGTTTTTTAGACATTATATTAGTCAAACTAATTCCTCTATGGTTATCACAGGGCGACTTTGACCTTTTATTATATTCTGGGACGATTAACGATCGACACCAGTCAGACAGAATTATGTCAAGTTCCCGAATTTTAGTCAAAATATCAGTAGCCTAATCGTCTAAGTGGGACCACCATCCTTAATGACCTCTGGGGATAATCCGTCTGGACCCGCTTCTTTATCTCGCCTTAGATTGGCTAAAGCCTTTTCGACTTCGACAAGAGTCGGGGAATCTAAGTTGACTTTCCATTCCAGCTGTCTTGAAATAGTGGAAAGTTCTGGAGCAGCCGAAGGCCAACTGAACTGCTCCTTGAAGTGTTTAGCCCATCGTTCTAAACGTCTAGACTGAGAGTTAACAAGCGTTCCATTTCTTTCAGCGATCGTCTCACTAAAGCTTGATTTCTTAACCCCGGTTTCTTTTATCAACTTGAAAAGTTGTCTAGTTTTACCTTACACCTCTGCCTTTTCCATTTCCTTTGTTTTCGTTACCCATCACTGCTCACGGTCGCCCCGCAAACTTTTTGTCAGTTTGTAAGTGATTACTCTCCGCTCCTCGTCACGTTTGAAGCCTAATGGTATAAGTTTTCGGGAGTCTATCAATTCAACAGAAGCCATCAAGATCGACCGATTTTTCTTGACATGTTTGTTTTAAGTCCTTGATAGATATCACTGTAGATGCCACAGCTATTTGGACATCTTGCCAAGCAGTATCTAGTTGGGTCGCATCTTTATAATTGCTTAAGTGATTCCTCAGTTGTTTCTGGAATTTAATCTCGGGTGTCTTGTTGCTGAACTGAATTCTAATTGGTTTTCCTGTAGTACTTTTCTTTCGCCCAGTAAGATGTAAGCATATGCGTGCTCATACTAGAGCATTATCAGGATTTAAACATGTACCCCAGAAAGGTCAGCAATCTCCTACTGAGCCCCTTAGAGTGTGACTAATTTTGATTTGGTCTATTTGAGTCCACCATTGAGTAGGGCCAGTTCGTCCCCATGCTACACGATGTCGCGCCCTATGCCTAAAGTTCGTGTTAGCTAGAAATAAACGACTGTCTGGGCAAAGTTGCAGCAAATGGTCGTCGTTATCCGTTCTCTTTCAGACTGGTTCAACCTACTTATTTGGGCGTTAAAATCACCAGCCACGAGTACCATATCTGAGTGTTTGGCCCTATGAAGAAGTTCAGAAAATTTTCTGTAAAGTTCATCTTTCACTTCATCCGGGCTGCAGTCAGTGGGAGAGCAGGCAGAAGCAGCGAAAAGACAACGGCATGAGTCCCTATCTTTCTTAGTTCATACTGAACCATTTAGACAGATAGCACACAGGCGACTTTTAACAGGAATCCATTCGAGAAGTGCATGTTCTGCTCTCATAGTTAACACAATACAAACGCCGCATAGCCCACGAGAATTTGCTGCTGAGTCACCAGATAAACGAAGAGTCTATCACGAAGATACTTCATTCTGCCTTAGTGAGGTCAAGTGAATGACCACGCTAGGATCCTATATGCAGGCCCAGGAGACAAAACATACATAAATGGCGCGGATTCTAATGTCTAAGGTAGGGAAGCTTGCTGCCCTATTTGACACAGGGTTCGTACATTGAATGCACCTATGTAAAGTTTGAAGCGTAGGCCAGAATTGTTGGTACTGGTGACACAGGAGGTGACTGAAGATAAGGATTTAGGCTTAAAGGTAGCGGCAGAATAAATATTAGGAATAGAAGAAGGAGTTTGATTAAAATGGTGGTGATTTTGTGTGCTATTAGAGATAAGGGGACCGTTATCTCTTCCCATTTGTCTACGCTGTGGAAGGTTTTTCATTAATGTACCTAAAAGGCAAATTGGGCTAAGGTTGGTCTGAGAGACCTAGGAGCTTAACCGCAGTGCCTAAAGAACAACTGCTTGAGGCCGGTCACACACGACAATTTTGAAAGAGGTTCTTGATGTTGTAGATCCGTACTGGTTAAGGCCTTACTGCCACAAACGGAAATTCGTGGAGTAAGGTGAAGCGTGTATTTTTAAGGTCGACCTTCCCTTCCTTTATGGGGGGGTGGCATGGCTGTAATGCTGGCTGTATGAGGAAAACACTTTACTGCCATCACACCTTCGTATAGCCAGCAGTATGAAATTCATCCTTGGACCTACTATTTACTAATTTTGATTTGGTCTATTTGAGTCCACCATTGAGTAGGGCCAGTTCGTCCCCATGCTACACGATGTCGCGCCCTATGCCTAAAGTTCGTGTTAGCTAGAAATAAACGACTGTCTGGGCAAAGTTGCAGCAAATGGTCGTCGTTATCCGTTCTCTTTCAGACTGGTTCAACCTACTTATTTGGGCGTTAAAATCACCAGCCACGAGTACCATATCTGAGTGTTTGGCCCTATGAAGAAGTTCAGAAAATTTTCTGTAAAGTTCATCTTTCACTTCATCCGGGCTGCAGTCAGTGGGAGAGCAGGCAGAAGCAGCGAAAAGACAACGGCATGAGTCCCTATCTTTCTTAGTTCATACTGAACCATTTAGACAGATAGCACACAGGCGACTTTTAACAGGAATCCATTCGAGAAGTGCATGTTCTGCTCTCATAGTTAACACAATACAAACGCCGCATAGCCCACGAGAATTTGCTGCTGAGTCACCAGATAAACGAAGAGTCTATCACGAAGATACTTCATTCTGCCTTAGTGAGGTCAAGTGAATGACCACGCTAGGATCCTATATGCAGGCCCAGGAGACAAAACATACATAAATGGCGCGGATTCTAATGTCTAAGGTAGGGAAGCTTGCTGCCCTATTTGACACAGGGTTCGTACATTGAATGCACCTATGTAAAGTTTGAAGCGTAGGCCAGAATTGTTGGTACTGGTGACACAGGAGGTGACTGAAGATAAGGATTTAGGCTTAAAGGTAGCGGCAGAATAAATATTAGGAATAGAAGAAGGAGTTTGATTAAAATGGTGGTGATTTTGTGTGCTATTAGAGATAAGGGGACCGTTATCTCTTCCCATTTGTCTACGCTGTGGAAGGTTTTTCATTAATGTACCTAAAAGGCAAATTGGGCTAAGGTTGGTCTGAGAGACCTAGGAGCTTAACCGCAGTGCCTAAAGAACAACTGCTTGAGGCCGGTCACACACGACAATTTTGAAAGAGGTTCTTGATGTTGTAGATCCGTACTGGTTAAGGCCTTACTGCCACAAACGGAAATTCGTGGAGTAAGGTGAAGCGTGTATTTTTAAGGTCGACCTTCCCTTCCTTTATGGGGGGGTGGCATGGCTGTAATGCTGGCTGTATGAGGAAAACACTTTACTGCCATCACACCTTCGTATAGCCAGCAGTATGAAATTCATCCTTGGACCTACTATTTACTATTTTCGGTGTCACCGCCCTTCCACCGACCTACTTGGCATGGTAGGATTTTGAGGAACGATTGATCCAGCCACTATAGTCCGATTAAGTAATCACGATAGCCCCGCCCGACCACCACGTGAAGGTAACAGCACGGTCAGAAGAGCAGTACAGTAACAAGCATTGATTTGTTTGATTGACTGAAAGAAACCTACATCCATCGTTATTTTGTTGGTACTTCTGTAACCATTAGTAAACCGCTAAATATTTTGATTAAATGTTATTCACAGGTATCTTAAGAACTTGTGGTAGATTCGTTTATTGATTAAGATATCATCAGTAAAGCCACAAACTCCAATATATTTTGAGGAAGTTATGAAGTAGATGGTGTGACATTAATTTGCTTTAAAATTCATTGATACGATATCCATTAATGCTAACAAACAATTATCCTTGAAGATGGAAAATGATGTAAATCAAACCTCTCATTTTTATCTCTGTAATCATATCAATAATCCGATTACATAATGTTGGATTGATATCTCAATTTTGGAACATTCATATATAAATGAGATTAATGAAAGGTAGTTCCAACTGAAGTAGTAAATGAATCCTAGTTTGATGATCATTCAACACTGATACCGATCATTTTAGTCTGAATGGACAACACAAACTGAAGGTGGTCAATCATATTTCATCATCAAATCACAAGTCAACACAACATGCAAAGCATTTCCTCCACTACACAACCAACATTGATAATGTGCATCCATCATTACTCAATTTGCAATCAATTATACTACTCTCCTCATCCATACACACACAGACTCACACAATGTATCATCTACCTTGTTATTGTCTTCAGTTGAATTGTACTATAATTCCTGTAGAGGGCGTCAGAAAGAGAGAGAGAGAGTGTGACGAGGTGGCATTGAGAACATCTTCGAATTAATTGAATCAGTTTAGTTTCATTCTACAGTTGAATTGGTTGCCTACCTGTTGAACATCGATCGACTTTGTATGTGCATCATGTGTGTAGATGAAGTCACACCAACATGAATTGAATGTATGCATTGTATGCAAGAAATGATTTACTCATTGATAAGCTGTATTGTTTAGCTTGGAATGGTAAATATCAATGTGTATTGAATGATTGAGTGTTATTTGTGTCAACATAGAATAATACGTGTTTTATCAAGATAATGTTGGTTATGGTAAATAGAATTCAGTTACTTGTCACTTATCACTTATCATGATATTTATGATTAAATATGTTGACTAATTGAATGTGTTGTCACTATGCCGTTGCTATGATTGTGAGTAGATTTGAGTGAAATATCAACTTGATGAATTTTGTGATGTATTATAAAGATGAATTATGTGATGCAGAGATGTCAGTTAATTATAATTGACGTTATTATGGGTGTAATCTATGTGATTGAGTATCGTGTGTCTTCAATAATAAAAAGTGTAGATAGAGTGGTCTGTGGTATCATATTAAGTAATTATTCCAGTGAACATACAAGATTCTCTTGAAAATGTTCGTCGTTGGAGTTAAGACTACTTTTTAGAATAGAAGGTTCAGGTGGTTGACCACTAGTATTTGTGAACTGCTTCGCTCTTCATTTCAGTTCGATCTCTGTTTGTGAACCTTATTGTGATGGTCTTTGTGTTGATGTAACTTACAAAATGTCATGAGATATAGAATATTATTACTCAAACTCTCATTCAGGATGTACAATACGAGTGTAAGGTCATCTGCTGTTCGACGATAAGAAAAGTGGCTAAAGTTCATGAGTTCTTAAGGTGCTTAAAAAGGCTGTTAACAGCTTAGTAACTACTCATTTACACTTTTAAATTTGCTATTGTCCTATAATGTATATGAGCTTTTAAAATCTGCCATGTTTTTGTAATATTGTACCTTAATCACATTGTTTGAAGAATGAACAATTTAAACTAACTTCAACATCATACGGAAATCATTGATGATGTTATATCTTACAATGAAATAACTGAGTAATACGCAATCGCCACTTATCAACAGATCATACTCAAAATGTTTCGATCTGTCTACAATTCTGCTGATTATAGGCCACTATTAAAGCTTGTAGTGTGAAGGGTCCAAAGCATATCAGAGTTAGCTAATAGTGAGTTTAACGTGTAATGACCACCTACTGAAGTTATCAAATGTTTTCATAGAGAAATATCCAGTAAACTATACTATTGGTTACGTTAAACATTATCTATAATTCAAGAAATAAGAACAATACTGGTTATCTTGAACAACACTAAAGGGTTTGTACTGACAAATAAATTCATGACATGGAATATTGTGAAGTATAGAATGTATGTGTTTAAAAGTGATAATTATCGCGCTACTTAACAAATTAAATGAAATTGACAATAAACATTGTTGAATTCTAACTCACTGGTATGAAATGCCAACACAAGATATTAGGCCAAGTAGTTTTGATTTTCATCCACATCCAGGTCATATGTATGCGAATATGACGATACAACTGATCAGGAATAGTTTTCTAAATTACGTGAATCACTGATAAATACTATTTACTAATTAAACTTATCTCCATTAAAGCCATAGAAACGAATCTCATTTGTCTGGCATCACTTAAGTAATGAGTTCATTGGTAAATGATTAAGAATTAAGTAATTCATTGATTCGTAAATAATTGTTTGATTTTCATTGTAGCTGGAAAGCGAAATTCATGATGCTCTTTTTCTTCTATTTCGGTCAATAATGATGTTTTACTCAATTAAAGAAACAATGAAGACTGGAAATCTATGAACATTAATATCACTCATTACGCTCAATTAACTTTGTTCTATATAGAGATTTTATCCACTTGAACTTATTACAAGTTTATGTTGTACATCATCATGCGTAAAGTTGGAGTAAGCTGAAACTGTTCACTTGGCTACTCCTTTGATATGTGAATTATTTTTCTGTACTCTATCAGTTTCCATTTTATTTACTTTTGTAGTAGATTGTTTGCTATGAAATGTGAGTGGAGTGTTGTTGTGATACACTGCCTACTTTTATTCTTCGCAGTCGTTGGCGTCATAGTTCCCTTATTGTCCTATACATCATTGGGTATTCGACTTTGTGATGTTGTTTCGCGTCATTCACAGCCGCCACAAAACCACCCCCTCCACCCATAAACCATATGAACTCCAACTCCTTCACACTCTTTCTCAACAAATAATTGTATCTATGTGATTACTGAAAATAGAGTATTAGAACATTGTACACGAACTAATTAATCTGAACGCTAAGGGTTGAAAGTAAGATGGTTTTGTTGTTAGTGGATCTTGGAATTCTAATTTTGAACTTGTTACTTACTGCTTCATAGATTTGTACTTTATGTAACATGAATAATTAAAGAAGCTACCTAAATATCAAGAGTGATTAGAAGTATCTAGGTAAAATGAACATTTACTGAACACAAAGTATTGGTTTGTATGTTTGTATAGACGAAAAAGAAACTAACATATATGTAGGTATCAGTCTAAGTTGTTACACCTCAGTAGCACAGCTAGATGAGAACCAAATTGACAGAAGTAGTGGTTACTCAAATGTCTGTAAAAAATGTGCGGATATACAGAATACGGTACAGCGACATAGAATTGGTCCGTTGAAACGAAAGTATGAAATGATTTGAAGCCTTCTACCGTTGTTGACACTTTTACTTATAGATTAGTCTTGTCGATCATGATGAACTGGTCTGGGTTTGTCAGGTAACCAGCATGGCAGTAAGGCCACCTTCCTTGCAAACAAAAGGTGCAGTTATAAAATGTCGACAATAAGAATGTGCTCTTCAACCTACTTCAAAAATATCTGTCTTTGGTAGTAATTTCTGAAAAAGTACGGGGCTATCTCATCAAACAACCACATGTAAGAAAATCATATTTAGTCGGCCTCAAATAGCTTTACCATTGGCATAGAAGTCACACTCTCTGGGTCGCTTAGACCACGTCTAATTCAGCTTCCTTTCTAGGTACTTTAGAAAGAATAACCCTTTCATAACATACTTACTTGCTTATGCCCTTTACCCTTACAGAGAAGCATAGGCCGCTCACCAGGATTCTCCATCGAACTCTGCCCCGAGCAATCCTTTCCAGCTGTTTCCAGTTGCTGTTAATCCTTTTAATATTTGCTTCCAATTCTCCACACAGTGTGTTCTTTGGTCTTCCTCTCTTCCGTTTCCCAACAGGATTCCATGTTAATGCTTGTCATGAGATGCAGTCTGATGGTTTGCGTAATGTATTTCCTATCCACTTCCAACGTCTCTTCCTAATTGCTTCTTTGGCTGTACGTTGGTTTGTCCTCTCTCACAGTAAGCTGTAACTCCGCCTGGAGCCCCCACAGGGTTTCTGCCGGTCCCAAGCCCGGATAAAGGAGGAGGGTTGGGCATGGGGCTAGCAACCCCATCCCGTAAAACAACTACCATGCTAAAAAACAGCTTACGAATAAAAATCTTTATAACCATTCTAACTCTGCCCTGGAAGTTGGAAGGACTAATATGACGCTTCATGGTGAAAGCCGAGCTCCTTCGGAAGCCATGAGGCCGATGCCTCTCCTTCTGACAACCGGAGCAACACTCAATATACTTGACCGACCTCAAACAGCTGTCCCCTGGGCACTGCGGTCACACTCTCAGGTCATCACGACCTACCCTAATCCTCTTTCTCTTTCAGGCTCCTCAAGAATGACCCTTCCACGGTGTGGGCAACCGGGGAGTGATAACCGCCCTCATACCGCTAATAGCACTCGAGTTCACCTTGTTCATGATCAAACACATTCTCCCTCTCTGGTCTCTACTTTTAACACTTCTCCTACAGTTTCTATGCGCGCCACTTTTACTGGTTACCCGAGTTCCCAAATTATCATACCAGGTCTCCTGAAGCCACGATCTAAACTTCATGTTGGAGCTTTTAATGTGCGTACGCTGTGTCAAATCGGTCAACAGGCTGCCTTAGCTAAAACATTAGAATCTCTTGCAATTGATGTATGCTGTGTCTCCGAAACACGCATACAGGATCCCAGCATGGTCATCCGTTTGACCTCACCTAGTCAATGCAATGGAACTGCACACTTCACTCTTCGTTTATCTGGAGACCCTACAGCTAGCTCACGTGGCCTTGCTGGTGTAGGTATAGCATTAAGCTTACGTGCAGAACAGGCTCTTCTCGAGTGGATTCCTGTAGACAGTCGTCTATGTGCTGTCCGTCTAAATGGCTCAGTACGAACTCGGAAAGATAGGGACACACGCCGATGCCTTTTTGTCGTCTCAGCTTATGCCCCCACTGATTGCAGCACAGATGAAGTGAAAGACGACTTCTATATGAAGTTCTCTAGCCTCCTTCAAAAAGCTAAGCACTCAGACATAGTAATTATTGCAGGAGACTTTAACGCCCAAGTAGGTAGATTAAATCAGGCTGAAAAGCACCTAGGTGGGTTACTCGGCATCCCAGCCCAGAGAACAGACAACGGAGATCGTCTGTTGCAGTTATGTTCAGACTACCGTTTATTCTTAGCTAGCACAAACTTTAAGCATAAGGCGAGACACTGTTTAACCTGGCGACCTCCAACATCTACACAACGATGGACACAAATTGATCACATCGGCATCAGCTACCGTTGGAGAGGTTGTATAGAGGACTGCCGCTCTTTCTGGGGCACTTGCCTAGACTCTGACCATGCCCTAGTGAGAGCACGTATCTCTATGCGTTTTACTGGTCGCAGAAAGGTTACATCAGGCAAACCCTTTAGATATCACTTTGAGAGTGAGAACGCTAAGACTGCATTTAGGAATGGTTTGGCTAAGCATTTACTCGCCCATGACCAACAGGTTTCCCCCGAAGTAGCTTGGAATGATTTTAAAGCAGGTGTATGCGCAGCAGCGCTATCAGCATCTAACCCCAATTCAATGAAAGACCATTGGATCTCTAGTACTTCTAGGGAACTGATGGAGGCTCGAAAACTCATTCCAGCAGGCTCGGAGTATGATGAAGAGCGACGACAACTGAAACGTAGACTGACAAAGAGTCAGCGTATGGATCGTGAACAGTGGTGGGCAACAAAAGCAAAAGCGATAGAAGCATCAGCAGCGGCAGGCAATAGTAGACAGCTGTTCCGACTTATTAAGGACACCGGTATCAAAAAATCGGCAGTTAGTGAAATCATCTCCGAAAAAGATGGGTCGTTGATCTACTCTCAATCTAGAAGATTAGAACAATGGGCAGAACACTTTCAGGAACAGTTTAACTGGCCCCCAGCCACGCTTAGCTTACCCACAATCTCTAAGCTACCCGAATGGAAAACTGACACAGGTCCCCCAACTCTCAGTGAAGTTGAAAACGTCATAAGTAAATTGAAACGAGGGAAAGCAGCAGGGCCTGATATGTTGTCTACCGATATCTTCAAGGATGGTGGTCTAGTTTTAGCGTGCAGGTTGACTGATATATTAGCCAAAGTCTGGGAACTAAACTCCATCCCATCTGACTGGTCTCGATCGCTGATTGTTCCAGTCTACAAAAAGGGACAGAAATCCTCTTGTGATAACCACAGAGGAATCAGTTTGACTAATATAGTATCTAAGATATTAGCCACTATAATCATCCGACGTTTAACCAACACTAGGGAACAACAGACTCGGGAAAACCAGGCTGGTTTCAGACCTGGCCGGGGCTGCATTGATCACATATTCACCCTGCGCCAGGTCCTCGAACACAGACATATGTACTACCAACGCCCAACTATAGTTATATCTCTTGACTTAAAAGCAGCGTTCGACTCTGTTGACCGTGAAGTCTTGTGGCAATGTTTGTCATTAAAAGGCGTACCTCAAAAGTACATTAACCTTATAAAGGCTCTCTACTCGGTCGCCACTGGTCGAGTCAGGGCTTATGGCGAATTGTCACGAGAAACTTCATCCTCAAGTGGAGTCCATCAGGGTTGCCCCTTATCCCCATTTTTATTTAATTTCATCATAGATGTACTGTTAGAAATCTCTCTAACTTCTTTTAAGTCCTCTGGGATTAATCTCCTTCCAGGAGGCTCTCTCGTCGACCTAGAATATGCAGATGATATAGTCATATTTGGTGAAGATGCACACAGCATTCAAGGTCTCTTGAACACGTTGAGTAACAATGCAGGCATATTTGGGATGCGCTTCTCCCCTCCCAAATGCAAAATGTTACTCCAGGACTGGTCTGCTTCTTCCCCCAAATTATTTATAGGGAGTGAAGTAATTGAATGCGTTGATCGCTTCACTTACCTCGGAAGTCTCATTACCCCTGGTGGGTCGGTGTCTGATGAAATCTCAGCGCGGATCCAGAAAGCCCGATTGATTGGCATTTGCCAATCTACGGCACTTGTGGCGCAGACGAGATATCCGTGTCTCAACGAAAGGCCGGGTGTACTGCGCAGCGATCCGCGCCATCTTAACATATGGCTGCGAGACATGGGCCATGAAAACTCAAGATATGCGTCGTCTCCAGATATTTGACCATAGGAATCTTCGTAACATCGCTCGTATACCATGGAATAACCGGACTAGTAATAGTGAGGTTAGACGAAAGGTTCTTGGGAAACATGGTAAATCAGTCGAAGAGGTCATTAACCTTCATCGACTGAGATGGCTGGGACATGTATTGCGCATGCCTGACCACCGTCTACCCCGTCGCGCGATGTTAGCTAGGGCCGAAATAGGATGGAAGAAGGTTAGGGGCGGCCAAACCAACACATGGCATCAGTCCATGAAGCCCTTGACTATGTAGGTAGATGTAGACTACCTGGTTGGGGTCCGCGTGATGATCGCAACAAATGGCTGGAGACACTAGGTGATATGGCTCAGAACCGGTCACAGTGGCGCAGTGTATTCACTCTTTAACCTCATCTAGATCTTAAATTCTATTGTTATTTTCTGGACATCTTTACTTACTCTTCTCTCTTGTATTCTGTCTATGCGTTACCTCAATAATCTCGTAGTGCTATTGTGGTATAGCAACTTGAACCTACAGGCGTTTGTGCCCGGTTCTACGTTGCGATTGAGGTCTCTTGAACACGTTGAGTAACAATGCAGGCATATTTGGGATGCGCTTCTCCCCTCCCAAATGCAAAATGT
Source organism: Schistosoma mekongi (assembly GCA_034768735.1). Classification (NCBI taxonomy): domain Eukaryota; kingdom Metazoa; phylum Platyhelminthes; class Trematoda; order Strigeidida; family Schistosomatidae; genus Schistosoma; species Schistosoma mekongi. The sequence goes on along the minus strand of CM068307.1, from coordinate 1,168,587 downwards.
TACTCCAGGACTGGTCTGCTTCTTCCCCCAAATTATTTATAGGGAGTGAAGTAATTGAATGCGTTGATCGCTTCACTTACCTCGGAAGTCTCATTACCCCTGGTGGGTCGGTGTCTGATGAAATCTCAGCGCGGATCCAGAAAGCCCGATTGGCATTTGCCAATCTACGGCACTTGTGGCGCAGACGAGATATCCGTGTCTCAACGAAAGGCCGGGTGTACTGCGCAGCGATCCGCGCCATCTTAACATATGGCTGCGAGACATGGGCCATGAAAACTCAAGATATGCGTCGTCTCCAGATATTTGACCATAGGAATCTTCGTAACATCGCTCGTATACCATGGAATAACCGGACTAGTAATAGTGAGGTTAGACGAAAGGTTCTTGGGAAACATGGTAAATCAGTCGAAGAGGTCATTAACCTTCATCGACTGAGATGGCTGGGACATGTATTGCGCATGCCTGACCACCGTCTACCCCGTCGCGCGATGTTAGCTAGGGCCGAAATAGGATGGAAGAAGGTTAGGGGCGGCCAAACCAACACATGGCATCAGTCCATGAAGCCCTTGACTACTAGTCTAAGCCATGTAGGTAGATGTAGACTACCTGGTTGGGGTCCGCGTGATGATCGCAACAAATGGCTGGAGACACTAGGTGATATGGCTCAGAACCGGTCACAGTGGCGCAAGTGTATTCACTCTTTAACCTCATCTAGATCTTAAATTCTATTGTTATTTTCTGGACATCTTTACTTACTCTTCTCTCTTGTATTCTGTCTATGCGTTACCTCAATAATCTCGTAGTGCTATTGTGGTATAGCAACTTGAACCTACAGGCGTTTGTGCCCGGTTCTACGTTGCTGATGATGATGATGATGATGACAGTAAGCTGTTGCTGCTGGTTTCCGGCCAACGGACATTCAGTGTCTTGTGTAGACAGTTGTTTATAAATACTTGTACCCTTCTCTTGATCTTTTCAGTAGTTCTCCAATTTTCAGCTTCATAAAGCAGAACTGTCATGACATTCGAATTGAATAGTTTGACTTTAAGGTTGCCTTTATGACACAGGTGATCGGGAAGTGATCACCTTCCCGATACTTCAAACAGCTCTAAAGTTTTCCACATCAAGTGCTTTAAGAAACTCTGTATTGTCAAAAACGATAATGAAATCTCTACAATAAATCTACGAACGGCCTTTAATTCAATATCAGTAACATCTTTATAATTATTTGTGAAAGAAACATGCATCACGGATCCGTTTACTTGCCAGTCAGTAATAAACAGTATATAGTCTGTAAACCATGCGCTTTGGCAAAAAGTTGCTTTACAATGATTATAATGGATTTTCATATTGATCTGTTATGGACTGAAATTGACCAGTCTCCTATGAGTCTCAAATAGAATGAAATGGACTTATAACCCATCATAAACAATAGTTGATTTACTATGTTGACACAATGATATTAAATCACCAGGAAGTAATTTGAAAGCATTTACAAAGTATTACTAAAACTTCATTTTTAGAAACAAAAGAGGATTGAATACATCTTCACTACTGTAACAGATTTTAAACCATGTTACCTAGTGACCACTGCTTTCGTAAGTTGAGTTTCATGAATTCGGCTGATGAAACTGCCACAATTACGCCATTTTGTCCACGTCTATGACTTTTTATCACAGAAAATTCGTACCACTGCCAGAAATTAAACTACGAATATTCAGTTAAAAAAACGGTAGCAATAACATCAGAAGAGAAATTCATTAGTTATTAGTCGTCTTCATTATATTTTTCTAAGGTTCTGATTGTTTCCTCTTACGTTATCAACGAAAGAGGGGATAATCTGGATATGTATCGAGAAGTGATTAACTTTAAAAAACATAGATTGTTAGACTAAATACAATAGTCCTAAACATTCACAGTTGTCCTTGAAGATACTAGGAATACTAACATTTCTTGATTTTTAACAACCATTCAGTCATCCGTCAGTAAATCAGTTCTAAACATTGTCTTTAAATGTGAACAAGGTATTTGGTATGGCGTGTTCTTCGGCCGATCATGGTATACGGAAAAAGTAACCTTAATAGGAATTAATACCGAAAACCCTAGACCAGAAGGCCATTGCCTTTTGCCTATCCGCCTGCCTCGTAATTTGTAGTCCTCTCCCCTCCCAATCAAGCCCGACAAAATAAAGCACAAGCTATGTAAGCCACCAGCCACCCAGTCAGGCTGTATTCCACCCATTCGTTTTCATTCATACAAAACTTGTTCACACAGTCGACAAATAAGAAAAATAGCATTTATCCTAAAAAGGTCAGTAGTAAGTAGGAAATGAGGGATCATATTACATAGTTAATTAGTTATTATTGCCGAATGTAAAGTAATATGATTACAAGAGTGCAAGATTTAACCTTTCTGTATCATAATGATCATGCCTGTAAACTGGCGTGAATTCTGTATTAAATTTCAGAATAAATTTCAGTTGGTGAGTTCATCGGAAGGTTATGATGAGGGAAACATGATATTAATACAGACTAATTAATCGATCTATGTGTACTTAAAATAAATGAAATAACAGTTTGGTATCACGAATTAGCCTGAATTTTAGAACCATTAAGCACCAGGAAGCATTGGATAGACGTTACTTACTAGTATGGGAATCATCCAAATTGTACACCCACAACCAGACTTGGGATCTAGTCCAGGAACTTTTAGCTCTTCGTAGGACGCTTCGCCATTGGAGCACTGAGCTGACACTCAACAGGTGATATTTTTAACTCGCCGGTAGCGATTAACCAGGTCGCCTAAATATATAATGGATAGAATGAAGTTAGAAATATCAAACGTTTGGAGTACGTTTAGTGGTCTATTTGCAAAATGTTCGTTTCGGAAGGCGAATTTCCTGTGTCTGGTCTCTGATAAGCTTGTGGATGCTCGTTGTTGAAGGGTCGTATGCTAAAATGGAACGACTGTTCTGTATTTCCTTGTGGTTAGTGGTTTTCTAATACAGACCAATTTGTCACAGCAAATTAAATTTAAACATTCTTATCAAAATCTAGTTACATTAAGTGAAATAGTCTTTTCAAAGTCAGTTATGCAACTCATTTATTCCTCTTCAACTGCCTAATACAATAGTAACTAGTTATTTGAATTGTTACTCAGTAATACCTAGTTAACACCAAATCGTAGGTTTCACCTTTGTTTAACTATAACCAGTATATGCAAAACCAAATACATTTAACATACATTTAAGTATGAATGACAGAACAAATCCAAACAGAGATACTTTGCGTTAGTGTAAGTTCAACTCTACTAATAAATAGTCTGAAGTGTTGATCTGTACTTTATGCATATGCTTATCAACTAAAATGATCTTTACTTGATTAAATATACCACAGATTAATGTTGGCCGGGTACCATAGAAAACCACGGAGCACTAGACACCTTTTTCGTTCTAGTGTAGAACTCCTCAGCAGTACGCACCCTCGATTCCTCACCAGGGGCTTCAGGTTGATGGTGAGCGCCTAACCTTCTGCTCCACTGGGTCGACATCCAACTGTAGAATTCCAATATTTATCAATTTGTAATATATACAGGTCAAAATTCATCCATTGTAATCGGTGATAACCGTTTCACTCCCGACAAGTCTGAATTCCACCAGTCACAACTTCTCACTGGAGCTTTAGGAACATCCTGGAGTTAGTCACTAATGAGCTTATTATTAAGATCATTTAGGATCCTATGAACATAGGTTAACGGACGCGGATTGTATAAAATCGACCTTGTCCAGAGGTTTGCGGGAGTGCGATATGCCTTCTGCACAGTCCATTATAAATTTATTGGTTCCTATTTAGTCCACATACCATCATCATTAGCAGCAGCAGTGGCAGCAATGTAGAAACGGGCACATACGCACATAGGTTTAACTTGCCAAACCACATTATCACAAAGAAATAACAGAGGTAACATAATAACAGAATACTTACACACATACATACACCAGACATATATTTTGCGATACTAAAAAAGATTAAGTGGAAAAATGGAAGGGCACCAGAGCAAAACAGATTGGGTGAGAGATTAGGTAAGAATTAAGATGAATTCACCATAGTACATCAAATAATCGAATAAACAAGCAGCCAATTTCTTTCTTTTACTAGGAGCTTCGCCATTGTTCTAGACTACCGGAAAAACACCAAGTATAGCATCCAGTGGTGGATGTTCGTTTTTGACAAAAATTGTATTTTATGTAATAAAATCATCTGAATCATTAGGTGATGTATTGTCCTTGTTAAACAGAGGGACAGTAAATGAACTGCTATTTCTTGATTGTTGTTTGCATTTTTTGGTATACAATGTTCGAAGCAAACCTGTTAGGAATATAGAGAACTACCGCCCTGTCAGCCTAACCTCTGTTGCATCAACAGTAGTGGAAATAATAATCAAGGAGGAATTTTCCAATATTTACTTCAAAAAGAATTGCTCTCCCTCTCCCAACATGGATTCTTAAGGAATAGGTCTAGTGACACATTCTTGTTAGACGGTCTGGATGACATAACTATACAACTGGACATTGAGCTCTTAGTGTCTAAATTATTTCTTCACTTCAGTAAGGCTTTTCGAAGTGTTCTCTGATACAAAATATACATCTAGAACAGTAGTACTGTAAACTGTTAAGCGTTTTAACATTGGACTTTTAATTAAATAATATTTTCATATAGTGTGAATTCCATTACAGTAACTCCATTAAAACCCCATTAAAAACGGGCCATATCATTCTGATCATGTCTATAAACTGGTATGCTCTCAAGCACAAAATGCTACTAGAGAATAAACTATTATTATTCCTTGAGTTTTACTAAGGTGCGGTCTTCCAAAGGGATTGAGAAAGTGAGACCGTAGATTATTTTATGGAAAAAATTAGGGTTAGCATCTCCATAAGGGTTCAACGAAAAGCAACCTACATATTTCTGAATAAGTGATGTTACAATTATACTCTAGTATTCATCAAGTGAAACTTCCCTAGAAATTTTTAATTCGTATGGTATCTGTATAGTTCATACTACAGAAGACAAACGAGTAGTATTCTAGGGTAGGAGGTACACACATCCTCTATACTGCAAGCTTGGCTTCTCTGGTGTAAAACTTTCAAATAATAACGCCAACTCGTCTTCTTGACTTAAATACGATTGGCGACACTTGTTCAGTAAAGTTAAGTCTTTTTCGTTAGCATATACCCTTGTCATACATGGAGCTCAGTGTTTCAATTTTGTATTCATTCAGATAAATTTTTTGTTGAACACCATATTTTCTGAGTTGTATAATCCCACACTTGCTGCGATTTAATGGTTGTTGCAATTTCTGGATCCAGATCGATAGATTTTCTAGGTGCTTTTGCGCGTCAGATGTGCCTTCACTAGATGTAATAGGCTTAAAGCTATAAACTATTTTCAGATCGTTCGCACACAAGAACGGTCTGCCAAAATGTATGACTTTACATATATCGATTATATACATGAGGAAGAGGAAAAGACCTAGTATACATTATTATTATTATTCTGAAATTTAGTTCAGAATTCACGCCAGTTTACAGGCATGGTCATTGTGACAGAGAAAGATTAACTTTCCTGAACACTGGTAATAAGTTTCGGTAACGAGAGGTGGTCATTATATTTAACCATCTGGCTCCTTCTTGCAATAAATGGGTTTAGCCAAGAGCGTAATGGGTATTTAATCCCGAACGACTTTAGTTCATGGAGAAACTAATAATGTGGGACATTATCGAAAGCTTTCTTGAAGTCCGGAAAAATAGTTGCTATTACCATCCTCTTGTCGCGTTGGGCGGTTATATCATTATGATAGTTTAATATACATTCGTCACATGACCATAGGTAGGTATAGCATAAATTCAATGTTATTGGGTTGATTGGACATCTAATAAGACCAAAGTAATCGAAACAGATCATCTAGATCATTTGAAGAAATAGTCTATCAGTCTCGCAGTGTATAACCCTCTAAATTTAAACGTCACCAAAAGCAGTAGTGACAAAAACTGTAAGAAATTCGGTTACTCTTCGACATGTAACAAAAAATAATATAAAATCCAGTGTAAAAGCCAAAAATCCCGTTATCGTTCAAAAACCGACCTTTTTTCGGTATAGGGCCGGGAGGTTCTAAGGCCATGCGCGAATCTACAATGAGATAACTAATGACACAATGTGGTACAAGATTTGACAATAAGCATAAATATAGTATACAAACCCCAACAACTCTTTTTTGTATTTAACCAAAGGAATTCAAGCAATCTGTACAATACGTTTATGATAAAAAAAGGGGGTTAAAGTTGCAAATTTAGTTACTTGTCCAAGAAGAGCTGCGTTTCCAACAAATAAAGGAACCAAACTCTGTTTATAACCAACCACGTGGGTGAAATCACAGAGGCACGAACGACCAAAATACTAACCTCGTATGACTTGCAGGAAGATACTGAAACCCAGTATAACGGAACTGAAGACATTAATGGTTATTTACATATACTATCAAAGAAGATGGGATATTTTCACTGTTGAATGTTGTTTTACTCAGACTAAACTCCACTATTGGACAATGTTGGTTCGAAAATTGCTTGTGAGGAAAGTTTGTGTTGCTGCAGGACGCCGATGGCATCTGGAGGTATAACTATGTCTATTGTGTATCAAACTTACTGTACTGCTCCAGATTATGTATGATCCTGTTGTCAGTGGTGAAATTGTAAATTTTGTCGTAATAGTGTGTCTTTTATTCGGACTGGCTGATTAAGAATAACACGGTTAAGGTCAACTGCGATTCAAGATCCATCTAAAACAAGACTTACATAGTGTTCAGGGGCTCCACTATTGGCTCAATTATAACAAATTAGCTTAGCTAGTTTGGCATATGCCAACAAAACACATGTGGGAATAAATAGCGAAAAAGAATCAATTAATTGATCAATAATGGAGTAAACGAACAAGAATGAGATTTGTTACAGTGATAGTGGGCAATGAAGTGACACCGAAATACAAGTTAAAGAAAATTGTTTAATGCAGTAAAATTAAATGATCTTCACACAGTCAAAATGAATTTTGCACTCAGAACTGTACCTTAAGGTACCCCACTATGAACAGACTTATAGTCTGGTGGAGTACCACTCACTTTGATTCTTTCACGTCACCCTCCCCACAGAAAATTCTCAATCCATGCCTACGTTTTTCATGTCATACAAAAATTAGCCGGTTTGTTCTGAAGTTCTACATGAGCCATTTTATCGAAGGCTTTACTTAGGTCCATAAATAGTATATCTACAAGTAGTTTGTTATCGTGGGCAGCTACTCAGTCTTCACTTGCAGTCAGAAGGTTCGTTAGCCAGAAGTGACCTGCGTAACATCATTGTTGTTCTACCATCAACAGGTTATGGATCCCTTCATGGCAAGGCAGCTTGCCTCTATAATAACACTAGTCAGACTGACATGTCAATAGGTAGACAAGAGTTGTATTTCAGCAATTCAAAAGACAGAAGTGATTACAGCATCCTTCCAGTTTCTTGGGAGAGGGATATATCGAACGACCCTGTGATTGGTCTTGGAATAATGTACTCCATCGACGACTGCATTCATAAATACAAGCCATCAGGACATGGTGACCTGTCTTTTTTTAGGGTCTTAAGCGAATTAAAGACAATTTCCCGAGTCACAGACCACTGGTACATAGCTAGTATAGAACGCTAAAGTTAGGTGAAGTATTGATACTGATATCTCTTAAATAAATGCCGCTGAAGTATGCCTCTGTACATGGCACTTTCTCACAGTCTCAAGCAGCAAAATGCCCCAGTTGTTACCTGAACATTAGAAAACAGTTCCATCATTTAAATTCACCCCTCCCTTGATATACTACAAATTTGTATTTTCACTTGTGAGATTCGGCTAGTTAATGACCCCCCTTGGACAATAAGACTCTACCTCATGTGATGGTATGATCTAGAATGAATTAATTCCCAAGACAACTTGGACTAAAGTAAGTTTTCCCTACGATAGCTGAGCCACAGCGTGGCCTAATTTTATAGCTAGCTACCTCATATGTACGAGGGAAAATTTCTTCCTATTAAGGGTTTGGTCCACCTGGAAAGCTCTGATAGAGGAAAAAACCCCAGGCTACATCTCGGTTCATTTCGAAGGGAAGCTAGACGACTATATATACCACTATGATGTACCTAGAGACTTCCGGAACAGCAGCTAAAATCTTGATGTTAGCTCTAAACCTTGAGCCTTAGTACCCTAAACATTTATCCAATCTACAGTATTCTTTTTTGCCGTACTAACAAATAAGACTACCCAGGACGTAACGAAAGAACAGAGACTAGTGTACTACAAGAGGTTTCAAAAATAAACGGAATAGGAAGAAAATAAAAAAACGAAAATGAAGGCCAAAAAACATTGATAAAATTAAGGCCAGATAAAACTGCCAGGGTAAAAGCGGCCTAGTAGCCAGCCATCTACTGAAAGAAGCTGGAGACCAGGACACTCAAGATATGAGTACAAAGAAAGCCAAAACATTAAACCTACTTCACTTGTAAGAACAGTCACACGATCTTAATACACTATGGTACACCTTTAATAAACTGTGTTTTGATATAGTAAACAACCAAAACTAGGAAATTCACTCAACGACTAAAATGCCACTGGCTCTTTGAAACACGATCGTGTCAATTTTCCGCGCAGAGCGCTCGGTTCGGATATCAAGGTCAATACTATTTTATGGATAGTAATTCACGAACTCAGGGCCGTGTACGCAACAAAAGTGTTAGTGGTGAGAAGTACATGGTAGTCTGGGATAATTGTAAGGTCAGTTATCATTGAATTACATCTATATACAAAGCAAAACAGCCATTGTTGTATCTGATGGTATTCCGGGTTATAGTAATTCGGATTTTGAGTTACTGACTAGCAAGTCGCATTTTATAATGGCACAAAGATCTTGGTTTTCGTAAATGCTTGGGCTGTTCCAAAAATATAGTTTCTGATATAGATCTTTTTTTGCAAGTTGAAATTCATGACAACTGTGCAGAAAACATTCATTTATGCATTTCATGTTTGTCTAGTAAACTATGATTTGTCTCAGTAACATAAGTTTTTTTTAAACAAAAGGATTAAAGCTTTTGTACTGCTATATTATCTACCACTGAAGCCGTGATCATTTATTTAGGATGAATTCAAGCGTTACACTTGTATTACCCGTCGGGTACCCATTATTTATAAATGTAAATCACACCGCTGCTGCTATGTCTATGGCAAACCTAACTCTCTTAAAGCTTTGGTACTGGAATACACATGGTTGGTAAGTAATATGGAGCACTTCCAACTTATTTTGACTCAAAAGGTTGTTGCGAAAAGGAATCAGGAATATATACGTCACGTGTTAAATGGATATTATTCTGAAGAAGCAGAAAAAGAAAGACGATCACAATTTAAAATATGGAATTTAACTAGGATACAAGAGTCACATTAGGTGTATTTGGATAAATAATACAATCTTCAATACATCTTGTTTAATTAAGAGTATCTAAGATTACAACAGAATCGCCACTAGCTTTTATTCTCGGTTATATTTGATAACATCTCAAGCCACTCAGTCGCATCGTTTCTAGTTCTTCAGCAAGAACGTCGTGGCCCGTCAGGCGAATCCTATATTAGCTTTCCTTCATACCACATGACCTTATCGTAATCAGTGGGATGTAGAGAAATCCATCTTAATTGTGCCATATGCTGTAAATTTCCAGCCATGTATTGACCAAAAAAATATTGTCAGTGGTTATGTGAACACAAGAATATGGACGAGCGAGAAAGAATTAATTCGTGGAGGGTTTGCAATAATTTCAAGCTCTAGATTTAAGGGAGGACGAAGGGTAACTGCAACTACACCACTAACTGATTCCGCACCATGTCACCCAGGATCTCCAACCATTGGTTGCGGCATTTGAGCTGACGCTAACCAAATATTCTGCGTCTGTCAACACGACTCAGATCAGCAGCTAATGACTTCATGGATGCACGCCATGTTTTACCTTGGCCGCTCCTATCTTTCTCCATCTTATTCCAGTATCAGTTGTCATCGCTCGGTAGTTAACCACACATGCCCCAGCAACGTCAGTGGGTGAAGATTCACAACCTCCAATTGACTTATCATCTCCCTCGAATACCAGAACCACGTTTAACTTCATTATTACTTACGCGTTGATTTTACGGAACGCTGGCGATGTCCTGAAGACAGATGACCCAATACCAATAATCTACGAATGTTATGTACTCTTGATATCTAAGTTTCGCGTCCATACAGAGAGAGAATAGATTACTGTGCCGTAATCCCCTCTTAGTTGATAGACGAATATCTTACGTACGCTATAGGTGTCTTAAGTTGGCTATTATCAAACGGGATTTTCGAATATATGCCGAGAATTCATCAGGCACCAATCGATTGGGACTGATCAGACTTCCGTGATAAGTGAAGTGATCAACACGCTCAACTACTTCATTTCCTATCTTTATCTCAGGTGTTGATGCAGACTAGTCCTCAAGCGACAGTTTACACTTAGAGTGGGAAGTAGTAGCTGAAAGTTTAATGCTCTTACCACTAAGTCGTCTCTACACCTTAATCAATAGTTGGGGGCTCTGAGTGACATGGCCAAGAGTCGGTCACAGTAGTTCAAGTGGATCCACTCTTTGTTTTACTTTAAATTGTGAACTTAAAATTATTTCATATCACTGCAACTAAATCTTTTTTCCTTTATCATATCCTATTGATCCACACTTTTTGCTTACTATTATTCAAGTAATTACTACTTCTACTAATTTGGTGTTTATTTTGTTGTGCATCATCATCATCATCATCAACAACGTAGAACCGGGCACAAACGCCCACAGGTTCAAGTTGCCATACCACACTAACACTACGAAAATATTGAGGTAACGTATAGACAGAATACAAGAGGGAAGAGTAAAGTAAAGACGTGCAGAAAATAACAATAGAATTTAAGATTTAGATGAGGTTAAAGAGTGAATACACTTGCGCCACTGTGACCGATTTTGAGCCATATCGCCGAGTGTCTCCAGCCATTTGTTGCGACCATCACGCGGACCCCAACCAGGTAGTCTACATCTACTTACATGGCTTAGACCAGTAGTCAAGGACTTTATGGACTGATGCCATGTGTTGGTTTGGCCGCCCCTAACCTGTGCTGCGTAGGTATAACAACTTGAACTGATGCATGTGTCAGGTTCTATGTTGTACATACTTCGCTTTATCTACTTTGGTTTGAGTAACTAGGCATGATCACTAGTCTTCAAACTTGGAGTGTAGCTGGATGCGAAATGCACACTTTGTATCCGGCAAATACGGTGACCAGACTGTAATATTTAACTGACCAACCTAGACTTTTATTGGCTACTGTTGTGTTGGCGATTTCAAATTCTCACCCTATGATCACAACATTCAAATATTCTCTCTTGAATATTTTAATTCATTTTTCAGGGTTCTGAATCGCCATCTGCCTTTCTACATATTGAAGAACTTTGTAAGTCTTGCATATGTATGTGTAATTCGACCCATCTCTTTTTGTGATGTGAACTGGTTGGAGGCGATCAGTAGGAGACTCTAAACCTATGGTTCATGTTATTTAGCACTCATTAATAATGTGCATTTACAATCTTAAGTAAATTGATGCTCTTCATCCATTTGCAATCTACATCACCTAATTTAACAGGGTGAGACGTTATTAATGAGCTATTCAATCAGCCTGTGATGTCCTGTGGGACAGATGTTTGTAGTGCTTGATCCCTGAACAACGACCGATATCATGTTTTCCCTAGCCCTTAGTATTTATTAAGTCCAAATGACTGGATATGATGTGGATTATGATTAGATATTAGATAGTTGGGGCTAGTATACAGGAAACCATTGACTTAACTCGAGTTACTTGAACTAGTTGTCATATTGCAACTTGATCGATAGAATTTGATTAGGATCAAATAGTAGGTAAACGTGACAATGGTTACCACTCAACAATCAGTTAATTTGAACCCTTTCATCTGCTTAGACTAGTGACACTAATATAGTGTGTAAAAAAACGTCTTCGTTGATTAAAGAATTAGTGGTTTACAATAACCATATCGTCCAATCATTTATAATGATTAATCATGTTATTTTATGTTTAATATGTTGTATATTAACAAGTCGTTTTATTAAATAATAGAATCTATATTTCTAGCTTGTTCGATTTTGGTTCCAGTTCATTCGAAGGTTAAAATTAGTAATCGTACCTCATGGGTTGTTGTCAGTCGTTTACATCACATCATTGTTTTCATCTACCTATCAATTTTTTTATTCAATAATCTCTAGCCACTCAAATTACCAAAATCATCTAATTGGTAGAGGACACACTATCAGTTTGCTATATTGTATTAAGTGGTGATTAGTATTGGAATATACAAGCTACTAGTTAAAAGTTAACCGCTTTAACTTAATTACTTGTCAGTTGTAGATTGTCAATTGCTTTAACCAAAGTAAGTGGATCAGAGTTCAATTCTACGATCTGCCCGTCTATAGTCTAGTGCTTCAATCACTGATGAATCTTTACAAGATCTATGTTTTAGGAATCTTCTGTGACCAGAAACAGTTGTCACTGTTAACAGAAACTATATTATTAAGCTCTCCCAAATCATATTAGTAGCGTCATTACGTAAACCGCATTTGTGATACCTGTACAGTTAGTTATATTACTACCTTAAATTCCCTATCGTCTGCCTTTTAAACTTATCATTATTATCACCATCCATACTCATAGAATTTTGTTTTTGCTCTCATTTTCAGCTGATCCTGATAAAGCGTATAAAGTATTTCTAAAAAATCACACTTGTTATGATCTAATCCCGTTGAGTGCTAAATTAGTCGTATTCGATGTTACATTAAATGTAAGTGTGACTATTCCATTTTAAAGGCAGGTTAGCGAATAAAATACTTTCTTTTCTATGATATCATTTACTAAATACTGCTAAGTTATAGTTATAACTGGCTTTTATACAGATTATAGTATCCCCAAAGTCTTGTATAGGCCCACTAACAGATGTGGTACTTTCTACTAATGTGATGTAACATGGTTGTTTTATTCTTAGACTAATAATATTTACAGCCTACAACTCAGTGACCAGATACATTAACACCGATTGATTGGTGTAAAATTCTTATCCCTTAAACCCAGTCAGAAGACTAGAATGAACAACTAATTATCTTGTTTATTATATCACATGGCACACCACAACGTACCATCAATAATAAACCACACTATTTACACGATTAAGCAAAATAATCCAAACGACTTATTTGCTATTAGTTCACAATAGCGTGGAAAGGGAAAATGATATAACACCAGTTACTTGGTCAAGTAGAAGCTTACAATTAGAGGAGGGTATGCAAATCTCATACAAGTTTTCAATAAATACATCTTAAGCACAAATATATCCTAGAATCAACTTCTACATTTTGTTATTTTTTTTCTTATTTGTCACGTCGCACTAGTTGGTGATGAACTAGAAAGTCGTTGTGTCATTTACAATGATACTAAAAGTTATTTTGAAATTTCTACAGTTGAAGGGTAATATGACAGATAAATTGAAAATGATGTGGAAAAGAGATATGGAAGATGACTGTCTACTTTATAAATATAAAGAAGAGTTAACACTTGTTTAAAGCAACTTACAATGCTAGAAGTTAGAGTGTTATTAGTGCCATTGTCAAATAAACTATTGAATATATTACTGCTTCTGAACGTTGAATTCAGGTTGGGATAGACAAACCATTTTATCCAACTTTACTCATAGCCAGTTAATCTAACTTTGTAGGTAGTTTTGAATAGAGATTCTGTTGTAGACTAGTGACTGAAATTGATCAGATATGCTACACTGGCATTTCGTTTACCTTTAAAACTATACTGAGTAGTGTTTATATGCGCACTGAGCTATACGTTTTATTCCATCCATCTAAAATATGCTTCACAGCTTTAGTGAATGATATCTTTGAGAATGAAATGTTATTTTGCTGACTTTCCTTCATTTTGATTAAGCATTCATTGTTCAGTGCTCTCTTTCAATTCTTAAGTCATTGTTATTGTTCTATGTCTGCACTTAATAGGTAAAGAAGGCATTTTTTGCTCTAGTCTACAATGGTGTACGTGTGGCCATTTTATGGGATTCTATGGAACAGAAACATGTTGGCATGTTAACTATTACAGATTTCATTCGAATCCTTCATCGATATTATCGTTCACCAAATCAACCAATAACAGAATTAGAAAAACATCAAATTAAAACATGGCGAGGTAATTATTATTTTTTCTTTTAGCAGAAGTGAAATGGTCTTCTTACATAGATAGATTATTTTGTTATGTAAGTAGTGATTGTCTTGAATTAACTTCAGTTGGGCAAGTGATTGTGGCTAGATTCATCAGAAACGAAGGAACCCTGAACAGATGTTTCGTTTTAGTACGCTACTCCTCAGTCGTCCACATCCACAACTTCACTATTGGTCGAACACTATCTTAACCTTCAGTCGATTGTCTTTGTATCCAATGACTTATATTTTTAATTCCAGTTAATTAAATGGTCTTCACAAATTACTGGGATAACATTCTTCGATTAGTGTGTATCTATCATTGTTTTCAACGGTTATCATCCTCATAACTGTCTGTAATATAAGTTATAATATTCAACAATCTCCACAAACTTCCTTTGTTAAAACATGATTGTTTACTCACTAGTGACTTATTTTGTGATAAGTATCTGAAATTCTAATGAAAAGTCATGACCAGCAAAGTTCAGCCCTATTGAGAGTGAAGCAATCTTCATCAATGATATGGGATGATTGTTGCAGTACATATAGAATCGATGAAAGTTAAAAAGTCTCACATCATTAGGTAGTCATCACTTGTCCTTATTTCGGTTACTGATATGGTCGTGATTACCCACTGTTACGTCATCTCATACTGAGACGAAACAACCGTCTCCTTTTTTGCACTAAACTTACTGAGGTCAATCAGTGATGAATAACACTTTTAAATTGTTTGTCTTGATTGTTTTCTCTTATATATTTTTGCAGTTGACAGAAAAATGCATCCAGATTTCGTTCGGCTTTTATTAATAAGATGAAGCTAATTAATTGTAGAGAATTTGTTGAAGCTCAGATGTATGTTTTTTGATGGTTGTATCACATTCTGTTAGTTAGATCTTTGGATGATAATTTATAACTCGGAGAATATGGCAACATCATAAGTAACACCAACTTTATAAAATATTTGCGTTTCTGTATGAAGCTCTAAAATGGGCGTCTCATAGTACCATTGTTTGAACCATCTCTTCATACTGTACCCATCATCTTATTCAGTTAGTTCCCCATATACAATGTAGGACGTGGTACATTTGTATACCGGTTCAAACCGCCACGCTACATCAACTTAGCAAGATGAATACCATAGTATTAAAAGTCATAGTAGAAAAGATTAGACAGAGAATATGATTCACAAAACAAGAGTTAATTCGTAGAAAGAAAGTATAAAATGATTTTGAAGCTCAATATTTATGGTTAGGCAATGGATACTTACACTCGGGCCATTGCTGCATCATTCTGAGTCATATTACAACCTTTCTAACCATTAGGTACGATAATAATACGGATCTCAACTAGGTAGTCTGGATTTACTAATATGGCTTAGATCAATAGTTATAGATTGGTCCCGCCTTTTGGTTTCCCCACTCCTTAATTTCTGCTAACATACTATTCCAGTTGACATTTGATGTCAATGTATGAGACGGTATTTGAACAAGCTTTTAAGTAAGTGCATCGCCTTGGAAAAAATAGTAGGCCTATGGCTTTACCATATGAATGTATATTATCCATTTATGATTGTGGATCTAAACTTCTTATAGCAATGGCGTATTTTGCTCGTTTTAATTTCAACGAGATTACTACTACTGTTCGGAGACTGTAGATAGTTCACATCAGTGGCGCTGTTAGTGACCACCTAAATGTATTGATTATGTGTCTTTATCATTGAGTAGTAAGCAGTGTTATGTTTATCCACTCTTTAATCGTCATCGGATTCTATAGATCAAATCACAATGTTGCCAATAATCTAATCGACCAGATATCAAATGCGCAGTGTTTTCATGAATGACGGTTAAAAACAGTCGAATTAAAACTCTTGTCGACCTAGGTTTTGTGCTAGGCGTAGCTGCAACCATAACATAATTCATGTTCATTGTGGGACTCAGACCTGTCACCTTGTGACAGTCTGAAACATTACTTCTTAGCTATTGGAGTGGCGACTTCCTGCTGACTTCTTCCAACCACATAACAAGACATCGATTCCATAATCTACATCTAAACTACAAGCAACATACTACCGTTTCATGATTTCTATTTTTCTTTTATTATCTATTTTTTTTCTATCAAACTTCCTTTCATTACAAATGTCACTATTTCACACTGTTAATCACTGATAGCTATGATCTGTAACAATTTTAAATCAATACACACTTGTATCTAGGGTCACACGTAGTTTTATGGCTGTCTGTTTATCTCTGAATGATATTCATGTTTATGTTGTAAATGTAAATCAGTGGCTAGATTTTGACACTATAATATATACATTCTTATGTTTGACCCGGACGGCAAATTGGTTGATGAGTCTGTGAATTTCCATTGTCTGAAGTGGTTGAGATATGAATTATGTATGATCAGTATCCGTCTACTTTGATCTGGAATGTTACCTGGTGTAGAACGAGGGGTTGGAAGAAAATTATGCCGTTCAAGCCAGAACATCACATCACTCCAACATATAATTACTTAGTAGTCTGAACTATGTTGATGATTACACAATAATATAATCCATGATATAACTATGGTCAGTGGTTAAGGATGATGTATCACATTGCTGAGAAACGATCCCATCAGTGAAAATATGAATCCACTCACTATCGTATTCTAGTTCCTGAGTTCTGATATTCTTCCCTCTCTAACTATATTCACACTGCTTATTTCATCATGTTATCATTTTAACTGTGATGGAGCACCACCAAAAAGAAAAGATCTCTATTGGTACTCTGGATACGATCCAATAAAAGTGGAGCAAAAGACTAATCAATAACAGCCAAACCAGAATAGAGAAAGCCAAGACACAAGCCGAATACACAGAAACCAGCAAGCAAGTGAAGTGGGTCATTAGGTCGGATAAACAGAAATGTTTGGAAGACCTACTAATGACAGCGAAGAAAGCTTCCAGGGGAGAAAACATAAAACGTGTTTATGATATAACGAAGGAGCTAGCTGGGAAATTCAGTAAGCCAGAACGGTCAGTCAAGAACAAGGCTGGCAAACCAACCACTGGGATGCATGAACAACGAAACAGGTTGGTAGAGCGCCTCAAAAAACTGTTGAATAGACTAGCCCCATTTAACCCTCCAGTCATTGAAGCAGCAGCCACAGATCTCCCTATAAACACCGACCCACCAACAGTCGAAGTAATCAAAATGCCCATCCGACAAATCAAAAGTGGCAAATCATCTGGGCCAGACGACATATCAGTGGAGGCACTGAGGTCAGATATAGAAGCGACGGCAAAGGTAGTCCATATTCTCTTCAGGAAAATTTGGGAGGAAGAACAAGTACTAACAGATTGGGAAGAAGAGTACCTCATCACGAAACCAACGGAAGGAGATCTTAGCAATCGCGAAAACTACAGATGTATCTCTCCACTTTCATTATCAGGAAAAGTCTTCAACTTCAGGTTATTGAACCGAATCAAAGATCCAGCTGATGTTGAACTTCGAGGTCAACAGATTGGACCGACCAAATCGCGACACTACGTATCATTGTTGAACAATGAGTTGAATAAAAATCACCATTTTGCATTAATTTCTTTGACCATGAGAAGGTATTTGATAGAGTGGACATGATAATATTATGGGGCCTTCGACGCTATGGTATACCTGAGATGGTGGATAGTCAATTATTATGACTGACTTCATTTCAAAATCGTGGATAGAAGGCAGCTTGCAGATTCATTAGAAGTGATGACGGAGCTGCTTACTCACTCTTCATCCTTCTGTTGGTGATTGACTGGATTATGAGAATTACAACATCTCAAGGGAAACACTGAATATGGTGGACAACCTAAATGCAAGTAGACGATTTGGACTTTGCAGATGGCCTAGCTCTTCTACTCCACACAATAAAAAATACAGGTGAAGATGGATAGTGTAGCAGCAGCCTCTAAAACCAGCAGTAGGCCTCAATATACACAAAGGAAAGAGCAAAACCCCTAAATACAGCACAGTACAACGAGCACCAACCAAATTACACTTGATCGTGAAGCTCTTAAAGATGTGGGAACATCCACATACCTGGGGGGGATCGTCACAAAACATGCACTAACTTAGATTTTTCTAGGCGAAAGAAAAGGAGCAAGACCACAGGACACATTTTATGGGAATTGGAGGCAGACGTGAAAAGAACGAACAGCACTTGGGAAGAAGTTGAAAGGAAAGCCCAGGACAGAGTTGGCTGGGGAATTCCGGTCGGTAGCCTAAGCCCTATTCCAGTGATTCTGAATTTGGATAGATGTTGATTTCAGCAAAGTATTTTTCAAAAACATTTGGGACACTAATATTTCTTAAAGATGACCAAACTAAAATGTACCACCAGTCTATGAAGTCGTTGACTGTCAGTAATGGTTGTATTGGTGGATGCAGACAACCTTGTTGATGTCCTCTCGATTATTATAACCAGGGGTTAGAGATGGGTGACGTGGATTAAAATTGACTGCAATGGCTCTGGCTCATTTACTCTTTGTATCCTCTTAAGTCCTTGAGCTTTGAAATTTTTATATATCTTTCCTTCCATGAATTAATTCTTTTAGAGTCATGTTTTCTTTACCTCATCTTTTGTACTACCATTAACACTACTATGACGTCTACTACTTTGGTGTTTGTCATTCTGTGCTAATGAAATGTGGAAACCTGAATCCATGCACATTTTTGCATGCTCTTATGTTTGACATAATGAATCAGGAACCAATTAAACAGAAAATTTCACGGTGATCCGCTATTATACGATTTCGTAACTAGTGTACACGAATTATTTACAGAATATGTCGATAGTAACCGTAAAGCTTACCCTGTTCTTAGTTTCTATTCTGACGAAAAGTTTAAAATCCGAAAAAGTCTAACATAGACCTCAAAATAATACTGAAATACTTTTGTTCAACTATTCTATAGTATCATTTTCTATTTGTCTTGTCAGTCTCATCTTATCATTGGGCTTATATGACATAGTCAGTCCGTCAGTCAGTTACAACGTAGAACTTGGTACATGCGTACATCGGTTCAAGTTACCATGGCCCATTTAGCAGATAGAGATTAAATTGTCAAATCAAATCCCAGAGTAGGGGAGGTAGTAACAGAGTTAGTATTAATGGAAAGGAATACAGATCGGAGATAAGATTTAAGAAAATTATGATAAGTTCAGAAACTTAGAATTTAGAGGAAGATAAGGAGTGGATGCACCTGCGCCATTGCCAACGATTTTGATACATATCACTCAAAGTCTCCAACCATTGCTTACGATTATCACGCAGAACCCAACCAGGTAGTCTGTACCTATTAACATGGCTCAGACCAATTGTCAATCACTTCATAGACTGGTGTCATGTTTTGGTTTGGCCGCCCCTACCTTTCTTCCAGCGTACTCCCACACCAGGCAGCATTCCTCGTCGAGGTAGGCGGTGATCAGGCATACGTAACACATGTCCTAACCACCTCAGATGATGAACATTTACTACTTCATCAATAGACTTACCGTATCTACCTAGTACCCTATTCCTAACCCACGTATTGCTTAATCGGTGGTCCCAGAAAACACGAGCAATGCTACAAAAACACCTATGATGGAATATTAGGAACCTGCGAATATCCTCTATCCTTAATGGCCATGTTTCACATCCATAAAGTAGAACGGATCGAACTGCTGTGTAGTAAACGCATCCTTTGGTTGGTAGATGGATCTCTCGCCTACATCACAAGTGACGCGAATTCCCAAAAGTCAATCGGGCCTTCTGTATACGAGCCGAGATTTCAGCAGACACTAGACCGTCAGGACTGATGAGGCTCCCAAGATAAGTGAAGCGGTCAACACATTCAACTGCTTCACTCCCTATCACTAACTTCGGTGCCGAATCAAGCCAATCCTGAGGTAGCATTTTGCATTTGGGTGAAGAGAATCGCATCCCAAACATCCTTACATTCATGTTTAAGGTAGTCAAAAGATTCTGCATTATACCAGCATCTTCACCTAAGAGAACTATATCATCTGCATATTCTAAGGCAGCATGTTTATCTCCTGGAATGAGATCAACCCCGGAGAGATCAGGCGGTGAGATTGTTAACTCTAAAAGTATGTCGATGATGAAATTAAATAGAAATGAGGAAAGCGGACAACCTTGACGAACACCACTTGAGGTAATTAGTTCCAATGACATTCCTTACACTTTAGGTGACTTAAGTTGCCAAACGAGATCTTTGAATATATGCCAATCGATTAGGACTGATCAGACTTCCGAGATAAGTGGAGTGATCAACACGCTCAACTACTTCACTTCCTATCTTTATTTTAGATGTTGATGCAGACTAGTCCTGAAACAACAGTCTGCATTTAGAGGCGAAGAAATATATGTCGAACATACGTACATTATTACTCACTGCTATCAAAAACTATGTGTCTTCTGTGTTCACATTCACTCAATAATTAAAAACGAATTACTTCTCATTATGCAGGAACAGAAGTTGTCAAAATCAAGCAAACATTTTGATTTCATGCCATTATCAGACTAGATAATATTTCTTAAAAGTCATCATATTTTACTGCACACTATGATTCATTAAATACCCGTATTATCACCTCATATTTCCACACTTCCAGTAAGTTTTAATAATTGTTTGTTGTGTGTAATCGACACAGTTTGGTCTCGGCTGATTACTAGTAAAAGCCAGGGAGGATTGGACAACTGCATCCCGTCCTCGAATGGGATTTTTCAATGACAGTGCTCATCCACAACTCCACCACCAGAGATCAAACCTAAGACCCTCAGGTCTCACAGTGAATGCCGAACCATCAGCATCATTGAACTGCTTAGCTTTGATTGGTGCATTCTTTCTTCAATTAATCTGTCAAGTATTGGAAAATGTCATATTTCCATCTTTGTTTGTAACAGTTTACGAAATTGAAAGTTAATCACTGACACTACATTTATTACTTTTCATAGGTTCATCTGTACACACAGAATATACTCAATGTAGTCTAAACTGTTATCACTTCATTTCTCTCTCTCTCTCTCTAGCTAAATTAAGTAGTAACTAATATATTGATGATCTAATTAAATAGGGCCATTTACTTCACTTTATTTAATGACTGTAGTGTTCATCATAATGTCGATATGATAGTCGAATGTTAGTCAGTTAATACTTTTAATTAGATCGGTGTCAGACAAAGCTGGTTAGTCTTTGCCCTTTCTGTTTCTTCTCATGGCTATCAGGATTATGAAGACCTTAACATCTCAGTGAAAGCACGGAATACGATGCAGCTAGACGCTTTCGACTTTTCAGATGATCAACTTAGGTCTTCTGTCCTACACACAGCAACAAATACAAGTGAACATGACCAGTGTAGCAGCAGCCTGTGCAGCCAGCAGTAGATCTCAACATAAACAAAAGGAAGAGCAATATCCTTAAGCACAATACTGCACAACGAGCACCAACCAGATTATAGTTAATAGAGAAGCACTTAAAGATTTGGGAACTTTCACATACCTCGGCAGCATCACCATCGACAAACAACGAGGTTCTAATGCAGATGTGAAGATATGGGTTGGCGAGGCATGCAAGGGTAGCATTTCTACAACTGAAGAACCCCTGGAACTCAAATCAGCTGTCAACCAACACCCTAATCAGAATTTTCAATGCAAACTTCAAGACAGTTTTATTGCATGGAGCTGAAACCCAAATGCAGAGCTACGAAGAACAGTGTTCAAATGATACAAGCATTTATTTATACATGATGATATCTCGGGTCCGTTAACCAGACATCATCAGCAACAATGTACTGTAGCAGCGAAAAAACCAGTGAGAAATCCATCTGAGGAAGAAATTAGGGGAAAACACTGGAGGTATATGGGATGCACATTGAGGAAATAATGAAACTGTCTCACAAGACAAGTCTTAATTTGGAATCCTCAAGGCCAAAGGAGAAGAGAAAGACCATAGAACACATTGTGTTGAGGATTGAAAGTAAATATGAAAAGAATGAATATCACTTGGGAAGAAGTGAAAAGGTGAGGCTAGGACAGAGTTGGTTAGAGAATGCTGATCGGCGGTCTATTCTCCACGAGAAGTAACAGATGAATGAATTATTTTTAATTAGTATTAACTCACTTAACAGTTGTAAATTCGTGTAGTTAACTCACATTCTAAGTTTCTATTGTTTGTAATACTTTCATCTGATTGTCAAAACCGAATTAGATGAAACAGAGATCTAATCTACATGCACCAGATCATCAGTTTTAATAAAGAATCCCGATCTGCTTTATTGTGTACTGTTCTACTTCTCTTAATAACATTTTGTAAGAATTCACTAAATAAAGGAAGACAGTCTACCTTCAGTCAGTCGTAAGTAACATAGAATCTAGCATTTATTTGCATTGATTCAAGTTGCCACTTCATCACCTCAGCATAGGAATATAAATGCGATAGTAATGAATATCGTAGTAATAATGTCGGCTATAGCAAAAAAGCTTAAGCGATGATAATAGGATTATACTAAATTTGTTCCGTGGTAATTTGATTTTTACTCTTAACTTTTTTTTGTTTATGTCACAGATTGTCCCCGGTTGGATACTGTCGAATCAGTCAGTCAGTTATGAACAACGCAGAACCTGGCACATATGCAGGAATGTTCAGGTTGCCATACCACATTAACACGATGAGATCAAACCTACACAATAACGTGACAACAGGGAGTAGAGAATTAAGCAAATATGTGTACAAAAGAATAATGGGACTCTATATCTCGAAAAAACATAAAGAGTGATTACATTTGCACCAGTGTAACCGATTGTCAGTTGCTTCACTGAATGTCTGCAGTCGGTGAACACGTTTATCACGCGGGTTCTAACCAGCTACTCTGCATATACCAACATGGCTTAGACCAACGGTCAAATACCTCATGGACTGATGTTATATTTTAGTTTGGCTGTCTCTGCCCTTTTTCAGTTCTCCTAGTACACCAGTGAACATCGTGAGACGAAGTAGACCTTGATCAGGCATACTCAACACAGGTCTAAACCATTTTAGTCGATGAATTCTTGCAACCACTTTGACTGATTTTTCCCACACTCTGTATCTAACATCAATATTAGTTATTCGATTATCCTATGATATGCAGGAGATACTTCCATAACCAAACTCTTGAATATTTCTCTTCCCTTCGCTTTTTATAGCCCATATTTCGTATTCGATAGGTTAAAATAAAACGAACTTGTATACAGTATACTCGGTCTTTCAATAAATGATAGATATCTTGTCTACGTTAAAAAAATTGACGCAAGTCATGTTATGGCGTGAAGAAAGAACGTTTTTAGTGGGTGTGGCGAACGCCAGTGAAGTGTGCCTAGTTGGTAATGCGCAACTGATCTAAGCCCAGTCATCGCCAGGCCGTCAATAGGAGAACTAGAATTGGGAACCCGGAAAACGGAGAGAGTGAGATCTGAGAACGTGAACGTATTATATTTTAATGATGCCTTTATATGTACATAAAACCAGACCACATATTAAACCAATCACGAATCTAACATTGATGCAGAACAAAAGGAAGAGTGGTAGTGAATGGGGACAAGTTGTACACGACTAAGCAACTGTAATCCATAGTAATCAACAATATACAAAGAATAAATACACTTAACGGGAAAACCGGGTAAGGGGAAACGTAACAGTCATAGAAATAAAATGATTACATTACTCATGAATAAAATAATCAGAATAGTCCTCCAAAATACAGTTCTGAAAGTTCGTTACTTTTCTCTTAAATGCTCGGTGTAACAAATCAACAAATACTAAACCAGTTATAGAAATATATTTTGATATTATATCATTGAAATAATGTCAATACTTTATTCTATATATTAGGATAAGCTTGTATTTTCCCGTTGATTTGTAGTGGACTGAAACTGGTCAGTCTCTGTTGTCATATGTGCATGCTGAACGGATTGCCTCAATATAGCGTTATCACACAAGTTATGTATTGATGTTGGATTGTGACTGGCAAGCGGAATCCAGGACGCGACAGAGACTAACCAGTTTCAGTCCATTACAAATCAATGGGAAAATACAAGCTCGTTGCCCGTTGCACAAGTGTGACTGTCTGAACTCAGTAGCCTAGTGGTGAACGCGGTGGCGTTTGACACGAAGTGGACTGAGTTCGAATCCCAGTGTGAACATCAACATTGGGATGCAGGTACATCCACCCGAAGAGTCCGAAATAGGACGAAACGCGCGTCCTGGATTCTTCTTACCAGTCACAATCCAACATCAATACATAACTTTATTCTATACTATTTAATGTTTTCTTCTTTCTATCTTATCTTATAGAACAATTAACCGAATATCAACGTTCATTAGTTTTTATTACACCTGAGAATACATTATTAGATGCTGTACGTATGTTACTTAAGCATAAAGTACATCGTCTTCCTGTTATTGATTCAATCAGTGGTAATCCATTGCATATATTAACACATAAACGTGTCTTAAAATATTTACATATTCATGTAAGTTTAATTTTTTTTTTTTTAATATTAGTAGTATTGTACTACTTTTTAAATTACTTAATAAAATGTAAATATAAAGTATTCAATGAATTCAATTAACTTTAATACACTTAATGATTATTCAACATGCATATAAATCAACTTTCAATTGATATTAATTTATGAATAACTAAAAGAAATTGAAATGATTTACATGATAATAAATAAATCAATCTATTTACACTATTGTAATAGATCCTTTCAGGAAAATATCATCAACTAATTGATTGATAGATGATGTTTGACAGTTAGAAGTTTTTTTTTGTTCAATTCCATGATGAAATCGAATGTGGTGCACTATTGATGAGTTTAATGAAAGGTGAAACAGTTGTCTAATACTCTCTGGTTTTCTATAATACTCAACCAACATCAATTTGGGACGATTTTAGACAATTAAACGTAATACTTGTCTTCACAAAACTATCTGAATTATTACATGGATTCCATCAATGTAGTATGTGAGCACCAACCCAATTCAACTTGATGGGGAAACTCTGGAAGAAGTGGATACTTTCACATATCTGGGAAGCATCATCGATGAAAAAGGAGGGTCTGATGCAGATGTAAAGACAAGGATTGGCAAGGCAAGGGCAGCATTCCTGCAGTTGAAAAACATCTGGAACTCAAAACAAATATCAACTAACCTCAATGTCAGACTCTTCAATTCGAACGTGAAGACAGTCCTGCTGTATGGAACTGAAACCTGGAGAATTACTGCAAACATCATCAGACGGATACAGGTATTTATAAACAACTGCCTACGAAAAATACTGAATGTCCGTTGGCCGGAAACCATCAGCAACAACTTACTATGGGAGAGGACAAACCAACTTCCAGCGGAAGAGGAAATTAGGAAAACACGGTGGAAATGGATAGGACATACACTTCGCAAACCATCAGACTGCATCACAAGACAAGCATTAACATGGAATCCTGCTGGGAAACGGAAAAGAGGAAGGCCAAAGAACAGTCTGCGTCGAGAATTGGAAGCAGACATTAAAAGGATGAGCAGCAACTGGAAACAATTGGAAAGGATTGCTCAGGACAGAGTTAAATGGAGAACACTGGTGAGCGGCCTATGCTCCTCAGCGAGGAGTAACGAGCATAAGTAAGTAAGTAAGTAAGTAAGTATGTGATTATCAGCAACACATGTTTTGAGCTTTTATCCTAAGCGACTGTTATATCAGATAACCTTGTACGGTTTAGATAGGTAGTAGTTGCATAAAAGTTTACAATTTCATCAACTGGTTTGCCGTCTTTACGAAGTATCCTATGTGTTCATACGTTGATATTTATGGTCAAAACACACACCTTCCACTTTCGTAGGTTATGATTAATAGCCATAAAGTTTTATTGAGTGGATTGTTGTGCAATATGCTCACTTTTTGTTTGACAGACTAAGATTTGTGTCGATCGAACTTTAGACCAGATGTTTGCATTAATTAGAACGATCAAATAGGTGGTTCTGAGGTTCGATACAAATAGCATTACAAATCGATTGACATTGTTGTGAATGCTCATCGATTTGGCTAGTTTGGGAACATATTACGTACGCCTAACCACCTCCTCCCTACCTCAGTACACTACGATAGTTGGGGGGAAAGGGACAGAAGAAAGCCAGGGACATTACATCACACCAGGTCATGAAGTCGGTGAAGTCGGTGATCCATGTCAGTAGAAACACAATAATCACGACCAGTGGTTGGGGAGGGAAGGACACTTATTAACATGGCTGTATTACTCTTTCATACACGCCTTTTCGTTACTCCTTGTTTGTTTAACCATACTTTGATAGTAGTCTCTTCAATTTGATCTTGTCGTCCTATTTTGGTTTGGTTTACTAAGATAACCTCCAAACTGTACGTTATTTATGACTTAATGCCGATATCGTACTTAATAACTTTAAAGTAGTATTAGACGAAAAATCATATTTAATCGAATCAAATGATTCATTTAGCTGGGACAAAAATAGGTTAATTCACATTACTACAATTGTTATAACGTACATAATTATAATAAATAGATAGATGGAGAAGTAGTTGAACACAGTAGTATAGTTGTCGTAACACATTATAACCGTATGGTTGAAGTTTAAATTCAATCACAAAGCATACATATGTGCAACAAACGTTTATCTGCAATCTTTTGTTGTTTATTAGCTAATTATACTACTTATTTGTTTGAACCGAATTAGATGGAATAGAATTCGAAGCCGGGTTGTATATTGTAAAAGAATGAATATGTGAACATGGTCTTAAGACGATATTAGGTTACACTTATTAATTAGTGTATTCTAATTGGATTTACCTAACTAAATGGTTACTACACATAGGTTTCTATGCGGTTTGACACCAGATTATTAATGCTCTATGTAAATAAATGGATCATTTTGTAAAGAAATAGAATGAAGGGGGGTTAATAATTATGGTATATCAGTAAGTAAGTAAGTAAGTAAGTAAGTAAGTAAGTAAGTAAGTAAGTAAGTAAGTAAGTAAGTAAGTAAGTAAGTAAGTAAGTAAGTAAGTAAGTAAGTAAGTAAGTAAGTAAGTAAGTAAGTAAGTAAGTAAGTAAGTAAGTAAGTAAGTAAGTAAGTAAGTAAGTAAGTAAGTAAGTAAGTAAGTAAGTAAGTAAGTAAGTAAGTAAGTAAGTAAGTAAGTAAGTAAGTAAGTAAGTAAGTAAGTAAGTAAGTAAGTAAGTAAGTAAGTAAGTAAGTAAGTAAGTAAGTAAGTAAGTAAGTAAGTAAGTAAGTAAGTAAGTAAGTAAGTAAGTAAGTAAGTAAGTAAGTAAGTAAGTAAGTAAGTATGTGATTATCAGCAACACATGTTTTGAGCTTTTATCCTAAGCGACTGTTATATCAGATAACCTTGTACGGTTTAGATAGGTAGTAGTTGCATAAAAGTTTACAATTTCATCAACTGGTTTGCCGTCTTTACGAAGTATCCTATGTGTTCATACGTTGATATTTATGGTCAAAACACACACCTTCCACTTTCGTAGGTTATGATTAATAGCCATAAAGTTTTATTGAGTGGATTGTTGTGCAATATGCTCACTTTTTGTTTGACAGACTAAGATTTGTGTCGATCGAACTTTAGACCAGATGTTTGCATTAATTAGAACGATCAAATAGGTGGTTCTGAGGTTCGATACAAATAGCATTACAAATCGATTGACATTGTTGTGAATGCTCATCGATTTGGCTAGTTTGGGAACATATTACGTACGCCTAACCACCTCCTCCCTACCTCAGTACACTACGATAGTTGGGGGGAAAGGGACAGAAGAAAGCCAGGGACATTACATCACACCAGGTCATGAAGTCGGTGAAGTCGGTGATCCATGTCAGTAGAAACACAATAATCACGACCAGTGGTTGGGGAGGGAAGGACACTTATTAACATGGCTGTATTACTCTTTCATACACGCCTTTTCGTATGCGGTTTGACACCAGATTATTAATGCTCTATGTAAATAAATGGATCATTTTGTAAAGAAATAGAATGAAGGGGGGTTAATAATTATGGTATATAATCGGAGATAAAGTTCAAGAACGATTATCTGCTAACAGTGTCTCCTTCACTTTCATCAGTTATATTTAATAAATTTTCAAATCACTGTATTGCACTATCTTCAGAATCTTGCCTAAATAATCATGATAGATGGAGAGAAGCCAGTTCTATACATATTTCGTGTATCGACAACTTTATAATTGAACTTCATAGTTTGTATAGAAGGTAATTCGTCGTTCGAATAGCTCAATGATAATGTCTCTGGTTGTGAAGCTGATTAATGGTTGTTCAAATTTTACAGAAAGTATCATTTTCATCAAGATTATAGGTGTATGCCATGTTAATGAGTGCCAGCCAGTACAAAATCTATATAAGCATAAGACTCCTTACCAACTACCTCTTACAACCTTAAATTCAATCTTATGTGTAAATATGTGAAGATAGTTTTTCTAAGTATTATCTAACAGCTCGAAGAAATCATTGGAAACTATTTCACATTGGTAAGCTGTTTCATCAGTAGTGCTCTCCAACAACCTCTCCAAATACAACAACTTCAGACCTTGAGCTAAGCATGATTACTCTAGAGTTTTATTCCAGATGAATCACTTCAGCTAATCCTCGATGATACGCGCGACAATTAAACCACCAAGTCCATCGGCAGCGACGTTATTCTTTATTCGACTATGAAAAACGTTTCTCAACGGTATTCAGTGAACTAATCGAATTACTGTCTATCTTGTTTACTGGTCCATTACAACGAAAATTGCTATTTCATTCTTTCCTGTAGTTTGAATGACACGTGTTTGATTTTAAACTACGTTCACTGACAATTCAGTTACTATTCATGAGTATTATTCAGATCGAACCATAAAGCATTTTGAAATATATTTCGTCTCAGTTTTTAATCCATCAGCACTACCAATCTATAACCCTCACTAGGGATCGGGCCTTGGGCCTTTGAACTCCTTAGTAATCGCTTCAGTTTTAACTCCCACAGAGTTGGCATCTGATTGCTTGAATTGTTAACACTACTGAGTAGTCTCATACTAGTTGATGAATTAGTAATTTAATACTTTTTAATTTTATTGAGTTTTCCATTTCTAAGATTAGATAGATACAGTTATCTTTCACTGCTTACCGTATGACCAATAATCATAATCTCGATAATATAGCAATCTTTACAGCAGCTATTGGTAATAGTAAGTTAGTTAGCAACTGATAACTTGTTTATCTAGTCATCTACAACATAGAATCTGACAAATATAGGTATCGGTCCAAATTGTCATATTCTACTATCGGATTGTTTGCTAGCACACTGATTGATAAGCTTTTAAATCAAATTAGAACATAATGTCATTTCGTAAAATCGTCGATTGCTTAACTGAGCCGTGTATGTAGGTTTAGACCACTTGGTGATGTCCCCACATTAATCATGACTAATGGTTGGCAACGCTGAATAACAGCTCACAGTTAGCTTCGTTGGTGTAAATTCATTCACTCGTGGTATCGAATATATTTTATACCTTTTGTCCAACCAATGAATTTTCCATGAATCAAATCCTCTATCCCTAGTCTTTTTCTACTTATCACTGTTACTACGTTTGGTATCCACTTTGATAATTTCTCCTCTCTGTGCTTATATGGTATGTTGACTTTAACTGAAGCACATATGTGCCAGATTCTGAGTTGTTTTAGACGGAGTTAAATACAGTGTCATCAAGTAACGCAAATTCAGTGGTGAGCCTCACGATTAAACCTCTGGGAAACAAATGCAGGTTGTTAACACAACGTTTTATTTGTTTCATTACAGATTTCAGAACTTCCTTATCCTTCATTCATGAAAAAGAAACTACGTGATGTCAATGTTGGATCAATGACAAATGTATGCGTAGTTAACCAAAATTGTCCTATTCATACAGCTTTACAGCATTTCATTGAATATGGTGTTTCAGCATTACCTGTCGTCGATCAAGATGGTCAATTAATTGATATTTACGCAAAATTTGATGTTATTGTAAGTTGATCGTTTACACTTCTGATATACTCTAATATCTATTCTATCAATCAAATATTGCACTATGATCATTAGGCTAGAAGTTAAGAGGACCTCTCGTAGAGTATAGGTTTCCGATCAGCATTCTCCAATCAACTCTGTCTTCAAATTACCTTCCCATTTATTCCCAACTGCTATTCATTCCTTCATGTCTATCTCCAGTTCCCTGCCTAATGTGTTCTTCAGTCGTCCTCTTATCCTTTGGCCTTGAAGATTCCATCTTAGTGCTTGTCTTGTGGCTCATTTTCGTTATTTTCTCAATGTGCATCCTGTACACCAGCATTTTCTCCTGATTTCTTACTCCGGTGAATTTTGGTTGGTTTGTTCCCTACCACAATAGGTTGCTGGTGATAGTGTATGGCTGACGGACCTGGGATATCATCCTACATAGACAACTGTTTCTAAATACTTGTATCTTTTGAACGATGGGTTTCGTCGTTTTTTCATACAACTTTCACCTCTATACAATTGAACTGCCCTGACGTTTGTATTGAAAATTCTGACTATGCCATTGGTTAACGGCTAGTCTGAGCTCTAGGTGTTCAATTATAGAAAGGCTATCTTTGCCTTACGAATCTGTGTCTTCACATCCGCATCAGATCCCTCTTGTTTACCAATGATGTTGGCCACGTGTGTATAAGTCTCTACACCTTCAAGGGCCTCTCTGTTAAGTGTAATTGGGTTGGTGCTCGTTGTCTTTCATCTAAGGACCTTACTTTTCCCTTTGTTTATGTTGAGGTCTACTGGTGTCTCTACAGGTTCCTTCTACATTGACCATGTTCACTTGTATTTGTTGGTTTGTGTAGAATAGAAGAGCTAAGTTGGTCATCTACGAAGTCGAAATCGTTTAACTGTATCTAGGTTGTCTATTATGTTCCGTGCTCCCCCTTAGACGTCAACGTTTTCATAATTCAGTCAACCACCTGAAGAAAGAGAAAGACGAAAATATTCAGCCTTCTCCGATACATGTCTTCATGAGCTGCCCTCGATTTACGATTTTTGAGTGTAGTCCGTTGTAAGAGGGTTCTTCGATTATTCTTGGAAAAGACGTGTTTGAAGAAGCCAAGTAATTTCTGAAAGTGCCTTGAGTGTTCATCACTTTTCAGAAACTTCAGTGAGGATTCTAGAAACTTATAGAGTGTTTTCTATTTTTCATGACTAGGCAACTAACTGCTGTTTTCTAATTTTAGTGTATCTTTTGGAGGCATTTAGAATGACGTAATCATGTGTAATCATAAACCTTTTTGGTTGCCTAATCCCTTATGTTTCCGTTCAAAATTCAAGAGTAGAATTGAACTTTTTGTGAACTAGAATGCAGCTATGATATCATATTGTATTTCAGTCAAATGCAAGATGTTGAACTAAGCTACTTGACTCTGAAATGCCCTTGTTACTAAACGATTAAGTATGTAGCCTTGAGTTGGATGATTACAGAATTTCTAAATCTTGGCTATCCAATCAGCGTAAGACTTCTACAAATTATGGATATTACTTAACTGTACCTAGAAGAGGAAGAATATATGAAGCTGAGCTAATCAGTTCGGCAACCAATTATTTCGTTTTTTAAGAAAGTCATCTATCAATTCTACGTGCTTGAAGATCAAAGATAGTTCACCTTGAATATTAAGTCATTGAACAAAGTTATCATATTATGCACTTGATCGATGGGCTATGTAGATTGTAGAACACATGACTGCTTGTTGCTCAGTGACCAATTAATGCATGCACCTCAATAAAGAGTATCTTACCACGGTTTGAATAACTACATAGTGAGGCTTTCAGAACCCGAGATCTAGCTGCTACCACCACCTTTCTTAGTGCGAATCATGACTGGCATAAAAGTAGAATGTAGGGAAACTGGGAGCAGTGATACCAAAACGTGGAATCAGTCTATAAAGTCGTTAGCTGTTGTTCTGACCTGTGTTGGTAGATGCAAGCTACCTGGCTGTGGTTCACACAACAAGTAGAATCATTAGTTGGGCACACTAGATGAAACGACTGAGAATAAATCACAGTGACTCAAATGCTTTTCTAGATCTTGAGTTTTGAGTTATATTATTCCTACAGGCATAGCCTCTCATTCCTTCTTGTTGTTTATGACTTACTGATTTCGTTTTCTACTTTCTTAGAATTTGGCTGCTACAAGAACATATCAAAACTTAGATATTAGCGTATATGAAGCTCTGAACTATCGGCGTGGTGTAAGCTGATAATTCATTATTGTTATTGTTGCTATTACTTATTATCGTTGGATCATTAATTTTGGAAGAAATATTAATGTATAGACTTATACTACTTATTAGTAGGCACTAGCCTAAAACTTCATATATTGAACAAATTGAAGCCAGTTCAAATTCATCAAGCCTGTTGCTCTAAAGATTTTTATCTAGTGCTCAACATTCATTGATGTACTATATATGTTAGGAAATAAGTCGTATTTCTCCTTCACATAGTGATACTGCCTGACTTATGTCAAACAGTTACGGAATGATCTTCAAACTCATAAGTGATCGGGATTCGCTTGTGAGCAGTTACCAATTGTAGTGGTTTGAACATGTATTGCATATGCGCAACCACCACATATTATGATGCGTAATGTGGGCTTGCATAGGAGTATGCTGTAAGAAACCTAGAAGCCCTAATGCTAAAACATATTAGTCCATGAAATGGTTGAATGTCGGTCGGGGTCGTGATATGAAGTATAGACTATGTGGTTTAGGTCCATGCGTCTTTTGTACCTAATGGTTGCAACTCTAGGTGACATGACTGAGAATCAGAACAGGTGCGTACATTGTTTCTGTTTCCTTTAATCTTGAGTTTTGAAAGTCGATTTTAATGGGTCTTTTAGATATGTAAACAGTTCTCGCTATCCAATAGTTCATATTTTCTTCTTGAGTTGTATAAAAATGAAACAGGTTCGGTTGTGTTAATATATCCCAAGTGATAATTGTTTAAGCCAGTTATAATCATATTTCGATGTATTTTCTCTGTAACTTGTTTTTATGGAGATATTGTAGGATACACAAGACCAGATTATTAGTTCTTAAGTCCATTTTGTGTTCATCATTTTCTCTATTGTATATGAATATAAACCATTTAGTATATCATTTGTACAGTATGAAATGTTGCTAATTGACTTTAAGTAATTGGAGCTAGCTGCGAGAAGAAACTTTGTTTCGTTTCGGTTTTGTGCCAGTTTGTACCCGTCACGGAAGCTTAGTCTCTATTTTGAGGGAATTGTCATGTTCCCTGGGTGGTTTGAATCCACTTCACCCAATTTCATAGTTTCTTAAGTTACCACGATTCTATTTTCTGACCTTCTGAGTTAATAATAACGTAAGTCGTTTGTTGACAACTGTATCCCACGTTTGAATGACAAAAGAGGGACGTCAGTTCATGTAAGATTGCAGGTACATCTTTCTGACGTACATAAACGAGCACTAAACCTAGACTACTTCCAACTACCTAACATTAAGAATTTAGTTTTGTGCGAGTTTGAGTCACTTGGACTAGAGACTGACACATTACAACTTTGAAGTTTGTTTGATATCATAGCAAGAGTCACTACTGGGCCTAGGCTTCGTTCTATTTGGCTGTCGTCAGGACGGTATACTTGCGGTCACCTAGTTACATATTCTACAACCTTTACCACTTAGCTATTCGGACCGTGACTGACTCCCTGTAGGACTAAGATGTCTAAATTGACTGATCTATAGATTGAGACCGTTGTGATGTTTGTCTATCGGTAACGGCTGCAGACTTTGAAGCTAAGCAACTAGGGATTGAATATATCAGATAGTATCAGTTTCTTAATAATTACTGATACATCCTGTTGATCAGTGTAATATGACATGAATTCTAGTCCATTCAGCAATTCTTGTCTTCTATCTTCAAACCATCTTTTATATCAACATAGTACCGATAATATGAAGTCACTAAGACTATTAACTTTATCGCATGAAGTCATTGACAGTTAGGCTGAGCCATGTTAATAGGTGCAGACTACCTGGTTGGGGTCCGCGTGACGCTAGTAATAAATGGTTAGATACCTTGGGTGATATGGCTCAAAATTGTTGGCAATGGCGCAGGTGCATCCACTCCTTGTCTTTCTCTAAATTTTAAGTTTCTGAACTTATCATAATTTTCTCTTTACTGAATCATATTTTCTTAGATCTTATCACCAATCTCTATTCCCTTCCAATAACACTAACTCTGTTACTACCTCTTCTACTCTGGGATTTGATCCGATAATTTAATCTCTATCTGCTAATTGAGGCATGGCAACTTGAACTGACGTACGCATGTACCAAGTTCTACGTTGTAACTGTCTGTCTGTCTGTAACTTTATCGCAATTTAATTGAATGAATTCAATCAGTATTATTATTATTATTATTATTATTATTATTATTATTATTATAACTAGATTAACATAACATTAGTTACTACTCGGTTATTAATTCTTTATTTAAAGAGTAATCTATGCGTTAAAAGAAAAATTATTTTTCACTTCATAAAACACTTTCAAGTGTTTCTTTGTTAATTCTTATTCATATTCATATCCTGGTAACATTAAATTTTTGTATGAATTGAAAATACTTAAGTTTCTTTTTTTTTCTATTTTTTCTTTTTGCCTAAAAAAAAAACTTACACGTTTACAGTTAAGAAAACACTTAAAAATTATTGTAAAACAAAAAGAAAGTATGTCATGTCAATTTGTTGTTACTAGGTAGAGGGAGTAAGTGAATAGAGATAGTAGGTTAAAGTATAATCATGAAAATTTCTATTTCATAAGAGTATCATTGAATATACATATAACTTAATTTGTTTGCATAGAAATCTTAAGATCAGGTGATTACACTTCTCTCTTATCGATTTCATTGTAACTCTCATTTATTTTGATAGTTGTATACTACTGATTATTAAAGATATACTAACTGGTTGTAATAGTAGTAGTAGTAGTAGTAGTAGTAGTAGTGTTAGTTCTCGAATGATACTACTCTGCTGTGTAATAATGAACGATCAATTCAAATTACACTTAACTAGTCGATAGTTGGTGTACCTAAGAATAGTGCATACTTTGCATCTGTCAAATGTAAAACACTTTAGTGCTTGGTTTCACTCTTTGGTGAACTGTTAGTTATGTGAATGTTGATGCCATTCATGCTTAATGCTGACCAAATCGGCTTATGCGATTTCGGTTCATGTTTGGGGCTGTCATGATATGAGTCTTGTAGTGAAAGGTTGGATTTGTAATACTTTGTGATAGCAGGTCTACTTTATGCTTGTGAAACCTAGTCTCTTCAAGTCCCTCTGTATTCGAGCATCGTTGTTATGGAAATTTCTCACATTCAGTGACGATGTCATATCAGCAAAGTTGAGGTTCGACTGTATATTCGGCTACAATAACGATAATTCAATTGTTGTCATCATCTTGAAACATCGATGTCGATGGTTTAGTTATGTTTTATGAATACCATCCTTATGTATCGACAAGTCCTATGCATACTACTAAGCAATTTAAATTTCTGCGAACTTACGTTAACAGATTCTGTCTTGTTTTGATTTCAGCTATCTTACTACTGAGAATTAAGTGGTATTTGGTAGGTGTTTTGTACTCACGATAAAATTCAAAAGGAAAACCTTCAGATCTCTTGCCAACATTCTATGTATCAGTCAAATTTTGTTTACTTTTAGCTTTGATTTATCGTTGAATACGACAATTAAACAATATATAGTCGCGACTACCCAATTGACACAACCTATGTAGACAACTGACTGTTAAAGTAACTTCATATTTTAATGTCTTAGCAGACTGCTCTAATACTATCTAGCACTAACCAGAAAAAAGCCTACTCGGCTTTCGGTAACCTACACCACTTGGAGCATGAGCAGAGTATCTGTTTTATTTATTAAACGACAACCTGTGGCTGTAAAATGTAGGTTACGAAAGTTGAAGACATATGTAGACTGTAGGTTATTGATAACAGGTTCCTTCGAAGCATCTCTCATTTATCATGGAACTACCGACCAAACATTTCTGAGGCTAAGAATAAATTTTGTGCGGTTGTATAGCATCGGCCGAAGTAGTTGAGACATATATTATGTAACTCAAACTGCTACCTACCATCCTTGAGGCAAGCTATTGATTGGTGTAAGAGTAGGATAGAAAGAAACTAGAAGTGGTCAAATAAATGTGCTATAAGTCCGTGAACTCGTTAACTTTTGGTCTGAGCTGTATCGATATGTACAAATGGTGTCGATGATAGTCGTTATCAGTAGTTGGAGACATGGTGGTGTGGAGGTGGTGTGTGTTATGGTTCAAAATCTGTTACAACGGCATAAGTACAATTACTCTTTATCTACTTCTAGATGTCAAGTTTCATTATCTTATGAAATCAATAAATATTTCCTTAATTTGTTACACTTTTTTCAGTATTTTTCTTCCCTCTTCTCTTTCACGATGAATAAGTTATTCTGTTAAATCAATTAATTAATTGATTTTTTCCCATTGATTTAATGATTTTCGATAATTAGTATAAAGTAAATAATGATTGAATAGTGAGAAAATCATTCAGTAATCTTTATATATGTGATTTTAATATCATAAATTGATATCGGTTAGATAACCGTATCGATCTCCCTATAAGCACAGACCCACCAACATTTGAAGAAATCAAAATGGCCATCAAATAAATCAAGAGTGGTAAGTCAGCAGGACCAGACAACATACCAGCGAAGGCACTGATGACAGATATAGAAGCAACTTCTAAGATACTCCACATTTTCTTGAGGAAGATTTGGGAGGAAGAACAAGTTTCGGCAGACTGGAAAGAAGGGTGCCTCATCAAGATACCAAACAAAGGTGATCACAGCAATTGTGATAACTACAGAGGCATCACTCTACTTTCAGTACCAGGAAAGGTCTTCAACAGAATGTTATTGAGCAGAATAAAGGACCCAGCCGACTCCTAACTCCGATATCAACAGGCCGGATTCCGGAAAGACCGATCCTGTACTCATCAAATGGCTACTCTACTGTTCATTGTTGAACAATCAATTGAATGGAATTCATCACATTACATCAACTTCCTCAACTATGAAAAGGCATTCGACAGCGTGGATAGGAAAATATTATGGAGCCTTCTACGACATTACGGCGTACCCGAGAAGATAGTCAACATCATACATTATTTTTACGACGGACTACATTGTAAAATCGTGCATGGAGGTCAGCTCACAGATTCATTCGAAGTGAAGACCGGTGTCAGACGAGGCTGCTTACTCTCACCCTTCCTCTTCCTACTGGTCATCGACTGGATCATGAAGACTGCAACATCTGAAGGCACTCTCGGAATACAATGGATAACATCGATGCAACTAGATGACTTGGACTTTGCAGATGACCTAGCTCTTCTTTCTCACACACACATCAAATGCAGATGAAGACGAACAATATAGCAGCAGCTTCCGCAGCAGTAGGCCTCAATATACACAAAGGGAAAAGTAAGATCCTTCA
The DNA here is from genome assembly GCA_034768735.1 of Schistosoma mekongi. NCBI lineage: Eukaryota > Metazoa > Platyhelminthes > Trematoda > Strigeidida > Schistosomatidae > Schistosoma > Schistosoma mekongi. Next base: position 1,130,541 of record CM068307.1, on the reverse strand, counting down.
GATACAATACAACAAACACTAACCCAACTACACTTGACGGAGAAATTCTGGAAGACGTTGAAATCTTTACATACTTGGGCAGCATCATCTACAAACAAGGAGGGTCTGATTCGGATATGCGGGCGCTAATTGGTAAGGCAAGGGTAGCATTTCTACAACTGGAAAACATCTGGAACTCAAACCAACTGTCAGTCAATATTAAAGTCAAATGTGAAGACAGTCCTGTTGTATGGAGCTGAAACTTGTATTAAGAACTACGAAAAGTATCCTTCAGAAGATGCAAGTATTTATAAACAACTGTTTGCGCAAGATTCTTCGGATTCTTCGGCCAGATACCATCAACAACAATCTGTTGTGGCAGAGAACTAACCAACTTCCAGCCGAGGAAGAGATTAGGAAAAGACGCTGGAGGTGGACTAGACACCCATTGAGGAAATCATCAAACTGTATCACAAGACAAGCACTAACTTGGAATCCTTAAGACCAAAGGAAAAGAGGAAGACCCAGGAACACATTGAGTCGGGAATTGGAAATAGTTATGAAGAGAATGAAGAGCACTTGGGAAGAGCTAGAAAGGAAATCCCAGGACAGAGTTGGTTAGAGAATGCTGTTGGGCGGTCTATGCTTCACTTGGGGTAACAAGCATTGATGATGATGGTGACTTGCCAATACCAACTGAGGAAGTCGTTTAAATGTATTACAAGTTAACTAAAGTTAGAAATTTCAACCGTTGTATGCAGGTCAGCTCAATGGTTTAATGGTTAATTGTTCACCTTGAAACCTGTAAGGTTTAAGCGTGATTCACTGATAATATTGTGAACACTCACTGCTGAAGAGTTCCATACTAAGATGAAACAGTTTACTATACTTCTTGGTTACCATTCACTATTTAACTCATTTCTGTTTGTGATATTAAAATCAACAATCTCCACAACAATCTAGCATAATCTGTATATTTTAAATGCTAATTTGTTTAATTATCAGTAGACTGTTTGTTAAAGCATTATTCTAGCCTCTTTCTAGCTTTCAGCAATCAGTTTATATGACTAGTTACCATACAAATAGTGTCGTCATCATCATCAGCAACGTAGAACCGGCCACAAACGCCCGTAGGTTCAAGTTGCCATACCACACTAGCACTACGAGATTATTGAGGTAACGAATAGACAGAATACAAGAGAGAAGAGTAAAGTAACAAATAGTGTTGTTTATTGAAATCTACTTTTATCATAAATAACTTGTACATCTTTATGTTGAAGTTGAATAGAAGAAAAACTAAACTAGATCAAATCAAAATATGACATGAATTGCTGAATGTCGGTCTCTGAGGCATGTTACTAGATACTGAACTGCCTGGCTAATATCTGCCTTATTGTCGTAATCAGTGACCGAATATGTTATATAATATGACATAGAATCAGTTAGAATAGTCTTGATACATTCATTTTTTTATTTGAGCTTTAAAATTATAATTAGGATAAGCTTGTATTTTCCCGTTGCTTTGTAATGGATTGAAACTGGTCAATCCCTGTTGCCATATGTACATCCTAAGCGGATTGCCTCGATATACCGGTAGTACAAAAGTTGTATTTAAGTTGGATTGTGACTGGTAATCAGAATCCAGGACGCGCGTTTCGTTCTGTCTGGGACTCATCGGCTAGATGTACCTGCATCCCAATTACATATATGCATGTTGCACAAGTGTGACTGTCTGGATACAGTAGCCTAGCGGTGAACGTAGTGGCGTTTGGCACGAAGCAGACTGAGTTCGAATTCCGTTGTGAACATCAACATTGTGATGCAGGTACATCCAGCTGAAGAGTCCCAAATAGGACGAAACGCGCGTCCTGGATTCCGCTTGCCATACGCAATCCAATTTAAAATTATAACTTTACATTTAACGGATAAATTCCTTTTCTTTGAATCATATCCTCTTATGTTGAATGGTTTTATGGCTACTGATATCACTACTTCTTTGGTATTCATCTTGCTATGTTTTTGAAGTACTATAGCAACTTGGATTGATACACGTGTATACACCATGTTCTACGTTGATTCAACTGAGATATATTCATTGCTCACTTTGATCAGTCCATTGTTGTATACCTAAATCTTAAACAGTTGCCTAGATTCTGCGTACAGACGTAAATTCTCAATGTATTTTGTAATTGTATCTGGAAGTGTAATTCACAATGTGTATTTCATTGTGTTTTGAATTTTTCAACTGAATTCACATTCATTGAACGGTTCTATACCTTAACGAAAGCTGCATTATGAATTTCAGTTTGTTAAAAGAAGATTGTAATTCTTATTTATAAAAGAAAAATACCACAGTTATATATTATAATTGATTACAGAGCATACCGGAATAGAATAGAAGACTTATAAGTTTTGTAAGAAGATATCTAAGCATCCCTATTACATTACCACTAAACAAGTTGTCTAGTACTTTCATTAAATTTTCAATGATACTCAATTATGATCAATTTGTAACTAATAGAAACAGTAAATTTACCTTCAATTCTATTTATGTTTTGTTAAATTAATCAATTTTTTTTTTTTGGTTACTACTAATCTACATTATATTCCCATTTTTATTATCAGTAATAAAGTAAGAAGTTATATAGATTAGTATTGTTTAATAGAAACTATCGGTTACGCCCAATGTAATCAATAATATGTAGATATTGATACATTGAATAAAAAAGTATTCATTAATTGAAATCAAATAGTTTCTACTTCCATTATTGAAACAAAAAATAAAATAAAATAAAATTTTCTGTTGTATAAACAAAATTTCATAGAATTCAATAAATCCCCTTCTAATCAATCAGTTGTTTCTCATCATTAACATGAAGTATTGACTCGTCAGATATTAAGATCAAAAGATAAGATGATCTTTGAGAGGCTACATTTCAAGCATTTGATCAATTCAATGATATACAGTCGTATGATACTCGGTTATGTGAATTGATTCGACCATTCAAGATTCTGCAGCATATGTATTAACATTTGTTTAAAATGATACATTTTTAGCACTCCATTACAGTTAACACTACCACTTCTCTGTTATACATTAATTTTTTTCTTTGCTGTTTATATTGATACCACTCTCCAGCCAACCTTTCAGGTATAGTAGGATACAAATGACAGATATTTTGGTTAGTATAACTCATTTAGATCATTACAATATCCAAGTATAGCTGACTACTACAACATTACGGTAGTAACTGTCGTCTTCTGGAATCATATTCTCTTTTGGTATTCTCATCTTGTTAATTTCTTCTCATCTGGCTATTATGTTTTGCTAACTTAAAATGACTTTCATTTATGATTGTGATTTACTGACTGACTTGTAATACCAAGTCGAAATATGTTCACGTATATTTGTTGAAGGCGAACACTAACTTACAGACCATGTATGTATCTTGCAACATAGAAGTAACAAGTGAACTACTAGATGCATAGATAACCGACCAGATTTTGAAAGTAGGGAGTAAAGTAAACGTTGGAGGATGTATTTTGAGATAGCAGGTTCAATGTTATTTGTAGGTATTCGGTTAGTAACTGATGAGAGCGATTTTGAGATCAGAAGTAATTAGTTCACAAGATGGAAAATATAACGACTCCAAAATGTGTGCAACCCCAGTGAGTTCATCCAAAGCTATTTATCTGTGGTACTTATATTAGCGTCCAACTGGGTCACCTAATTCTTCTACTTCATCTTCTACTGAAAGAACTTTGTCCTGAAAATGATCGAATATAAAGATGATTGTGTTGTGTGATAAGTAGCCGTGACAGATAAGAAATCATATAAGAGAAAAAGAGATTTATTTCTCCTTACAGTAGTCCGATCAGACCTATCAATTTTGAAGGATAATAACATTAATGTTGTTAGTAGATACTCGACCAGTGACTGAAGTTAATTATCTTCAGATCATAATGGAACAGACTACAGGACATATCAATCAGTCAACCCCTGTTACTCCACGTAGTGCACAAGTCGCCGACCAGCATTCTCCAACTGACTCTATCCGGCGCTTTCATTTCCCGTTCTTCCCAAGTGATATTCATTCTTTTCATATCTGCCTCCGATTTCCAAAGCAGTTTATCCTTTAGTCTTCCTGTTTTCCTTTGACCTTCAGGATTCCATGTTGGTGACCGTTTTTTGACTCAGTATGATGATTTCCTCAATATGTGTCTTTTGCACTTCCAACGTCTTTTCCTAATTTCTTCCTCGTTTAGATTTCAGTTGGTTTGTTATCTGTCACAGAAGGTTGTTGCTGGTGGTGTCTGGTCGTCTATATTGCGCCCATAACTGTTTCTGAACACTCGTATCTTTTGGAAAATGATTTTCGTAGTTTCCTATACAGGTTCCAACTCCATGCAATCGAAGTGTCTTCACATTTGTACTGGAAATTCTGACTTTGATGTTGGCTGACAGCTAGTTTGAATTCGAGATGTTTTTCTTTTGTAGAAATGCCGCTCTTCCCTTGCATTGCCAATTCTTGCGTTCAAATCTGTATCAGATCAGATGACACTGTCACCCAGGTATGTAAAGGTTTCCACATCTTCCAGAGTTTTTCTGTCGTGTTGTTGGATTGGTGCTCATTGTTTTGTATCTGACGTCCTTGCTTTTTCCTTACTACTGGCTGCAGAGGCTTGTGCGACACTGTCCATTTGTTATTGTACGTGGGATAGAACAGCTAGGCCATCTGCAAAGTCCAAGTCGTCTATTTGCATTCATGTTATTCACTGTATTACGTACTTGCCTTGAGATGTTGCAATTCTCATTACCCAGTCAACCACTACCAGAAAGATGAAGGGCGAGATTATGCAGGCATGTCTAACAGGTCTTCACTTCCAATGAACCTGCTAGCTGCTCTCTATGCACAATTTGCTGTGTAGTCCTTTGTAATAATTTCTTATGATATTGAATATGATCTCGGGTACTCCATATTGTCAAAGAAGACTCCATGATGTGAGTGAGTGAGTGAGTAAGTGAGTGAGTGAGTGAATGAGTGAATGAGTGAGTGAGTGAATATCCTTTTCTATCTTTGGTTCCATCTTTTTCTTGTTCCTTGTTTTTTCTTGTTTTTCTCTACTTCATATATTGTATCAACTAATCAATTGATTGATTCATTCATTGATTATGATTGATTCGTTTTTTTTTCTCTTCTTCTACGTTATTATCATTACAATTATTGACTAAACTACATGCATTCTACTTTGTATGCCTTTGTGGTGTTCAGCATGTGTGTGTGTGCGTGTGTGGTTGTTAGGCTTCATTTTATTTAACATTGAAGTAGATGGAAATAGAATTTAATTTATTTGAATAACAAAAAAATAAAATGAAATTTTCATCATGTTGCTAAGCAGTAGGTGATTATTGTAGTGTTTTCAATTATGTTGAGAGTAATGAATAAGTTAGTCGGTATTATGAATTCTTAATCGAGTGCTACATTCATGATTGACTAATCAATGACAACTATACAACCGAGTAGTTCATTGAATGAAAATGATAGATATTCATAGGCTATAAGTTGTTACGTCACCTATGGCGTAGACGAGATATTCGTCTCTCAACCAAAGGGAGAATGTACTGCGCAACAGTTCGCTCTGTCTTACTGTATGGATGTGAGACGTGGCCATTAAGGGTAGATGACACTCGAAGGTTATTAGTTTTTGACCATCGATGTCTACGAAACATCGCTCGCGTTAGCTGGGATCACCGAGTGGGTAATAACGAGGTTAGACGATGGGTGTTAGGCAAATGTGGTAAGTCGGTCGATGAGGTTGTGAATCTTCATCGACTGAGGTGGTTGGGACATGTGTTGCATATGCCCAACCACCGTCTTCCTCGACACGCAATGTTGGCTGATATAGGAATAGGATGGAAGAGAGTTAGAGGTGGCCAAACTAAAACACGGCATCAGTCCATGAAGTCACTGACTGCCGGTTCAAGTCATGTCGGTAGCTGCAGACTACCTGGATGGGGTCCTCACGATTACCGTAACCAGTGGCTAGAAACACTGATTGACATGGCTGAGAATCGGTCACAATGGCACAGATGTATTCACTCATTGTCCTCCCTTAAATCATGAGCTACAAATTATTCCATAACTTTCTTTCTACGCTTCCTGAACCATATTCTATATGTTCACACTCGTTGTTACTATTATTATTTTATTTTATTGAAGTGATTTCTACTAATGGTGGTGGTGTTAATCTTGCGGTGCCATGGTGGTATGTCAACTTGAACCGATGCACACATGTGCCAGGTTCTATGTTGATTATACATGCATACATAAGTTGTTATATCATCAATATCTTTCAGGCATTTCTTACATTTAGGTTACGCTTATATCTTCCTGTTAATTTGTCATCAACTGAAATTGATCAGCCTCTGTTGTTGTATGTGCATCTTGAGCGAATTGCCACGATATAGCGGTACGCCACAAGTAATGTTTAAGTTGGTCATAGTAGCCTAGTAGTGAACGTAGTGATGTTTCACACAAAACAGACTGAGTTCATATCCTACTGTGAACATCAACATTGGGATGTAGGTACATTCAACTAATAAGTCCTAAATAGGACGAAACGCTCCTTTTGGATTTTGCTTGCTAGTCAATTCAACTTGGTTATTTCTTAGATTTCATGGAAATAATTATGTCAGCAATGATGAAATATGTATTACTTAATCTCAACTTACATATTCAACTTTGGCTTATACATAATTAAGTAAACTACATTATTGAGGTTTATGTGATAACTATGATCAGTGATTGGAGATATGACTAGAGATCGATATCTTTATCTTCTTCAAGATTTTCAATTTCATTATTTCTTTATATGCACAATTCTATCTTATTTTGTTGAATAGTTTTCTTAATGTTTGACTATTCTCATTAACAATGTTACTACATCTTACTAAGTTAAACTTATCATGTTAATGTGGTTGGATAATCGGAATGGTTCTCTTTCCCTGCCCCCCCCTTTCTGAAAATGCATTAATCGATGAATAATACAGTCGGTAACTGCTTGAAACATTTTTATCTCAGTGAACTATGAAATATCAGGCTAGTCTGTAACTACACTCATCACTTCTTTTTAAGCACTTCGAAATTACAATAAAATAGTTTCGGTGTATTCTAGTCGATTGAGTATTACAATAGATTTAAGAGAATTTTTGTGGAGATAGAAACTTAATTTAATCACGTTCATAGTTTGATTTTGGTTCAGTATCAGTGAAAACCAAGCAGCACTAGATAGTTTTTTTATCCTGGTATACGATTCCTCAGATGTGTACACGTTTGATTCCACATGAAAATCGAATTATAATTGATGGGAGTGATAATTTTACCGTTCGATGCCGACCCAACGATGCTGATGATTAGGCGTTCGTTGTGAGACCTAAAGGCCCTGGTTTCGACTCCCTTGCGGAATTTAGAGTGACTATTGCTGAGTAGTCCCATCCTAGGTCGTAACAGCTGTTTAGTGCTCCCTGTGACGAATACAAACAGCTAAACTTAATGACTACCTTCAGGAAACTAACTCAATTCACCTACAATGATTAGCTGATTAGTAACTAAACTTCGGATGTTTCTAAACTTATTGTAAGATGTTGGTACTGGTGGAATTCAGACATATCGAAAGTGAGACAGTTTTCATCAGTGGAGTTGCCTATTCCGTCGCCCTATCATAGAATTATAAGTGTACAATCTGACGAGAATTTGTCAACATAAATATTCTTTTTTTCACTCAGTGCTTGAGATTAATCAGTTATAATCTGGTTGTAGTAATCGATTTCTTCCATGCTGCTAATTTTTGAGTCAGTCTGCCAGTTAAAGACAACACAGAACCTAGTACATATGCACAAAGGTGCAAGTTGCCACACTACATCAACACAGCGTGATTAAACTTACAAGAATAACAATAACAATAGGGAGTAGAGAATAGAGCAAAGATAAGTACGAAAGAATAGTGGAACTCAACATTTCGAAGAACATAAACAGTGAATATATTTGCACTATTGTGACTGATTCTCAGTTGCGCCACTGAATTTCCGCAGCCAGTGATCACGATTATCACACAGGTTCTAACCAGATATTCTGCATATACCAACATGGCTTTGACCAACAGTCAAAGACTTCACGGACTGATGTTGTATTTTGGTTTGGCTGCCTCTACCTTTTTTCACTTCTCCTCGTACACCGGCGAACATCTTGAGACGAGGCAGATGATGATCAGACATAAACACACATGTCCCAGCTATCTGAGTTGATAGAGTTTTACAATCTTTTCGACTGATTTGCTGTGTTTCGCTAGTACTCTTTGTCAAACATCAATATTTGCTTAATTGCTCATTCTAAAATATACTGGCGATGATTCGAAAATTTTTATAGTCAGAAGTGTAGAGCTTGCGCATATCCTCTATTTTCATCCCCCATGTTACACATTCATGTGTTAAAACAGAGCAAACTGCTGCGCGGTACACTCAGCTTTTCACTGAGGTGTGCATGCTTCGCCTACGTCACAGGTAATGCAAGTTGCCAAATGCAAAGAGGGCTTTCTGTATCCGTGCTGAGATTTCGTCAAACACTGGTATACTACTACTAGCTGTTATGGCTTCTGAATAAGGTGAAGTGGTTTACACATTCAGTTAGTTCACTCCCTATTATCAATCTGAACCATAATACAGACTAGTCCTGAAATAACATTTTTCATTTAAATTGAGAGTAACTCATCCCAGATATACTTACATTGTTACTCAAGGTGTTCAGGAAAATTCGCATATTGTTAGCGTCGTATCATCGTATCAGATTATATCGTCTACATATTTTAAGTTGACAAGTGGGCTTCTTGAAAGGTGATTATTTCACAACAACCATACTAACATACATCACCTATTTCAAATCATTCGCAATACCACTGGTGCATCCATTTCTTATCCTCCTTCAAATCCTAACCTTACGAACTACATATTTTTTTAAAAATCTTCAATCACTAATCCTCTCTGTTAGTATTAACTCTGTTATTACCTCGACTACTCTGAGATTCGATCCTACAATTTCATCTTTATCTGTTAATTGAAGCATAGCAACTTAAAATGATATACGCACGTACCGAGTTCTGCGTTGTAACTAACTGACTAATATCATTCTTTGAATGCATTCCGTACTATAACAACTTAACCTGTTTGTAGAAAACTACCAATTATAGCCAGGTGGTCTTGACAATCCTACTTGAGTTAGTTCAACAATCGATAACTTCTTATCTAACCACTATATAACCGTCATCTACCATCACTTGTCAGATTAAGCAGTTGTTTGCAATACACAATATATATCCCAGCCAGTAAGTGTTGATGTTGACTAGGATGTCCACTAATTGACTTAGAATACACAAATGACATAGTCCTGTTGGGTTAAAATGCTGTCTTTTTGTTGCATTGAGCAACAACGTAAACATATTTAGGATGCATTTCTCCTTCTCTAAATGCAAACTATTACTTCAGGATTAGTCTGCGTCAACACCCGGTATAAAGATAGAGAGTGAAATAGTTGGGCGTGTTAATGAGTTGGTGTCTGATGAAATATCGACTTAGATTCAAAAAGGTTGTTTAGCTTCAGCTAACTTAAGTCACCTATGGCGTACTCAAATACCCGTCTATTAATTGAAGCATGAGTATGCTAAACAGCAGTCAGCTTTGTCTATTGTATAAATGTGAAATGTAGCCGGTAAGAGTAGGTGAAATTTGTAGGTTATTGGTTTTCAATATCTTTAAATATCGCTTGCGTTTTTTAGGATCATCGAGTAAATTACTAATTAGGCTAAATACCGGATATTAGGGAAAGAAGGTAAATCAATTGACGACGTTGTAAATATTCAACTGACGTGGTTAGGACTTGTGTTACATACACTTAACCACCATCTACCTCGATACATCATGTTGACATATTGGAACAGAAAAGAAAAAAGTTAGGTGCAGCGAAGTTAAAACATGACATCAATTCTTAAGGTCACTGATTGTTGATCTGATCTGTGTTAGTAGATACAGACTAATTGGTTGGGAGTTGGCGCATATACTTTTATCAGTGGTTAGAGATTCAGAGTGACATAGCCTGGAATCAGTCATAGTCACACAGGTGCATTCACTTTTAATCCTCTATTAAATCGTGTGCTTAAAATTATATTATACCTTTCTTCACGAAAATTAACTTTTTCACTCTGAATTATATTCGATATGTCAACTTCTCTTTTTATCATTACTATTATTATCATTGAACTGATTCCTCATGCTAGTTTTGTTTATGCTGCTGAAGTATGGCAGCTTGAACTGATACACTCTATGTGATATGTTCTATGTTGTGCATACCTACATGCATTAACGGTTTAGACTAAAGTCCACTATTATTTGAGTTGGATTGTGAATGGTGAACGGAATCCAGGACTTGCGTTTGTGTTGTTTGGGACTCATCGGTTATATGTACCTGCATCTCAATGTTGATGTTCACACTAGGAATCGAACCCCATACGTTTCGTACCAAACGCCACAACGTTCACTACTAGGCTATTGAGTCCAGACAGTCACACTTATGCAGCAGGTGTATATGTAATTAGTATGAATTTGTAACTATCCGTTGATTTATCATAAACTGTAATTGATCAGTCCGCTACCATATGTGTATTCTGAGCAGATTGCCATAAAACACGAAACACTCATCCTGGATTCCAGTTACCAGTCACAATCTAATATAAACAATTCATCACTATATCGATGCGATCCGCTCAGTATGTACATACAGCAACAGAGGATGATCAGCTTCATTCTATAAAAAATCAATGAAGAGATACAAATTTGATATGCCGGGCACCTAATGAAGATTGATTATGTTTGAGAACGGTGTTTTAGAACATTATTTCAATTACATAACTATGGACAATGTAATCATTTCATTTCTATGACTGTTACGTTCCCCTTGCCCGGTCCTTCCGTTTAGTATATTTACTCTTAGTATATTGTTCATTTACTATGTACTACGCTTACTTAATTGTGTACAAGTTGTACCATTCACTGCCACTCTTTGCTTTGTTCTGTACAAATGTTAGATTCTTGATTGGTTCACTGTGTGGTCTGATTTCATGTGTATATAAAGACATGATTAAAATATATTGCGATCTCGGCTCTGTTATGCCGTGAAAATGAAAGAGAAGATGGATGAGGATGATTTGGTTGGTGGACGCGAACACCAATGAGATGCGTGCCTAGTTGAGAATGTGCGATTGACCTAAGCCCACTCACCCCCGGGTCGACAATAGAACAACCAGAATTGAGAACAGGAAGACTGAGAGAGCGAGAACCGAGAACGTATTATATTTTAATCATGCCTTTATATATACATAGAGTCAGACCACACAGTGAACCAATCAGGAATCTAAACATGTCAACACTGTCCACAGTTATAATAATTGAAATAATCTTCGAAAGCACAGTTCCCGAAGATAGTCAATCTTCATTAGGTGCCCAGCATATCAGGCTCTTAGTTCTCGCTCTCTCCGTTTTCCGGTTCCCAATTCTGGTTGTTCTATTGTTGGCCTGGGGGGGGGGTGAGTGGGCTTAGGTCAGTCGCGCATAATCAACTAGGCACATCTCATTGGCGTTCTCTCCAGTCAACCAAAAACCGTCCCGCCTCTCTCTCTTTCTGCCCCCTAACAAAATTGATCCTAAAGTTCATTATGTTGAATCATACATGTATATAATACACTGATTTTTCATACTTATATCTCTTCATATTAGAAAAAAAAGAAAAAATATGAATTTTTTTACTTATCACTATGCCTTTTCTTGATTATTTTCTAGAAATTTCAAGGTGTTGCCACGTGTCATTTAGATGATACACTGGAAATGATTGTGAATAAAATTGTTGATGCTGGTGTAAGTTAATATCTAATGAATAGTTATAACTGGCTATTACTATTATTATTATTATTATTATTATTACTGTGTTTGTTTGTTTATTTCTGTAAAATTAATTGAAGAAGTTGATTGAATCATTTAAAGTATTTAACCTGTTGAATGTTTTGATGGTGTTCTTGTCTCGACCGTTAAATGGTATCTCGAAATGTTAGTCGAGCTTACCTGGCTAAAACAATTGTTCATCTAAATGTTATCATCTTAGGAAGATTGATTAAAGAGTGCCAATATTGAAAACACTCAAAGTTTTGATGAGGAAGTCATACTATTTACTATACAGAAAGTATGATGACATTAATGTCCTTCCTTTAAACAACCAGTATTTCAGTGATACTGGTTTCCTGCAACAGTAGGTCAGTTCTAAATATTCACATCCCATTTTGACTCCATACATTTTCCATCTCTAGCGGTGCCTCTAAAACTACTCATAAAAACGTGGTGTATGGCTGGCGTCAAGCAGTTATTCATTGGGAACTCAGTTTACGTAACTTAGTTGTTATAACCATCATTTCAAGTACTTTAAGAAGTAGAACCATTTCTTCGATATGGGTAACGTGGAAGTGATATTCGTCCTCATACCTCTAATCCTATTCTAAATCACTATCTTCGCGATTTACTTGCATATTACATTATGCTATTTTTGTGTAATAAATTGAAAAAGGGTTATTGACCATACGTATACAATCCACCTTGTTATTGTTTTTGTTATATCCAATTTGAAATCAGCGGATAAGGGAATCAGGACGTAATAAGTTGACTCTTTAAAGTTAAGTGATCCAGTCGTGTCATTTACATTGGCTGAGAAACTAGCTAGAGTTTAGGAACTGAATGCAATCCCATATGACCAGTTGGTCTTTATCATTAATCCTCTCAGCTTACAAGGTGGAACTAGAATACTCCTGTGATAACCGTAGACATTCTGATCAACTGATAGATCAGCCTGCATCAAGTCCATTATGTTATGAATGAGGATTATAATTGCTGATTATTATGTAGTGATACGAAGTAGCCAAATGACATCTGCTTACCTGATCTGACTCGTACCCTTCCTTTGAATGATCTGATGTAAAGAGAAAACCACTAGCGAAGAGAATACATTCCTTAATGTGAGTAAATAGCATTGCTAGATGTATAAACGATTGAAAGATCTTGTCTACCAAATCAACATTGATTATACTACTGATTCAAATGAATTCAGAGTACAACCTTGATTTCGTCACGGTGTCGAACTCATGGTCTGGAGAGCTGTTCCTTTCGTCTTCGTGTAGGACTACCTAGAAGTATGCACTAGTTATTCCACCAGGGCCTTCAGGTTTGCGAATTCTTAACAATCTACATTACTAGACCGGCGTCCAATGGTAGAATTTCAGCTTACATCAACTTGTAATACAGAGCGACGATGATCCTTTGTAATTAATGATATCTGTCACATTCTCGACAAGTCTTTACTCCACCAATCACTAGTAACTGATCATTGTAATTGACAATGGATAATTGTCGCGCTATGTTACAAACTGATGGAAATGAAAATTTTACCATTAAACGCTGGCTTACGTGTACAGATTGTTAAGAATTTGCTAACTTGAAGGCCCTGATCGAATTACTAGTACACATTTCTGTGAAGTTTTTTTCACTAAAACTAAAGAAACACCACTTCAATTTTCATTAGTACCCAAGTAACAACAATCGTTGACTAACACAATCAATTAAACTTATTTTCATAAAATCATCTTAATCATCATTTAACTTAGTGATTGAATGTAGCCTACTCATTCACTTTTGCATTTTCATTTGATTATTCTTGTTTTTAGGTGCATCGTTTAGTAGTAGTTAATGAGAATAAAGTTTTAGGTGTTGTATCATTGTCAGATATTCTACGTTTCTTAATTACTGAACCAACTATAAAGAAAATTGCTTCTAGTTCATCAACATAACTAATTGTCTACATACAGTTTTTCATCAAGAATATTTATCTGATCACCGTTTTGTTTTACTTATTCTTATTGATTGTTTAACTCTTTGATATAAAACACATCACCTCAGGGATGAATATAACGACAATCCATAGTATCCTTATTGTGAAATTAATCTTCTATTACGTAATATATATATATGCATATATTACATACCTATATACATATTATCATTTGTATTATTTCTACATAGTATTATCATCATGTTGAATTACTTCTTACTTATTTTTCTTTTGCTTTTATTTATTAGTAATATGATGAATTGCTTGACTTCACTTCTCTGTCTCTTTTTCTTCAATGAAATAAATTAATTGATTGTGTGTTTATTCGAATTCCCTGTGACTAGAAAACATTATAACATTTTGTTCAAATGGAAATTAACATAGAATCATGACTTTGTTGAATAGCCTCTTCTCTTTTCTCTCTCTCTCTCTCCCGCTCTCCCTTCTTCTTCTCATTTTACTGTATCACTTCATTTGTTTTACAATTTAATCTTTGTAAATTATTCTTATTTTTATTATTCTTGTTAATATTAATAATATATAATCATGTAATAGATTGTATTAGTATTGATTGTCTCAATTAAAAGAAGACAGAAGAGAGAATATTTCATCATAGAGTATCTTCGTTCACGAATTATACTGAATTAAACAATTACTGATCACCAGGAAGTACTGATTAGCTATTGCATTCTAGTATAGGAATCTTCAGTAGTACAGATCCTCAACCCTACTAGGGAATTGAACCCAGGATCAGATCTCAGCGGTCGATTCTTCTAATCCAGTCAATTAATGATATGTTTGCGTGACTTCATTCATTGCCTTACACACGACATTGTTTCAACTACACTGGCCACATCTTCTTACTAGAACTCCAGGAATTACCTCTTGAGGTTAGTCACTAGTGAGGTGATATTATTGTAATTAAAAATTCAACTACCATCTTTAAAGTATTGCTAATTTTTTGCTGGAACAACAGAGTAAGTGGTGTTGAGATTGGAGACAATAGTCTATGTAGGTAGTAGATCAATTGATGACGTTGAGACGTGTAATACGTATCCCAAACTACTCATTTATTACATTGATGAACATCATTGGCTAGTGTAGAAGTAAGATGGAAGAAAAGCATAGCAACCAAATACAAGCATTGTATTACTTCATGAATTCATTGGCTGTCAATGTAACCAGCATTGATATATGCAGACCACCTGAATGGAGTCCTTTCAATAATCGTAATCAGCGGCAGGAAACTGGCATATCTGAAAAATTAATCACATGAAGTTACAGCTACATTTTATCCTTTTTCTAAATATTAAGTTTTTTTATTCAAGCCAACCAAACTCCGCGTTTTTTATGAATGCCTACGACTAACTTCTAGGAAATATGTTACTAAGAAAAAGATTCATAAAGCGATCCCGACGTTCAGAGTTGGTTGAAATAGTAGAGGTTGTTAGTAGGATTATAATACATGGGTAAAAGCTGATGAATACTGAGGTCTTACTATGTAAATTGATCTGCCGGAAATCAGCAAAAATATCTGCTCGGTCTACGTTTTATGGCAGTCAACACCCATCAGCAAGACTTATATGAAATTCCATAGGGATAGATGACACCTTGTCAGTTTACAAACGTACTCCCAGCTTTACAAATGTGATTAAGTTGTCTAATCCACTAATGCAACACTACTCAAATAATCATAACCTGCCGTTCATTTGTTATAATAATACTGAATGACGAGAATCGCTGGTCTTACATCTAGCAGAATTGATCAAAATACTAAAAGTGTCGCTTCCCACTTTTATCTGACGTAACAACGCTGGGCAAGCTAAGATTCTCACCATTTCTATTTAATAAATACACAGCAGCTACGGAGAGATGTTGAGAAATCTTGGTTAAAAACGTTAGGCTACAAGATACTGAACGACTAGAGTATTCAAATCTATTCTGTCCACTATCTAAAATACAACTGCATCTCGTGACATTGCTCCATTCCCTTGTGGAATAGATCTCTAAGTAAAATGTTCACACAATCACCCCCTAAGAAAATCCACTGATTTTCTCTATCTGTCCTAACAAAGTGCATTTTAAGCACACTTCACAAATACAGATACATATAATGGAGTTTCAGTTACACTTTACGTGGACGGCATGTGATACTTACTGGTAGATTGTACAAATTTAAGTAAGCAGGACAGGAATCAAACCTGCCATCTAGTGTAATTAGAATGTATTTGAGGTTTCCTGTTGATTTGTCATGGGCCCGAATTGATGTCTCTGTTGCTAAATGTACATCCTGAGAGGAATTGCCTTGATAAAGCGATAGTTCATAAGTATTGTTTGAGTTGGATTATGGCTGGTAAACGGATTCCAGGTGCGTTTCTTCCTATTTAGGACTCATCAGCCGAATGCACCTGCATCCCAGTGTTCATGTTCTCTTGCCAGTCACAATCCATCCCAAGCAACACTATTGCTATATCGAGGCAACCCGTTCAGGATGCGCATATAGCAACAGGAACTGATCAATTTCAGTCCATGACAAATCAAAAGGAAGATTCAAACACATTAAAATTAAATATGCATACCCGTAACACGTATGGCTGTCTGAACTCAGTAGCTTAGTGGCGTTTGGCAGGAAACGGGCTGGGTTCGCGTCCCGGATTCCACTTGGCAATCTCAATTCATCTTAAACAATACTTCGATCTAGTGTCTGTCTGTTGAACACTTCAACAACAAAGCCACTGTCCCAACAACATGTTATTGTTTTATTCCTAGTATTTAATTGTTATCATTCATTGTTATAAGGTAAAAGCAAAGAACAACAATAGTAACAAGTACTAATAATTAAATAATAATAGTAGTATTAGCATTATCATTATCATTTCCAAGATATTCTTCTATTTCATATGAATAAATAACTGAAGAAAACAGGTAAAATAGAGAAGAGAGGAACAAACCAGTAGTAGGCTAAAAGAAAAAAAACACAATCCTTTAAAATAAAAGAATCATTAGACAATGTTCAAAATAGAATGCCAATTAGTTGTTTGTTTACTGTCAGTGTATTTATGCAGAAATATCAACTATATCTACCAATTTATGATTTGTATTCAACTGAATCACATGCATAAGATGTATACAAGCATCATATAAACTGAAGTGAAGTACACAAATCATTGACAAATTGATATCTAACAAAACAACATTAGATCATTACGACAACTATTAGTTATCCTCAAGTTTCAACTTCTTTTCTTTTCTTTTAACTGTTAATTCATATTCATTAATGAAGTGATCATCAATTTATAACGATGAATGAATGTATTTTATTATTGGCGCAGAAGTTAAACTATCTTTCTAGTAACATATTAGAAAATAACACATCAGTACTACTAATAATTAGTAGTATATCACTCTACTATTAAAATTTTAATTATTCATTGAAGAATTAGGAAATAAAATGAAACTATAGATATAGACAATTATGAACAAGCAGAAAAAGGCAATGATCATCATCGACATCATCATCATCATCATCACACATAAAGCAGTGTAACAACAAGTAGTACAGTACAATCATAGATACCTTAATTTTATCAATGTATAAGATTGATGTATAACATAGATAGAGATATCATGAATGTGACACATATAATAAAGTTAAAATAAGCTAAAAATGAAAGAAAATCACTAAACAACCACCGGGGAAGGGAATGAAGTGAATATACATGAAAGTTTGTTTGTTTTCTTTTTTTCATTTAAGGCTCATAGTATGGTATGCAAAAGAGACATAAGAAGACAATGTATAGATTGTTATATATATATATATATAAATAAGATTATGTAATGGCATTGATGATGTAGGTGTATTTCATTTCACATATATGCTGTATAGATGCATTCAACTGTATGCTTATGTTGTTAAGCAATGCAAGATAATATATAAACATGATATCTATATACTATGATGTTGTTTGTACTTAATATTATCTTCATCTTAAACCAAACAATGTAGATAATTTGGTTATGTAATAATGTGTTAAAGGCAATAACAAAAATACCACAAAAGTAAGCTAATAACAATAAGATAATGGGATCATGGTGAACCCAGAATATCTGGTCGAACAATTGGTTGATTGATTGTTGTTGTGTTACCAATTAACCCACCATGAGAACTATTAATAGGTGCATGTCCAGCACGTATTGGTTTAGCAATTTGTGATTGTCCACGACGTGTTGTCACATTACGTTGACGTACAACCTCTTTAATACGTTCTACTTCAACTTGATAACGTTTACGATCACGCATAGCGCCTTCTTTAGCTTCTTTTAATGATAATTCTAAACTACGAACACGTTCCAATGTACTCTGGAATGCAAAAGGAATAATAACAATGTAAGTATAATACAATATCTTACGCATACATATACATATCGTTAAGTGTCTCATAAATACATGCATTAGCTCAAAGTTCCCATACCATACACAGTTATGTCACCCGATGACACCAACCATTGATTACAATTATTGCCAGGTATATAATCAAGTGATCTACACCTACTCACTATAAATCACTTATTAAGTTCATGCAATAATCTTATGTTTTCATCTGTTCACACCTAGATTTCTTCCAACCTAATGTTACACTAGTGAAAATCGTGCAACAGAAACAAATATTATCAAAGATCCCTAGACTATACATATTTTTCTTTACTTGCGTAGTCGTTAATTCATATTTATAAAATAACAACGAACAGACTGCTTAGATGTAAACTCGTTCTTCATTTGGCAGACGGCTATTCCACTTTTGTGAATTATAAGTTTGCATCTACCCACTGAATCAGACTATATTATCTATGTATCCTAAATCGATAATTAGTTTAACAGCTATTGAAAACTGTTTTGTTCAAAATTGGAACAACTCAGTGGTGTACATCTATGCTTTCCACCACCTGAGAATTGTCGGTTCTTCACGCTAACCTTGGGTGCTGTTAGAAGTATGAGGATAGCAATCAATTGTTGTGTTCACACTGTAGAAGGGTTATTCTTCTTGAGGAACCTTAAAAAGGAAGCTTGACTTCGGTTAATCTTAATAACTTAGAAGAGTGGCCGGAGCACCTAAGGGACAAATGCTTTAGGCTGATAACACAACCTTTCTGCAAGTAGTTTTAGATATGTTAGCTATGTACTTATAAACGCCTTAGGGCCTATAAGGGAAATCTATGTTATAAAGTGAGGTGTGCATTTGAAAGGCTAACTTCAAATCGTAATCTTTCCGATGAAGAAGAACATAACCGATGCGACGCTGGGTGTCTGAGAGATACACCTTACTATTATCACATCCTTGCAGTTGGTAGTATGACTTTGCCATGGGACCTTGGATTTACTGCTTTTCGTCTTACCACCCTCCAACAGACCTTCTTAACATGGTAAGAATCAGTGTCTCAATCAATACAACACATTTAGGTCATAACGATAGGCAAGTCGGACCACTAGGTCAATGTAACAACCACAATCAGGCTTTACAATAAACGAATAACGGTCAAACCAATGAAATGGCTTACATTTCAAAGTTCAGTTAATTGGCGACCACTATCTAATGACATTGGCGATTAACTGGCAAATTCCTACTGGTGATAATCAATAGTTGTTTTCATTTACAAAACAAACTATTCCAATCGTAAACAAAAATAGACTGCATGCTCTTTTCGTTCATTTTTTTTCATTGAATGAACAATACACAAACTCACCAGCCAACAGTAGCTGTCATCTTACGTGATTAAACAAGGAAAACTCACTTTCTGAACTGTTTTTCACAAGATTGCTTCGTTTATTCTCAGTAAACGTAAGTCGATTATTTCATTACTATTATTGACATGTTTCCCTTACCCTAACCTCCAACTAGACTCATAAATTGTTATCACATCATTTATCACTCAGAAACTATAATCAATTAATTATGTACTTGTTCCCCTCCCCTCAGTCCCTAGTCACCATTGTTCCCGTTTTGTATAAATATTATTCGTCATATTGGTGAGATGAGTGGTCAGGTTTTGTGTGTATATGATGAGTGAAATATAATCCGACTGACTGTCTGGTGGTTAGTTTAGGTGTCTTGTGTTTTTCATTCCGGCTTGGGGACTAATAGTCACAGGGCAGATGTATTCGAGCACTGACTGGTATTATCGAGGTCATACTGTTTTTCATACATTATGATTGACCCGATTTCTCAAGATATAACGGTAACATTGAAAACTTTTTCTGTGGATAGTAAAAAATCAACTAACCTTTAAACGTTTCTCCATTTTAGGTAGTTCACAACGTAACTCAGCATTATCATGAACAAGTTGTTTATGCACTTTAGTTAATTTATCAAGATTATTTTCAAGAAATGCAATTTTTTCACGTTGTGCCAAGGTACCAACTTGAACTGGTTCATCATCATCATCATCGTCCATAAGGAGACTTTCAGAAAGCTGTTGTTGTTGTCCTGGTAAACCACCGGCATTCATGGTATTCCCGCCTTGATTAACACCATTAGTGTTATTAATATTGTTAGCTGTGGCTTTCTCAGCTGCAGCCAATGCATTCACGCGATTGGTAGACTGGAGAAAACAAAGTATAATAGGGAATTAAAAATTGCACTGCGTAAATGAAATGATAATAACGCATGGTAATACAATTAGTTAATATAATCACGAGATTCCATTCAGTTAAAGGAGATTATCTCACTTACATGAAGATTTCAACAGAGAACTACATCTGGATTGCTACTGCCTTTTATTTAGAGATATATCTGAAGTATCAAATCATTGGATTTCATCATCTTCGAGATCTAGACTGGGGAGAAATGATGAATCGAGACACGCCAACAAAATATAACTATCTTTCATACAATCTTTCGCATACGTATTTCCATAATCAGCCGTAGGTCGCTGGTGATGGGAATTCATGAGGTAAAGTGAATTGCATCAATTAAAAGGTTAATACTTTCGAACCACTCTACTCCTTCCCTTGTGAGAAAATAACTTCACTACAAATGCTAGAAGTCGCAAAGGAACACTTTACTGCCATCACATCCCAGTATGATTGACAATACAACCTCATCTTCAAATTTCGGATGTGTTGAACTAAATTCTACTGCTCTTCCATCGACCTTACTAGCATAGTAGAACCAAATGGGATGAATATTCTAATCAATATAATTCATCCAAACCATCACAATATTCAACCCCAATTATCACACAATATGAAACAGTATAGGAGAAACAATAAGAACTAAAATTCTAACCTTCTTTATTCGACAATTAAGATCTTGTATGAATAAACGACGTAGATTATGCAATGTTTGTAATTCTTTAATAACAGTTTCTTCTAAACCACGTAAATCTTGTTTTGCTTGTTCACGTTTCTCTATAGTTTTCTCCAATGTTTCTAATCGTGTAGTTTTATCTTCTAATGCTTCACGTAAACGTGTAATCTCTTCTTGAGATTTTTCTGCTTGAAATTTGAAATCATTTGCTTCACTATAAAGAACAGGAAAATGGTAAACAATAGAAAAACAAAGATGAATATGGATTACTTCAAGTTTCCATATCACATTAATATGACAACATCAAATTAACAAAATTAATCAGTCAGCTAGGCACAACGTAGAACTTGGTACATTCGTACATCAGTTCAAGATACCATACCCAAATTAGCAGATAGAGATTACAATTAGGGGAGTTTGTAGAGATAGTTAACTGTTTAATTCAATTTTGATATCACGAATTGATCTGAATCAGACAACCATTGATCACCTGGAAGCACTGGACAGCTGTTTCGTCCTAGTATGTGACTCCTCAGCAGTGCGCATCCAAGGCCCCGTCGGGGATCGAACCCAGGACCTTCTGGCTCCGCGGCGAACGCTTTACCATTGGACCACTGAGTCGGCTCCCAACGGTTGATATTTCCAATTCAGTCAATTCATGAGCTCACTAGTGACTAGCTCCTTGAGGTAATTCCTGGAGTTCTAGTGTGAAGACGTGGTCAGTAGAGTTTAACCGTGTCGGGTGTGAGGCACTAACTCACCAATGGCATGGAGGAGGTCGCACAATGTATCATGAATTGACTGAATTGGAAATATCAACCGTTGGGAGTCGACTCAGTGGTCCACTGGTAAAGCGTTCGCCGCGGAGCCAGAAGGTCCTGGGTTCGATCCCCGACGGGGCCTTGGATGCGCACTGCTGAGGAGTCACATACTAGGACGAAACAGCTGTCCAGTGCTTCCAGGTGATCAATGGTTGTCTGATTCAGATCAATTCGTGATATCAAAATTGAATTAGATAGAGATTAAATTGTCGGATAAATTCCAGAGTACAGGAGGTAGTAACAAAGTTACTATTAATGGAAAGGAATACAGATCGCAGATAAGATTTAAAAAAATATGATTCAGTAAGGAGAAAATTATGATAAGTTCAGAAACTTAGAATTTGGAGGAAGACAAGGAACGGATGCACCTGCGCCATTGCCAACGATTTTGATACATATCACTCAAAGTCTCCAACCATTGCTTACGATTATCACGCAGAACCCAACCAGGTAGTCTGTACCTATTAACATGGCTCAGACCAATTGTCAATCACTTCATAGACTGGTGTCATGTTTTGGTTTGGCCGCCCCTACCTTTCTTCCAGCGTACTCCCACACCAGGCATTGTCCGTCGAGGTAGGCGGTGGTCAGGCATACGTAACACATGTCCTAACCACCTCAGATGATGAACATTTACTACTTCATCAATAGACTTACCGTATTTACCTAGTACTCTATTCCTAACCCACGTATTGCTTAATCGGTGGTCCAAGAAAACACGAGCAATGCTACAACAACACCTATGATGGAATACTAGGAGCCTACGAATATCCTCTATCCTTAATGGCCATGTTTCACATCTACAAAGTAGAACGGATCGAACTGCAGCGCAGTAGACGCGTCCTTTGGTCAATAGTCGGATGTGTCGCCTACACCACAGGTAACGAAAATTTCCCAAAAGTCAATCGGGCCTTATGTATACGCGCAGAGACTTCCGCAGACACCAGACCGTCAGGACTGATGAGGCTCCCAAGATAAGTGAAGCGGTCAACACATTCAACTGCCTCACTCCCTATCACTAACTTCGATGTCGAATCAAGCCAATCCTGAAGTAGCATTTTGCATTTGGGTGGAGAGAATCGCATCCTAAACATCCTTACATTCATGTTTAAGGTAGTCAAAAGATTCTGCATTTTATCAGTATCTTCACCTAAGAGAACTATATCATCTGCATATTCTAAGTCAGCAAGAACAAAATTAATGCAAGAATGAATACAAGAAAAGTGGAATTTGAGACCTAGATGAAGATAAAGAGTGAATTCACTTGAACCTCACTATGAATCATTCTCAACCATCTCACCTAATTCCCTTAACCACTAAATGTGATTATCGCAAGAACTCTAGTAAAGTATTTTAAACCCACCAACACAGACTAATAGTCAGTGAGTTCATGAATTGATGTCAGATTTTGGTTTGACTGCCCCTAGCTTTCTTCCATCCTACTCTAATGAATGATTCGAAGACATTAATAACTAAAAACACGTAGCCAATACATGACGTCTACCATCAAATACTGCTTAACAGAGCTTGATTGGAGCATAGCAAACGTGGCAATATTTCGTCTGAGAATATTTCTCACTTTCATATCCACTTAAAATAACAATAAATTTTCAAACTTACTTGTTTGTATTGATTACATATTTATGTTGGTGAGATACCACTGAAAACCAGGGAGCATTGAATGACTTTTAGGTCCTAGTATGGGACTCCCTAACAGTGTTCACCCTTGATTCCACCAGAAAGTCGAACTTTGAGCCATTAGGTTGGTAAACGTTTAGCCATCGACACTGCTGCGACGCCAATGAATGGCATAATTCACACTTTAGTCAGTGGGTTAAATGCTTGCCAACCTGAATGTCGTAGGTTTGATTCCACGACGAAGTCGAGGGTGTGTACCGCTACAGAGAAGTTATATACTAGGACGAAACAGTGCTCTCTGGTTTTCAGTGGTACCCAACCAACATCAATCTGTGACTAATGTAAACAAGAAAATTTAATACCTATCTCCAAAAAACCATCTAAATTCAATAAGGAACTTACTCTTTGTATTCTTCTAGCTTTTTCTGCTTTTCATCTAATTCATCACGTAGACTCTTCACTTGTACAGCATAATGCTCCGATTGACGTTTAAACTCTTCATCTAATTTTGCACGTATGGCAGATTGACCAGCTAAGATCTTTTCATTTTGTTCACCAGATCCAGAAATAAATTGTTCATTAGCACGAAGTTTAGCAACTTCAGCATTCAAATTATCCACTGTTTCTTGAAGTTGACGTTTGCGTGACTCAGATTCATCGATTTTATCTGTCAACGTGCCAACTTTTACTTCAAACTAAACACATGATTAAAGAACACGAAAACTATTTATTTATACATTAACATTAAACATTGATAGATGCAAACTTTAGGAGGCATAGATTCATACCGCTCTATTATATCGAATCTCTATGAGCACGCACAATATGAGTTCCTTTTCACTTTATCCAACGTTATCTTGCCACATTGTAGTAGCTACTATGACGTGCTAACCGGGTGTGCACATCATGAAAACTTAATGGAGCTGTATTTACTGAAACATTCATTTCACACGGATCAGTTTGATAGCCTAACACTAAAAGTAGTAAACCTAAGGTCTGATTACGAAGTCATACAATCAACTAAACAGGAGTGTGATAGCAATCATGTATTCTCCATAGAAAAATACTATCTACTATCTGTTTATAATGGTTGAAGGGGTTGGAAAAGTTCAAAAATAAAAGTGGCGCAATAATCAAATAGACCCATGGATTTCTATTACCGACAGTAAGGGCTGAAAAGTACGGAGCTAACATATTAAGAACTACTTGTAAGAAGCTATATGCGACCAGCCCCAAGAAGTTATCTCTTGGTTTCTGTGACTGCTCCCAGAGAGTCCTGTACTAATATTCCATAAATGTCTAATGCTCCCTAATTTGCAATAGATTATAAAATTACGAAACTAATTAACAATTCGAACGGTAAGGTATAAAACAATGTTCCCCATTCCAATTGATTATTTGGATGTCATTATTACTTTCAGCTTCTTGTTGAAAAAAAAATTCAGTCGAGTATGCAAATGTCAGAAATAGGAAATGAACTAAACGGTCCTTAACTTTTAGATCCGTTACAATCAAGAAGGGTCCTAAATTACCCCTCACAGTCAAGTATGGTTAAGTATGCTGTTTTTCACTATATGAGGTTGTCTTCAGAACACTAATTCGCTCAGTTCTTAGCCAAATGACCTACAAACACAATAATTTTGAGTGTTCTCAAAGAGATTTTCACTTTTCTGTCGCCTATACCAATGACATAATACATCATATTGATGGGTCTGCAATAGGAATCTGGATAAGTAAAAGTCATACTGACCTAGGGGTTTAACCGCATAGCCCAAGAGACGACTCCATGAAGTTGGATATTTTATGAGTTTTGTGTTAGCCCTATACTTTTGGAGCTTCACAGTCAATAAAGTAAATTTGTAGGGCAAATTTCTAATTAACACTCTCTAAAATCCCCCTCCTTTTTGGTAGAAAGAAAACGGTTTACCGCTGTCATATGTCAGGTTTTGTGCTTTTACTCTTACCTCACTTGGACTAACTTGCTTGGCATAATAGAAATCAAAGAAATGAATGTTTCATCCAATACAGCTCAGATGGTTTATCAATATAGGCATTATTATTATAATTATTTTGACACAAAATACGGTACACATTGGCACCGAAAATGTATACGTGCCACATAAGTATAAAAGTAACATTGTGAAGAAAATAGAGAAAGGCAATCAAAGATACAAAAGGTAACATTTAATAAAGCAACGAGAAAAGTGCAAGGCAGGAGATACAGCTTGGATGAAAATAAAAATAAGAAAATTGTATTCCTATTAAGAAAAGCCACCACACTTTTTATGAAGGTTGCAATAGAAAACTGTGGCAAGATGACAACTGGCTTCTATTCAGAGCCACATCTGATAAGGTCTCAAGCCACTGATCTGCATCATCTCTGAGAGCCAAACCAAGAGGATGGTGGCATAAACTAAGTTGTCATCACTGCCCTCTCGCCACTCGAAAAACACACGATGATGATGCATAGAGTAAAATCGCTTTCATTGAAGCATTGCAAACCTAATCTTTGACAGTCAGACTTACATCACAACAGAGCCAAACGTGGCTTAGTTCTGTATAAGTTAATCTGACTTCCATTATAAGTAGATTGGTCACATCTGGAGCACCACCACTAGCACTCACACGACTACCCAAATATACGAACTTTAGACTACTTTCAAGTTGGAAGCGAGGTTACAAGCAGACAATTTTTGGCAATTTTAGTCATTGTAATTTTGTGTGCTCTGAGATACATCCCGGATACCAAACCAAAAACAGGTGGTTATTTTAGATAGTAGCTCCCCGAGCCTCCGGCCTTAAGATCAATCCACAAAGCTGTAAAACGACGTCGAGATGTAGTCCTGTGAAGGCCAGTAACTAAAGTTAGTTTGCATATCTTTCACCCCTTTAGGATCATGGTGTCCATGTGTATCACTGGCTTCGAATCAGGGTTTTTCAAGTCTCCTAAGTGAACCCCTCATGTCCACCAACCAGGTTTAGGCGCAAAACAATACAAACTCCACAACCATGTCAAGGTTTCAGATACGGCTGGATCTAAAACCTGGATATTCACTGATCGTTTACAACATTTAATGGCATAAACTGAATATACGTATGTTATTAATCTTCTGTCTAATGGCTTTACCTATGGTGCCAATTCTTTCGGGAGTGTACAGTCAGTAATTCGGACTATGTGAGTATTTATCATCCTACTACAACGCTTCACTGCCTATTTATCTATCGATAAACATACCATTTCTTCATTTCATTTTACCAATTGCTAATTCAATTCACTTATGGAGGATTACACCACAATAGTAATAGTAAGCATCAAGATTAAAATTACCTGCCGTAATAAAGAGCATGTTCCGACGAAAGAAATAAAATAATAACGATAATAATAACGACAACAATGAGAATAACTCACAGCATGAAGTCTTGTACGTAGATCTTTAGACTCGTCATCACTTTTACGCATCAGCTGTACATGTTGGACACGTTCTTCTTCCAATTGACGTACACGTGATTGTAATGATTTTGCCTCAGTTTTCATTTTGCTTATATACAAACGTACAACAGTGAATTCTTCATCTAATCGTTCAGCACCGACAGATGGTTTCTAGTATCATAGATTAAAAAACAATCATCAATGATATGAGCATACATATCAATTAACACAACTGCAAAAGTATGGCATGAACGGTTATTGAAACTTATTAACTCAAAGTACTTAGCAATGAGTTACATTCGAAGTATAATGGTCAGTGACACCACTATTCGATTGCTTAAACTAAAGTAAGTGGAGCAGTATTTGACCAAGAGAAGTTATGACTAGCAGAAGAATCCAGTAAACGTGAGTTTTTATCTTATTTTGAACTAATTAACTAGATATACTTATATTTCAATATTGTTCATAATGAGATCCGAATCCAATATCTGTCACCAACACATTACCCACTGAGCTACTGAGTCCAACTAAGCTCATAAATGTTTAGCAGATAGAATGTCCCACTGTTAGCCATAATCCAACTTAAATGAAAGGTCACAACCATGTAACAATAATGCGGTAATACGACGATCAGCATATGCATATGTCGATAGTGACTGATCAATTACCAATATCCTCTAGAACGTTATTTATTTATTTAAACACAAAATTTGCTGAAAATGGACACCAAACAGTGTATGCGCCAAACAATTAGAAGCAATAAAATTGCGAAGATATAAAACAAAGAAAAAAAAGTAAAATTTAACAAGAGTACGAAAAAGTTACATAGTAAGAGATACATTAAGTGCAGAAATACAACCAGAAAGGACATTCTTCAGTTGAGGGGGATCATGTTACTTTTATAACGAGCTTAATAGAAGCCAGTTGCATAGTCATCAATCGTTTTTATTCCCAGTTACACCTGACTAGTATGCCGTGCCAGGATCTAAATTAGAACCATTTCTACAGAATTTTCTTTCATATCTCGAGATTTCATAAAATAATCACCACTCTACGTTTATCATTAAGCACCAGTACCAGAGAATAATGCACAGTAAGAAGGCCACTGGGATAAGCTTCATGAAGCATGATGGAGTCACCTAACACACACATTGACGAACAGATATGTGTTGCTGCAAGGTATCGGCAGTCCTTCGGAGACAACAATGCTGAAGTTGATGAGTTATTGAACATGTATGACGTTTGCTAACCTACTGCCTACCTCGATGCATGATAAGACGTTGAGTGACATAAGTGAGAATCAGTCAGTGGTACAGGTACAGCAATCCCACCAACTTGACCTCATTCTGGTCAAACTACGTAGTAGTAATAATCTGGTAAATCTGATTACACCGTGATAATGTGATACGGAAACCTGAGCTAATATATATATGTACCAAACTCTGGATTGGTTATGTTTTACTGAAGGCAGACTGATATCATTAAGGAGTCAAAGACGGTCTAGAATGGCAGTATGAGAAAAGCTCCACTTAACACTCTTAATTACGTGTATTACTATTACTACTAGTAGAATAACATAGTTAACAAGCACATTAAGAAGGTATTACAAAACCAGAATGCACAGAAACAATCTTTCACAACATGCCTTCTTATTACTTATCAAGTTTCAGGAGGCGTCTTCCTACTTTTAGTAAAACACTTCAAGGTAAACTACTCTCATGAAAAAAAGTTCGCAAATGCATTCTTATGCTTCACTACCACCTACATATACACATCCAAATGAAAACTCTCTCTCACAAACATGCACACTGTAGAACCCAGAAAAAGTCAATAAATTAGGTGTACTATAATAAGGCTAAATACTTTAATTTTACAATGTCATACAGATTGTTAAATCATGAGGGAGGGTGAAGAAACTTATTGATTAATTGATTAAATAAAACCAATCACAACAACAGCAACAACAACCAATAATCGATATGCTTTGTGTAGATCAGTGAGGTAGATATTTGTTCGATTTCATATAATAGTTGAGTTTATATTGCGTGAAAACGTCTAACCTAAAAGGTGTTTTATGTGTACATGTCCTCAAATTAATGGAAGTGATAATGTTCAATATTCAACTCATACCAACTTGTAAGTATCAATGTAACTGTGTTGTCTGATGTAGGAGCAGAATGAAAGAAAACTATGATTGACCAAACCAAAAGATGTCACCAGTTAGCGAACTCGCTGATTGTTAGTCTAAGAGTTGTCAGTGGGTCCTGAATACCTAACTGGAGACATCGCGATAACCGTGACCATTGGGTTAGGAGGACATGGGGTTACATGACTGAAAATCAGTTACAGTGGAGTAGGTTCAGTAACTATATCATTCTGTAAATTTTAAGTTCAATCATTCTTCTAAGCATACCTTCATTTCATTCTCTCATGTTGAAAATTTAACCTTTTAAATATGATCTTTTCATGAAAATGTCGTATGGGAACTTGAAGTGAAGCACAACTGTATCAAGCTCTTGGTTATTTATAACTAACTGACTAGTGCATATAACGCTGCAACGCTCATTTAACAACCACCTACATTAACCCTCTTCAAAGCAGCCTAAATAGTCAGTTGGTGAGGGCTGTGACGTGTGAAGTTGAATTTCAAGGGCAGAGTTTCGATTCCCAGAGGGAAGCGTGAGCTATCCCGAAGCAAAGGAAGATTAGAAAAAGGTAATGAGTGTCAGTAACTACATTGAGAGCAGCAGGACCTGATGGATTAACCTCTGAGATATTTAGTCATGGTGGTCCAGTTTTACCAACGAGATTAACTGAGATTTTGGCTAGAATCTGGAAAATGGATGTAATCCCATCTGACTGGTCACGAACGCTTAATCGTCCCAGTCTATAATAAAGGACAGAAGTCCTCATATGATGAATACCGACGAATCAGTTTAACAAATGTAATGTTCAAAATATTTGCTTTAATAATACCTCGACGCCTCACTAAAGCTCGTGAAGAGCAAACTCAAGAAAACCAACGTGGTTTCAGATCTGGACGTGTTGTATAGACTAAATATGTACACTATGTCAGATTCTAGAACATAGGTAAACTTTTAGACGTCCAACGATAGTTGTATTCCTTGACTTTAAGGAAGCGTTTGGTTCTGTTGATCGTGAGGTTGTGGTAATGTCTGTCATTGAAAGGTATGCCAAAGTATATTAACTATATACAGGTTCTCTAGTCGAACACTACTGGTCGAGTCAGAGCTCAAAGTAAACTGTATTCGGGATCGATTACTTCAAATGGTGCTCGCTAAGGTTGCCTGCCGTCCCCACTTTTATTTAATCTTGTCATTGATATATTTCTAGAGTTAACATTTCCGTCGTCTGGCTTCTCAAGGGTTGACCTCCTTCCAGGAGATACAATTTCTGACTTATAATATGACGAAGACATAGTTCTATTGAGTGAAGATGCTGACAAAATGAACAGTCTTTGACCACCTTAAGCATCAACGTAAAGCATGTTTTGGATGCGACTCTCAACGTTCAAATGCAGAATATTGCATTAGGATTGGCTTGCGTTGGTGCCGGAATTAGTGATAGGGAGCGAAGAAGATTGAGCGTGTTGACCGCTTTACTCGGGAGACTCATCAGTCCTTTTTGTCTAGTGTCCGGTGAAGTTTCGGCTCGTATACAAAAGGCTGAATTGGTTTTTGCCAATAGTGTCACTTGTGGCGTAGGCGAGACATTCGTCTACCAACCAAAGGACGCGTTTACTGCCCAGAACTCTGATTAGTTTTACTTTATGGATGTGAAACATGGCTATTAGGGATAGGGGATATTTGTGGACTTCTAGTATCCGATCACAAATATCTTTCAAACACTGCTTGTATTTTCTAGGACCACTAAATAAACGATGTGTGGGTTAGAAAGTAGTACTAGGTGAACATGGCATATCGATTGATAAAGTAGTAAGTATTGATCAACATGTGTTATGTATGCCCAACTACCGCCTACCCCGACGAGCAATGCTTTCTGATGTAAGAGTAGACTGGAAAAAAGCTAGGGGCGGCTAAACTGAGTCATGGCACAAGTCCATGTTAATAGGTAGAGACTACCTGGTTGGAGTCAGCGTGATGGTCGTAACCAGTGGTTAGAGACTATGGGTGATATGGCTCAAAACCGTTCAGGATGGCGCAGGTGCATCCATTCATTGTTCTCATTTCATATCTAAACTTTTGAATCCATCATAATTTTATTTTTACTGAATTATATTTTCTTACATTTTATATTTGGTCTCTAATCCTCTCTGTTACTACCTCCGCTACTTTAGGATCTGGCTTAAGAAACTTATCTCTATCTGCTAATTAAGGTAAAGCAACTTGAACTGATGCACTTACGTACCAAGTCCTACGTTGTAACTGACTGGCTGACCCCAACCCTCATCACAGTAACAACATACTTTATTACAAATCATGGGATCCAGTATGTGCTACGAAACAGGTTACCGTGGCTACCGCCAGAACATCACATGGACCCACTATTTATCCAGAGAATAAGAAATAGTAAACAATGTGTAGTTCTACGATTAATGGTGTTTACAACGACTACAAACGGCTGTTTTGCATACCTCGTCCTTCAAACGTTCCGCATACTTTGAAGATACTCAGTGATAGGAATGCTAACATATAATGTCTACTCGTTTTTAGTGACATAAAAAAGCATCCACCCTACAATTTAATCTACGTCCAAGATATTCCCTCAACTTCATAATACAAAAGTTAAAATTTAATTAAACCTACCGTCAGTTGATCATTTAGGCATTCACCAACATCAATTAAATCTTTCAATAAACTAGACATCATTTCAGTATATTTCTTTTTCTGATTTTGATGTGTATCTTTCAATTGTGATAATTCACCATCTTTACTATGCATTAAACGTGTTTGTTTCAGTAAGGACTCTTGAGCTTCTTCTAATTCTTTTGCTTTGGCATCGATTTCTTGAGCTTTCTGATCATAATTCATAGCTAATTCTTCCAAAGCTTGTAGAACTTCTTTCACCTCCTCTTTACTGGATTGATACTCAACCTAAAAAAGATGACGTATAACAAGAGGAAAATACCTTATCTGTAAAAGAAACATCGATAAAAATAATTATACTCCAGCCAAAATAGATTTACGTAACATCTGAAACTGAGGAAAGCTTGGTAACACAGATTTTAATATCACGAGCATCAATCGCTTCGGAATTAAATGTGTATACCATACTGATGAGTGCCAAGAATTACGAAAATTTGATCGGACATCTTTTCTCATGAAGAATCTAGGATTCAAGAAACCCGTTTGGCCTTTGTCGATTTGTGCCGTTTGTGGCTAAAGCAAGAAGTTTGCTTGCCATCCAAAGGATGAGTATACTGAGTAACAGTCAGTGCTGTATAATTTATGACAGTGAAACATGGAGTATGTAAGTAGAAGATATGTGTAGACTTCCGTCTTTCAACAACAGGTATCTTCAAAACATCACTCATCTACAGTGTGACGAATGCGTATGCAAATGTCAGGGGCCAGCACAGAGTATTTAGAAAAGATAGAAAATTTGTTGGCAAGGTTTGGAATTTTAATCGACTGAAGTGGATGGGACATGTCTCATATATGCCAGACCACTATATTCCGGTAATAATCTCTTTAATCTGATGTCTACGTGTTCATGTTTTTTTAGGAACTTAAGCGAACGCATTATGTGCCAGACTCCACATCATTGTATATGACTAACTAACAATAATGAAGCGTACATTCAACCATGAAGAGATGTAAATAATGAAAAGTTATATCTTGTAGTTGGTTATTAAATGCCTTTGTAGATGACAAAAAAACTTTTTTCCAGTTCTTTTGGAACTCTTATCTTGAACACGAAACAGTTGTTCAGTGCGTTCTGACGGCCATCGGCAATCTGGCTAAACTCAGTCAGCAATGTCAAATCAAATAACTGTACCTTAAAATGTGTATAGTTCACAGAAAAGAGGAGAAAGAATTGCAAATTTGACATCATAAATTGACCTGAGTTAGACGATTACTGAAAACTAGGAAACGATAATTGTTTTGAATTAGTATGGGACTCCTCAGAAGTGCGCATCCACATCCAGAAACTTAACTCCAGAAGCTTAACTTCTGATTTCTGAATCGCTGGGCTGTCATCTAATGGTTCACAATCCATTTAATTCACGACATTGTGTAACTTCACTTATTGCCACTGATGGTATTTGTTTCATCCATACTAAAATGAAGCATGCGTCAAATACTTCTAAGTTAAAAATAACTGTCGTGATATCAAACTCAAAATTAAACCTCCACAACACCATATTACGAAAAAAAAGAATTACCTGAAGGCTTGTGATCTCTTTAAGTTGACCCTCACGTTCCTTACGTAAAGTGTTAATAACTTCATCTTGTTCTTCGATTTGTTGTCGAAGACGAGCTATTGTTTGAGCTTGTTTATTAATTTCGTCATCTTTATCATCAAGTTGTTGGTAAAGGAATTGTAACTGTTCATCACCAACACCACTTGTGGTGCTTGGAATATCATTAACCGAGGCGACACCTGATGATAAAAATGGACCTGAACTACGCACTGCAAATAAGCACAACAGAAATTTCAATCAGCGCGCTGTAGGATTTATTATTATGAAGGAATAAAAAGATAGAGAATTAACATACACGAATTTTACAATCCAAAGGCTAAAAAATATTTGGAGCAGTGACTTAGTGGTTAGTAAGTTCGACAATGGGTTAGAATTCTGCTAACAAATACCCGCTTAACATATAAGTGACTAATTGGACAAAGTAACCCAGTGGATAACGCGTGAAAGTTTGAAGCGATAAATACTGGGTTCAAGTCCTTGTTTGGACAACAGGGACACTGGTACATTTAATTTAGAAGTCCTGAATAGAAAGAAATGCACGCTATGGATTCTAATACCACTCAATATGTATAAAATAAAAACTGGTTCACAATAAGACTATCAAAGAACTCGTATCTAACTCTTAAATTAATTAGATAGAACATCATTACAATAGTTATCGTCAACGATGTTTTTAAATGAAACTAGAAAAAAAAGATAAAAACAGAGACTAGATCAAGTTACCCTGAGATGTGTTAGATAACCCAGTACTTGGTAATGATGTTGTTGAGACGCTATCTGAAATGGGAGTGGTTGGAAATGCCTGTAGACTTGTTGTATCTTTTGCATCATCCATAGCAGCTGCATACTGATTTTCAGTAAACCATTCGGCTTGGCTAATAGACTCTCCTGAAAAGTTAAGGCACAATGAAAATGTTATATAAGGATCATTGACAACAGTTTGACAATTTATTCATAAATTCTACACGATATGGATGCAAGATATTGTGATATAACACTAGCAATTACTCAACATAAAGCCCACAACAAGTGCAGAGTAAATGGCTTCGGAACAAATTGAAACGTCTATATTAGAGAAGTGGCTTACTCGTGTACCATGTAAAAATCTGTTTGCTCAGTGTAGAGTTACATGTTAGTTGTGTGATTTACCGATACCCTAAGTTGCTCAAACATAAGCTCATGAAGTGGGGTTTGCACATGCGACCTACTAGTTGGAAGCCAAAGACTTCAATCATTAAGCCACTGATCAGCTTAAATAAGTCTATCCGCTTGACCTATCCAGGTTTGGGCAGCCAAAAGAAGTAACGCTACTCCTCATATACTAACAGTGTAAATGAAAACTTATTACGCAAACCTGTACTTAGTGAATAGGATACATCTGAACAGGTTACGAAATAGGAGATTTATATTGTTTAATATGAAAGTAGTTTACATAACAGACATAAGACAATTATCGGAAACCAGAGATGACTGTGAACAACGGTTGTGTCGACATCGTGAAGTGGCTGAAGTTCTCACCATACGTTTCTTTATCACAATGGACTTTTTCTTTGTATTATCACTAGTGTTCATAATCATATTAAATATGAGGCGAACTTTACAATTTGAAAATAACTGTAACAGCTGAGGTACAAGTTTTATATACACCTCCTTTAAGATACAAGCGGTTAGACAAGGCGATAACACCAATTTATGCAATTTTAGACCGCTGTTACAAAATGTAATCGAAGGAAATAACATATTTATTATCATAAGCCTATGATACGATATGAACTAGTGATCATCAGCAGAGACAATCACAATTTCAACCAATCCATTAGTGTTACTCCTCACGAAAACTAGACCGCCGATCAGTATTCCCCAAACAACTCTGTCCCTGGCTCTCCTTTCCAGTGCAAGTTCAGTATTTTCACATCTGCCTTCAATCCCCAGTGTAATTTGTTCTTTGGTCTTCCTCTCTTCCGTTAGCCTTGAGGATTCCGCATTAGTGCTTTCCGTGTGACGCAATTTGGTGATTTCCTTGGTGTTATATCCACCTCCAGAGTCTTTTCTGACTTCTTCCTCATCCGGAGGCTGTGTTATAGTAGGTTGTTATTAATGGTATCGGGTTAACGGGTCCAAAGAATCCTGTGCAAACAATTGTTCGTAAATACTTGTATCTTCTGAATGATAGTTAACGTAGTTACCTAAGTTTCAGCTCCATATAATAGAACTATCGTGACGCTTGTAATCAGTTCATAAGTAGTTACAAATTTGGAATATTACATCAATCTGTTTTCACTTGTATGTATGTATGATCAACATAGAACCTGGCACTTAGTTTACTATTCAATACATTCCCTATCACGTTTTTTATCAACTCTTAGAACATTGTACCAACTAAATGTCTACTATCTGAAATTAATCCAAACTAGCAGAAAATTCCTTTACAAAAACACAAGGCTTACCAGCTCGCCAACGTTTTAGTTCACTTTCCAGATGAGTTATAATAATGCGAAGTTTTCTAACTTTCTCTTTTTCACGTTCATATCGTCGTCGCCATTCATCAGCAGTTAGTTCTTCATTGACAGTGACTAAATTCTTGATTGTCTTTGCGCGCATACCGAACATAAGAGTAGATTTTGTCTCGGCGTCGTTGAATGCAGCTGGTGAACAACATATTACCATTGTTGTCCGTGCATTACCCCCAAGGGATTCTTGCAGAATACGTGTCAACTTAGAATCACGATAAGGAACGTGTGACTAGAAGAAAACAAACTCATTAAGGAGGTGTGACACAATTATATATATATATATATATATATATATATATATATATATATATACACTGAGTTAATAGTAATAATTTAACACACACAATAGAAAGTGAAAATGGATCGTTAAAATTACATAATTGTAATGCACTTGAGAAAATAAAACAGAAAACAACAAATTAGAAACTTACGCTTCCTTCTACGAGAGCATTGATTACATTGCCAAGAGCAGACAAGGATTTGTTAATATTTTTAGCTTCATCCAAAACAGTGCCTTCAGCACCTGTTTTTGCAACCTTTTCACTACCGGCCAAATCAACAAGATAAAGTTTTCCATGAAGTTTTTTCTGTGTTTCTAAATTTTCTTGTCGAACAGTAATCATGAATACTGAATGACTTCGGGAACTATGTTCATTCATATCTGCGAAATGACAAATCATGGGAAATTATGCATTCATTTTATTTTCTTACATCCTGAGCTTTTCACACGTTTGTCATGCAAATTCATTCTTCATTCTCTAATCGCATTCTAGTTATTATTTTCACGACTATCAATATTAATGCTACTTCTAGTACTGTAGTACTTATATTGCTACGGTGATAATCGTATGGCAGCTTGGATTGAAGTATTTGCTAAGTTCTACGTTACTGACTAACTAAATATTTAGGCCCAAATTATTATTAACAGATGCTATGAAAATGTGCACCTGGATAACTTTATGTACAATCTTTCTAGGTGGTTTATTTTATACCTGATCTGTCTCATCACCATTCTGAAATTCAGTTTATCTCTACGATTATAATTTATTATTATTATCAATTTGCCAGTAATAGGACGTTCGGAGTATCTAGACAATAGCACACAGAACTAAAGGCTATTACGTTTACTATTGTAGAACAACTAAGCTATCGTCAAGTGGTCAGAGTACGTTTACTCACTAGCCACTTATATGAACTGTTTCACCCACCTTAGCTTTGGTAATTGAATAGTACCATTAGCCCTCGTACATTTTATGTTATGAACCATACATCTCAGGTTAATTGTTAAATTATGCTGTCATTATGACTTATTCACATTACCCAGCCGACCTGACAGGTAATCGCATCTACAGTTTGTAGCTACAATCTTAACTTGGTCAGGACTGCTTGTCGTGACGACTTAATCGAGCAGTATCATTTGAAATATAGTGACCAGGTCTAAGCAGCGGCTTTACTTCCAACTCTGTAGCCACAATCCCATATCGACAACACATCTATTATTTCAGTTTGTTTTTCAGATCCGCCAACAAGAAATACTCTCTCACGCCCACCCGACCACACGCTTAAAATGCTCTCAAATCCCGGATCAAAGGTGGTTACACTAGGCGGAGGTTCATAAACAAGGTGATGCAAATGGAAATTTCAGATCGTTTGTGTCACAACTAGTAATTATCAACTTAAAAGCGCACAACATTGAATGAGCCCAAACCATACAAAAATGATACTCGAATCTACTAACAGTACTTTTAAAATGAGAAATTACTGACAAAAAACTGTACGGTAATACCCCGAATTATCACACATTAACAATAACAAGTAAACCAATAAAAAATAATTAGTAAGGTTAACTTAAAATCAAGACAGGACAAATTCACAAAACATCTTTCCACGTATGTGTCATAATTCAAGTGATAGTAAATAGCATTCTGTAAACACTTTCGCCATTACTGTAGCAAAAGTGAAAACAATGTTACTAATTAGGAACCAGTGGTCTAATACCCAACTTATTAAATGAGTCGAGAGTACCCAAGGAGTCTTTCAGCTTGCACCAACGACCATCGATTCTTCACAGGCATGGAACCAACACATCACCTGCTCATTCCAATATTTAACCAACTTATTGGTGACTGAAGGAGAAATACGACTACTTTTGCTTAATTAAATATTTGGAAGACTTTAAGTTCCATAAAGTGAGACTTACTTGTTACTGCTACATGACGATTGGCTTTTCCTTCATCGATAACGTCGAATACTTCCTCAGGGCTAGAAACAAACCGTTCCGTAGCTCCCTGAATGCAATCGGTTAGAAAGAACTGTGAGTATTACTTTGACATAAGGCACTCGATCCTTGTCTTCATGAACAGGCAAATTTGTCTTTGAAACTAGGCCAATACATATTGAATTAGAAACTTACCATCAAGCAAATCACGAATTTTGTCCATATATATCTCAAAATATGAAACCTGGGAATTAAAAAGTCACTTTTTTGAAATTACTTTGATGTGGAACTCAAGATTTTCATCCATTTGGTAAATATGATTGAATATATCATGTATTATTCGAGGAATGACACCCTGGAAGACTGGATCGCCTAGAATTCCCTGAACAGAATGTTACTAAGTAACTACACATACCTCCATAGTAAATGTTTTTCCACTCGACGTCTGACCGTAAGCGAAAATTGTACCATTATATCCATTTAAAACATCTGCAACAATAGGCTTGGCAACTATTTCGTAGACCTCTAACTGAGTTGCCTTAGGTTGTACCACATGATCAAAGTTATAGTTTTTGCCCTGATAATGAACAGTATTGACTTCAGTAAACTTACCCCAAGCGATATTGTCGTTTTGCCATCACCAGGAAAAGATACAACAAATTTGCTATCATTTGCCTTCTCTAGATCATTTAGTGGTCTTACACGACAAATGACCTTAATGCTCTCAGACATAATTAAACCTCACAGTCGATGCGTAACACTCAGGTGATCTCACAAGAAAACCGCGCCACCAAGTAGCTGGCATAAATCACCTTCGCCATCATCCCAGTGACTCGAAATAAATTTTTCATTGGACATTTTTACACTCCAATATCTTTTCTTTCTTAGGCAAGCTAGTTTAAACTAACTGATTTCTTTGCACTTGTGTCTTGATGTTAAGGTGATGTTTCGAGTAGTTGATAGTATTCAGTGTGGGAGGTCTTGCTACTCAGAAGAGCAGTACTCTCTAGTTGTAGAAGCTGATTTGCGGGTTGATGTCGCTTGAGAGCAGGTGAGTATGTATCTTAGAGAAGTTGGCTTGTAAGGACCAGAAGCATTCACATTACTGAACAGTCGGTTAGTTGATTCTGAGGCAGGGGATGCAGGGTTATAATGAGAAGGCGTGAATATATGAAAACACTTTAGAGGTAGGTATTAAAATGGCAAAATGAAGGATAGAGATGATAGCGAGATGGGTAAATTAATTTGACAAGTTAGTTGCAATAGATGTGAGGGGTGGAGATCTAATGAAATTTGACCAGCATCTGCTCCAATATGTCAACAGAACTCCATGTGTGCATGCATATTCGCTTAGTCACATCTTTAACGGGCCTAGTGAGCTAGTTGTGATCACGGTAGTGGGAAAAGCATGCTAAATAAAGCAGACCCTCCGTGAGACGAAGTGAGCCCTGACCTGACTGTTTTCTCCTTGAGGTGCTATTATGTAGCGATCGCCTCGAGATTGTAGTTCTTTTAGACGAGTTGGCTGAGGACTTTATAAACCATTATTCGGTCGCCTTTTGTTCTTCTGTAATTAAGTTGGGATAGATCGTGAGAGTGTGACAGGCTTTCATGCATCTTATGAATGAGTCCTGTGGCCTACCACTTGCCCTTTCCTGTACTTATTCCAGCAGGTTTGTGTCTAGTTTGAGGGGAGATGTTGCCTGTCTCGAGACATTATCAGCTTTTCTTTACAGGGAGGTATAGTTCATTAGTTAGCGTCCCTAGCAGCCTTCAGATGCAGTTGTTCGTTGCGTAGACTTTGGTGGTAATTCCATGATGACTTAGATCTCGGTTTGATGTACTGTTAGAGAGACGGCTTCAACAGAGGCAACAATACCGCTTCTTCGTCTGTTGGGTGTGGCAGCACATAACCTTGGCTTCTAAAAGGCGAATTGCAGGCCGTTAACTTGCGACCGATGATCGAACTGAAAAGAGCCTTGTGAAAGTGCTTATTCATCCCTCGGAAGGTTTTAGTGTTCCTAAGTAAAAGGACCTAATACAAACTACTTGTTTACCCTTTTAACTAAGATTTTGTATGTCAAGTATTTTTTGGGATGGGCGTGTGGCAGTAAACAGTTTCCCAAAATAACTATTTATGTAAGCATTTGTTAGTGATACTCATCATTATTTTCTTAACTACTATTAACACATCGCGAAGTTGCACGGAATGAAAAGCAACCTACCTAGACAGCAAATCTGTTAACGCTCTATCTACGGATAAATATGTCTACCTTTCCATTCGTTATTGTCTTCTGCAACCTTATTACTCATGGGGTTACTTGTTGGAGATATTCTTGGAAGGCAACTTGTGAAACTTCGTTGTGTCTATGTTAGGGATTCGAAATCCCTAGAAATACAATTGTCATTTTATCAAGTTGTATTGATTTTTTGTTAACATGATTTGTAAACCTTCATCACTCTATGTGAGCACATTTGACAACATTTAATTGTATTATTAAAAGTGTTGATAATTTTATTTGATGAATAATCATCATGATTATTTTGTATATATAAGCGAATGTGTAAAATATAATCCGACTCCGAATCTTATTCCGATCTTATTCTTCTATCTCCGGCTTGGGACCTAGTGGGCATAGGGCAGTCGCGAATTATCAACTAGGCACATTTCAACAAACGTCTGCTACTACCAAGCCGATCAACAGGCGACGAGGCACACTTCAATAAAGCGTCCGCGCACAACCAACCGATTAACCGACAAAACCTTTTTTTTCACACGTTATAACAGTCTACAGTATTTGAGAGACCTATTGAAGATGAAACAATACTCCACCTGGTTAATTATACAATGTGGGAACCCATATAGATGTGAATTTCGTTTATTGTCTGCCTATGAACCCACTTTCTACGTTCACCAAGTAGTTTTGGTCTAGTTTAGCGGTCAAACTGTAAACATACATCAAAGCCATTTTAGCATGCTTCAACTTAACTCATATGGCAAGATTAGCAAAATTTTGTTCCTTGTAATCTGCGCCTAGGTGATAGAATTATTCTAGTTTATGCAGAGTATGGTTCCTGTCGTGTTCCTTCTAAAAGTGAAAAGAAAAGATTTAGAATAAGAGTGGCACTGTAGTTCTCCTTAAAATGTTGTCCCCCCCCCCAAATATCTGCAGAAATAATGTCATTGGTAAAGTAGAGGAGTATGACAATAAAGTCCTCTCGAAAATATTTTCAGACGTATATACCAAAAGCTCTAATGAATAATCCTCGAGTGAAGCTTACTGAAGCTTTAGAGCAAAACCTCAAGATACA
This sequence comes from Schistosoma mekongi, assembly GCA_034768735.1. Classification (NCBI taxonomy): domain Eukaryota; kingdom Metazoa; phylum Platyhelminthes; class Trematoda; order Strigeidida; family Schistosomatidae; genus Schistosoma; species Schistosoma mekongi. The sequence continues at coordinate 1,088,947 of CM068307.1, read as the reverse complement.
GTATGTTGTGTTTGTTGAAGTATGCTAGAAGCGAAACCAAGGATACTGCATAGGTTTACACCCACACAGAAAGTGTGATAACGGGCCCCTACCTCGATGGGGGGTGCACCCCGATCATTCACCATCAGCGTTTTGCATATAGTGGTATTACGTTATAGTATGCTATTGGCAACCAACTCATGTATCCTATTCAAATCCTTTTGAGAAGCTATTGTTTCGAATGGAACTTTTGTTTCCCTACATATCGTTGTAACAACTGCGTATGGAGATGTATGTGAATTTCACGAAAACGTTATCCCGCTTATATTCTAAAAGAAGAGAAACAGTCAGAGGACGACGCTTGTGATACTCCATTTTCAACGTAGATCAGTTAGGCAGCAGTAAGAAAACTTTGACTACAACAGGTCCCAGCTTTTTCTCCTTAAATTATCCCTTACTCAGTTCATAAGATGACAGTTTATATCCACCATTTTTGATTTTTGGCAAGGAATGTGATGACCAATCTGAATGATTGTGGACGAAACTGGACAAGTTTTTACTTAACGAGCTTCTGCATTTACTAGCAATAAACCATTGACTTCGTCACATTAGGACCTGGGTATTCACGAAATATGGATTAAAAGTATTGGTAGGTTGGCTACCTGCTCCGGATTCTTAGGAATACATCGGAATTTTTCTTGAGGTGCCCTTTGGAATTAGCTTTGAATACTGCACCTATATTTTCTCAGTGTTCTCTCTAGGATGGGTAATGGGAGTTCATTCAAGTGTCCCGGTGGGTGCAAACGAGTGTTTGACATTCAAATACTTTCAAGAGATCTATAAGGGTTATGTGAAGACGTGGCTGTGATATCCTGGATGAGTTTACTTATCCTGTATAGCTAATAGAGTAGCGTTACAGAATCTACCTTTGCATAAACTATGCTGAGTGAGTGGTTGAATAGAATTACCAAGAACGCTGTTGGTTAATGATTATTTTATGACCTGGCCACTGTGTTCAGCAAGTAGACTGGTCATTTGTGAATAATATCCACTCTGCCAACTCACTTGTTCGCAGCAATAACCAAATTCACTTCCCTGTCAGAAGGTTGCCCAACATCAACTGAGAAACAACTGAAAAGGATGCAAATGTGAAGTCAGAGTGGTATGTGTATTTCATTATAACACTAAGAATGAATAGATTTCAGACGACGAAGATTCCTTTACTGCATATGGTGTGCTCAACTCCTTGGCTAGAGTATGACTATAGTAAACCGTAGTCATGTGGCCACAACTTACTGCAATATACATCCTTTGAGTATACAGAGTAGAAGTGTAGGATACAAGATACCTTGTTGCACCACTTGCTGACCTAGAGTCATATTAGTGAACTACTACATAGAGTTGCATCACAAAGCATGGCCTAGAATTCACTATAATCGAAATCGTATGCTTCGTAATCTATGGCATTGTCTGTGCTCCTGTGCCAATAACAGTGGATGCTGAATGATCTACACTAAGAGAAGATGGTCACTAAAATAACTCAGAAGTTATCCCGTAGACACTTATTTCAAAAGGATGCACTTCGGTCACAGCTCTAGTCACAAGAAAACTAAACTTGCGACATCTATATCACATGTTTTAGAGCAAATACACAGTAGTAATTTCAAACTTTGACTTAAACGTGACTGCAAGTCGTACCTTAGCAGTTAAAAGAAGGCCTCATAAATCAGGCATATAAGTTTAAACAATCACTTGCATAAGACTTCATCTTCAGCACAACAAGCTCCCAGCTAGTTCGTCTTTCGCCGCAGATGCCGGCACCTGAGTGCTACTCCAGCGAAAGGAACTTCTAGAGTCGTTTAAAAAGCCTTTTAAACTCTTAGAGGCTTCAGCGTCTCTGTGCAGAAGAATGAGAATCAATTCACTTTTTGCACTTTGTGTGTTCAGTACTGACTTTAATTGTAATGAATAGTCAATGAGTGTTATTGTGCGGGACTACAAATGTTTAGGCAGACAAAAAATTAAACAGGGTGGCAGTTCGACAGTAACTAAACACTAATTAAGATTATATTTGCACTTTTAGTATATATGTACTTCCCAACAATTTTAGATTTATATATATATTTGGAGCACCAGAATGAATAAACACTGTAAAGCTGCGGGCCTATATACATTCAGTCGGCCTCAAGCTCTCCATATACACTGATAAACGAAAATCATTAGTCAGTTGTTCATCAATAAGTGACCCATTAAGATCAACATCCTCTCCGTAGGTATGCTGTAATAAGATGATGACAGGTGTCTAGGCGTAACAACTTACGTTATAAAGCAGACGACATTTAAAATCACTTGATTGACAATTTGCTTTCACCATTTCGGTGATTGATTGGCTCTGTGAACGATATTAAATTTGAAATAACAAGCTCATAGATAAAGCCAAACTATAAAGATGAAGTGGTGTGTTTTGTGAAAACAATCAAGTGCAAGCAAATGTGTCGCAATGCTTCAGGTTTGACGGCCTAAGTGTTCACTGTAGTTGACAAACAACTATGCGGAAAACTACTTGATAACGAAGCCGTAAACAATATGCCAGCTTTTAGAAAAGAAGGGGAGGTCGGTGACTTATTTTGTTTGCTCAAACCGTTAGTGTTCGTTCGTTGGAACTGCAAGTCATGTTAACCAATATAATAATTGTGTATATATGTGTTATAATTAGCTACGTATCAACATCATATAATGTAGCAAAGGAGTCTGGACTAAGCAAAGCGAACCAAATGTTCTGTGCGCGAGCCTGAGTAACAAATCTGGAAGTACATCAAATATTATTGGTAACTGAGTGCTCCAGTCAAATTGTAGTACATAGCGTAAATAAAAAATGGCTTCTGGCCGACGAACTAGAGGAGTTTGAAGTTATCCCTCCCACACTATGAATGCTGGCGAGAACACTTAAGTTTTGGGCAATCACAAGCGAGTTTACGGTTTCAGAGTCATTGTGCATAGTTGTATGAAGGACGGAATGCGCTGAAATTGATATTGCAACTCTAAACCGATTGTTGTGTATGCAGAAGAATGGATAATCATGCACTTTTTGCACTTTGTGTTTTCATACTGACTTTATTGTAATGAATAGTCATGAGTTTTATTGTGCGGGGGGGACTACAAATGTTTAAGGCAGACAAAAAATTAAACAGGGGTGGCAGTTCGACAGTAACTAACCTAATTAAGATTATATTTGCACTTTTAGTATATATGTACTTCCCAACAATTTTAGATTTATATATATATTGGGAGCACCAGAATGAATAAACACTGTAAAGCTGCGGGCCTATATACATTCAGTCGGCCTCAAGCTCTCCATATACACTGATAAACGAAAATCATTAGTCAGTTGTTCATCAATAAGTGACCCATTAAGATCAACATCCTCTCCGTAGGTATGCTGTAATAAGATGATGACAGGTGTCTAGGCGTAACAACTTACGTTATAAAGCAGACGACATTTAAAATCACTTGATTGACAATTTGCTTTCACCATTTCGGTGATTGATTGGCTCTGTGAACGATATTAAATTTGAAATAACAAGCTCATAGATAAAGCCAAACTATAAAGATGAAGTGGTGTGTTTTGTGAAAACAATCAAGTGCAAGCAAATGTGTCGCAATGCTTCAGGTTTGACGGCCTAAGTGTTCACTGTAGTTGACAAACAACTATGCGGAAAACTACTTGATAACGAAGCCGTAAACAATATGCCAGCTTTTAGAAAAGAAGGGGAGGTCGGTGACTTATTTTGTTTGCTCAAACCGTTAGTGTTCGTTCGTTGGAACTGCAAGTCATGTTAACCAATATAATAATTGTGTATATATGTGTTATAATTAGCTACGTATCAACATCATATAATGTAGCAAAGGAGTCTGGACTAAGCAAAGCGAACCAAATGTTCTGTGCGCGAGCCTGAGTAACAAATCTGGAAGTACATCAAATATTATTGGTAACTGAGTGCTCCAGTCAAATTGTAGTACATAGCGTAAATAAAAAATGGCTTCTGGCCGACGAACTAGAGGAGTTTGAAGTTATCCCTCCCACACTATGAATGCTGGCGAGAACACTTAAGTTTTGGGCAATCACAAGCGAGTTTACGGTTTCAGAGTCATTGTGCATAGTTGTATGAAGGACGGAATGCGCTGAAATTGATATTGCAACTCTAAACCGATTGTTGTGTAATTTTAATGCCGAAAGAAATATGGGGTACATTACGTATTTGTAGGATGTTACATATGACACTCCCTTATGGTTGTAGCAATCAAATGGCTGTCCAAAAATGCTAAAAATTAAGAGATAGTTTGGTAATTCGTTGTACCGTTTACTAAAATAAGTAATCTGTATAAACAGAGTCGTTTACTTGCTGTTCTAAGTTAATACCTTTGGGACTAATCTTCCTGATAATGCTGTAGATTATTGGAGTGGGTTGTAAATAGTGGTTAGAATTAATCGACATTTAAGGTACGTTAGGGAATGAATGAGGGTTAAAGCTAGGAGTACGCTATGAGTCGTCTATGATTAGATTCGCATCCAATTATGAAGCAGCTGTGGCAATTTACCTCTGTCTATTGGCATTCACAGTTTATCGATTCCATGATGGCACTTTATATCTTACGATTTAATTTATTTCCACACGAAAATGTATCACTTCTCTTCTCCCTAATATAACTGGCTATCCATTCTCAAGGTTACATTTTTACGTTTGTTCGTCAGGACTGCGAGTCATGTTTGCCTTTACATCTGATGCAGAAGTATGATCCTGATTGATAACTATCATACTCCTCACAAGCACTCAACACAACTTAATCTTCTGAAAATACTCCTCGTCAAACTTCTCCTTTTCGAGCTATCTATCCTCTGTCTATATTAGCTGTCGTTAGTTTTAGTCGCCATATTTTTAGTGGAGCAAATCATAAATAAATTTCATTTAATGCTGTTTATATACGTTGGCCTATACCTTAAACTGTTATGCTATAGCGACCATCTATGTATACTTGCTCTGTTGCTTGTTATTTTCTTCTTATCATTTTTTATCCAGTAGCTGCGTCTTTAAAATTAGTACCAAGCGTCGATGCTCAAAAGATAAAAGCGTATTCGAGGTCCGATTACGATACCTCAGCATGGTCCTTTTAATCTCCGTTGTTCCTATATGAGACTGTCTGGACATGGTCACCTCTATACCAGACGCCACAAGTTACTGTTTAAAAGAACCTTCGATTATCAGATTATCCTTGTTTCATGCTTATTCCACTCTGAACTTTGACCCGTTCATTTTAATAATGAATATTTTACTACCCAGCCATTCCTGAACTTTCATGATTGCAAAGTACCTTTCGACTGATGATAGACCGTTACATATTCCGATTGGAGTACTTCAGTGTACGTGACCAAGTTATACTTGCCGTATAAACAGAGTATCCCCTAACGACTAACCAGTAACGTACGAATAAAAACAAATTAGAAGGCTCTGACGGATGGAGAATCAAATATATTTGACAGTAAGTAGATTATAAACAGGACAGTAACATCTGTGCTGATTGGCTAGATGACGAGTTGCTTCCCAAGGTTCGCCGTGTCGTGATCTGGGGATGTTTCACCGACTGCGATCAGCTAGTCGTGTCCACTAAAACAAATACCATCAACATTGATTACAAAGGCCTGTACAACTGTTTATTTAGGAACTAATTATCTCTACACCATGTAATCTTCATACACCCGCGTCTTCTATATCGTTAATGTTATGGTTACCTGTTAGGAATTTGAAACCCCTAGAAATACAATTGTTCATTTTATCAAGTTTGCATTGATTTTTTGTTAACATTATTTGTAAACTTTCATCACTTTTATGTGAACACATTTGACAGCATTTAGTTGTACTATTAAAAATGTTGATAATTTCAGTTGGTGAATAATGACTACGATTATTTTGTATATATAAGGAAGTGTGTAAAATATAATACGAATCTGATTCCAATTCTGATTTCGTTTCTGCTTGGTTGGTCTATTGTCTTATTCTTCTATCTCCGGCTTGGGACCTAGTGGGCATACGGCAGTCGCACATTATCAACTAGGCACATTTCAATAGGCGTCCGCGCACAACTGATCAACTTTTCACACGTTATAACACTACCTATGCACTTATTCCGGTTTAAACTTGTATTCATTCGTGTACCAGTATGACCATGCCAGCAAACTGGAATGAACTCTGTACGAGGTTTTAGAATATAGTGATAACATTGCTCCTCAGTTCCCAAAAAGTCAAGCAAGTTTGAATTTCCCTCTAGATATTAAGATCATTTGTAAGCAGAAGAGTCTGTGACTTAAGTTTAGCAGGAAGGTCATTTGTGGACAGTAAGAAGAGAAGTTTTCCAAGGATGGGACCTCGTGGTACTCTGCTAATCATTGTAAAAGCAATCAATCACTGAACACGTGTCATTTGTGTAGTCCTCTGGCTATTCCAATGGACACCCACTAACATACGTCGATTGCGATTCCCTGCAGAGAGTTCGATTATCTACTTCATCTAATGCTTGGGATCTGCTCATGATCAACAGGTAGGTGCCCTAAGTTAGATACCAATTTTGAAATGCTATTCGGTGAGAAGAGATGAAGGGATATTAAGGTCACTCATTAGTAGTAAATGGGTAAAATTTAGGTAAGAAACTCCCCCAGGTTAGCTGAGCAACAACTTGTTTTGAAAATCTGAACCTCCAGCAGACCTGCACATAACTCTAACTAAACAGAAGCCCCTACATTTCTTCACACTGCACGACAGAACGTTACTATGAGTAGGTCTATGGGTTTTGATTTAATAGGCACTAGGAGAAGAGGATACACATAGCGCCATATCACCCCTATCCAGCTAAACTTGTCATCACGGAATAGCTGAAGGTTATCAGGTTAGAGTTCGGTATCAGTGACCTGTTAGTCCAGGTTACACAGAAAGCCATCACACTAAATCATTCTAAGTTTAACCGCTCCATAACATTCAGAATTTTCCATCATAACGTGCCCAAATTATTGTAAAAACAAATAAAGGAAGTGATGTTACCTCTCTGTGGCAGTGTAGAAAACGCCGAGAGGAAGGGACCTTGACAACGAGACAGTCTTTAGGAGGCCAGTTACCTTGAGATTTTTGATGGTGAATTACTTGAAAGAGTTTCCAATTTGCTCTGATGTGCAATGAAGTATAATCCATATGATGCTACGTCACAAAACCCAATGGGCACACTTCAACATGTTCAGCACTAAGGACCAGAAGAATATGAAACCGAAGGCTGCAGGTCTATTAGTTAGTGCTACTGATCGGCAATTTACTCCCCTTCTAATAGTAATAATAAAAACGAATATGTCCTACACTTTTAAAGACAAATATTATGCATAAAAACAATGTTTGTGTTAATAGTCAAGATAGCCTGTAGATCATGCTATGTAGTAGCAGTGGAAATATGCCGAACTACACTTTTACGATAAATTTTCCATTGTCGATAAGTATTCAACTTGGATTCCAGTTCATCAACACTGGGAAATGGTTGGACCTGTATAAATGTGAAATAAATATTTGTTTATACAATAAAACTGGTGTTAACTTATTTGTCGTAAATGAATGTAATCAATCTAGTCTAACTTATAACGCTTTAAAGAAAGATTTCGATGATGAGCTGCCATTAGCCGAATACAACAAAAACCAGAATTAAGTACAGTCAATTATCGTTTCTGTTAGATTATCAGTGAACACTGACATTCCCGTCATCATAGCACCTATATCATTGTTCTTCAACGCGGCAACTTAAAGATATCGTAAGATCTACGATTCAGGAGTGTGCTTCAGGTTTGGTGGTGGTTGTGCGTTTTTGCATTTTAAACTACAATACCTGGAATTAAAGTATTTTGTCTATGATCAACGGTAGGAGAACTGGAGATAGGGGGATATTGAAAACCCTTATCTTGGTGTCATCTGGGAGTAAAATTCCAAGATTATATTACTTTTTTTATAATCTAAAGGAAGTTGAGTTGTCGTCATTAATCAGTTACAGCTTTAACTTGTAGGGATGGATAAATCATGATCGATAAAAGTACACCTAAGTGTTCACAATAAATTTTGAATACCCTTTAATATTATGGAGCTTACATAAACAGCCTGGTCTATTGTCACTAGCTTCTTGATGTTTGGTACTAAAATTCCAGTTTGTCTAACTTTCTATACATGGCACTTCTGGTAGTCGATATCATACGAGACAGATTCCTTTAGATACTGTTCATTTTCATTTATTGTTTATTGATACCACTGAAGACATTCTCTTCATGATCATTTGTCCATTTACCTTTCGTTTTGCATGATAGAACTGCCAAGGTGAATGAATGTCACCTTAACAGTAATGAGTTGGTCGTGTAAATCCCAAACACTAAAGTAAAAAGAGCTCAATTTCACCCAGTAACAGGTAGATATGGTGAGAGAAGGTAAGTAATGTAAAATGCCATTACACCGAGGTGTTTGCCCGTCCATTAGAGATTCTATGTAGATTTCTATGCCAGCCTTTGATATGCTGGGCACCTAAAGAAGATTGATTGTCTTCGAGAACTGTGTTTCTGTAGACTGTTTCAGTATATTTGGTTATATTCAAGGTGAACAATTTATTTCTATTATCATCCAGTTCCCCTTGCTCTATCGTTCCAATTGACACAATAACTGTTAGTACATCATTTCTTATTGATGAACTATGACTAGTCAGTTTTGTATACGTACTCCAGTTCACATCCGCTATTGCCCCTGTTTTGCATTAATGTTAGTTTCCTAATTGCTTAACTGTTTGGTCTGGTTTTGTATATACATAAAGGAATATTTGGGAATATAATAGATTCTGATACAGATTCTGGTTCTGTTTGGTGGGTTCTTCTATCTCTGGCTCAGGACTAAGTGGGGGTAAGGCAGACGTGCATTTAGCGACTTGGCACACCCAGTTGACGTTTCGCCACAAACAAGCAATTTTTTTCGTGCCGTAACAGCCTTCATATTGGTTATACGGTACACTTTTCTTAATAAGATGGTTGTAATATAATGATGATGTCATATATTATGATTAGGTTACCCGGTATTCTTCTGCAACTTAGTGAATATAAACATATTCCACATAGCTGTAGTTCAGAGTCTCTGCCTGAAGACAGTAGAACCCTTTATTTCTTCTCACTGTACCGTTTCTAGAAAGAATTTGGTGGCACGAGAACCTTGTAAATAACCTTTATCATACAATATAATATGGGTGTCATGTAAATGCCTCTTTATATTACTCGGAATAATCAGAATTACATGGATTAATATTTAGTTGATGCCACTGTTACAGCAAAGGATGGTTTCTAAAGTATCAGATACTATCATTCCACCTCTTGCCTCTATCTTTTCAACCCTAGAGTAGATTTCACATGAAATGTAAATCACTTTAGCTTATTTGGATATTCAAAGAATTTAGTTACAAATTACGTTACTGGAGAGTGGTGAATGTTCAATAAGACCCTTTGTATCTGTGCGAAGAATTCGCAAAGTATTTTCATATTCAAATAAATATTGTTACGCAAAAGAAAACTGAAAAAGCCCCCTCAAAACGTTAATAGATTTTATTCCTTTTTTGTAAAATAGCCGTTATAAGCAAGGATTATTTCGGGGGATGGGTTGCTAACAGCATGTCTAACCCTCCTTCCCCCTTTATCTGGGCTTGGTATCAGCAGTAAACTTAAGAGGGTTCACGGTGGAGCTTTCCTGCAGAATACTTTCTTGATTACTACCGACTCTATATTTATTGGCTATAGAAAACAATTTCAAAAACGCACAAGAACCTTTTAACTTCGTTATTCAGTTGGATATAGTTTGATTGTGAAACGTTCATTGTTCATCAAGAGGTTTGATCTGGTGGATCACAAGGTAAGTGACTAGCTTCCAGAAATTTTTTCATAGGCGATTATTACACATGATTTCATTATACTCACATTAGATGTTTAATTTCCATTATTTGTATATTTCCCGTATTCATCCTAACCTCTCATTTCACTCATTAACTGTGGAAATATCATTTTCTATTTATGAACTATAACCAGATGGTTGTGCACACATTACACTATTTGACTATTATTATTCCTCTTGTTCTGTATTGATGTTACTTTCCTAATTGGTTGGTTGTGTGATTAGGTTTTACATGTATACGAAAGTATGTTTGATGTGTAAGCTAGACTCTGTCTGATTGGCTCGGCTGCCAAATGTTCTTCTCTTTGACATGGGACTCGTAAGATCAATGAAGACTTTAGATTATCGATTAGACAGCCATACTGTTGTGGTCACAGTATTTGTTAGGACTAAGTCACAACAGTAATTTGATCAACTGTTATTTGTACTGGTTGACATTTCCGACAAAAAACATCCAGACAACATTCACAGTATAAACTTAAAATCGTCAATTATAGATACTGAAATCACTACTTACTTGAGATCGTAACCAATTTAGAAAATTTGTTGGACAATTTTCAATAAAGAATTGTTTATTAATAGCAACACATTCTGCTCCATTAGATACTAATGAAACAGATGTTGTCCCACCGAATGGTTCAAATGCAATAGATTCTAAACCCTGTTTAAATCAATTGTAATATATCAATGAATTGAACAGTTTAATATGACTGTTGAACATATCAAGAATCGAGTATCAAAATAGACTAGATGGACTGTGTTATTGAGATCGAATGTGATAAATGTAATGCTATATGCATAAAACAAACATCATGACAGATAAATCTAACGATGAAGAAACATATACCTTGTTTAAAGTATATTCCTAATGTAATGACTTTGCTACGGGATGCCTGGAAGAAGCTAGCCAATGGGACTTGCGTTAGGACTATGACCTGACAGATTTGTAAGAAGGTGATTAGCTGCTACTCTATGTGAGTAATCAAAACCTACGGCGGATATGTGGAGTGAGAGAACAAGTACCAACGAATGAGAGTTAAGACCAAGTCGTTTATTGCATGAAAACAATAGTTATTATATATCATATACTGTACCAAACAGCAACAGGAAATACAAAATACATTAAAGACTGGCCTAGGGAGGAAGGTGTTGTTTACAGAAATCGGAATAATGAAGTTATAACAAGGTTACATTAGTTTGAGAAGGCAAAGTGGTATGACACCAATTAATGGGTATATGAAAAACTAACAATTTAGTAATAGTAACTAAATATTCGACGAATACAGTGTAACAGTAGGAGTCTTGATGTCATGAGTAGATTGTGATCCCGATATAAAACCTAAATCCTCTAAAGATCATAGAACATAGTCATATGTTCGATTGATACGTTTGCATGCAAGGTGAATAAATCATTTATTTCTGTCACTCGTGTTTTGCCTACACATCATCATTCACAAAATTCATTTCATTTTCAAGCAGTACAACATTTAGAAAACTCAGGTGAATTTTTTGAATATGTAAAATCTCTACACTCTCCTCCTGCCTTCTAGTAACAGTGGTTCACATGTATTTATTGTTACTACCTACTGATTGATTAACAGGATTATGTTTTCATTAGTTCATAGCGTTAGTAACTGTCGGTCGAAGCTTATCAGACTTAAAGTTATTTAAATGTTGGAAGTATTATCTACTACTTGGATTACTTTCAAAAAAGGTTAACATTAACCACTTCTTTTACGTTAGCCAACATCAAGCTGTCAGTTAATTTTCATTTTATTATCTTAAATGTGGACCTTATTATATCTTCTTCTCACGTGGTTACATATGATCAATGAGGGTTTCTATCTATCGGTCAATATCACTGTTAAAAGCTATAAAGGATTGAGAATTACAACCTATGGAGTTTGTTTTTTGTAGCAGTGAGACTCATTAGTGCTAACCTGATTCTATCAAACATTTAGTCACTATGATATTCATATTCTCTAGATTGTAAACTTTTCATAAACTATATGCATATTATCTTCCTCCCAGCCTCTCAAGTGATCAAGCAAATATCATTGTATTATTTCTTATTCATAAGCTAGAGATAATTGGCTTCGTACCTATTGCCTCATTTGACCCCGACTGGAGCCCTACTAAGGTTACTGTTAGTCCTAAGCCAGGATAAAGGAGGAGGGTTAGACATGGAGTTAATAACCTCGGCAGGACTATAATGTAGGGACAACCTTGACATTTGCCAGGCGGCTATTGACATCGGAATATTAGTTCGTCACTCTTCTCTAAGTATTTGTACAAGTGCATTGACACACCATAATCACATAAACATGTTCATCGAAGTAATCCCTTCTCCTGTAAATAGCTAACGATAACGTCCTCCTGGAAATTAGCGAGCATGCGATAGATCATCAACATTGTCAACCAAACTGTGAGCAATGACCTTAAGATGAAAAGTCGCAATTTCGTTAGTTCGTCCTTACATTATAATTCTACCATAACCTCATTTCATAGAAAACAAACTTACTAAACAAAAACGGTAACAGGTAAAAGTATTTTAGAACTATTTAAATTCTCCCCTAGTAGTTGGACGGTTTTCGTTTTGAAGAGTTATGACGCCTCACTGTGAAAGTCGATTGTCCTCAAAATTCACGAGGCCGATATTCATTCTGATAACCAAAGCAACAATTCACGTAGGTAAATGGAATGTCTGCACGATGTGGAAAACCAGGAGAAGCATTCAAGTTGCTGAGGGAATGAAAAGATACAGCCTGTAAATATTTGAATAATACTGACTCCTCCCGTTTCTCTACCACTATTGTTGTTGTTTTGTGTTGATGTTTCTTTTCTAATAGGTCAACTATGTTGTCAGGCTTTGCACGAATACATTGGGATCCATAAAATATACATTGATTTGGTTGATTGGTTTACCGGTCTCATATACTTCTTTTCCAACTTTAGATTAAAAGTATCAGGATGGATCAATTATTGTCCTACTCTCCTTGGTCACCGTATTGATTCGACCAAGGTTGTTATCCATAATTAGTCAAGTTATGAAAATTTTATTATATAAGAAAACCTTCGTTTGGTTGGTGATCGTCTTCAATTTTTAATTATTTTGCCTCTGCTAGTGGAGGGGAGGGAAGAAGGCTTGAATCAGCAATTATACCTCATAATCTATGATTTGAACCGTCCAGTTGATTTCACATAGACTAGAACTGATCAGTCTGTGTTACTTTATCTTCATCCTGAGCTGATTGTCTTGACGCGTCAACAGTTCCCAAGAATGATTTAAGTTGGTTTGTAGCTGGCAAGTGGAATCTAGTACTCATGTCTTGCCTTATTTCAAAATTGTCAGCAGGATGTAGCTGTTGATGTTTACGTTGGGACTTGAACTCAGTTCGTTTTGTATCAAACACCCCAGCGCTAACCAATAGGTTAATGTGTTCGACAGACGTAACCAGCTGACAAGTCTGAACTAAAACAAGAAACAATTCGTGTATTCCACTTACCAGTAACATTCTAACTTAAATCATACTTAGGTCACAGAATCGGTTATTACCTAACCACTCATTATCGATTAAAAATACTTTTCATTTATCGATTAGGAATCTTGTATTTATATACGTTATCAATATTGAAATTTGTGTTCGCCACAGATTATGGTTAGGTGTATACCACTAAATTCTATCAGTGAATATCGGCCACCCCTTTGGTGCTAATACTTAAGCATTCTCAGTGAAACCTGAAACACACGAGTTCGATTCCATTGTGGAATCGAGGGTACATACTGATCAACAGTCCAAAAATACTAGTACAGAACATCTATCTGATGCTCCCTAGTGGAGCCCAACGAACACTAATCTACGGTAAATACTAACAACTACACTTTATAGTAATCTTTCTCCATTAAACCACCTCAATTCAAAATCTAATGAAAAGGAACTTACAAATACACTATTTGGTTCTAATATTTTTAATTCAATAAATACCTTGACATTGCCATTATTTGACTGTTTAGTTGACTCCCGAAGATTTAGCTGAGATAGAAAGAAAAGATGTTAAAGTAAGAAACATAATGACAATAAATATTTAGTTGGTTAAAGATAGTCGACATGAAAACCTACTTCAAATAAGCATGTTGCCAATCACCAACATGGTGTATGTTTAATCAAGGAACGACTGATACGATCTAGTTTTCCAGTTTCACAGTCTGCGATTGTTGTATGTGAAGCAGAGATGGCCGATATTATGGATTCTTTTATCCGCCGCGCTATTGGCTACATCTAACACCCAGCCTTGACTTAATCTGTTGCACAGGCACAAAGATAAGACTGGTTATCAAGAAGCCAACTAGTTACTCACACGCATATATATATATATATATATATATATATAAGACCTAGTCTTTGTCATGTCTGTCACACGATATCGGTCAATCATATGTCTCCTTCTGGACATGTCAGTGATTGTTACCACTGTAGTGTATTCCAGTTGAGACCTACTTCTTATAGGAGTTGGGAGTGTACATTGATTAATAACTGAAAAGTGACTAATATGATGCTCACCTACAATTAATCGTGTCAATGAAGATGGAAGTTCTTCAGGGAACATCGGTTTCTCTAAAAGTGTATGTACGCCTAAATGATTGAGTGCCATATGATATCAAGCCTAGATTGTTATGTTTTGAACAATGATTAAACTTTAAAAACTGTTTTTTTTTCAGGAAACTGGAGTGTATATCTTCGTTGTTCATATATTGAATATTGTTTCTAGTATCTCTATGCTTTCCTTGTCCAGATCTCTCATTTAGCCTACTAACTGTTACTATATCACTTTCCATTTGTGAACTATGATTAATTAATTATGTTGGTGTTACCCTTACCCCCTCCCACCATCACCACCACCACATCTCCTAATCGTCGTCGTTGTTATTATTTCAATTAGTCCGATGTGTAGTCTGAATTTGGATGTGTATACACTTTTATTATTAAGTGCTTAAGATATAGAGGCTTTTTGGCTGAATACCTCCTTATTCTGTGTTCTTTTTATTCTGAAACTAGTAAGAATTGGAGCAGAGTTACAGGAAGACATACAGGACAAATAGCAACCTTGTAGCTTTTGATCATTGTACTATTTCTGATAACGTCATTGTCTACAATTCGTTGGAGTTCAGTGCACAACATAGATGAAGTAAGGGAATCTGGTGATTACCCCACTCCCACCACCACCACTATCACCAATTTATATTCAATCATACCATGGTACATATGATATCGAGTTAATCGGATAAGTAATTGCATATCATTTTGGTTGATAAATTTCGTTCATCACGACAGATGAAAAAACAAAGATGAAGTTACTCACTACTCACTGCTCAATGAGTGTAACTATACGATAGGCACTATCAAGCATTTCTTTCTTTTTAATAAAACTGTCACTCAGACATGCTGACAGTAGTGCATTTATCATCTATGAGATTGATTGATCGTCGTGCTATACTGTAAATTGATGTACACGTGAATTCTAGCATTCTACACTAGCTCGCTCATTAGGATTGACGGTTAGGTGTTCGTCATAAGGCCCGAAGGCCGTAGGTTAGATTACTTTGTAGAGCCAATGGTACACATTATTGAAGATTTACACACTAGGATAAAACATCTGTCCAATAGTTCCTTACAATACAATCGACTAAAAGTGCAACTTACCTATTTTAACTATGCATATTATCATTTTTACGAAGAATAAGGAGAAGTTCTTGAGATAACTTATACTGACAATCCCATATTGTTTTAAGTAATATATGGTAATCACTAGGTTAATCAAACACCGTACCTAACAACATGCAAAGTTCAATTAGGATGATTATTTTTTTTGTGGAGTTTGGTTATTTATTCGATTGATTATGTCACAGATTGATATTGGCACGGTACCACTGAAAACCAGGAAGCACTGGACAGATGTTTCGTTCTAGTTTGGAACTCCTCAGCATCAGTTTGACGGCCTCTGGTGCGGAATCTAGGGTGTGCACTGCTGAGGAGTTCCAGTGCTCCCTGGTTTTCAATGGTACCCTACCAACATCAATATGTGACATATTCAATCAAATATGCAAAGTTATAATTCTTGTTACATACTACTATTAATTACTAGAAAGTATATAAATATATATATAAATAAAAAACGCTATGAGCAAAATGAATTACAGAAAACAGAAAGTAGATTTGACCAACAGACTCGTTTTAGTATTGGACTCGTTAAAAGTGTCTAGCTACGATTTCTTTAGTGATCGAATCCAGGACCTTCAGATTCAATGCTTCCTGATTTTCACTAGTAACACTAGTCATGATCAATCTGTGATAATACTGACCAACACTTTAATCCAAGAATCCTATTTCCTTCTATTTAAGTCGTAAACTTTAATCCCAATGTTAATGTTGACTCAGAGACGTAACTATGAAACTTTGTTATATTCATTAATGAAACTTACTTTAGATTTCTTCTTATTTTCCATTGAATTAAAATGGTATTGAAAACTCGTTTTAGGTCTATCAGTTGATTTTAAATGTTCCCGTCTTAATTCAACATCTTTCAATATTCGACATTGTCCTGTTTTTACAATATAAATCCAATTACTTTGATTACTATCAAGGCAGATGGTTACATTACGTCTGAAAATGAATGAAATAACAATTAACAAAGAAAATATTTCTCCCCTTCTTTTGCTTACCTACCACCTCCACCCCTCCCCACTCCCCAGCGTTAGCAACATGTAGCCACAGACACACAATCAAATAAAAATAGAATGTATTTTATTATATTGTATTCTCTAAGTTGGATCGTTTCATTGCAGAGCCTTTGTTGTCATCCTGAATGACTTCATTGGCGTAAACTTCTGATAGAAGTCGGCATGCATCAAAATTACTCTCTTAAGTTACAAAACTCCTCTACAATTTCAGACAGCAAAATGCGGATTGTTGATAAATAAAATAAGTTGTTGTATACATGGATGTCATTTCGTCTTGGATTAACACCATCAGAGTATCACTAAAAGTATTTAGTAGTGATTGAATAAGCAGCCTATTTCATCACTCTCCTCTCTCTCTCTTACATTAGGCATTGAATTTATTTGGATATAGTATTCCTTCTGTCATTAGTTCACTAAATTTGATTATGTAACCAAATGACCATCAGCTAATAAGTTTAGATTATAACACTTAAAACGCATAGCCTTAATAGTTATTAGATGTAAGTATATTGAAATAACCCAGAATCTAGGTAATTATAACCACTTTTTCAATTATAGTTAGGTGTTGTGGAGATTGTCGAATGCGAATATGGTATGGCAAACTAGTCTGAATTAGATGAACCACTGACAACCAGGAAGCATCGGATAGATGTTTTGTCCTAGTATGGGACACTCCAACAGTGTGTATCCGCAACCCCATTACGGACAGAACACAAAACCCTCTGGGTTACGCAGTGAACCACCAGATCATTGAACTGGCAAGCATTGAATAGTTGATGTTTCTGACCTAGTCAATTCATGATATGTTTATGCGACCTGCTCATCAGCTTGAAATATGACCACATATCTAAGTAACCTGACATCTGTAAAGATCATAGGTGGTATGATCAGTAGAATTAGAGCAGCACTATAATGGACACGACAAGCATAGTATTGATCAATGTTTAGTGATCAGTGAATGTTAATTACCCAATACTTTAGTAAATAACTTGATCTATTCATCCTAAAACTATGAGTATCATCAGGAATTGTAGTTGGATAATAGTTGAGTCGTCTTATAAATCATCTGATAAGTAAGATGAATTGGGACAGATTACATTTTGTCACATTGTTTTTCCATTTTACTGCCACACGATGGGTAAGTAATACCTTTGGATATGACATTGCCGACGATGATGCAGTTACGGCAGCAAATCGTTCTACATGCTCTTAATCTTCTTACTCTTCTATGGTTACTTCGATCAAGCCTTATTGTGCATATGATATATATAACTGAAGTGGTATGGCCAATCCTAACAACAAATTCGTTTGTTGTATCAAATATTTGAACCACTAAAAGCGAACTCATCAAAACGTTTATTATGAGCGCCTTCTATTGATGCATTCCACTTCATATCCAATTCACAATTGTACCGTAGATCAGGTGAACTAATATTCAGTCATCAGTAAGTGTGTGTGGTATGCTGATAAGAGTTTCTTTGAAAACACAATGAACAACTTAAGATAATGCCGAAAACACCTCAGTGAATCGGCCATCTTCGGGAGTTTCTCAAAAAATTCTAAAAGTTCGCTGCCATCCGACTATACACCTCCTGAACTGATTAACAATTTCCATGTGTTAATATAGCCATCTTGTACATAATTAATGTTAGTGATATAACTTCAAGTGTACAACGATGTGCAACGTTCTAAAGTGAAAGAATCTTACCGACTAAGTAGTAATTAAGAAATCTATGAAAGTACAATATTGGAATGACCTGATACAGTATATGAAATCGATTCATTCAGTTGAAGAAGGAGCTAATCATAGTCTCAACTTATTAATCACTTTAGGCCAACAAGAAGTCAATACCTATGACTGAATAGTTTATGAATAAAGAAAATGAATTATGTTACATAGAAACGATATACAAGTTTAACATGATTAATGAATGAATCCATGGTTACAGTGAGGTTTTTGCAGTTAAGCCATATAAAACGATGACGTAAGAATTTATTTATGTGATTAAATAATTGTCAGGTCATTAATCAAATGATTTAAAGTAAATATTAATTACGATAGGTCTCACCCTTCTACAATCACGAAAGTCTTAATTGAAAGTCAAAGATTTATACACAGATGAATGCACAATACACAGTAGTGTCAACCATACACAACATAGCTGTAGACGTGGTTCTCCTTAAATATCTTATTCAACTCAAGGTTTTCATTACATGAAGTGGAGGGGGGGTATGAGAAGTCTTATTTATTTATTAGTTCAAAAACCTCCGATCAAATGACATTTAAGCAATCCGTAAAAAACTACTTGCAGTGACAATCGACTTATGAATGTTAATGGAGTATCACATCTAAAGCAGATAACATATTCATAGCTGTAAATATTATTACCAGAATTTAGCACTTAGGATAGGATCAGAGCCAATCTACTGAGCCAAATTACTTACTTACGCCCGTCACTCCTCACTGAGGAACATAGGCCGCTCACCAGGATTCTCCATTCAACTCTGTACTGACCAATCCATCGCAGCTGTTTGCAGTTACTGTTTATCTTTTTAATGTCTGCTTCCAATTCTCGACTCAGTGAGTTCTTGGCCTTCCTCTCATCCGTTTCCCAACTGGATTCCACTTTCGGTTTGTCTGATGGCCATCTTGGTTTCTTCCATCGTTAGTGGAGTGACATCTATTGGGAGATCTGTAGGTGCTGCCTCGATGACCGGTGGGTGGGTTCAGTAGAGCTAGCCTATTCAAGAGTTCCTCAAAGTGCTCTACCCACCTATTCTTTTGTTCTTGAATCTCAGTGAGTGTCTTGCTTTCTTTGTTCTTGACTGGTCGCTCTGGTTTACCATGTTTATCTGTCAGTTTCTTCGTTGTGTCGTATAGCTGTTTCATATTTCCTTCTCTTGCAGCCTTCTCCGCTATCGTTGCCAGACCTACGATGTATTTCCGTTTGTCGGCTCTAATGTTCTTCTTTACTTGCTTATTTGCTTCTGTCTATTCAGTTTATGTATTGATTTTCTTTGCTCTTGTTCGGCTGTTGTTGATTTCTATCTTCTTGTTCCTCCTTTGTTGAATTTTGATCAATGCCTCAGTGGAGATCCATTCCTTATAATGGTGCTTCTTGCAGCCTAGGACCTCCTGACACATTGACGTTAGTGCTTCTTTGATTTCTTTCCAGGTGTCCTCCATAGTGGTTTCTTCTTCTTTCGGCAGATCTTGTAAGGCTTGGGACCTGTTGTTGAGAGATATTTTGAATTCGTTGGGTTTGTCAGTGTTTCGGAGAAAGCACGTATTGAACCGTTGTACTGCTGCCACTCCAGTTGTCCACTGCTTCTTTAACTTCAGTTTCATTTTAGAAACCACCATGTAGTGGTCTGAAGCTATGTCAGCTCCTCTCCTGGTTTTTACATCTTCCACTGTTCTTCTACATTTTTTATTGATGCATATATGATCGATTTGATTCTCAGTAGTATGATCCGATGAGACCCATGTAGCCTTGTGTATGCGTTTGTGGGCGAATATTGTACCACCTATAACCAATTTGTTGAAGGCACATAGATTTGTAAATCTTTCACCATTGTCATTTCTTCCTCCCAGTCCCTGTCGTCCCATGATTTCTTCATATCCAGTGTTGTCCATTCCGATTTTGGCGTTTAGGTCCCCCATTAGGATTGTCAGATCCTTTCCTCGACACTTTGTTATAATTGATTGCAGTCTATCATTAAACTGATCTTTGTCTTCGTCGTTGACGTCCTTGGTTGGTTCATATCATTTGGTAATATTCATTGTAATCCCTTTCTTCATTGTTATGAAAGATGCCTTGATGATCCTAGGTCCATGTGGTTCCCATCCCACAAGTGCATTACGTGCTTTTTTGGACAGCATCAGAGCAACTCCTTGGGTGTGAGGACACAGTAACCTTGAAGCCGATAGTACATCTCACACTAGTTGATATGGGAAATTGTTTACTGGTCATTTAACTATCTCGTTTGCTTGTACTTTTACTTTACTGTAGTCAAGATGTCGGTGTTTAAGTGATCAACATCAAAACTGTATCATTTTCAAAACTTCGAAAAAAAAGAAAACCACTATCCACTTGATAAAATGATAAACTAGATTTCAGTGTATATTTTAACTCATTTCAATTTGATATCATCAATTGATGTGAGTTAAAATTTGCGAACTAGCATTGAACATCTATTTCTTCTTAGTTTCAGACTCTTCAGAAGTGAATAAGCACGACCTCCCTCCTCCTATCTCTCTCCCACCCTAAGGAATCGACACTGGACTTAGTAAAGTCTTCATCTATAAATCACTGTGGTAGTCAACAAGTAAATTGTATATATTTTAATTAAGTAGTATAAACCTACCTAAAATATGTAAACAATAAAATGGTATCATCAGCTTGGTATAATTTATTTACAACTTCATTCGGTATAATCGGGATTGTACGTAAGAAGGCAACATGTTCAATTTCATTATTGTTTGTATTCTGCATAAATATCTTATTGAATTCATCTTGTGACATAACTAATAATTCAACTAATGTCTTGCATATAATTGTTGCACTACGTTTACCACCATAGATTAATGCTAATTCCTGTTATGAAAAGAAAACAGATTAACAAAATTAGAATGTATTTGAATCTTACGGTTGATTCATCATAGACTGAAAGTAGTCAGTATCTGTTGCCATATAGGCATCCTGAGCGGATCGCATCGATATAACGATTGTTCATAAGTATTGTTTGAATCGGATTGTGGTTGGCAAGCGGTGCCTATATCCTAGGTACATCTAACTGATGAGTCCTAAATAGGACAAAACCAGAGTCCTGGAATCCACTTGCTAGTCATAGTCCAACTTAAATTAAACAGTTAACAGTTTATTACAGAGTTACATGATCTGTCGTTTTTATTATTGATTGAAGTTAATTTATAAAGTATCTTTCACTATTAACAGAAACATAATGATAGAAGTAAACAAGAGGTATAAATGAAAGATACTAAAAATCACCTGTAAGAATCGAAACCTTAAATGGTTACCCAGAAAACGAACGATGAAATAAGACTGTTTCATAATTACTTATTTACTTACTTATGCCCGTTACTCCTCCCTGATGAGCATAGGCCACTCACTAGGATTCTCCATTCAACACTGTCCTGAGCAAACCTTTCCAATTGTTTCCAGTTGCTGTTCATCCTTTTAATGTCTGCTTCCAACTCTCTACTCAGCGTGTTCTTTGGCCTTCCACTTTTCCGTTTCCCAACACGATTCCATGTTAATGCTTGTTTCGTGATGCAGTCTGATGATTTAGGCAATGTATCTTCTATCCATTTCTAACGTCTTTTTCTAATTTCCTCTTCGGCTGGAAGTTGGTTTGTTCTCTCCCATAGTAAGCTGTTGCAGATGATTTCTGGTCAACGGACATTCAGTATATTTCGTAGACAGTTGTTTATAAATACTTCTACACTTCAAATAATGTTTGCAGTAATTCTCCAAGTTTCAACTCCATACAGCAGAACTGTCTTCACCTTCGAATTGAAGAGTCTGGCATTGAGGTTAGTTGATATTTGTTTTGAGTCCCATATGATTTCCAACTGTAGGAATGCTGCTCTGGCTTTGCCAATTCTCGCCTTTACATCTGCAACGGACCCTCCTTGTTCATCGACGATGCTCCCCAGATATGTGAAAGTATTCACTTCTTCCAGAGTTTCTCCATCAAGTTCAGTTGGGTTGGTGCTCCCTGTGTTGTATTTGAGAATCTTGCTCTTTCCCTTATGTATGTTCAGGCCTACTGATATTGATGTTGCTGCTACACTGATTGTCTTTGCTTGCATTTGTTGGTGTGTATGTGCTAAGAGAGCCAGATCATTCGCAAAGTCCAAATCATCGAGTTGCATCCTACTTGTCCATTGAATTCCGTGCATCCCATCATAATTAGTTACTTGAAAAAGAAGTTTCACAACGTAGACGAAATTGCGTCGATGTTGTATATACATGAACTTCTGTAATAGGATCCATATACTGTCATTTTTGGACAACACAAAGCAAATATTCATTATTTGTAGATACTTCAGAGTCAATTGTATTGTCCGCCCCCCCCCCAAATACAGTCTCATTATTCTATACAAGTTCTACTTATATACCAAATGAGTACAGGATACTGTCACTCTTTTATACCTAAGTATCTAGTTGAATTTATCAAAGTCCATTGCATGTAGAGGTCGTGTTAGGTAACGTTTTCTAGTAAAAGTAGCTAAATTATCATCATTATGAAAACAACTAACTATCTTTCTACTGCCGTTAAGTAGTTGATACCTTCGTAGAACAAAATAATGATGAAGGAAAGGAAAATTTACTCAACATATTTCATAATGTTCATTCATCAGTTTTGCCTATGTCTTCATCTTCAACCCCATCAATGAGTCGAGTCTATGACATTCAGGTTCCACAACGAACCCTTAACCACTGAACCATCCGTTATTCAATAGTTGACATTTCCAACTAAGACTAATTCAATAACTTCCACAACATGTATTTACAAGTAGAATTTATACCAAAGAAAATGTTAAAATATGATTACCGTCAGTGTTTAAGTAGGCCATTGGAGATAACAACAATCAAGCCAAATACGTCTATGTCTAAGGAATTCAAAAGATTCTTTAAGTAATGATAACACAGATGAAAAGACAAGTGTAGTACCGTAGATAAAGAGGAAACGATTGATCGTTGTTCTCATTACTATACGTATCTGATATGCCGGGCACTTAATGAAGATTGATTATATTCGAGAACTGTGATTTAGAACATTATTTCAATTATTATAACTGTGGACAATGTAATCATTTCATTTCTACGACTGTTACGTTCCCCCTACCCGGTCCTCCCGTTTAGTATATTTACTTTTAGTATATTGCTTATTACTATCAACTACAGTTACTTAGTTGTGTACAAGTTGTAAGGAAAACTTACTCCAAAACTTTGTCCAGCTTTTAAAAATGCTACAGTCTCTTCATACGGTTCACCAGTTTGTTTATCTCTTCTTGATACACTAACAACCACTGAAAATATAAAGCAATAAACAATTTTGTAACTGGATGTCGTGGAGATTGTTGACTGTCAATTTAATACCATGAATTAGTTTGAATTAGACAGCTATTGGTCACCTGGAAGCGCTAGACAGCTATTTCGTTCTAGTGTAGGACTCCATGACCACATTAGGGGTTGAAACAAATACCCTCTGGCTCAGTGGCGAAAGCTATACAAATAATCCACTGAGTCGGCTCCTATGTATGTTCATGCATAAACAGAGAGGAAAAACTGCTATCTACATGTAATGGTAGATAAACACAGCTAATTAACGATGGTTACGTGGAGATTAATACTTGTATTTGTTATAGATTGATTTCTGTTGGATACATTAAAGACTGGGGAATAATGATTAGTTGTCCCAGCGTGAAAGTCTCATGTTACAGTTCACACATGTAGCTAAATTTAAGACCTCAAGGTGACTATAGGCACTACTGAATCAGTGTTTAATGACAGAATTCCTACTCCAAATCATATATAACGTAGATCATTGATCATCCAATACTATTCAGTCAGTCGGTCATGTATAACGCAGAAGTTAGTAAATATACGCATCAGCTCGAGTTGCCACACTTTATTAGCACATTAAGATGAACATATAAGTGAGTAAAAGTAGTAACACCAGTGATAACACAAAATGCTAGAATAAGAGAATATAATTCGCGACTAGTTAATTCATGGAAAGAAAAGTTTGGGATTTAAGCGAAGGCAAAGAGAGAAGGTACCTCCACTAGTGTGACTGATTCTCAGTCGTTTTACACACGGTCTTTGACTATTGGACACGACAATCGTGCTGATCCCAACCAACTAGAATGCATTTACCAGTATGGCTCAGACTAACAGTCATAGTCATCATGAACTGATGTCACTTTTGGTTCAGTTACACAATTTTCTTCCGCTTTATCTCTATACTAGACAATATCATACGATGAGGTGGATTGTAGTTTGGCATACATAGAAAATGGTCCATTCTTCTCAGTTTATGAAGATTTTCAACGTCACCTGCTGATTCGCCGTTTTTTCCTCACACTGTTTACTTAACCTTAGCACTTCTTCCGGGTGAGTTTGCAGATATTCGCCTCTATGTGGTCTAATACCGGTACTTGAAAATGGCGTTTTACCATTAACTAACCACAGTTGAAGAATTCTTCTAAGTTATATAGCACTTCAGATCTATTATTCACTATTGGCAACTTGTTTATGTCATAATGTGTTAAATCTTTGGTACACTTTCTAAATTCAACCCATATTCATTTCTTTTTCGATATTACATTATAATTAGAATGTGTTTGGATCTTCCAGTTGATCTGACATGGACTGAAATTGATTGCTATATTTAGGCGATCTGTTCAGGATGTACATATGTCAACAGAGACTGAATAATTTCAGTCCATGATAAATCAATAGAAGGATCCCAAAACACTATACATGTCCGTTGTACAAGTGTAGCTGTATGGACTTAGAAGCTTACTGGTGAATGCGATAGCGTTGGGCACAAAACGAACTAAGTTTGAGTCCTGGTGTAAACATCAACAATGGGATGCAGATACATCTATCTGATGAATTCAAATAGGACGAAAGGCTCGTCCTGGATTTCACATGCCAGTCACAATCCAACTAAAACAATATTACATCATTATACTTCAGAGAACTGTCAACTTCTAGGGTATCCCATTGTACCTCTTTCTAATTAATTTTATTATAAATGTTCTTCTAAAGACCTCACTTTCATTATCTAACTTCTCAGGAATTGATCACAATCCAGGAAGCCTACTTATCAATAATAAATATTCAGACAATATAGTCCTACTTGGTGAACACGCTGACAATATTCTGAGTCTCAAAAACCTCTTGAGTAATAATGCAAAACATATTTCGGATGCGTTTCAGTCCAAATGAATAGAGAATGCTACTTTAGAACTGATGTGCATCATCAGGTAGATTGGTCAATAGAATGTCAAGTACTTGAGTGCGTAAACTAATTAGCGTATCTCGGAAGTCACATCAGTCAGTACTGGTGTTCATATATCTGACAGAATCTCAGCACGAATTCAAAAAGCTTACTCGGTTTTTTCCTACTTGAGTCACTCATAACGTAGGTGAGGTATCCGTCTCTCAACTAAAGGCTGAGTGCACTAAACAGCAGGCCGCTCTGTTATGATTTATGGATGCAAAACATAGCAGGTGGGGAGGGGGTTAAAGTGGAAGATATGCACAGGCTTCACTCATAGAAATATTCGAAGCAGACCTAGACTACCTGGTTAGGATCGGCATGATAGTCGTGATCAGTGTCTAGAGAAACTAGTTGAGACACTAGTTGGCACATCATCGGTCACGTTGGCCGAAATGCATCCAATCCTTATCTTCTTGAAGATCTTAGGTTACATCTTAGGTTCCCTTCTAGATATGACTAATTAGCAACCTTTGTCTTGATAGTGTTAATGCTCCCCCTCCACCCTAGTGGATTATAATCCGCACCAACTAACTCTATAGTCTGTGACAGTCACCACTGAATTATTCTGATCATGAATGATCTCATGTGAGATCGAATTATTTTCAATTGATAGATCACTACTGAATGATCAAAACTTACCAGAACCTGAAATAATGAAGTAGAAATTCAGTGGTGGTTGACCTTGACGAATAATCATCCGTCTTGCTTCATATCTGAAAAATTATGAATACAGAGATATTCTCGCAAGACAACAGAATTTGTTCTTTAATGAAGCAACCATTAAATACTAAAGAACATAGGACAGTTGTTTTGTACTAATCAACAGTGTGAATCCATGACCTTTCCAGGAATCAAGAATAAAATATCTAGGAATCTCATTGAGCACTTAACCATCAGAGAACTGAATTAACATTCAATCAGTTGCATTTCTAACTTCACTCAATTTACAATATTACCACTATGGTTGTATTACATAGTTGTACTCCACTACTCATGACTTGTCGTAATAATTAGTCTTTGGTTCCATGATTGTGTCTAAGGTTGTACATCATAGTTAATTACTTCACAATGAAATAAAACTACTAGTCAATGTGATTCAATAATGCCCAAACTGTGTTTTGACGTTGGACATAGTTTTTAAACTAGTTGGAGCTTGTTAATAAAGCGATCTTGGAGTCTTGCTTTACTGACTATCGGTTACTACTTACAGAACAATTAGTATACATATTTCAGCTGACTGGTTATGAATCTGATCGTAACAAAAGTAACTTTCGCTTGAATCATTAAGTTCTTAAGAATTTCAGGTACATCAAGACTACAAGTACCATGTAAATCAATTAAATCAAGCAGGTCATCTTGTTAAAAGCTTCCAGTCACTTGATATCTTACCAGTAACACAACTTTTGACAACCAATAAAACGTTATTTGTAGGAGTTTGAAATATCCCACTTCTGATATTTAGGATTAAAATTGATCAGTCTTTATTGTAGCAAGTGCATATCTATAGTGAGATATCATTTGCTGACGTTGGAAGCGTTCGGGTACTGGGTTCTAGGCTCAACATAAACATCAACACTGATATATAGGTATATCCAGGTGACGAGTCTTAAACAGATTGATACGAATGGTGCGGTGACTATCTCTTAATCATCATCAAGTTTAAATATAATATTATTCATTAACTTACTTTTCATACCATGCCTTTCCAATAATTGCTTTCTGCATTGCAATCGGGAATTCACTGAATGCTTCTACAGTAGAAATCACTGCGACTGTCGCGGAATGTATCATAGATTCTGTACGATATTTACTTGGTAAAGTTAGTATTTTTACTGCATCATATGTAAGATATTTTTCACGATTTATCTATTAATGTTAGTTTTTTGTTAAAAAGAAAACGTAAAAAAAAAGATAAAATCAACTGACAGCATTCATTGAAACTGGATGTTACGGTTAACGATTAGAGCTTTCATCGCGAAATCTGAAAGTCATATGTGAGTACTACCACCCAGGATTCTCATAGTGGAATGAAATAGATATCTAGTGTTATGTCGCCAAAACCTGTTATAAATGGGAAAGGTACGATTGGTTAATTGATGTGACCCTGTGAACAAGAAGTTGCAATAACAACCACCAATAAAAGTGCATGGTTGGTCCCTGCACATCATCCCGATGCCCATTCAACTTCAGGCCAAAATAGGAAGAACACAATTTAATGAATTAACCAAGCAAATCATAGTATATTTCTAACATTCCTTTATATACACATAAAACTCGATTGATATAACATGTAGTAATGCTAATTCATGGTTCAAAAAAGGAATATCTAAACAAGATCAGTTCATAATATCAAGTTCGACTTCAATAATTCTCTGTAAAAATCTAGGCTAGTGGCGTTTGACGACAAATGTAATGAGTCTGAGATCAAGTGTAAACATCAATACATGGACACATACGTCCGGCTGACAAGACGCGAGTACTGGATTCAGCTTGGCAGCCATAATCCAACCAAAATTGTACCTTATATTAATTACTTTACTAATAAATTTCCAAACATTTAGAACAATTCACCACAAACTATTCGCAAAACAGATTCGCTGTCTTTATTTGTACGACACGTTGGTAATTTCCTCTCTTTTGATGTATCGTTGAAAGTATTCACACCGATGATAATCTCCTACTCTACTAGCGAAATAATTAGGACTCTCAATGTGTAAACACTCGTCCCCCCCCCCGACGCACTCACCTAACCTAGTATTATGTTATTGTTCTATTTTATTAATCCTGTTATTACTTTATGGGGTAAATTTTCTTGTGAAATGCCCGAGTAAGCACTAATTTGACCTATTCAGTTCCCTAAATCTTGGATACTTTTGCTACTGTTCTGTACAACTCTGTTTTTCTCTGCTATCTAGTTTTATTGTAATTCGGTGTTGTGGAAACTGTTAAATTTTGATTCGATATCACGAATCAGTCTGAGTTAAATAATCATTAACCACCAGGAAGCATTAGACAGCTGTTTCACCCTTGTATATAACTCTTTAGCATCGCGTATCCACGATCCCACCAGGGGTCGAGCCCAGGATCACTTGGCTTTACCATGAGACCATTTAGTCGGATTCCAACTATTGATATCTAGTTTTAGTTGATAATGTATAAAACCTAAGCGGAATCCACCTATACTGCATTACTTATTTCTCTTCTCCCATGCATAAGAAGTACACTGCTTCCCATGCGACGTAGTTCAATCTAAAACGCTGGTTATGATTTATTGGTGTCACTAGCCATTTTTATATGAACTCCAACCTAATTGAACTATTTATTTATTATTGGCAACCATTTACTTGCACGATATTATTGGTAGTAATAACTATGCAACTTTTATGCCACTACCTTTGATGTTTGTAGTGTAGATAGGAGAACACTATGGAAACTTCTTCGACACTACAGCGTACCAGAGAAACTCGTCAACATCATCCGGAACTCTTACGACGGAACATAGTGCAAAATTATGCATGGAGGACAACTGACAAATACATTCCCAGTGAGGACCGGAGTCCGACAAGGTTGCCTGCTCTCACCTTTTCTCTTCCTCCTAGTGGTTGACTGGATCATGAAGACCTCCACATCTGAGGGAATGTATGGGATTCAATGGACAAGTAGGATGCAACTCAATGATCTGAACTTTGCGGATGATCTTGCTCTCTTAGCACATACACACCAACAAATGCAAGCTAAGACAACCAGTGTAGCAGCAACATCAATATCAGTAAGCCTGAACATACATAAAGGAAAGAGCAAGATTCTTAAATACAACACAGGGAGCACCAACCCAACTGAACTTGATGGAGAAACTCTGGAAGAAGTGAATACTTTCACATATCTGGGGAGCATCATCGATGAAAAAGGAGGGTCCGTTGCAGATGTAAAGGCGAGAATTGGCAAAGCCAGAGCAGCATTCCTACAGTTGGAAATCATATGGGACTCAAAACAAATATCAACTAACCTCAAAGTCAGACTCTTCAATTTGAACGTGAAGACAGTCCTGCTGTATGGAGCTGAAACTTGGAGAATTACTGCAAACACCATCAGACGGATACAAGTATTTATAAACAACTGCCTACGAAATATACTGAATGTCTGTTGGCCGGAAACTATCAGCAACAACTTACTATGGGAGAGGACAAACCAACTTCCAGCCGAAGAGGAAATTAGGAAAAGACGTTGTAAATGGATAGGACATACATTACGCAAACCATCAGACTGCATCACGAAACAAGCATTAACATGGAATCGTGTTGGGAAACGGAAAAGTGGAAGGTCAAAGAACACACTGCGTCGAGAATTGGAAGCAGACATTAAAAGTATTGAACAGCAACTTTGAACAGCTGGAAAGGATTGCTCAGGACAGTGTTGAATGGAGAATCCTGGTGAGTGGCCTATGCTCCTCAGTGAGGAGTAACGGGCATAAGTAAGTAAATAAGTATTAATACTACTATAACTGTTATTATAATTATTGTTACGACAACATGATCTACTTTCTAGTAATATCCCCTTATAGTAAATCTTACTTCTATTTAATCCTCCGAGATTTATGTATATTCAGGATTACTTTCTATGTCTATTGAACTGGTGTCATTTCTCAACGAAATTGTAGAACATACTTAAAGCCAGTTACTGATCTATTATTAAACCACTTACATTGATGAGGAAACTTGAAAAGAATGATGAAATTAATTATCATAATGTCATTTTACATATTATAGGTTGATATTTAGTAATTGTTGAACACCTTTTTCATCTCATGGTGTACGCCGAAAGCATGCACCAGAAATCTAACTCAGGACTTACAGACCCCATATTAAGTGCTTAACTTTTAGACCACTGATCATTTGACATGCAGTGGTTTAGATTTCTAACTTTCATCCATTTGCGATGAATCATAGCTATTAATAACTGACTGACTTACTTCCAACATGGTTACCATTAAAACACCATTTCTCATGATGTCTATATCTTCAATGTTATATCAATATCGATATTTAGTCTCAAGTACGTTTTGATGTATTCTCTATTTTATTACATAATTAACACTAAACAATAACTAAGAACTTATACTGAAGTAGTTAGTAAAACAGTAAAATGCTAAGCTAATATTATACAGACTACATTCAATCGTAAGATCTCATAGTGGGTGATAGACGTAAGTGTAAACAAGTCGAAATCACCCCTTACAGATCTTTGTGCCCAGGTTAGTCTATAGAAGCCGTGGTCAGCCACCCCTTCCCTTACATAGTGATCTTTGTAGTAAATATTTCTTTATTGATGTGTTTCAAATGTCAGTCTACTGTACTACTGAACTTTGGCGCGTTGCGTAATTTGTAACGTTGGATTCTTTGTGTTCAAATATATATCTGCTGTATCTTCGTTCTGGACTTCCTGTTCATATACGTGTACTCTGCAGCTGTCGTGTGTGCATAAGATATTGTTATTAAGGAAGGTGAAACTACTGTTGACATATACATGTCGTTGTTGAACCTAAAGAGGTTACGAATCTAGCAGCACAACCAGATCACAACAAGTTTAACTTGTTTATATTGTTCACTGAATCAAATTAGTAACTTGAATATGTCATAACTTATTAATCTACTGATTCATAAACAAAGATAACTTACTTTAAAAGCAAATTTATCAAATCCTAAATGTTCACAACTTAATTTCACTTCAATATTTTTTTGTAGTTCAACAAATGTCTGTGCACTTTTACTACGTAATTTAGCATCTTTCAGTTCTTGTATTGGTCTACAAAACAAAAAACAATAAAGGTAATTAATGAACTGGGTTCGAGTCCTGGTGTTCACGTAGGTCTTACATTCCATTTGCCTTCACCCCCCCCCCCATCGCTTCCAAAATCGAACTTTAAAGAAATCAGTCATACACAATGTAAAACTAGCTAGATATTCGCATAGATCCAAGTTCACATACCACATTACCAAGACGAAACTTACGAGATTAACGCCACAGTGTAATTCAACTGGAAAGCATACATTTGTACGGAGCAGTAATAAGTTTAATATTTAAACGAACAGAAGGAGTGGGTACATTTGAGTCACTGTGATCATATCAACCATATCAACCAGTGTCTGCAACCACTGATCACAATTATTATTACGACACCAACCAGGTAGTCAGCATCTATCAGCATGGTTTAGACTAACAGTAAAAGACTTCATCGACTGACATCAAGTCTTGGTTTACCTGCAATTACCTTCCTTCCATCCTACTCCTACACCAACCGATATAACATGTCGAAGAAGGCGGTGGCTGAACATACGTAACATATATCTCAATCAACTAAATCGATAAAAGTTGACGACCTTATTGACTGATTTGCCATGTTTTCATAGTACTCTGTATCGACCATCAATATTTCATGATATAAGGACGATATTTCAAAGATTTGCATGATTAAAGACCAGGAGACTACGCCTTATTCATATCCCTTGCTCGATCCTTTAACGGGGTTGTGAGTATTCACTCTCACTGAGGAGTTCCAAACTATGACTGTCCATCTTTTAAGAAGGGATTTCTGGTTTCCATTGGTTATCTAACGAATATCAACTAGTGATATTGAATTTATGTACTGAAATATATGTATATACAAATGTACAGATTGAAAACAAATTTTCTGTAAGAGACCTCTTCGTTGAACTAAAACCATGTTCTTCAGTTACCACATTATTTATTTTAGAGAAATATAACCCCTTCCTCTACCTCCTCCCCCCCCCAACTCAAAGAAACTTACCTAATGAGATTTAATGTTGCCCGTAGTAGTAGACCAGCGATAATGATACGTTTAAATGCATTTATAGGCTAAAATCAAATATGAATACATATTTCAGTAGTATGATGAAAATACTGTAAATGTGTGCAAATCTAAAAACACATTAAGCAACAATGTTAATAAGAGCTAATTGTTATCAGTATCAGTAACTTGCATTTCTGAAATATACACTGATTATTGAGAATAAGAATATGTTTTCATTACTGAAGATATAAATTAGTAACTGAGTCAGACAAGGAGTTCATTTAGTCTGAAGTGCAGTTTTTTAGGAGACCACCATCATTAGTGGTACATGTGAATAGAGATGAAGGCAAATAATGTCTGATAATAAATATAGCAAGTTCTGTTATACATCATCACTGAGTAATTACTAATGTCACGGTTGTCTAGTACTTCCGACTGGCAAAGTTGTATGAGTGTGGCCACAGGTTTGTGTTTCACTTCTGATATTATTACACACTATGATCTAATATCAAGCGGTTAGAGGGAGTCGGTAGGAAATGTTACTTTTTTTAAGTTTCCAGTAAGTTAGTACTCATCAGTAAATCGAATGTGGAAACTTAGTGGGAAATGGTGAATCCTATGAAATTTGAATGTATGTCGATTCACAGGTATTATCTTTGGACTATTCATCGTATGCTATCAGATTAAACCAGAAAATACCAGTATCACATACTACCAGATACATTAATTTGATCGAAACATCAGTTGATATTAATCATAGATAGAGTTATCAAGCATTAGCTTGCAATCTGAAAATAATCAGAAATGATTTTTTCACAAATAGTGATATGATTGGCTTTCCTGCGCAGTAGTTCGATCCGTCTTACTTTATGGATGTGAAACATGGCCATTAAGGATAGAGGATATTCGTAGGCTCCTAGTATTCGATCATAGATGTCTTCGAAGCATTGCTCGTGTTTTCTGGGACCAACGAGTAAGCAATACGTGGGTTAGGAGTAGAGTACTACGTAAATACGGTAAGTCTATTGATGAAGTAGAAAATCTCCATCAACTAAGGTGGTTAGGAAATGTGTTATGTATGCCTGACCACCGCCTACCTCGACGGACAATGCTGTCTGGTGTAGGAGTAGCCTGGAAGAAAGGTAGGGGCGGCCAAACCAAAACATGGCACCAGTCCATAAAGTGATTGACAGTTAGGCTGAGCTATGTTAATAGGTACAAACTGCTTGGTTGGAGTCCACGTGACGCTCGCCACAAACGGTTAGAGACCTTGGGTTATATGACTCAAAACCGTTAGCAATCGTTGGCGCAGGTGCACCCACTCCTTGCCTTCCTCCAGATTCTAAGTTTCTGAACTTACCATAATTTTCTCTTTACTGAATCATATTTTCTTAAATCTTATCTCCGATCCATATTCCCTTCCATTAATACCAACTGTGTTACTACCTCCCCTACTCTGGGATTTGATCAGATAAATTAATCTCTATATGATAATTTGGGTATGGCAACTTGAACTGATGTACGAATGTACCAAGTTCTACGTTGTAACTGTCTGTGTCTGTCTGTCTGAGAGGCTTTCGTAGTTTTCTGTGTTACAGGTTGTCCATATCTCACTTAGCGTATTGGTAATCAGTATCAGCAGCAGTCGCATGTGTATTACACTTTGAAAATGTATCAAGAATAGTAGGAGCAGAAACCTGCATTCACTCATTACAGAGATACCATAGACGTGGTCATAAAATTCGTATATCTGAATTAGTTATATCTCTGCGTACATGAACATAAGTCAGCGCGATAACACCGTGTTATTAGCTTCTCTTATATCAACACAAACTGACAATTATGGTTTGAATAGGAAAATGTAGTGATTTTAATGAGAGGTAACACAAGACAAACCAGCTTCGCATTCAGGTCAATCGGTAATTAATAAACACATTGGAATAAATGAAATTCATCAACTGATTAGGAAATTAATAAACAACTACAATACAACGACAAATCAGGTCAAGAGGGAAGGGAATTGAAATAGATGTGTTAAAAATGCTAAATAAGTGTTGACAACAACTAATGAAATATGAGGTCAAAAGAATAAGGTACTAGTTATTTTTGAAGATTTCATTGCTCACTTCTATCGGAAGTTTGAGCCAATCGAGTCGTGCAGAATGCAATACAGCCAAACGTGTGACAAATAAAGTTAATGTACTTGTAGTAAAAGCCTGAGCAGGTTATATG
This sequence comes from Schistosoma mekongi, assembly GCA_034768735.1. Taxonomy (NCBI): domain Eukaryota; kingdom Metazoa; phylum Platyhelminthes; class Trematoda; order Strigeidida; family Schistosomatidae; genus Schistosoma; species Schistosoma mekongi. The sequence goes on along the minus strand of CM068307.1, from coordinate 1,054,152 downwards.
AATCTGAGTCATCTTTAGAGGGATCTTGTTATTAGTCAGGCTGTAAAAGGTTAAGCTAACAATGCTGACGTAACTTCAGACGTTAGGACAGAGAATGCTTAGAAACTGTCTATATTCGATCACCGTTATCCCATAAGGACTGTTCAGATTTGGTGACAACACCATGTGATTAATTCTAGGGAATTGGAATATATGTGTTCTTGTCCACTGACAATAATTCAACTAATGTTGATATTTTGAAGCACCCTCTTTAGTGGCCCGATTGTGCTTCACAAATGTTACTTGAGTAACTTCTCCATTGCTTACATGGTTAGCATATAAAGGATAAGTGGAATATAACATTAATCAGCATCTAGTGATAACTATGTTTTACTGGATGGTATCACGTATGCAGGATGTAATTACTTACAAAATGTTTTTTCCGGTTAGCGTTTTTGTAGCAAGTTTGTTTTATACAGGGTGGGTTTGCTACCCCATCTTCAACCCTCGTCCTTTGTCCAGCCATGAAACTGGAAGTAACCCTAGGGGGATCCCAGGAGAAGTTGAATAAACAACACTTGGGAAGAACAAGAAAGGAAAGCCCAGGATAGAGTTGGTTGGAGGATGCTGGTTGGTGGCCTATGTCCCACAAAGGGTAGCAGGCACTGATTGATTGAATTATTTGCTACCAATCATGCAAACTGTTACACAGATGTATAAACCACAATACAACTAACCAATCTCTATTTAGTAATGTTCGTCTATTCCTTATTACAAAGTCTACTTCTCAAGTTACAATCTAGTCATGTGTGCACATTGTCAGTTGTTAGGTGATAGGCGTTAATCAATAAGACAATATCTATAGTACTTACTTGTATTCTTTTGATTGAGCTCACTGTAAATATACTTGGTTCATTGACTTCATCAATTGTGTCACTGGAATTATTGGGATCTTCACTTACCGATGAAGGTGAAGATGAAATTGATATTTGAGATGGTGGTAACATAATTCCTGTATGAGAGTGTCGCTGGTGATGATCAACAGTAGGTGACGTAGAAGTTGGTTGAGTTATAGCAGAAGTAGAATGAATATCAGATTCGTTTTCTATAGGCGCATTATTCTCATCTAAATAACTAAATGTATGAATTCCCATACATTCATTATCTTCAATCTTTTTTATGATATCAGTTAGTGTTAAACGTAAACTGCCCAATTTTGTACTACTACTAATTCTATGAAAATATTCTTTTCTCTTCTCTAAGGTGTTAGCATCAATTGATGAAGAATGTCTTTTGGACGGATAATTATCAGCATGAAATTCAATATTCAAGAATTCTTCATCATTATCCAATGTATTATATCGTCGATTTTTGCCTTCATCATATTTATTGTTAAGATTATTTTGTTCATCACTTTCATATTCTTGTAATAAACGTGATCCAGCACTTTGAATATAACGTTTAGGCTTACGTAATATCGATGGTGTTGATACTTTACGCCCACCTTGTATTAAATATCGTTGTAATTCATAATCCCATGGTGAATTCATTTGTTGATGATGATGAGGATGATGATAATCAGTAGATGTACTTAACTTTGATGATGATGGAGACGATGATGATAAATATTGATCATATTTCGATTTTTGTAAATTGATCGCTTCTTCTAAACTAATACGTTTTCCGTGTAAATTGTATAGGAACATTAATTAGAAAGTTGGGGTTTTTAATTTCTTTTTGAATGAAATAACTTTATGTAGATCGTTTCAGAAGAAATAGAATTATTTCACTAATTTGTCAACAATAAAAATCATACTGGTATCTATGTGAATTGACCTTAAACGGGTTATTCGATGAATACAATCAATTGATTGGTCTAAGTAACACTAAAACTCAATAGGTTGCATCAATAAAATTCACATATCAATAAAATTTAATTACCAATCAATGAATTGAAATTTGGTATCATGAATTGATCCAAGCTAGACATTAGTTCAAATTAAGAACCAATTAACAACTCTTTACAAGTCAGTGCTCTCTGACCCCTTAGAAGATACGACAGGTTTCGAAATGGACAGTCAACTCTTAGACTACTGAGCTGTCATTCAACCGATGGTTCGTTCTGACGGAGATATGACCGGTCGGAGTCCAACCTTATCGAGTACATGGCGCTTCCCAATTAGTAGCATTGGATGAGTTAGAGAGATATCGTGACGTGATTGAAGTCAGACATACCAACCGATGGATTCTGTCTCAGTGGTTTTCCGGTGAGGCTGTTGGTGAACATTGCTGATGAGTCCATTGCTGAGTTGTCTATTGCCTTCTAGTTTCAACTGTTGTTCAAAGCAAGTTAAATTATGACATCAAATTTAATAAGCTGATGTTAAAATCAACGAAAAAGAGGATAAGGAAAGAAAAAGACTTCGGCAAACATCATTACTACTTTCTTTTCTTATTGACCTTTTACTCTAGACTGTCTCAGTTTCATTTTTGTACACATTTCACTACAGCTTTATGAAAAATCTAGTTTTAATACAATACGTAAGTTTTCTCTTCATATTTAATGGATTTTATGATAATGTGGTGAGTACTTAATTACTTTCACAGGAATTAAGTTGCTTGCTATCTTAACTCGCTTATTATAGTTAACACATGTTACAAATTATTGTTACGAAAAGTATACATATTTGTGATTGTACAAACTTGAAAATGAATTTGCCGCTAAGAGAACTCTTCGCTGAATCTGAAAAATCTCATACGCTGACACAGTTAAAACTAAACATGATTCTGATTGTAATCGAACTTTATACTTATTGGCTAATTGAAGTCAAGTGATTCAAGGTTAATTAAATATCACATGCTTACTAAATCAAGATTAGCCAATTATTATTTCGTCTCAAGGTTGGCCAATTACAAAGCATGGATTAGGGATGATTAAACGGCATGATTATATTTCGGTGTAGGAAGATTAATTTATCGGTTCTTGATATTGATTACTATGTTAAAAAGCGTAGATAGCAGGTTAGTTTAGTATAATGCAGCATAGAAATGAACTTTAATCTGGTTTAATGTTTCATTTCTCAATGTACATAACTGAAATTATTATGCATGCTCGTCTTCAAGCGGGATTAACCAAAAGCAAAAGATAGTGCAAGGTCAAATATGGGTCATAACATACAACACGAGGCTAAACGTGATATAAGTTTGAACAAACTAGTTAACGCATAAAACTGAATATATATTGAAGGCTTTTAAAAAATTTGTCTTACAGCTGGGACGAAAAGTGGTAGCATTTAGGGAAAATTTGCAGAGATAAGAAAAAATGTGTGCTGCGAGGTTGGAGTGCGGAGATATTGTAAATCCCGTTATATAATAAACACCTTGCTCAAGGTTCCACATACAATTTTTATCTGATTTTAATTGACTCTACTTACTGGAACTATCACGTATTCTATCATGTATACGATTTTAATAGTTATGTTTAAGTATCTTATCAACTAGCATATAATATATTTGTTGCTTGTCCTTAAACCTAACTGATCATTTGTGAATTGCTTTTCACCTTTCATCTGGGGTATGAAAACTGTGATTTTGGGTGATACTAGAAATATAAGGGCATTTATCATTTTCTGGTCAGGAGGGTACTTCTCAAGGTATGTATGTATGTTCAACATATAACTTGGCATGTGTGCATCGGTTCAAGTTCCCATACCACCATGGCACCGCAAGATTAATACGACCACCATTAGTAAAAGTTACTTCAATACAATGAAACAATAATAGTAACAAGGAGTGCAAACATATAGAATATGGTTCAGGAGGCGTTGAAAGAAGTTTAAAATTAAAGCTTATGATTCAAGAGAAGATAATGAGTGAATACATCTGCGCCATTGTGACCGATTCTGGGCCATGTCACTCAGGGTTTCTAGCCACTGGTTACGGTAATCGCGAGGACCCCATCCAAGTAGTCTGCAGCTACCGACACGACTTAAACCGGCAGTCAGTGACTTCATTGACTGATGCCATGTTTTAGTTTGGCCACCTTTAACTCTCTTCCATCTTATTCCTATATCAGCCAGCATTGCGCGTCGAGAAAGACGATGGTTGGGCATGTGCAACACATGTTCCAACCACCTCAGTCGATGAAGATTCACAACCTCATCGACTGATTTACCACATTTGCCTAACACCCGTAATCTAACCTCGTTATTACTTACTCGGTGATCCCAGCTAACGCGAGCGATGTTTCGTGGACATCGATGGTCAAAAACTAATAACCTTCGAGTGTCATCTACCCTTAATGGCCACGTCTCACATCCATACAGTAAGACAGAGCGAACTGTTGCGCAGTACACTCTTCCTTTTGTTGAGAGACGAATATCTCGTCTACGCCATAGGTGACGTAAGTTGGCAAAAGCCAAACGAGCTTTTGAATTCGTACTGAGATTTCGTCGGAGACTAACCCATTAGGGCTAATCAGACTTCCAAGATAAGTGAAGTGGTCGACGTGCTCAACTACTTCACTCCCTATCTTCAGTTCAGGTTTTGACGAAAACCAGTCCTGGAGCAATAGTTTGCATTTAGAGGTGGAGGAACGCATTCCGAACATGCTTGCATGAGTGCTTATTGCTGTTAAAAGCTTCTGCATCGTATCAGCGTCTTCGCCAAACAGGACTATATCGTCAGCATATTCTAAGTCAATAAGTGGATCTCCTGGTAGGAGATCGATTCCTGAAAAGTCAGACGATGAGAGTGTAATTTCTAACAGTATGTCAACTATGAAATTAAACAAAAATGGGGAAAGTGGGCAGCCTTGACGGACACTACTTGAAGTTACAAGTTCAGATGACAGTTCGCCATATGCTCTAACACGACTAATAGTGTTTGAGTAAAGAGCCTAAACAAGTTTTATGTACTTTTGGGGCACGCCTTTCAATGAAAGACACTGCCATAGAACTTCACGGTCTACGGAGTCAAATGCCGCTTTCAAGTCAAGGAAAACCACTATTGTCGGCCGCCGAAAAGTATGTCTGTGTTCTAAGATCTGACGAACGGTGAATATCTGGTCTATACAACCGCGACCAGGTCTGAAACCAGCGTGATTTTCTCGTATTTGGAGATAACGAGTTGTGCTTAAGCGTCTGATAATCATAGAAGCTAGTATTTTAGACACTATATTAGTCAAACTAATTCCTCTATGGTTATTATAGGACGATTTTGGACCCTTTCTTATATACTGGGATGATTAACGATCGACACCGGTCAGACGGAATTATGTCAAGTTCCCAAACCTTAGTCAAAATATCAGTCAGCCTGGTTGTCAATGTGGCACCACCATCCTTAAAGACCTCTGGGGATAATCCGTCTGGACCCGCTGCTTTGCCTCGCCTTAGATTGGCTACAGTTTTTTCGACTTCGACAAGAGTCGGGGGACTTAAGTCGACTTTCCATTCTGGCTGTCTTGAAATAGTGGGAAGTTTCAGAGTAGTGGAAGGCCAACTAAACTGTTCCTTGAAGTGTTCAGCCCATCGTTCTAAACGTCTAGACTGAGAGCTAATAAGCGTTCCATCTTTTTCGGAAATCGTCTCACTAACGCTGGATTTTTTAATCCCAGTTTCTTTTATCAACTTGAAAAGTTGTCTAGTGTTACCTATCGCCGCTGCCTTTTCCATTTCCTTTGCTTTCGTTATCCACCACTGCTCACGGTCGTTTCGCAGACTTTTCGTCAGTTTATGCCTGATTACTTGTCGCTCATCATCGTGTTCGGAGCCTGATGGGATCAGTCTTCGGGAGTCTATTAATATCAACAGAAGCCATTGAGATCCATTGATTTTTCTTGACATGTTGATTTAAGTCCTTGATAGATATCATTGTAGATGCTACAGCTGCTTGAACATCTTGCCAAGCAGTATCTATTTGGGACGCATCTTTATAATTGCCTAAGTGATTCCTCAGTTGTTGCTGGAATTTAATCTTGGCTGTTTCATTACTAAAATGAAATCTAAAAGGTTTTTCTGTGGTAGTTTTTCTTCGCCCGGTAAGACGCAAGCAAACGCATGCTCTTACTAGAGCGTGGTCGGAGTCCAAACATATACTCCAGAAAGATCGGCATTCTTATATCGAGCCTCTCCAACGGTAACTAATCGCAATATGGTCTATTTGAGTCCACTGTTGAGTAGGGCCAGGAGGTCTCCATGTTAAACGATGACGTTCCTTATGCTTAAAGTTCGTGTTGGTTAAAAATAACCGATTGTCTGAGCAAAACTGCAGAAGACGATCGCCGTTATCCGTTCTCCGAGCTGGAACACTGAAGCATCCACCTAAATGTCTTTCAGATTGGTTCAAGCTACCTATTTGGGCGTTAAAATCACCAGCCAAGATTACCAAATCTGAGTGTTTGGCCCTATGAAGTAGTTCAGAAAGTTTCCTGTAAACTCCATCTGGGCTGCAGTCAGTAGGAGCGTAGGTAGAAATAGCCAAAAGATAACGGCGTGTGTCCCTATCTTTCCGATTTCTTACTAAACCATTTAGTCGGACGGTACACAGGCGACTTTCGACAGGAATCCATTCAAGAAGCGCCTGTTCTGCTTTCATACTTAACGCAATACCTACACCGGCGAGCCCATGAGAAGTTGCTGTTGAATCGCCAGATAAACAAAGAGTGCATCGCGAAGGTTGTTCACTCTGACTAGGTGAGGTCAAGTGAATGATCACGCTAGGATCCTGTATACGTGTTTCGGAGACACAACATACATCAATGGCGCGGGATTCTAATATCCTAACTAGGGAGGCTTGTTGCCCTATTTGACACAGGGTTCGTACATTGAATGCACCAATGTGAAGTTTGGAGCGTGGTCTTAGTATGCTCAGGACATTATTTAGTGGGCCGGAATCGTTAGCACTAATGACACAGGAGGAAGTTGAAGATAAGGATTTAGGCTTGAAGGTGGAGGCAGGATAAGCATTAGGAATAGAAGAAGGAGTTTGATTAAAATGGCAGTGATCTTGCGTGTTGTTAGCGGTATGAGGGCGGTTATCTCTTCCCAGTTGCCCACGCTGTGGAAGGGTTCTTCTTGATATACCTGAAAAGCAAAATGTGTTAGGATTGGTCTGAAAGACCTGGGAGCGTGACTGCAGTGCCCATGGAACAACTGCTTGAGGCCGGTCACACCCGGCCTTTTTGAGAGAGGTTTTCGTTGTTGTTGTAGCTCCGTACTTGTTGAGGCCTTACTTCCGGAGACGGAAATCCGTGGAGCAAGATGAGGTGTGCATTTTTAGGGTCGACCTTTTCTAACCCCGCCCTTCCTTTGTGGAAAGGCAGCATCGCTGCTATGCTGGTTGTCCGAAGAAAACACCTTACTGCCGTCACACCTTTGTACAGCTGGCAGTACGACTTCGTCCTCGAACCTTATATTTGCTGTTTTTGGTCCCACTGCTCTTCAACCAAATTGCTTGGCATGGTAGAATTTTGAGGAACGTTTGTTCCAGCCAGTATAGCCTGAATGGGTCATTACGATAGGCATGCTCGACCACCACGTCAAGGTAGCAGTACAGTCGGTCGAGTTATCCAAAGCAGAAGCTGTTAGTGGTGGTCTTGACGACCTAAGAGTATAGCCGCAGTGACAATCGGACTACATGAGACCGGCTGTACTCGATCATTTCATAAGTGGTTTTTGGTGGGTTAACTTCGTGTTTGGAAGCGCCTTACCGCTGGAGAAGGAAGTTCATGGATTAAGGAGTGTGTAATTCTAAAGCAGACCTTTTTCTAACCCATCCTTTTTTTGTGGGAAGTTAACATCGCTATTATGCTGGTTTGCTGAGAGGGGGGAACCTTATCTCCGTTACACTTCTGTACAGCCAGCAATATGACTTCCGCCCTCGTTCTCGTTCTTACCGGTTTTCATCCAACCTACCTGTCATGATAGGACCTCAAGGAATGATTGTTCCAGGTAGTATAGCTTAATTGTTTCATTAAGTTAGGCAGGTCAGACGACAATGTCATCTCAAGCTTCCTGTTTTATCATCCAATTTGAGTTTGGTAGATAAAGCTCGATGTGTCAGTTTCAATCCTTTTTCGAAGTGCACTTGTTAATTCTTTGTTTTGTAAGACTAGAAAAATACACGCGTTTCAGATGTAAATTTATCATCAAGTAATTTTATGACATTGAAGTGCACACTGTATATGTTTTGCTTGTCGTACAACCAAAGTAACTTTTAACAGTTAAACACACGTACGAATATGGATGAATCAAAAGGCAGTGATGGATGGCGAAAGTATACTTGATTGTAAGTACACCGTTAACGGGATAGCAACGTCTATGCTGGCTGGCTAGAGGGCGAGTTGCTTCCCACATGGTAACATGCCGTGATCTGGTGGTGATGCCTAACTAAACACCTTCAGCTAGTCGTGTCCTTTTAAAATAAACATGGTTAGCATCAACGATGAAAGCCTATACAACCATTCATTTTGGGGAATTATTTATTGCTACAACACTATCACATTCAATCCTTATAAATAGAAAGGCAGATGACCTCCGTCTAACCAGTGACTCGTAATGCAGCATCCTTGAAGTTATGGTAATAAAATAAGTGACAGTTATTCGAATCATTTTCAATAGCTCGCTGTCTATTTCTAGACCCAGGCCAGTTACTTGTATGTAATAATATAATTTTGGTTGAGTAGATGCTCACGTGACTCCACGTTTGAACGACTAACTCAACATTTTCGCCACATACTTATCTATACTTCGGTAGCCTACATCATGATGCACTCAGCGGTATTTTCCTATTCATATGTAGGGACAACATGTTCTGGATGAAACCGATGTGTGCATCAGTTCATGTTTCTACATCTCAATAGCGGCACTATCGGAGTTTACTAAGTGCTCAACAAATCATCTGTTTGGGGATCTTTCTAAATCTCTCAACAATCGCCTGTTTTGAGTCACTCTACATGTCTTGATATCATCAGCCTGTAACGCGACTGTTGACAGGAAATTAGAGGTCACTTATTTACACGAGGATAACTAGTCTGAAAACTGTATACACAGATACTCTATTAACTGCTTTTTCCACTCGGCTTGGAGTTGATTCGTAATCTTTGTCCGCATCTAACTAGAAAATGCACTATTTCCGCTCACCAATATTGTTTAACTTATATAGTAGTCTGGCATTAGAAACTTTACTAAAGTCAGCTGTTTTGACACTTGATATCCCATCGAGATCTTGTAATATGGATATGTGCAAGCACGACTATAATTGTTTGCTACGTTTTGTGACTCAAGAATCAAGGTATAACAAATAGTGAATGCATCTACGACCGTGATTTATTCAATGCATGTTACAACGCATCTAACAACTAACAACAGTTATCTTGCCAACTATATAGTCTATTTACACGACTCAGACGTATAGTCAGTAGTTGCATGGATTGTTTCTGTCTCTGTGTGGATACTCTTGACTTTCTTTCAACTTACTCCTACTCCAGCCATCGTTGTACGTCTAGGTAGTTGTTGGTTTGGCATACATTCCATTCATCACTCAGCGAAGATTCAGCCTCACCAACTGATCTACTATCTCTGAATTGTGCATTTTATTTAACTTCATCATTGCTCACTCATTATTTTCGAAGTATGCCAGACAGACATCTTGTCTAATCCACAAGTTGAGCAAATTGGCAAAACGGTTCATATGTCTATAGTAAGATTTGTTAACAGCATTACCGATCTTAAAAAAATGCCCTGATATAGACTATGGTAGGGAAATTTTACTTCTCTTCTCAAATTACCCTCATATAGCTACTCAATTATAGCCACTATGATTGAAGTTCTACTAGCCATCATGTATCGCGGGGGGGGGGGTGCTGTTTACAAGAGCGAGAGGATGTAAGTGAGCCGACGCCTCCCAAACTGGGTTGGTAGATAAGGCGTTTACCTAAGTGAGTTAGAAAACTATGATTCCAAACCATTGGTGGATCTAGGTTCCAAGTTGTCTCTAAACCCACTTGTACAGCCGAGGGTGTGTAGAGATCGCTTTCTCTTCTCGAATCGCTCTTATATGGCCAAGCATCTAACTTCTGCTATAGAAATCCTACGCACTGCTTTTGCAGCGGGGTTGTTTACTGGAGGGAAAAAACGAAAATGAACGTCCGTCATTTGAACTTAGTCAGTGGACATGAAGGATCTGTCTATCCAAGTTGGAAAACCCTTACTGCAAACCAATAGTGCTCATAGGCTCCACCATCTTAAGTAAACGAAATGTGTATGAACCACTAGAGACCATGAGGATGCATTTCCAAACGATGTTTCACTATTTTGCCGATCTATCTTAAGATCAAAGGCTCCAGTAGTAGCCTCCTAGAAAAACCGCTCGCTATATAGTATGGTCGTCTTGGCAGTATCCAAGCCAACATATAATTATGATGATATATATTCATGAAGAATTCGATCTTTCCTAATTTTGTTACGCAGTTATTTTTGGTACCGATATATTCGGTATTTATATGCTTAAGCATAATAATAATAAGTATGAATCCAAAGTCATTGACTCACGAAGTTGAATCTTCAGTTTACATCATTAAAGTAATGCATAAGCATAACTCATTCATAGTTATATTATAACTGTTACTATTTGTTACTTCTATTTGAAACATTTAAAGTTGCCTCAATAGACTTCCATAGTTTTTTTTCTCTTATTTATAGTTAGCCGACGGGGAGGAAACAGTATCCTTAATCTTCTTTATGCTTGAAGTATATCTACTTTCAATTATGTGGTATGTTTAACTATTCAGTTAACTGATTGACTAATTCTTCAGTTCTATTCATTCATTTACATTAAATCAAATTGAGAGATTGCGTGAAACTCTTCTCTGTTGGTATGATAAATCTAAACGTGATCTACCTTGGCGTCGTATGGTATACAAACAATTTATTATTCATATTTAAACAAAAACAAAATTGTTTTCAATGTATAGGCTTTAAATCCTTGTGCGAATTCTCGTGGTTATGCTGGTTTGTCTGATCTTTCAGTTTCACTCTCTTATTCTGTATGTATTCAGTATGGGTATCGGAAGTTATGCTTCAACAGACTCAAGTTAAAACAGTTATTGATTACTACAGTCGATGGATGAAAGTTTGTTTAATGATATAATCTGGTAATTTTGCTTACCATTATAGAAATGGCCTAATGTTGACGATCTTGCTGCAGCTTCGTTAGATGTATACCTATTTGTTATGCATATCGTTATCATGAAATTATTGTTGTAGGATGTTAATTCTATTTGGTCTGGATTAGGTTATTACTCTAGAGCTCGTCTATTACATGAAGGAGCAAAGAAGGTTAGTGTGATAATTGCAATAGTTATATTGATCGAATTCACGTACACTTTATAGATTGTTAATGAATGCAATGGTGTTTTACCTCAATCTGCTGACGTCTTAAAATCTACATTACCTGGTGTTGGACGTTATACAGCTGGAGCGATTGCAAGTATTGCCTTTGGTCAGGTAATGTATTTAAGATTTACATTTAAACTTGGTATTATTAATCTTATATTGATGTAACTGATTTACAAAGTACACCTCATTGATTTGAGTAGATTTTTGGCTGTCCCTATGCACTGACGATGTTCAACAACTCTGCATTCGATCGTCATTGTTTCTTTAGGTTCACTGACACCCACTGATAGCGTACTGTAAATTAGGGTAGTGACAAAGAAGGAGATCATATAAACTAAATCTGGCTTTATATTACTCATTTTCAGAGTTTCTATAATACATAGATGTATGCATATATGTTCAGTCTGGTGCTCTCGAATGTTGAGTACCATACTGAGCATTACTGTACTGTTTTGTGCATTGGGTGATGTTCCTCGATTAGCGACCTAGTTCAAGTGATCAAATAAACATCAATTTAGTCACATGTGGCAGTTTGTCCTTTACAGTGTGTGTGTATATTTGTGCCTGTTTATATGTACCTTTATTATTTTCATTTTGCAGTGTACTCCTGCTTTAGATGGGAATGTCATGCGTGTTCTAACTCGTTTACGTCAAATTGGCTCACCTATACAACTACATACTTCTATTGAATACTTATGGAATCTAGCAGCTGAATTAGTTGATCCATATCGTCCAGGTGACTTTAATCAAGCTCTTATGGAATTAGGAGCTGTTTGCTGTACACCGAAACATCCGAATTGTACAAAATGTCCACTTAATAAAGTTGGGTTATGTGGATCCTATAATGAATTGGTAAATTTTTTTCCAGTCTAATCTTCTAACTTGATAGACTAACGAAGTCAGTAATGTTGTATCATCTGATCTTGAAGATTGTCATTTATGCATTGATCGTAGCGTTTATCAAAGAAGGTATACATGATTATTGTTTCTTCTGTGGTTTCTTTAGTTTTCATCTTGAAATTAAAAGTGTTTTCTACTATTTTCATTGTCTGACTTGTGTATAAACTAGTAAGGATTTAGAACTATTTGTATCCTCCCGTTGACTTATTATGGACTGAAATTTATCAGTCTCTGTTGTCATACGTACATTCTAAGCGTATTGCCTCGACACAGAGATAGTTCACAAACATAATTTAAGTTGAACTATGGCTAGCAAGTGGAATCCAGGCTACACGTTTTATCCCATTTGAGACTTTTCGTCTGGATGCACCTGCGCCCTAGTGTTGATGTTCACATCGGGACTCAAACTCTGACTGTTTCGTGTCAAACGCCACCTCGTTCACTAATAGGCTACTCAATCTATACAGCCACACTTATGTGACGGGTAAGTATACATAATTTGAAGGTTATTTCGAATCAGTAGCCTAGTAGCGGCGCTGTAGCATTTGATATGAAACAAAACGAGTTCGAGTCTCATTATTAACATCAGCAAGGATGCAGGTACATCCTTTGACGATACTCAAATGTGACAAAACGCTCGTTCTGGATTTCATCTGCTAGGCATACTTCAATTTAATTGATAGTAAGGATTTGTAGTTTCCTGTTAATTCTCATAACTGTAAATGGTCGGTCATTGCTTCCATGTGTGCATGGAAACAACTATAATTATTATATTGTTAGGTATGGAATATAAGACACGTGTTTCATCAGATTTGACACCTGCCAACAGGGCACACTTCTATTTCAGTGTTCATGTTGACACTTGGCAATGCCTTTACTCACTGAGCTACTGAGACTAGATAACATCTAATTCGTTTACTAAGTATGAAGAAATTACTAAGAGTTTGTTAGTGCCAGCTGTTAATCTTATAATGCAATAGCGTAAGGTACTAGATTTAAATTTTAGTATGAACATCAACACTACAATGCAAGTATATCCATCTTACTGGTTCCAAATGAAATGAACCGTACACCCACAAGTCTACTGCTAGCCCTATACCAAATATTATCCAATGTTTAAAGTGAGTCGCTTTCTAAGCTTTGAACTAAACTACTTTAAAATGATTAGGTTCTTTATTTAGCCAGTTTGATTGATTAGTTGCAATTAATTAGCTTCTTGATGAATGCACTGTATATTCATGTTGACTAGAAATATGTACATTTATTCATTCAGAACTTTAGATTCAGAAACATATCACTGATATCTATTAAACAACTTATTAGTTATGAGTAAGTATAATCACGGTCAGATGATTTCAGTAATAGTGTTTCTCATTGTATTATAAAATTATATTAATTTGAATTCTTCATGTGGAATGATTTATCACCGGAGGTTGAATATAACAGGCGGGGGTCAGTGATGTACACACTGTAAGTTGGGTGAAACATAAGAACTAACTACATGTTTGAAACTCTAATGAGAATGTGCGATAAATACAGTAGCCTATGGACGTACTTCATAATATTTTTGAGCTTGAAAACAAACAGTCCGATGACTCAACAATAAGTCACATTTTACAAATTATCTTCCCTACCACGAACACAAAGGTTTTCAAGGTTCAACCACGCTTACTCACTGTAAAAGACCTCCAGAAGTTACCTTTTGTGTGTTTGAACACCTAAGTGCTACTCCCCGTCGTTTCACAGATGTAGGTTAAGTATTAAGCTCCAAGATAACAAATTATCTCGCACTTAGTTCCTGTAAGTAGTCTCTTATGTGCTATTCCACTGGACAAAATGGTAAAAACTCGGAATGACAAAGTCACACATCATTGCTTCTTCATCGCTTACCCTTACTCCTTCACTGATTGCATTTTTAATGAAAAAGTATAGTTTTACAAAAAATTCTTTTCGAATAGTGAGAATACTGACCACACTTTACTTTCATCGTAGGTTAGGAACATTTTAAGCTGTGAGAAATACGCACATAAAGTAATTCATTGAAAACATTTTGGCAAATTAAATGCTACTTGCTTGTACTCCCGTCACTCCTTATAGATTACCATGATTTCCAACCAGTCATAGTCGACATATGTATTCGATATTGAAATAAGTCTTCAATATATTGTTCATTTTACTGAAGTAGCATGATACATTTAAGAATCAAGTTGTCTCACTCATACTCACTGTATTTCTTAATGTAGACCATTGACCTGGAAGTATGTGATCTTGAGTACTGTTAGACACATGAGGGCGATTATAACTTTCCGGTCGCTCACACTATGGGAGGGTTCTTCTCGAAGTAACTGAGAAAGAACCTGCTAGAGATGGTCTTGACGACTCGACAGTGTGACCGCAGTAACAATCGGACTGCATGATGCTAGTCACATTCGACCACTTTACGAGTGGTTCTTGGTGGGTCAACTCCGTTTTTGGAAAAGCCTTTCCTCCGCACCGCTGTTAATCTGGGTAGTTGGAGGAAACACCTTACCTCCGTTACACTTCTGTACAATCGACAATATGACTTCCCTTGGATATCAAATCTGCTGTTTTCAGTCTTACCGGTCTTCATCCAACTTGACTGTCGTGGTAGGACCTTGAGGAACTATTGGTCTAGCCAGTGTAGCTCGATTACCCCGTCATTATAGTCAAATTCGGCAACCACGTCAAGGTATCAGCGATAGTCGAGGTTGATCTTGAAGTCATGAAACTGAAATATATCATGATTGTTTGAAACTAGAATAGAAACTTATTGTTTCTCAGATTTATTGATAGTTGTATGTGTAAATTGGTAAAGAGTATCCATTTAAGATAACCTATGTGTTCAGTTTATCCAATCTTTCACCAGCTAACGTCAATTTAGTGAATTAAATTGATTCTATATAATCATTTTAGAAGGATTACTTTCACTCAGCTGGTGGGTTTAATTGCAGAGCCTTCATAATCATTCTGGATGACTTCATCGGTACATTTAAACCATCCATTTGAGGAAACGCAATCCTACTAAAACTATCCTCCTAAGCTACAAATCTTTTCTACCATCTCAAATTTGGTTATTCATTTTGGTTATTATTATCATTTTTAATAGTCTTGGAGTTATGAATTATCCTGTAAAACTTAGTAAACGCGAACCTCGTAAACAAAATACAATAATTCTGGTTACATATGCTTCAAGACAAGAAAATGAAATGATGAAATATTACTACTTACTCCTACAACGACCCAAAACAGGTGATGTATATGAAAAGTGATATGTTGAACTGTCTCCATACATTCTCTATCACGTAATTTTGCTTGTAATGGTTTTTATCAGTCAGTTGGGAGTAATTCCAAACCTAACTATTATTAATATCATAGATCGATGTCGGCAGGATATCATTAATAGCCAGAGAGCACTGGACAGCTGTTTCGTTCTAGTGTGGAACTCTTCCATGCACCCCGGATTCCACACCAGGGGCTTCAGGTTGACAGCAAATGCCTAACCTTTTGCACTACTGGGTCGGCATCCAATGGTAAAATTCTCATTTCCATCAATTTGTGATATGTAGTCTAACGATCATCCATTGTCTTTGGTGACAACCGTTTCACTCCCGACAAGTCCGAACTCCAGTCACGACTTCTCACTAGAGCTTCAGGAATATCCTGAAGTTAGTCACTAGTGAGCTGATTATTATAGTTTGATTGGGATGGTTATTTTTGTGGAGATTGGTTATTTAGTCGAACTATGTCACTCATACTCTCCACTCAGTGGTTACGGGATTCACACGGATCCCAACCAGGTAATCTGCACCTACTAAAGCAGCTCAGATTAGCAGTCAGTGACTTCATGAAGTGATATCATATTTTAGTTTGATTGATCCATCATACTCCACTACCAGTCAGTATCACACATCAAGGTAGACGGTGGTTAGACATACGTACTACATTTCCTAAAGTAGTAGAAGTAGTTGTAATAGCATTGACGGTAAAACAAAACTAGACATAGAGAATACGATTCGATATGAAAGAATTATACTTTGTGTTAAAAATGGTTTAAAAACAATTTTGAAATAGAGTATATTTATCTGTGACGATGTAGCTAATTTTGAACAATTTCACACCTATTCAGTTCAAACGTTTGTAACTGTAACTGTGTTGGCGCCCCTCCCCTTCAGCCTATTAGTCTCAATCTATCAGCATGGTTGATATCAGTAGTCAGTCAACGACTTTATGAATTGATGCCAAGTTTTCATTTAATCGTCCCGATTATCAATTTAAACGCCGTTACGTTATCTATTGAGTTCGAAGTATGATAAATTGCAGTTCTAAACACTAACAATGCATATAGACATACCTGTTGCACTTATGTAACTACTGAACTTATTAGCTCAGTAATATCTGGAGCATTTGCTCTTTGAAGTTATATTATGCTGAACAGTTTAGAGTAACACTTTTACGATTGACCCTTTTCTAACTTCTCCCAATATGAGATGGTTGGGTCGTTGAACGTTTTGCCCCTGTAATGGAAAATGCTTAACTGCCGTTCTTCACCCTGAAATTTTCTATTTTTATGACTTCACTATCCAATATAGTATAACCCTGTGGAATGTGTTCCAAGCATGTTAAGTGCAAAATCGATTGAATCAGTCAGCAAATGACTCATACATGCCTACTCAACATTAAACCTGAAACACTATAACAACTAGAATTGGAGGCAGAGTAGGGAACCGCTGTTAGGGTTGCTGCCGGTTCCAAGCCCGGATAAAGGAGGAGGGTTAGGCATGGAGTTAGCAACCCCATCTCGTAAAACAACCTTGCCAAAAAAACGCTAACCAGTAAAAACCATTTTAACTCTGCACTGGGAGTTGGAAGGTCTTCCTTTCGAAGAGTTATGGCGCCTCATGGTGATAGCCGAGTTTCTTTGGAAGCCATGAGGCCGATACCCCTTCTGATAACCAGAGCAACAACTAATATAGGTACATCGAATGTCCGCACGATGTGTGAGATAGGAAGAAGCATGCAAATAGCTGAAGAAGTCAAAAGATACGACGTGAAGATAATTGGAATAAGCGAAAATCGTTGGTTACAAGCTGGACAGCAAAGATTATGTATCCTGAGGAGAATTGCTGTCACTCTGGTCACGAAGAAGAAAATGCCTTACACACACAAGAAGTAGCACTAATGTTGTCCCAAGAAGCATGGAAGGCTTTTATAGGATGGGAACCTCATGGACCTAGGATGATCAAAGCATCCTTCAAGACGAAAAAGAAAAGAATTACTATGAATGTCATCCAGTTCTGCGCACCCACCAACGACAGCCACGAAGACAACAAAGCCCAGTTCTATGCGAGGCTGCAGTCAATTATTGATGAATGCTCAGCCAAGGACCTGACCATTCTGATGGGAGACGTAAATGCCAAGGTTGGAATGGACAACATCGGATATGAAGGCATCATGGGACGACATGGACTGGGAGAAAGGAACGAAAATGTTGAGAGGTTTGCAAACCTATGCGCTTTCAACAAAATGATTATAGGTGGCACTATATTCTCTCACAAACGCATGCAAAAAACCACAGGTTTCAGCAGACCTCATTACGGAAAACCAAATCGACCACATCTGCATCAATAAGAAGTTTAGAAGGACCATGGAAGATGTAAGAGCAAGGAGAGGAGCGGAAACAGCTTTAGGTCACCATTTGGTGGTGGCTAAAATGAAACTGTAGCTGAAGAAGCACTGGACAACTGGAGCAACAGTATTACAAAAGTTTAATACAGCCCTTCTCCGGGATACTAACAAACGCAATAAATTCAATATAATTCTCAGTAATAAGTCCCAGGCATTTAGCGATCTACTAAAAGAAGGTGGAACTAATATGGAGGACAACTGGAAAGATATTAAGGAAACAATAACTTCGACATGTCAGGAGGTTTCGAGTCGCAAGGAACATCACCATAAGGAGTGGATTTCTGTTGGTACTCTGGACCAAGATCCAAGAAAGGAGGAGCAGAAGCTAGTGATTAATAACAGCCGGACAAGAACAGAGAAAGCCAAGGCACAGGCCGAACGCACCAACATCAACAAGCAAGTGAAGAGAAGCATCAGATTGGATATTCGAAAATATGTTGAGGACCTAGCAATGACGGCGGAAAAAGCTGCAAGAGAAGGAAACATGAGGTTCTTATACGATACAACGAAGAAGCTATCTGGAAAATTCAGTAAACCAGAACGGCCAATCAAGAACAAGTTTGGCAAACCAATCACTGAAGTGCATAAGCAACGAAACAGGTGGGTAGAACACTTCTTGTGTAGACAGCTGTTTACGAATACATGTATCTTTTGAATGATGCTTTTCGTAGTTCTGCATTTAGGTTTCAGCTCCATACGATCAAACTGTCTTGACGTTTGTATTAAACATTCTGATTTTGGTCTTGGCTGTCGGCTGATTTGATGGTCCATCTGGATTCTCCTTACGGTTGCCGCTGATCCCAAGCCTAGATAAATGGTGCGTTGAGCATAAGGTTAGCAACCCTATCCCTTAAAAAAACAAGATTGCTTAGAAAAAAAGGCTAACTAGAAACAACCATTTCAGTTATGTACGTAAATCTCTACTTGTTGCTCACGTTACTTCATGATTTGATAATGTCACATAATTCATACTGTTTTGTATTTGTTTCGTGTTTCTTTACTCCCTAATAGGTCTTTTAGCCGGTTTATGGGAATTTCCAAGTTATACTATTGATGCGAATGATAAAGTAACTGATGATTCATGTCAAACCAATCCAATTCAATCGTATATTCCTTTAGTTATTAATCGAATTACGAATGCATTAAACAATTCTTCAGTCAATATAACTTCAATTAATGAATTGGATGTGAAACCTATTGGTGAGGTAGGCAGCTTTACTTTGTGATTTTCTTTAAAAAAATACTATCTAGGCCAAATAATTAGGATATACTTGGAACTTCCCGTTGACTTATCATGGATCGAAACCGGTCTCCAGCTGATGAGTCTGAAGTAGGATGAAACGCGCATCCTTTATTCCGCTTGCCAGTTACAATCCAACTTAAACAGTATTATTTTTAATAGCACTCTCATCGTCTGACTTTTCAGGAATCGATTTGCTACCGGAAAATTTACTTATTGACTTAGAATATGCTGATGACATAGTCTTGATTGACCAAGACGCTGATAAGATGCAGAATCTTTTGACAGCAATAAGCAACAATGAAAGCATGTTCAGAATGCATTTTGTTTCCTCTAAATGCAAACTGTCACCTCAGAACTGGTCTTTGTCAACACCTGAACTAAAGGTAGGGAGTGATTTAGTTGTGCACGTCGACCACTTTATATCGAGGAATAGCAATTGGTTATTGTTCACTTCATCATGTGTTAAGATAATGAATCTGCCTAGGAAATGAACCACGCCGAAATTTTTATCGGACATTATCATCATTCACATATCACCTGTATATGAGTGCTTTCATGATATGTTCAGTCGTTTTGTCAAAAGTATCCACTCTTAAATGTGATATGGACTTTGCTCTGTACAGAATACAAGCAATTCCTTCAAATGTTCTAAATGAATATGAAAAGCAGGAAACTGTAACGATATATAATCACAAAGGAGATTAATAGTCTTTTTTTTAAAGAAACAGTGAAACGAGAGTTTACGTTACATGTATGTGTTTCGACACCTACACAAAGAGGATTAATCGAACATTGTACTTAAACGGCTATAAAACCATATTACACCAAATGGACCAATAGATTTAAGTAACAAAACACATAACTGATACAGATCGCAAGTTTGACCTTACAGTGTCTTTTAAAACTTTGTATAGGAGCCAGTACAAAGGTATTCTTAAATCCATAGGAGATTTGATCATTACGAAATGTAAGCCTTGTTTGTATTGTTTACAGTAACAGTTGGTTATAACCTTTATTTGTCTTTGTTAGGGTGATAATTTTCTATCCTTTTCACTTTCTCTCTCTCTTTGTTCCTTAATTAACACACTGACTAATTATTTGACCTGACGTACATGGGTTTCACATTTTAGGTAAAAATGTCCTGACAACTGTGTATGTTTGATTTGATTGTTCGAAATGTACAGCATCAATACATTTTAATATTTTTTCCCAGTCAGTTCCGTTTTCTCATTCTACTGTCGATTGACAATATCCAGATGGCATAGTAATGTTTTACGTGAAGACTAGTGTTAAACAAGACTGGCTACTCTTTTCCTTCTGGTGATTGACTGGATTATGAAAATCTCAACATGTCACGGGAAGCACGGAATACAGTGGACAACATGGATGCAGCTAGACGATTTAACTTCGCAGATGACTTAGGTCTTCTACCCCACACAGAACAACAATTGCAGGTGATGATGGCTAGTGTAGCCTCTGTAGCCAGCAGTAGGTTTTAATACACACAAGGAAAAGAACAAGAACCCTAGATACAACACATCATAATGAGCACCAACTCAATTGCACTTTACGGAGAACCTCTGGAAGATGTGAAAACTTTCACATATCTTGGCAGTAGCACCACTGATAAACAAGGGGGGTGATACTGTTGTGAAGACATGAATTGACAAGGTAAGGCAACGGCAGCATTTTTATAATTGAAGAACAACTGGGACTGAACAACTATTAGCCAACATCAAAGTCAAAATTTTTAATACAAACGTCAAGATAGTTCAATCGTTTGGAGCTAAAACCTAAATGCAGAACTACGAAAAGCATCATTCAAAAGATACAAGTATTCGTAAACAGTTGTCTACACAAGATGATACTCTGGATTTGTTGTCCATGCACCATCAGCAACGACCTATTGTAACAGAGAACAAACCAACCAAAATTCAGTTGAAAGAGAAATTAGGGAAAGACATTGGAAGTGGACAGGATATACATTGGTGAAATCACCTAACTGCATCGCAAGACACAACATATCTTGGACTCCTCAAAGTCAGAGGAAAAGAGGAAGGCCATAGAACAAATTGCTTTGGGAATTGAAAGCAGTTGTGAAAAGAATGAATGTCAATTGGGAAGAGCTGTAATGGAGCGGTCAGCACAGGGTTCGTTAGAGAATAATTTTGTTCGCCTACGTTCCACGACGGGTAACAGGCATTGATTGATTGACGCTTCTTTTTGACTAAGAAGCTGATAATCGACTGAGTTTTAGTAGCTATCAGCACTAGTTGCAAGCATGTTTGGAACGTTTTGCTCCCTTTCTATATGGAAAGATTTCTTTAAGGCTGGTTTTTGTGATCAGTAGATATAGAGTGAAGTAGTTGATCGTATCAACCACTTCATTTACCTCGGAACTCTGATTAGCCCTAATGAGTTAGCGTCCGACAATATCTTGGTACAAATTCAACAAAATCGCTTAACTTTTGCTAATTTGCATCACTTAAGGTGAAGATGATATGTCGGTCTGCCAATCAAGGGTCTGGTATATTGCCTAGCACTCTTCTCTTTATTCTGAATGTAAAGTATAAACTTTTTAACACTGATGGTATTCGTAAGTCAGTGATGTTTGTTCATAGATGTTTTCATTGCACTCCTCGTGTATGTCGACACAGTCCAGTTGACATTGCTAATTTTAGATGCAGAGTATTATGAAAAGTACTATGAAATCAGTTAATCAAATTGCGGATTTTCATCAATTGAGGTGATCGAGTCAACCACCACTTACCCTTTCGAGGATGTAGGAAAATTATAGGTGACCAAACCAAAACGTGGAATCAATCGATAAAGTTTCCGACTGTTGGTTTGATCCATGTAAGTAAGCGTAGACTGATTTTTTGCAGTTCACTAGATTATTATAACCAAATAGTTGTAGACTCTATAGTTAGAATCATTCAGTCTTTCTATTCCCTTAAATCTTGAGTTTTGATAGTTTTATATATTTTTGTCATGAATTAATTCTTGCCTCTCGAAACACTTTCACTACGACTCCGCTTACTTTGATATGAATCTAGCTGTGCTAATAGAATGTGATAACTTTGACTAATGTATATATGTATCGGATTCTATGTTGTATATGACTTATGACTGAGCTTCATATTTGTAATACTTTCGCCCTCCTTTAGGTTTTTCACATTTTCTCTCATATACACATGACTTATATTGTATACGAATTGAAAATTGAACAACAACAACAAAATTTATCGGCTAGTTTAAATAGTCATGCTACTACTATTAATGCTTCATGTGATTGGCCACCTAGTTTGTATTCTGGCCGGTGGGTTAGTCGAGACGATTTAAACGATTCGGCTGTATCAACCGCTACTAGAAAGGTAAGTTTTGTTTGTTTGTACGTGTTTCTATGTGTTTTTCTGCATAATTTATAGTCATCTTTTGTCTATTTAATGAAATAACTTCACTAATGTTTACGTTGACTATTGATGTTCTTGAAATTGTTAAATGTGATGTTACACATAATGAACTGATTTTGATTGAACAATAACTATGTACTTACTAGTGATTAACCTCAATCAATCAATGCCTGTTACCCCAAATGGAGCATAGACCGCCCACCAGCATTCTGCAACCAACTCTGTTCTGGGCTTTCCTTTCTAGCTCTTCCCAAGTGCTGTTCATTCTCTTCATGTCTGTTTCCAATTCCATTCCCGACGCAATGTGTTCCTGGGTCTTCCTCTGTTTCTTTGGCCTTTAGGATTCCAAGTCAGTGCTTGTCTTGTGACACAGTTTGATGGTTTCCTCAATGTGTGTCCAATCCACCTCCAGCGTCTTTTCTTAATCACTTCCTCGGCCGGAAGTTGATTAGTTTTCTGCCACAGAAGGTTGTTGTTGATGGTATCTGGCCAACGAATCGGAAGAATCTTGCGCAAACAGTTGTTTATAAATATTTGTATCTTCTGAAAGATACTTTTCGTAGTCCTCCGAGTTTCAGCTCCATACAACAGAACTGTCTTCACAATTTGCATTGAAAATTTTGACTTTAATGTTGACTGACAGTTGGTTTGAGTTCCAGATATTTTTCAGTCGTAGAAATGCTGCCCTTGCCTTATCAATCTGCGCCTTCATATCCGAATCAGACCCTTCTTGTTTGTCGATTATGCTTCCCAAATATGTAAAGGTTTCAACGTCTTCCAGAATTTCTCCGTCAAGTGTAATTGGGTTAGTGTTTGTTGTTTTGTATCTGAGGATCCTGCTTTTCCTTTTGTGTATGTTGAGGCCTACTGCTGCTGAGGCTGCTGCTATATTGTTGGTCTTCTTCTGCATTTGATGATGTGTGTGAGAAAGAAGAGCTAGGTCATCTGCAAAGTCCAAGTCATCTAGTTGCATCGATGTTGTCCATTTTATTCCGAGAGTGTCGTGAGATATTGCAGTCTTCATGATCCAGTCGATGACCAGTAAGAAGAGGAAGGGCGAGAGTAAGCAGCCTTGTCTGACACCGGTCTTCACTTCGAATGAATCTGTGAGCTGACCTCCATGCACGATTTCACAATGTAGTCCGTCGTAAGAATTCCGTATGATGTTGACTATCTTCTTGGGTACGCCGTAATGTCGTAAAAGGCTCCATAATATTCTTATATCCACGCTGTCGAATGTTTTTTCATAGTCGATGAAGTTGATGTAAAGTGGTGAATTCCATAGTGATTAACCTATTAGAGGGAATTTTGGGAGTTCAGTTGAACAATGGAGTTCATTCATGTTGACTGCATGCAGTTAGTTACCCATCAATTGCAGTAATCTAAGCCATTTGGTTCCGATTTAGTGGCGTAAATGTTAAGCACTTCCTATGAGGCCCTTTGATCTTAGGTTTGACTTCTGCTGATGTTTTGGATCTGTTTTGTGAAGGAGTTGCACACTAAAATGAAACAACTGTTCATGACATTAAACGTTTTATATACATTACCAACCGGTCAACAACTAATTAATGTTTTGATTTTAAATGATGACAGACTCTGTTTATTGGAGTTTAATGGCTTAAGTAAGTAGTTAATCATGACCGCTGGTTTCTGTATTCTCGTAAGATAAGCCTGGTCTCACCACTGGTTTAGTCAGTCGTATAATATCATTACCTGCACTCATATATATGTCCTGAATAGCTTGATGTTAACACCTCAGATTCTGAAACCAGGTGAAGCATGTTCTAATTCCACAATGAACAGAAATTCTTTCAAGACTCTAAATATGCCTTGCTAACTAACGCCAACTAACATGAGACCTAGAATAGGTAGGATATCTTGTCGACTATTTTCGATTAATATACACCGGCAACATAATGTACGCTATCTTGAGTCACATAGACTAGTTTCCATATTGTAATTCGATCTGTACTAACTTCATTAAATAGAAATGATATTGTATAAGTTGGATTGGGACTGGTAAGTGAAATCCAGGACGCGTGTTTCGTCCTATTTGGGACTCATCGTCTGGATGTACCTGCATCCCAATGTTGATGTTCACACTGGGATTCGAATTCAGTCCGTTTCGTGTCGAACGCCACCTCGTTCACCACCTTCCAGTCACAATCCAACTTATATAATACTTGTGAAAATTCGCTATATCGAGGCAATCTACTCAGGATGCACATATAGCAACAATGATTGACCAGCTCCAGTCTATAACAAATCAACGGGAATATACAAGTTTATCCTAATAGAAATGATATTGGTTACTACTTATTCATTAATGAATACAGTATGTTACTCAAATCTATTTTGAGTAAAGGTAGGTTGATAGGAAGTTAAGAGCAGCACCAAACTACAAAGTTAATGAGTCCTTAGTATACTCGTGAGATAAATTTGTGCTCAACATCTAAGACAGGTTTCAGAGTCATAGGACTGATTCATCGATTCAGTATATGAAGATGATATAATTCAATTCGTTGAAGAAGCTAACAATGTACTAAGTGACTTAAACGTCTTGAGTAACAGTTGGAATTCATTTTTCTAGTTCTAAATTCATATTGTTACTTCACTACTAGTCAGCATCATAGTTGCCTAGATTATTCATTTGGTGTGTCATACTTGAATGCATTTGATCACTTTGCTTATCATAGAAGTTACATCAGCCATAATGTGCTGGTGTCCTTCGAAATGTTGGCACAAATCCATAAAGCTTTTTGGTGTTTCGACAACGTGTTTCTTATGTAGGTGAGATAAGTTTGTCAACCTTAGGACGACTGTATTCCACAGAAGGTCACTTTATATTAACCTACGACTGTAAAACGTAGACTGAAAGTAGGAGATATGTGTAGGATTCAGGTCCTTAATCATAGTTGCCTTAAAAACATTGCTGGCCTATCGTGGAACGACTGAGTATGCAATAATGAGTCTAGGCATAGGATACTATTATATGGAGGGGAATCGATCGGTCAGGTTATGAATCTTCACCGACGTTTTACGTTTACTCAATCACCACCTTGTGTGTGAGTAGGATGGGATAAAACCAGGGGTGATCACACCAAAATATGATTCTAGTTCATGAGGATGTTGACTACTGGTCCAAACTTCCAAGTGTTCAACATCAAACTGTGGTTAAATTCCACTGAATGGAATGTGAACTCAAACTTATAGTAGGTTACTGTTTGTTTTTATCCATTCATTTTTACCTAAAGTGTATGTCCGTATAAGCTCCACAACTAAACTATCCAACATAGAGAACTTGATCTAGCCAAAACTTTCCTCATCAGTCACAAATCTCCGCGACATCAAAATTCATCTGTCTGACACACGCACATATACGAATATAACATTGTAATTTCATTGAAATAGTCATCCACGTTTATCTTTATCTATTTACAGATATTTGCTCATTTTGAAAACCATTCCATATCATCATCACATTGTGAAGTATGTTTATGATTTTGTTATTCTGTAGATTTTTTCTTATCAACAATTAAAGAACTGTAACAAAGTTACTTTCTACATAATTTAATGATGTCTGATGTGTTATCATGTTATATCCATTATATTTAGTTGGTAGTTCAATGATAGCTAAAGTGATCAACTGTCGATTGATTACTAAGAAAGTTTGAACCCGGCTTTACCTACTTTGTATTCTTCACAGATTAATCTTGAGTGGAAGCATTTAGTCACCGTTTCGTTCTAATTATGGTACAGCGCATCAGTGTACACCGACCACCCTGCTGCTAGAGGTATAGCTCAACACGTCCAGGTCTCACAGTGGAAGCTTAATCATTAACACCATTGAACTTAACAGCAGCCCAACCGACACCTACTACTTATTTGTTGAGGTGAACTTCGTAGTCGTGCTATCATCAAATCAGTTCATCATGATGACCCTGTTTTGTAAACTTTCATCAACTGAGATACTTTAAACATGTGTTGTCCGACCACTGTTTGCCTCGTCGCACGTTGTTGTCTGAGGGTGGGGTGTAGGGATAGAAGTAGACTAAAATAAGGGTAGAGAGTAGCCGTAAAGTCCCAGACTGTGTGGTGTAAACCATGTTGGTACATGCAAACTACCTAGTTGAGGTCGGCATGATAATGTCAATCAAAGGCTGGAGACACTCATTGACATGGTTAAGAATCAGTTACAGTGGCACATGTGTTATTATATTATCGTGTTAATTTTGTAAATTTGATCTCGTCGTGGCAATGTGGTATAGGAACTTAGATCTACGCGCATATACGTTAGGTACTACGTTGTTAATTACTTATTGAGTGACTGACTGACCTTGTAATTATTTGTCTTATTGGGTCTCATTGTCTTCATTTATCAGTGTTTTCGTGCTAACTTTCTTGTCCGATTGACTTCTGACTATATTGATGATCATTATCGTGTGGCTGATAAATTGAGTCAGTGTTGGTTAATTGCTACGACATAATGATATTGTATTTATCTTTTGTACTAAGCGTTTGTAACGTAAAGGCAATGTCGCGACAATTCGCTTAAGATTTATTTATACTCGCCTACCATCAGATGTCACTTGATATTCAAATCTTTTGTATTTAGTCAACGATGATAATCCATCAGTCTTTAACTTGACATGTATGCGGATAGGTTGTCTTGTTTATCTTGTTCGTTAGTTACTATCATATTTACTTATAAACATTTGTCGATATCGATCTTCTTGTAGACAGTTTTTTTCTATTGTTTTACATTCTTCCTAAAGCTAATCTATTAAATAAAACCTCTGGGCTCTGTAGTAAAGTGATTGAACTAAACCATACTTATAATTTATTAGACAGTAGTAATTATAATAGTTACGTTATTATCCACTTACAAGTTACTTTTCAATATAGAAATCTCTACGTGATTGAATATGTCGCAGATTGATGTTGGCAGAATACTATTGAAAACCAGGGAACATTAGAAGGACGTTTCGTTTTAGTGTGGAACTCTTCCGTGGCAGTGTACACCTCAGATTTCATTCTATAGGATTCACGTTAGCAAACGCCTAACCCTCGTTGACAGATTTTATCATTTCTTCGTTCTAGCTTCCTTTTTTTTTCTTGAATTCATTTAGGATAACAAATTGTTTATTACTTTTCATATGAATCTCATTTTGTCAATGTTATGACGCAGGAAAATTTGGTTGGTTGTAGCGAACGCCAATGAGGTGTGCCTAGTTGATAATGCGCGACTGACCTATACCCAATCACCCCCAACCCGAAGATAGGAGAACCAACCAGACAGAACCAGAATCGGGAACTTATTTTATTTCAATCATGCCTTTATATATACACAAAATCAGACCATACCGTATACCAAACATTAATACAGAACAAACGAAATAATGTCAGTGAATGGGTACAACTTGTACACAATTAAGTAACTGTAGTTCATAGTAATAAACAATATACTAAGAGTAAATACACTAAATGGGAGGACCGAGTAAGGGGAACATAATAGTTACATTGTCCATAGTTATGATAAATGAAATAATGTTCTAAAATACAGTTCTCGAAGAGAATCAATCTTCACTAGGTGCCCAGCATATCAGTCAATCATTATGAAATGGATATAACTGTTTTTTTTTAATTTCAATTGAAAGATTATAACACATAGTTACTTATCTTTATATTCTTTATCCTTTTCTTGTGGCCCCCCCAACGCCCCACTTTCGTTCATCCATCCCTCCCTCGCCCCCCGTCCTCCAACTATTATTATATCAGTTTTTTTTTTCGTTTCTTCTTTTTTTTTGTATCGATAGATTAATAGAAATCAATATAAAATCAAAAGAAATTCAATCAATCACTTAAAATCAAAACAATCCAAATTAGAACATTTTTTCTTTCATTAAAGTCTTTTAATGAAACTTTATACAAAACAATATTGAAATAGAGATGATAGTGTTATCCAAATGATAAATTGATAATACTTTTTGTATAGTAATAAATAACCTATGAATAGTTTCTATCCTTCTTCTTCTCCGCCTGGAGCTGTTGATTATGATGATGATGATGATTCTTTGAATATACGTAATACACATGTTCTAATCACTTCAATTAATCAACATTCATTACTTTATCAATTAATTGACCAACATGTTTATATCTAGTACACTATGCGTAATTCATGTATTGTTTACTTAGTGATCACAGAAAACATGGTCAATACTTCGAATATATCTATGATTGAATACTAGAAGTCTACGAATATCTTCTATTCTTTGTGGCTATGTTTCATACTCATAAAGTAGAATGAATCGGACTTGCTATGCAGTAAACGCATCCTTTTGGTCAGTGATCTCGCCTACATTAAAAGCAACGCGAATTGGCAAAAGCCAAATCATCATCACCAACAACGTAGAACCGGGCACATATGCCCACAGGTTCAAGTTGCCATACCACACTAGCACTACGAGATTATTGAGGTAACGTATAGACAGAATACAAGAGAGAAGAGTAAGTAAAGATGTCCAGAAAATAACAATAAAATTCAAGATTTAGATGAGGTTAAAGAGTGAATACACTTGCGCCACTGTGACCGATTCTGAGCCATATCGCCTAATGTCTCCAGCCATTTATTGAAATCATCACGCGGACCCCAACCAGGTAGTCTACATCTACCTACATGGCTTAGACCATTAGTCAGGGAATTCATGGACTGATGCCATGTTCTAGTTTGGCCGCCCCTACCCTTCTTCCATCCTACTTCAGCCCCAGCCAACATCGCGCGACAGGGTAGACGGTGGTCGGGCATGCGCAATACATGTCCCAGCCATCTCAGTCGATGAAGGTTAATGACCTCTTCGACTGATTTACCGTGTTTCCTAAGAACCTTTTGTCTAACCTCACTATTACAAAAGCCAAATGAGACTTTATATATCCTTGTCGAGATTTCAGTAGACACTAGACCATCAGGACTAATGAGACTTACAAGATAAATGATGCGGTCGACACACTCAACTATTACGCTTCCTAACACTAATCTCATCATGGACGCAAGCCGATTCTGAAGGAAAATCATGCATTTGGAGGGGATCACATCTCAAACTTGCTTGTTTTGATGTTTAATGTAGTCAGAAAACTGTGCATTTTGTCACTATCTTCATCAAATAGAACTATCTCATCTATATATCCTATGTCAACAAATGTATTTCTTGGAAGAAAGTCAATCTTTGAGAAGTTAGTTGATAAACACGTTAACTCTAAAAGCATGTGAATGACAAAGTTAAGTAGAAATGGGGAAAGCGGACAACGTTGGGGAACACCGCTTGAAGTGATCGATTCGGTTTCCCGCATGCTCTGACCTGAGAAGTAGTGTTTCAGTAGAGAGCTTGTATAATCTTAATGTACTTCTTTGCCACGTCTTTCAGTGACAGACATTGCCACGTCTAAGAGTGTGCGTATGTACCATAACTTGACGAAGTGTGAATATTTGGTCTATACAGCCACGTCCAAGTCTGAAATCACCTTGGTTTCCTCAGGTTTTTTTGTCTTCACAAGCTTTAGTTAGACGTCGAAGTACTAATGTAGCTAATATCTTAGACACTATATTCGTTGAACTGATGCCTCGGTGGTTGTCACACGGGAGCTTCTATTCTTTCTCATAGATTGAGACGATTAGTTTCTGGGATCAGTCAGATGGAATTGCATCCAGTTCCTATGTTCTAACCAAGATCTCAGTTAATCTCATTGCTAAAACCTCACCACCATTCTTAAATATCTCAGGGGTTAATACATCAGGTCCTGTTGCTTTCCCTTATATTAGATTGTTTATAGCCTTTGCAGGACTGACATCAATTCGCCACTCAGATTGCTTAGAGATGGTGGGTATCTGAGTACTCGTCGAACTGTCCCTTAAAGTGTTTTACCCATCGGTCTCACCTCCTTAATTGACTGTGAATAATAGTCCATTCCTTTCAGGAATTAATTCCTCTATACTTTGGAGGTGTACTCTTTCTTCTCTTATCTATGGAACTTCAGCCAATCATTTACTTACTATACCAGTTAATCATTGTTCAATTAATTTGGTAATGGTTATTAGGCATAAGGTCGTGTCAATTCTTAATTAAGTAGTATCACTTTTATCTTTATCACACTACTAAAGTCACTTCACTCTTAATAAAGCTGTATATGTGTATGTACAACAGAACTTGGTACATGTGTGGATCGGTCCATGTTTCTACACATCATCAGCACATCAAAATGAACACTAAATTAGTAGTTAATGTTAGTAAAGTAAATTAGGCATATAGAATATGGTACAAAGAGAAAGGATCTATTCGCGTGACGAAAGATATGGAATAATTGGGAGCTGACAATTTAAGGGAGTGGAAAGGGCGAATGCATCTAGTCCACTGTGATTTATTCTGGTCCATGTCACTCAGTCTCCAACAAGTGGTTACAGGATTCGAATGGATCCTACCCAGGTAATCTGCATTTACTAATATGGGTCAGGCTATCATTCAGTAACTTTGTGCAGTGACGTAATTATTACGTTCCCTCTGACATACCCCCCCTAGTGAACCGTGTACTTGTCGTTCTCCCCCCTCCACCACCAGTTTCTTATCATTGCTCGGTAAAAATGTTATTTTCCTTATTGATCCGCTGTGTAGTCAGCTTCTAAATGTATATAAAGGAATGAGTGACATAATTTATTTTTCTCTGGTTGTTGGATCAATCATCTTGTGTTCTTCAATCCGGTTATGAGACTAGCAATATTAGGGCTGAAGTACCTGCAAAGAGAACAAACAGTCTTTGTGTCTGGTTGTTATATTAGTTCCAACCTAATTTGATGTTTTATGTATAACATAATTTGCTTCCACAATGAATTGGACGTAGGGGTTTTGTTAATCCGACTTACTGCAAAGTCGATTGAGTGGATTGAGTTAAATGTGATTGAATTGCAATTCAAATGAAATCTAATAATGTTTAAATTACTTGGAAATATGCTAAATAACCAAAATAACATATAGGTCTTGAGTATTATGTAACAATATAGTACGTCATTATTACTTCTATTGATTATTCTATGCTCCTTTGTATGTCTGGTCGTATACCTTATTTGCATGCTTTCCTTATTGAAATGGACTTTGACTTTCTATTAAGTAGATAAGATATGAGATGACCTAGGTAGGTGAATATTGACCTTATGTTTAGGCGAATCAATAGAACTTGTACTATAACCGTGACCTGACCACATGGATACTGACTGGTTGGTGCAATGCCACAGTGACCAACGTAATACTAACGAATAAGAGACAACGGTAAGTTATTCATTGAGTACAAATAACTTTTTTTTCTATATTACGTAATGAGCTAATTAATAATAGAAAATGCAAAATACAACAAATACTGAACTTGGGCAGTTGTTTACAGAGATTGGGACAATAAGTTCATAGTAAAATTACAGTAACTTAAGAGCTGAAGTAGACATGACATAAGTTAATGAGTTTCTAGAAAAAACAACTGACAACTCAAGCAATACAACTATCACATTTACTAAATGTTAGGTCGGAACTCTATTCCAAACTGGTCAACAAGCCTCACTTATTAAAATCCTATAATCTCTTGATATTGATATTTTCTGTCTCCGCAACACAGAATCCTAGAGTGGTCATTCATTTAATTTCATCTGATCATTACGGAAAGCCAGTGCCATTTACTCATTTTTGTTGTGGTTCGATGTCAAATTTCGTACTTTTGCGGTGTAGGTATGGCACTAAGAATAGACGTTTGTCAAAACATTCCTGTTGACTGTCACTCCTTTTGGATGGTACAATAAATATTAGAATAAATAGGAAAACATACAAATACCTAGTATATCGTTTCCACCTATTATCCCACTGATTCTAACTCGAGTGGAGTAAAATAGTCCTATTTAAAGATCAGTGAACTTTAGAAAGCTAAACGATTAAATACGATAATCATAGCAGTGGGTTTTTGGCACGTTAAATCGAGGTTAGAATCAATTATGTAGGTCTTTTGGCTTCTCAGTTCAGTGAACATATAATGAAGAACGTCTCTTATAATTATGTTCAGATAATTGCTTATTTTTGTTAGCATTAACTTCAAGATTAGGGAGAGAAAAACTGTACAACCTGGTGATCTCTTACTTCAACATATCGGTATTGTTAGAGAGGTTTCATAGAGGACTACCTTATATTCTAAAGAACATATCTGAAAGTTGGCCACATCCCTGTGAGAATACACATTTCCATTAGTTTTACCGAACTTAGGAAGGTCACAACACGAAGATTCTTATGGATATCAGTTCGAGGTAACATCTTTGAGGTACACAGTAATAAAGTGTGGATTTGTTTGAAAAGTGAAACCCTTGCTTATTTGCTACTTAATTGGTAAAGATTAGGCGATTTGTAGAGCATATGGATATTTTTGGTGATGTGTACTTTATTGTCGATGGCTTAATTGCGAAGCTTCCACTCCCATCATTTCCATCAATTGTAGAAGTGAAAGGATTAAACGAATCGAGGCGATTTTATGGAGATTCGTTCCTAATTTGATGTTTGAATTCTACTGATCTTGGTATGGTACCATTAGAACTAGAAAGACTTGAGCTTCTATAGGAGTTCTCCAATTAGACACTGATTACTTAAATGGTAATGATTAAACGATTACCTATACTAGGACGATATAGACAGCTAGTAGTCCAAAAGTTTTAAATCTATCCGTCCTTATGAATCTGTCTACACCATGTGGTTGTTTCTGAAGGCTTTGTCAGTCTTAAATATACCACATGAAAAATTGAAACCTGCCTTCTGTCTGTTCTTATCACTTTACTAAGCAAGTACACGCTTGGCAAGTCTATACACCGTCACAAAATCATTTTCAGGGAACAAATTGAGAAATGCCTGAAAACTCATTTTTAGGGTTTTGAAGCCTTTCTGAATGGAAGTTGCTTATAAATAAACAGAATCTATTTATTCTATATTATTCTGACCATATGACAACGGCGAAAGTATGCGAATGTAATGTGGTTTATAAAATAAAGTGTAATAATTTCAACATACGTCACACTGGACAAAATGGGCACCTACTCGTGGACATACAATCTAATATGTTACCACTCATACCAATACGCACAGTCAACCACGAAGCCGAATCCTTTTACGTATTTAACAAAACACTAATATAGTAACCACTGACTGCCAGAGACCACTAAATCCAAATGGATGACGAAGTAATGATAGAGATGAGATCAGAACCCTTTGTATTGAATGCAGTTACAGCCTGATAACAAGTAGAGTCTAGTTCACTGAAAACAATACTCCAGTCAAGTTGTTGGAATTAATTGAGATAGAATCTGTGGATGGATGTCTTTATCCTCAGAATGGTCTAATCCACAAATAAATACTATGCATTCAAATTGATCGACAGTTATATCATTGATTCTAAATTCTCCGAGTTCTTGGTTGATTCTAACATGTTGGTAAACACCAACGCGGAATACTGAACAAAGATGTTTGTTTATTCATTATTGATTTAGGATAACATCCAAACAGTTTCATCGATCACGTGGATACTTCAGTTTAGAATTAACATATTTACTATGTTCGGTTGTACTAAGTTGTGTTCGGGATAATCGAATTCGAATAAGGTTACAATTATTCGTGAAGGAAAACACAAGACAATCTCTAAGAAATCTATGAAAAGCTCCCAATTTGAGTAACACAATTGTATTTAACTAGATGTAGCCTAACTGTAAGGAACCCAATAACACGAAGAATAAACTCGATGAATCTTGATTTCTAATTCTTTACCTCCTTTTACCATGACCCGTCTAGATTCATCCAGCCTACCAGTTTCATCTTCACATTGAATATACAGATCATGTTTAATCCTCTCTTTGTTTGTTTGTCCGCACATATTGATGGACCCAAGTATGTAATAGTATTCACAACTTTTAGAGCTTCTCCTCCAAGTCAAGTGTCAGTTAGTTGGTATTCGTTGTTCTGTGCCGTATCTAAGGATCATTTTTTTCACCGTTGAGTATGCTTAGGCCTACTACTGGCTGCGGAGAATACTAAAACATTGACCGTTTTCACCTGTATTTGTCGATGTGTGTGGGATAGAAGAACTAGGTCATGTGTAAAATCTAAGTTATCTACCTGCATCCATCTACCTGTCTACGGAATTTGACTTGTTGATCTCGAAGTTGGATGTTGACTAGATCTTTCATTTGGTTCAACAACAACTTCTAAGCGATCAGTATCGTTTCGTCAATTAGATCTTTATGTTATTACGTGAAGAAAAGATGGTTTTGGGTGAGTGTAGCGCATGCCGATGAAGTGTGCTTAGTTGATTATGCACGACTGACCTAAGCCCACTGATCCCCTCAGGCCGACAACAGAAGAACCAGGATTGGGAACCGGAAAACTGAGAGAGTGAGATCGTATTATATTTTAATCTTGCCTTTATATATACATAAAATCAGACCACACTGTAAACCAATCACAAATTTAACATTGATACAGAACAAAGGAAATAGTGTCAGTGAATGGGGACAACTTGTACACAATTAAGTAAACGTAGTTCATAGTAATAAGCAATATACTAAGAGTAATTATACTAAATGAGAGAACCGGGCAAGGGGAACGTAACAGTCATAGAAATGAAATGATTATGAGAGTTAATTATACTAAATGAGAGAACCGGGCAAGGGGAACGTAACAGTCATAGAAATGAAATGATTACATTGTCCACACTCATAATAATTTGAATAATGTTCTAAAGCATAGCTCTCGAAGATAGTCAATCTTCATTAGGTGCCTGACATATCACTTTATCAGGCTTTACTCTTTACTATGTACAGCAATAGTTATGTGCAAATATAAAAAATATTAAACCAATCATTTATTATTGAATCAATTGTGACAATGTGGTCGATGGATTACATAATCGTAGTTGATCATAATCAGTTAAAAGTGGAAATTGATACTAAGAGGATAGGTGTATTAGCAGTAGTGATGATATAACAACTTGAATACAAGATGTAGATTAAAACTTGAAAGAATTAACTGATTAATGTAAACTTATCGAAATAATAATCATCGGATAATCAACGTTACGTAATAGGTAGTGGATGAATAGGCAGTTCTAATAAACCAGATGATGGTAGGATGAGAAACAAATATAAACAGAGATTAAAGAAAAGTGTATTGAGTTCATGATAATATTTCGTACATTATATTCACGTTATAAATTTAAATAACACAATAACAAGAATCAATCAATTATTGCCTGTTACCCCCACATGGAGAATAGGCGGCCGACTAGCATTATCAAACGAATTCTGTCCTGGGCTTTCCTTACCAGTTCTTAAGTACTGTTCATTCTCTTCGTGTCTGTCTTCAATTCTTGACTCAATATGTTCCTGGGTCTTCCTCTTATTTTTGACCTTGAAGATTCTAAGTTAGTGCTTGTTTTGTGACTCAGTTCGATGATTTCCTCAATGTGTAACCTATCCACCTCCAGCGGATATTATGAATCTAATTCATATTTTGTAGCTAATGATCAGCTTCAAACAGTCTGAATTTACAACTATTATTATTGTAATTGAGTTTTGCAGAGATTGTTGAATGTTAATTTAATATCACAAATTGATCTGAATTATACAACCATTTACAATCAGTAAATGATACTGGACACAACATGGCACTTTTCATCCATGTTCATCTACGACTCCATCAAGGATCGGACCTCTAACACATTCTAGCTTCGCGAAGAACGCTTTACCCCTAGATTACTGAGTCGTCTGACACTCATCGGTTCATACTTTAAACCCAGTCAGTTTGTTATATATTTCCGCGACCTTTTCGGCATTACCATGGGTGGGTAACTGCCTCAAACTCGACATGATTAAACTCCACTGATTACGATTTCAAACTAGAACTACAGGAATCGCCTAAGAAGTCACTGACTAGTGAACTGATATTAAGTGTAATTGAGTGTTTCTGAGATTGTTGTGGAGTTCAGTTGTGTTGGGTGTGAGGCAGTTACCAATCGAAAGCAATAGATGAGACCGTGTAAACGCATCGCGAATAGACTGAGTTTGGAAATATCAACCGTCAGATGTCAGCCGACTCCGTGGTCTAATGATAAGACGTTAGCCGCGGAGATAGAGCGTTCTGGGTCCGACCCCTAGTGGAGTTGTTGATGCACTCTGCTGAAGAGTCTGTTACTAGGATGAGACAGTTGTCTTGTGTCAGTTCCTGGTTGTCAGTGGTCGTCTAATTCAAACCGATTCGTGGTTTCAAATTATTATTATTATTATTATTATTATTATTATTATTATTATTACAGTCATCACCATCATCAGCATCATCATGGACATAATTATTATCATGAATATCTATACACATACCTTAATCAAACGACAAAATCAGAGGGTATTGATATAAAGTTGAATAAAATGGATCTGTGACGTAACACCAATTAGTAATCGAATGTAATAATAATTAAATGACTAAATATAACTGATATGTCTGGTAACTAATGAAGATTGATTATCTTCGAGAACTGTGTTTTTTTCAGTTGTTATAACTGTAGACAATGTAATCATTTCATTTCTGTCACTGTTACGTTCCCCTTGCCTGGTTCTCTCGTTTAGTATAGCTATGCTTAGTATATTGTTTATTACTTTGAACTACAGTTACTTAGTTGTGTACAAGTTGTCCCCATTCACTGCCACTATTTTCTTTGTTCTGTATCAATGTTAAATTTGTGATTAGTTTACTGTGTGGTCTGACTTTGTTTATATATAAAGACATGATTGAAATACATTATGTTTCCGATCTTGACTCGGATTCTGATTTTGGCTCTGTCTGGTTGGTTCTTCTATCTCTGGGTTGGGATCGAGTAGGCGTAGGACAGACTCATATTTATCGACTAAGCACATCTCATTGGTGTTCGATAAACCGACCGATTGTTTTTTGCGTCATAACAATAACAAAGTTGATATTCTGAAATTACATCAGGAGTAATTGTCAATAGTATAAAATGTTGAATGAGTTACATAATCTAAAGATATTTCATGAACTCAGTTTCTTCTGTTATTGTAATAAGTGATTAACCAAACTTCTTTTCTGTATACATAGATCAAGCTGAAGGTGATAACTTTTGCAACGAGGCAGTAGAAGTGGTGTTGTTGGTTTATTGATTATTTTAAACTATTTGTCAAATACACATATTCACTAATGTTTAGTTGTTACGCTTGACGACTGAACAGACAAGTGTTGTTGGTTCTAATTCCTATACTTATTGATACGTAAAATAAATGAATAAGGATATGATTGGGATATGTTGACGATATATGACTTTAAACTACTTTAATTTCTTAACTGATTGACCGAGATATGCAGAGATTAGTAAACAAAAATTCACATCAGTAGAACACAATCTGGTAACAAAGAAGAGCTCTTATGACTATGCGTATGATCAATTTGTTGGTATGACTTTGTGCTCATGAAGTTAAAATAACAACATTAATAAGTGGCTAGCTGGTCCCCGTACGTCTGCTTGATACCTACTCAGTCCTAAGCCGGAAATAGAAAGAACATAAGCTGATAAATCGATCAGATCACGCAGCTAGCCAATCATGAATTTAACATTAGTACAAAACATTGAAGATAGTGGCAGTGAATAATGTCAACGTTTGCACAATCAATTAACTGTAGTACTAAACAGGAGAGTAGTGTACAAAGGATATAATAATGATAAGAAATAAAATCTTTACTTTAGACACAACCAAATCAACTTAAAGTCTCCTGAAACGGTTCTGAAAGTTAGTTGTTCTTCTTGAATTGTCCAACATAACATTTCTTTTATATGCCCATTTAATATCCAAAAGTCAAGAATAGTTAAGGAATCAATAAATTCTTCCTAAGGTTCTATATTCGTCACGCCTTTAATGTCATGCTACAACTAGGTGATAATGTCATAGGGTAGGTAGTTATGTAGGCAATGTGGTTGAGTATATTAAGGTTGTGGACTGAAGTTAACCAACGACATGTCGATTAGTTTGTAGAAGTCGTAATTATCTCTGAGCATAACAACTTCTGTGTTGTACATTTATACGTTAGTGTGTATGCTTAACGTGAGGTGGGATATATCTGACTTTTGGCAGTTTGTTTGAATTTTGGTCGAGTGTGCATTCTAATCTATTCCAAATATACCCTTGTCTGAATCATCGTTGTTGACTTCTCTATGTATGTGTGTTGTGTCTATTGCATTTTTATATGAAGTCAGAGAGTATACTAGAATCTAGATACTCTCTGGGTGTATATATAAGAAATGGAATATTGGTCGGTAACCCCCCACGAAATACTGAAAAAATGGTTGTAGACAACGATGAAAGGTTAAGTTAAAGAAAACCTAGAAATGTCCTTTATTATAAGATTATCTTGAAATTAGACGGATCTAAACTCAGCAAATCTATTAAGAAAACAAACTTCGACGCAACTATATATACACCTTCATACAGCTTCACACCTTTTGAACATAAAGCAAATCTTGTAAATAGTGCTTAAGACATTAGAATCAGCACATTTACTAGGACGACAACAACATAGTTAATATGAATCTGTATCTTCTCATTGATTTGTAATGGACTAAAACTGGTCAGTCTATGTTGTTATATGTTCATCCTGAGTAAATTGCCTTCATATAACTTTAAATTACAAGTAATGTTTATGCTGGAGTGTGATTAGCAAGCAGAATTTAGGACGCACGTTTCGTCCTATTTGAGACTCATCGGTTAGATGGGCCTGCACTTGGATTATAACTCAGTTCACTCCAAGCTAAACACCACCGCGTTTTAATCACAAACCTAAACACTATTTGTGACTTATAGTTATATCGAGGAAATCCACTTAGGATGCACACACAGCAACAGAAACTGACCAGTTTCAGTCAATTACAAATCAACGGGAAGATACATATTCACCTTGATTACATGCATAACCGTTGCACGATTGTGACTGTCTGAACTCAGAAGCCTAGTAATGAACGCGGTGGCGCTTGGGACGTAAATAATTGAGTTCGAATCCAAGTATGAACATCAACATTAGAATGTAGGTACATCCAGCCGACCAGTCCCAAATAGGACAAAATGGGCGTCGAGGATTCCGCTTGCCAATAACAATCTAACTTAAACGACCACATAGTTTTCATAATTAAATAAACTGAAAAAGTTATCGACAAACAAAACCTGATACCTTCATAGATTCATCAAAAGTTTGAAGTAGAACAAAACAACTAAGACCCGAGTAGACACAGCAGAGGTAAAAAGAAAACACCATCTACAACTAGACTTTAAAGGCGGTATAGCAATTGATATGCTAACAAGACGATTAGACAAATCTATTAAGAGTAAATTACACGCTACCTATCACTTTTTAGTTTTTGCTACTACTGATGTAGTAATCCCTGGATAAGATACTAA
Source organism: Schistosoma mekongi (assembly GCA_034768735.1). Lineage (NCBI taxonomy): Eukaryota > Metazoa > Platyhelminthes > Trematoda > Strigeidida > Schistosomatidae > Schistosoma > Schistosoma mekongi. The sequence continues at coordinate 1,014,003 of CM068307.1, read as the reverse complement.
TGATAACCTTTTCCATGGTACATAGGCCCTCCTCTAAGTCCCTTATTCCAATGAACACGCGAACATATCACGGAATGATTATCTGAAGTTATAACTAAATCGAATTACTTTGGCGCTATTCTTTGCCTCTTAACTGACTGTAGCTACAATATTAAGGTTGACAAAGCTTTCTCAATCATTAACACAGTTCTATATAATTTGCCTCAAACCGTTGTATTACATCTATTCTACATAATGAAAACATTGACTCAATAAGACCGAACTTATGTAAACAAAATGAAATATACCTAACTTCTTTGTTTACATTAGCCCATAATACAATCATATCCCTAAGTGCTTTCCAGTTATTCTTGTTCTCTTCTTCAAACTTACCACTGATCATCATTCTTTAAATTGATACACTCTATTAATCTTCTTACAGTGAATTGTCTTTCATTGTTATCTATGATCAATTACGTTTAGTAGTTAAAGAACTAAACGACGCTTTATTAACTAATTTCAGTTTATAACTTTAACATACTCAATTACATTGGTTACATAACTACCTGTCTACCCTATGACATCATCACTTAATTGTAACATGATAGTTAATGCGTGATAAATGTAGAGCTTAAGTGAAATGACCTTAGAGTCTTTTAGTGTGAAGTTAAGATACACGACTGCTGAGATAAATATTGTAGAGGTGTAGATTATCCCTTGAACTTGTCAATTCTTGAATTATACACTTCTTCGCTTGTGTATGTTCAAGTTGTGAGTGAACTCTATTCTTCCAATCTGTTTAAATCGTAGGCGTACTATGCACTTATGATTCCAAGATCACTTCCTCTAGTTACTGACGGAATACATTTGAATAACTCCGGTTCCTCCCAGCTTACAGAAGCATGTTGGATTATTTACGCTCCAAAATGCATTATTACCAAATTATTCGTATCTACTTCCTTATTTACATGAGCGTGGAGATTTATATCTAGCTGGACCTAATACAACTACGATCCAACATCTATAGTTTCCATAGCAGACGTAGTTTTCTGGTCGTTAATGATAGCTATTTCTACAGTGTAACACTGATCTTGCGTCTAGAACGGACAAAGCTTACAATTTGAGCAACATAAATAGTATAGTTACTAAGTGTTGAACAAGTGTAGTGCAATAGTAACGAGTCCTGATATCACGATGAATAGACTTAATAGATTGTAACTCCAATCCCTCACCCCGTTGTAACACTAAGTAGGGATTTACCGAAAATAGTTGACTGCCCAAATATTCTTGACTTTTGAATACTAAATGGAGATCTTTAAATAATGTAAGTAATTGATCGACTCCAACAAATTCTCTTCACAATATTCAACTACTTACTTACTTGCTTACTTACTTATGTTACCGCTCACAGAGGAGCATAGTCCGCTCAACAGTATTCTCCATTGAACTCTCTCGTCAGCAATCCTTTCCAGCTGCTTTCAGTTGCTGTTCATCCTTTTAATATCTGCTTCCGATTCTCGACGCAGTGTGTTCTTTGGACAATTTTCAATTCTGTCTCCATAATAACCTTATATTCTCACATATAAAACGCTTTTTTGTAATCAAATTATTGTTCGAAATGTGAATTTGATATCACGAATGCCACTGTGTTTAACATCCATTGTAAACCAGGAATTATAACTTCTAAACAACTCTCCATTCCTAGTATGGAATTCTGTGGCAGTACACAGCCACCACCCTACATGGAGGTGTAACCCGAAATTTCAGGTCTCGTGGTGAATGCCTAATCATCAGACCTTTGTTCCGGTATCTAGCTACTGATATATCCAAATTCAGGAAATTTGTAACATGTTTGCACGGCATCATTCATTGGCTTACTGTCAGCTCACCTGTTGTTAGCAACAAGACGTCATTACTTGAGCTCAATTTAGAAGACCTGGTCAGTGGAGTGCAACTGTGTCGGGTGTACGGTTGTGACTCACCGAAGGCATTAAATTTCGTCGCTCAAAAACGTCACGAATTGAATAAAATTAGACATATTAACCAATGAATTCTGTATGGCTAAGTGTTCGCCACAAATGCAGCAGGTCTTGTGCTTCAATTACTCTTAGGATCGTGAATGTTTACTTCTAAAGAGTCCAGTATATGAACTAACTGTCAATCGATTACCAGATTTTATTTTTCATTAGTTGTCTAAACATTCAACAATTCACGAATCCCGCTTACTATGCTTGTAACAAATTACAAAAATATGTATCACACAGTAGTTATTTCATTGTATTGTTAAAATTTATAGTTATTATTGTTGAAATGACCTCGAAAGATGAGCCAATGGAACCTCTTGTGATACACCTATGACTTAATAGACATGAAAAACGGTGAATCATTAGTATTCTGCCTCAGCAACCAAATTCTACTTCAGAGGTATAGATATAGAGAACAATCACTAACGAATGAAAGCCAATACTAAGTTGTTTATTAAATGAAAACAATGGTTTTTATATACCATATACTGGACCAAACAATAACAGGAAATATAAAATACATTAAAGACTAGACGGGAGGGAATACAATTGTGTACAGAACTCGGGATAATGAAGTCATAATAGGTTTATAATAACTCGAGAAGGTAAAAGATAGCTTGTAATTTGGGCAATACGTACGGCGTAGTTACTAAATGCTCAACAAGTGTAATGTAACAGTAGGCCTCCTGATATCACGAAAAACAGGCTCGACAGATTGTGATTTAGAATCTTTGTGATATAACTATCTAAGATCATCCAACAATTGATTTGATAAACTAACTTAAGAAGTAAATATAAAATGTATTAATTTCCTGCAAGGCGTACAACTGATAACCGCCAAACATCAAATACACTATGGAGCACGAAAAGAATAATACCTTCGAATTCCTAGATCTAGAAATTTCACAGAGATAATGGAATTGGCTAAAGATTTATATTGCACAAAGATACATGGAATGAACATTATCTTCATTTTTTATAGCTTTTGTACAATTAACTATCAACGTGGTATAGTGAAGTCACTCCGTTATAGAGTTAAACGACTGTGCACTACTGATAAACTTGAAGATGAAATTACAATCATCAAAAGAATGTCTTCGAAAACATGGATACCCAGAATTTGAAACTAAAATCCCTGAAAAGAAAAGGGTAATCATCTAGTCAATGTTTAAAGGAGACCAAAGCGCTAAACAATTCAATCAAAGACTTAAAACGACCGTCAGACAAACATTCCCTGCTGCCAAACTATGAACACTCCTCAAAACAGGATGTTTAATAAATCAAAAAAACAGTCGGCAAATATCCGTCTCATGCCACTTGTAGCTGCATTCACCAGTTCAAATATACTTGTAAAAGCAGGTATATTGGAAGGACAGAAAGACGGGTTATTGAACATATCCTGTAAACCTCATATTTAAAAGGAGCAAACACTTTTAGAAGATTAATCACACGTCATTTGGTAGACCTGAGAAATGAGGCAGATAAAACAGATAGACTTGAAATTAAAATTTGTTGAAGCTACCGCAATTAGATTGAAACGTGACCATTGTGTTTTAAAGGAATCAGTAGTTAATCTTCAGTTACCCTGGTAACATTAGATTGATGACCCAGTTTTCTTCTCCGACTACGGAAGACAGGAAGTCGGTGAGTTATATTCCTACATCTATTTTTTCATCATATAGTCATGACAATAGCGTATTCATCATTATATAGTCGTACATTTGCAACTATTCATTAGAACTCTCATTATTACGTCACCTGTTGGATTAAGTTTTAAACCTTTTTTGCGAATTACGTCATTCAACTCCACTACCTAAATAATCTAATGTTATCTGTTAAACATTTCAACTAATCTAATCACCATGTGTATTCTTATTTTGAGTTATCTAACATCAATTACATACATGTAGCTGAGGAGATTGAATACAGCGAAATATCTATTGAATACAAATTGACCTGCAAATGTTGTCGTCCTTGCATTATTTAGATGAGCATAGGCCGCCGACAAGCATTATCAAACCAATTCTGTCCTGACCTTTCCTTTCCAGCTCTTCCCAAGTGCTCTTCACTCACTTCATGTCTGTCTCTGATTCCCGACTCAATGTGTCCCTGGGTCTTCCTCTTTGTCTTTGACCTTGATAATTCCATGTTAGTGATTGCCTTGTGACACAGTTTGATGATTTCCTCAATGTGTGTCCTATACACCCCCCCAGCGTCTTTTCCTGATTTCTTCCTCAGCTGCATCCGAAGTATCTTCCACAGACAGTTGTTTACAAATACTTGTATCTTTTGAATGATGCTTTTCGTAGTTCGCCATACAAGTTCCAGCTCCATACAACCGAACTGTCTTCACATTTGTATTGAGAAATTCGACTTTAATATTGACTGACAGTTGGTTTGAGTTACAGATGTTTTAGAGTTGTAGAAATGCAGCCCTTGCCTTTCCAATCCGCGTCTTCATATCTGAATCACATAAGACCCTCGTCATTTATTGATGATGCTGCCCAAGCATGTAAAGGTTACTATGTATTCCAGAATTTCCCCGTCAAGTGTAATTGGGTTAGTGTTCACTGTTTTATTTCGAAGGATCTTGCTTTTTTCTTTGTGTATGTTGAGGCTTCCGCTGCCATAGCTGTTGCAATATTGTTCGTCTTCATGTGCGTTTGTTGCTGTGTGTGGGATATCAGGACTAGGTCATTTGCAAAGTCCAAGTCATCTAGTTGCATCCATGTTGTCCATTGTATTCCGCGATTGCCTTGAGATGTTGCAGTCAACCACCAAAAGATTAAGAAACAGTAAGTGTAAGCAGCCTTGTCTAACACCGGTCTTCACTTTGAATGAGTCTGTGAGCTGATCTCCAAGCACGATTTTACAGTGTAGCCCGTCCTAAGAATTCTGTATGATGTTGGCTATCTTTTCGAGTAAGCCGCCTAGATCCCCCTTGGTTTACTGCTGTTCCCAAGCCTGGATAAAGGAGGAGGGTTGGGCATTTTGTTTAACAACTCCATCCCATAAAACAACAACCTTACTAAAAAAGCGCTAATTAGATGTAACTATAACTATTACTATCATTACTATTATTGTTATTATTATCATTACTCTCAAACTGATGAATAAGGAACAAAAAATTGATTTCCGGCTGTACGTACATTATTGTTATTGAACGTACATTCCCCTCGTAATTCGAAGTAGTTTCAACCAACCAGTTAACAGTAATAATTAACCAATAAAAATTGTCACTACTTATCCACCAATAGGAGTACAGTTTAATTTAAGGTCAAATTTTCAGGAAATGAAAACATTTAAATTGGTATTTTAGTAACGCCTTGATTTCTAAATATTCATTTTGAGTAATTTACATAATGAGTAGAAGATCTTCAACATTTTCAAAAATACCTCCAACTGGTTCAAGATCTGTGTTAATTGCAATTGATGGATCAGAACATTCAAAGAAAGCATTTGATTATTATGTTAATTGGTTACATCGACCAGATGATTCAGTTACAATATATCATGCTGTAGAACCAGTCAGATTGCCAATATTATCATTATCAAATCCAATTGGTATACCAAGTAATGAATGGTCAAATATTGTCGAGGCTAATGTAAAACGTGTACGTGAATTAGAAAATGATTATAGTGCAGAATGTTTACGTCATAATTTAATTTATCAATTTCTTTATGAATCTGTTGAACATATTGGTGCATCAATTATACAACAAATTGAAAAATATGAAGTACGTTTAATAGTTATTGGTAGTCGTGGTCTTGGCGCTATAAAACGTACAATAATGGGTAGTGTTAGTGATTATGTTGTACATCATGCAAATACAGCTGTATGTGTTGTACCAAGTATAGATGAAGGAGAATGTACATCATAAGTGATTCATTGAATTACTTGTTTACTTAGTTTTACTTTTACACTCAGATTAATATTTATGTATATGATATGTTCATTTCATAATGATTTTATATACTTCTTATTTGGTGCTTCTTCTTCTTCTCATCTTATTAGTAGTATTTGTTAAGTTTATTTCAATAGAATGAACTAATCAGTAGTTGCTATGCTGTTCATTGTGTAATGCTTTGATTTGTCATATCTCTATGCACTATGCATTATAATATTGAAATAATGTCTTCTTTTTTATAAGGTAATATTGTTTTACAAAATATAAATGACATTATCATGAACATATTAGTGTGTAGCATAGTTGATATTTTAGGCTGGATAATTCAACTATGGGCAAGAGATGGGCCAGCTTGGTGTATATAAACGTATTAAAAGAATGTTCTGTAAACATGCATCAATCCAAGTTTACAAACTTCATCAGCTCATTAAGATGGTTTACTTAGTAGGAGTAGTAATTACCACAGTGATAATCATAATAATAAGAAAGGTGATGACGTATAGAATATGATATAGGGAGAAGGAGTTAGCTAGTAGGACGAAAAGTACAAAGCGGTTTTATTCACCATTTAAAGGATCAGGAAGAGTAAATGGACCTGTGACAGGTTCTGAACAATGTCACCCAGAGTCTCCAATTACATGGACCCCAAACAAATAATCTGCAACTACCAACATGACTAAAACTAACAGTAACTAACTTTCTTCCATCCTACCTCACTACTAGTCGACATCAACGTACTTAATGCGTACCAATGCCTCAGTTGATAAAGATTCACAACCTTATCAATTGGTTTACCACTTTAGCCCCAATACTCTTCGTCTAACCTCATTATTATTTACTCAACGGTTCTAAGGAACACAAGCGGTGTTTTGAACACACTAATGGTTAAATACCAATAACCTGTGGATGCCATATCACAATTCACATTCCTACGGTCAAACAGGACCAACTGTTGAGCAGTATGCTCATCATTTAATTAATAGACGGATCTCTCACCTACGCCATGGGTAGCATATATTAACAAAAACAAAATGACTTATTCCAGTCCTTGCTGAGATTTAGTCAGACATCAACTCTTTAGTGCCGATGATAGACGCTATGGCTAGGTCAATATGATTGAGTTGTGTAATATGTAAAATTAGTCATTGCCTACATTCGTTAGAGGTATTTGCTGGCAAAGGAAGAGGGGAATTAGGTTAGGCCAAATAGAGATATGTTCTAACGGCACACGGAACATTAAAGCTCAATCTCAGGGTCCTATTTTTGGTGATAATGGAATGTGTACTTCTAAACCGTAAATGTGATAGTTGTGTTTCTTAAACTGCAAGATTTCCAGAAATTCAATAACTACTAACATATCTTGTTTAGGGTTAGATTGTGGATTGTAAGCGGAATCCAGGACGAGTGTTTTGCCCTGTTTTGGACTCACCAGCTAGATATGCCTGGATATGTCGAGGTAACGCGCTCACGATGTACTCATAGTAACGGGAACTGATCAGTTTTAATCCATGACAGATCAACGGAAAGGCCCAAATACTTTCTAATTATACCATCATATCTGTTACTCTCCTCAAGTAGGCCTAATTTTACTATGATTCTGTCATCTCGTTTTTCTCTACACAACTCTCTTAGTTCAGCCTTTAGTGTGTTTTGTATTTTGGTAATGCTATACTGCCTAACAAACACATATACATGGTTACTTTCGTTTCATCCGACCACACTACCAAGAACCAAATCCATTACATCTTCATCAACAAGAAGTTCAGAAAGATCATAAATGACGTGAGGAAGAAGAGAAGAGCTGATATAGCTTCACATTGCCACCTGGTAGTGGCAATAATAAAACCATATTAAAAGTAACACTGAATAACTGCAGCTACTGCACTACAAAAGTTTAATGTGGCCCTTTATTATGATACTGAATAACCCAAATATGTGAAAGACCTATCAATCTCAGTAGAGAAAGTTATGAGATTCGGAAGCATGAGATTCCTATGCGATACAGAGAAGAAGCTAGTTGATAAGTACAGTAAACTGGAATGACCAACCAAGGAAAAGGAGGTTAAACCAATTACTAAAACCCAAGAACAATGAAACAGGCGGTTGGAAAGCTTTGAAGAACTGCTGAATAGACCAACTCCACCGAACTCATCAGTCATCGAAGTATCTACGGATCACACCAAAAATATCTATCCACCATCAATGTGAACAATCAAAATGGCCATCTAACAAATGAAGAGTGACAAACCACTTGTGTCAGACAACATACCAACCAAGCAAAGCACTGAAGTTAGATACAAAAGTAACTACAAAGATGTTTTACATCCTCTTCAGAAAGATTTGGGGGTAAGAACAAATTCCAACAGACTGGAAAAAGATCATTTCTTTAGGATGCCAAAGAAAGATCTTAGGGAGTGGGAAAACTACAGAGTCATTACTTTACTTTCAGCACCAGGAAAAGTTTTCAACCGAGTGTTATTAAACCGGATTAAAGATCTAGTCAACGCCTAACTTCGAGATCAACAGGTTGGATTTGGTCGTATGCCGCCCAAATCGCGGCACCAACTAATTGAATGGAATTCATCACTTCACATGAACCCTCTTGACTATGAGAAAGCATTTGTAAGTGTAAATAAGAGAATACTATGGAGTCATCATCAACACTACGGTGTACCTGAGAAGATAGTCAATATCGTAGAGGGTAGTTCATAGATTCACTCTAAGTGAAGACCAGTGTCAGACAAGACTGTTTACTCTCACCGTTCTCTCTGTCTTTCTTCTAGTAGTTGACTGGATTATGAAAACTTCAACATCTCAAGGTAAGTACAGAATAGAGAGTACAGTCTGGGTGCAACTAAACAACTTTGAGTTCGCAGATGACCAAACTAGCTCTTCTATCCCACACATATCAACAAATGTAGGTGGAGATGAACAATGTAGCAGTGGCCTTTTCAGCCAGCAGTAGGTCTCAACATACACAAAAGGAAAAGCACGATCCTTGGATACAACACATCGATCACTAACCTAATTGAACTTGACATGGAGGGCCTGAAGGGTTTAGAACTGTTTACATACCTGGGCAGTGTCATCGATAAGCAAGTGGGATTTAATCTGTGACAGATGTGAAGGCACGGATCGACAAGAAAAGGTAAGGACAGCATTTCCACAGTTAAAATATATCTAAAACTCAGACTGATAGTCAACCAACATCAAAGTCGGAACTCGCAATACAAACGTTAAAAACTTCAAATGCATAAAGCTGAGACTTAAATACAAAACTAAGAAAAGAATCATCCAAAAGATGCAAGTATTTATAAACAGCTATCTGCCCAAGATACTTCGGATCGATTGACCAGATACCATCAGCAACAACCTTCTGTGGCAGAGAACAAGCCAACAAACTTGCAGCCGAGGAAGAAACTAGGAAAAGACGCTGGGGGTGTTTAGGATACACATTGACGGGACCATCAAACTGCGCGACAGAATAAGTCATAACTTGGGATCCCCAAGGCGAAGGGAGAAGATTGAGATTAAAGAACATATCGCTTAGGGAATAGGAGACAGATGTGAAAAGAATGATAATTAAGGATAATTTGAAGACAGATTTGAGGATATGCTGATCAGTGGCCTATGATCCATGTGGGGAGTAACAGGCATTGACTTATTGAGTGTGTTTTGTGTTGTCTCATACGTTGCAGTTGGTCATCTGATATATATGCATATATTAGGCTGTTGTTACTCAATAAATGATTTAATGTGATTTCGTACTTGATTCGCTATTCGTCGATATCTCACCCCACCATTGAAGTGTTTCGACTACTTTAATGTTGTGTCAATCAATAAGCGTTGATTCACTTCTGGTTGTAGTTTGTAATGCAAGTTCATTGGCTTATACAACAACGGCCACATATTAAAGTTGTATGTCCATTAGTAAGTGCTCCTTTATCTGTCCGCAAGTCAACATCTTCAAAATTGTAACAACGTTACACCACTAAACCATAACAGATATCTATCTATGGAATCATACTACTTGTTTGAAGTTCGTATGATAATCATGATCAATGGTTGAAGACGTTGATTGATATTGCTTTGGAGTGGTTATACTATTGAAGATGCACTCCTGTTTTACCATATTTTAGATCTTATATTCCAACATATACAAAATTTTATTTCATCTCAGTGTTCAAACAATATCACTATCACATCAAATATGGTTATTTCGATTTATTTGCTAGATATCTTGTTGGTAAAGTGAACTGACCTCTTGTATATTTATCTCATGGTGTATATTAACACTGATTGATTAACTAACTAACTAACTAACTAGAAGGTCTAGAATTTCAACTATCAATGAAGTTTAAAACAATTTGTCCCTTTGATGAATTTTAATAATACAATAAGAAGACGAAGTTAATCAAAGCTAATGTGATGTGCATATTTACGTAATACATTTCGACCTATTCGATCACACATACACTACTTGTTAAGGCATTTCTATATGAAAAATAAAATTCCACTAGACAATTAAGAGTAGAAGCTAAGTAAACAAAGATAATAAAGAGAACAATGTAAGTTACATTCTACCAAGGTGGGTTGAGAAAGAAAAAGTACAAATTGTTTTCTGAACATACAACGAGGGTTTCAACTTCCGTATAGTTAAGACTTCAACAAACCTCAATATATACGTCATAAGGTGCTTTTATACAACACCACAAAACATGATTTCATATCAATTATGTGACCTGTCTCAACTAAGTGTTTAGCGATAGACGATGAAGGTTGTTTATCCTGTACTTTTATTTCTCCTTTCGAGTCCATTTGTTTTTGGAGCCATTTAAATATGTGTTCAGCTATCCTTACATGCTGATCACAATGTATGTATGTATGTCCACACACACACACACACACACAATGGAATGTGATGCATTCGTTTAGATGCTGCTTAGTTTTGTTGCAAATCAACACACCCTACACTTTTCTATTACAACTACTTTAGTAGCATTAAATGTTCTGTTAACAAACAACTGACTGAAGACTTTGATTTAACACAAGACTATTTGAGTCACCTCTGAAGGGTAATGTCATATAGACTGATGTTTTAGGTGATAGAAATACAGTAGGTTTCATCATACTGTAACATTTCCATCGATTTATGAACTTCTTTAGATATCCATTCAGCATTAACGTTTCTGTCAGCAGATTTGCATTTTCCTCAATAGTATCGCAAGTTCAAATACAATTGATCCTATTAAATAAAGCATTTACTAGACCTCTTTTATACTGTCCCGAACAATAACTATGAAACTTCATATACTGCACAGTCCATGTAGATTTTATGTAGACAGAACGTTTGATTGAGTCATCATCCCTCTGATTGATTAATATATCCAGGAAATGAAGTTGGTTATTATTCTCCTCCTCTTTGCAGGATAAACTTACATGATTTTGAATGGTATTAAGTAAACTATTTACTACGTCCATTTTCATACAAACATCATCAGCATACTGCCCATAAACGTGCATCTCTTCTAATGAGTCTCTGGCTAGGTTTTCCACATGTGCCATGTAGACATCGTCTAAGAATGGTCCTAAAGTGCTATCCATCACGACTTTGTTAATTTGTCGGAATCATTCACCCTCAAATGTGAATTGTACTTTGTCTGTACTTTAGCTATCCGGAAGTTCAAACCCTCCTTGTATGTTCAGAAAATAATTTGTACTTTCTCTTTCTCAACCTACCTTGATAGAGTGTGATTCACAGTTTTCTCTTTTTTATTATCTTTGTTTACTTACTCTTAATTGTTTGGCGACCTTTATTTTTCACATAGAAATGTCTTAACAAGTAGTGTATTTGTGATCAGATTGTTCGAAATGTGTTGCATAAATATACACATCACATTAGCTCTGATTAACTTCGTCTTCTTATTGTATTATCAAAATTTATCATTGAAGTGTTGATTGTAAAATTTCTGTTTGAAATTATGATGTATCAACTAGGTGAATTGGGTTGATGCTCTCCTTCACTATTGACCAATACTTACCATGTCATACAAGATTCTGTGATAAATGTAAATCACACTATTCTGTAATGACTGGTGAACTTCAAACTTGTTTGGAAGGTAACAGTTATCATTGATGACAGTGGATGATCGTTACGCGACATGTTACGAATTGATGGAAGTTGGAATCCTATCTTCGGATGCCAGTTCAGTGGTACAGAAAGTTAGGTGACCGCCAACCTGAAGCTTTCTGAGTCGGTATCTATGGTTCGCACTTTTAAAGAATCTCATACTGGAATGAAACAGCTGTACATCCCACCCTGGTTTTCAATAGTACTTTATCAACATCAATCTGTGATGAATTCAATTAACTACAGCCTAATAGCAATCTCTACAAACCACTTCAATTCAACTAGAAGAATATTTTTTTGGTATGAGGGGTTTGTAGAGACTACTGTGCTTACTGGTAACTTGGTTCGAAAAATATTCCTAAAGTTCAACTGGAAATTTTGTGATTCATAGAGTTCAACCGAGTTTATATGTAAGTTAAACGTCACTGTCATATTGTATACATACTATTAGGAGCTTCTAAATTACTTAGACATTCACTGAAAGACTTGTACATCTTATGTTCAATTCCTTGAAGGGATCTTTTACTGTCCGTTTATTACAAACAGTCAATTGTTCCATAATAATCAACAGTACACAATATTCTTCTATCATCATTTACTGTAAACAATTCAATGGTAACATGATTGTTACCTTCTATAATGCACTAATTAACATAATTGATGCCTTATAGACATTTACTATCTTTCCTTCTCTAATACATGCATTTACATACACAGAAATCATATTAATCAGATACCCAAGGTTTATGTATAAGGATACATTATTATTATTGATTGATTGATTGATGATAATAGAATAATAGTAAAGGTTAATGATGATGTTGATTCTTGTTCTATCGCTTCATTGTATGCTACAGTTACAGACAGATTGGAATACAATTTATATTCGATTGATTTTCATGCATAACAACTAGTTATTTATTTCTGTTGCTATGGTTCCTATTGAATGTAGTAGATCAAACTCCATAGATTACATTCGACGCTAACATTGTATAAATGCATTGAATGAATACTTTAGAATAAATATATACGTTGAAGGAATATCACGACAGTTGAATGTGAAGGTGACAGAACATATACTTTGCTTAGGCCACTTTCCTGTATCCTCTGAAGATCTAACAAAACTAGAAAATAAGCTGGCAATAGCATTACATTCAATAGAAACAGGGCACAGCAACAATTAAAATCCTTCAAAAAGGTTTTCATTCTCAGAAATAAAGATTAACAAATTAATCCCTACATATATTAGCAAATTCCAGTAGTATAAACCGATGAGATGGAATACTGTTAGCTGTATCATGGCAACTAACTGTTCCAAAAAGTGAATTTAAACGTTATCTACTACTCCAACTTCCAACACGTTCCAACGTTCTGTTTAATATTATTTAATCTAATTACGTAATTCAACATGTTACCACTTGTAAGTATACATTTATCCTTTGATCCATGATCATCACTACATCCATTTACTCTTATACTCAGATTTACATGATATCTGCCATGACAGCAAGTGAATCTTCAGATTGTCTATCCCTTTCTGTGAATATATCTCAGAACTGTATATGTACACAAATGATTGCAACATGTAACTACACACAACATTCATGCCGTCCTTCAACAATAATAATGAAAACATTGCCATTTATACATGAAACAACAGTGAGGACCGAAGAAACTTCTTTTCAAATAGATTTTCATTAAAGCTCATCGACGAAACTAGATGACTTGGACTTTGCAGATGACCTACCTCTTCTTTCTCACACACATCATCAAATGCAGAAGAAGACCAACAATATAGCACCAGCCTCAGCAGCAGTAGGCCTCAACATACACAAAGGGAAAAGCAAGATCCTCCGATACAAAACAGCAAACACTAACCCAATTACACTTGACAGAGAAATTCTGGAAGACGTTGAAACCTTTACATATTTGGGCAGCATCATCGACAAACAAGGAGGGTCTGATTCGGATGTGAAGGCGCGGATTTGTAAGGCAAGGGCAGCATTTCTACAACTGAAAAACATCTGGAACTCAAACCAACTGTCAGTCAATATAAAAGTCAACATTTTCAACACAAATGTGAAGATAGTCCTGTTGTATGGAGCTGAAACTTGGAGAACTACGAAAAGTATCCTACAGAAGTTACAAGTATTTATAAACAACTGTCTGCGTAGGATTCTTCGGATCTGTTGGCCAGATACCATCAACAACAACCTGTTGTGGCAGAGAACTAATCAACTTCCAGTTGAGGAAGAAATTAGGAAAAGACGCTGGAGATGGATTGGACACACACTGAGGAAACCGTCAAACTGTGTCACAAGACAAGCACTGACTTGGAATCCTAAAGGCCACAGAAACAGAGGAAGACCCAAGAACACATTGCGTCGGGAATTGGAAACAGACATGAAGAGAATGAACAGCACTTGGGAAGAGCTAGAACGGAAAGCCTAGGACAGAGTTGGCTGGAGAATGCTGGTGGGCGGTCTATGCTCCACTTGGAGTAACAGGCATTGATTGATCATCAAATCTACGTTTAGTGAAAATGTTTAAACCATCGACACAGAGGGATCGTCAAACTATTTTGAGTTTTAATTGGGTGTTGTGAAGATAGTTGATTTCGTATTTTGATATCACTAATTGGTCTGATTTAGACAGCCTCTGATCACCTGGAAGCATTGGACAGCTGTTTTGTCCTAGTATGGGACTCTTCAGCAGTGAGCATTTACGACCCCATCAGGAATCGAACCCAGGACCCTCCGGCACCGCGGTGAACTCTTTACCATTAGATCACTGAGTCTGCTCTTAACGGTTGATATTTTTACTCAGTCAACTCGTGACACGTTTGCGCACCCTCATCCTTGACATCAGTGCGTAACTGCCTCAAACCCAACACGGTTGAACTCAACTGGTCATGTTTTTACACAAAATAAATGATCTGATAGTTGAAATCAAATCAACGATATCAACAGATGTAGCATTCGTATTCACTAACACCTCCCCCCCCCCTACTAGAAACAGTAGATTTTATATGCAGCGTACTTATGCAAACAAATGTAAAAACTGAAGTTCCAGTTTTTCACTAAAAGAGTTAATCCTTATATGTACGATGAGCGTAAAATTTTAATTTAATAATGAGTTTTAAAGACAGTCAGATGGTTTGTCAATCGGATCACCATTTGGCCCACTCCTCTCAAATTTCTTTGTGTCAAAATTAGAAAATAGTCCTCTCAGAAATGAAATCGGTCAATTATCATTCTATTGTTTGTATGTCGATGATACATTAATATTTCATACAGATGAAATAGAAAAGAATGGTTTGTTGGAAAGGTTTAACAGTACTCATCCATCATTCACTTTCATATCTCATTCTTAGACATCTTATTAACTTGAAGGATAAATGGTACATTGAAAAGAGAAGTATCTATAGGAAATCGACGTCGGTTTACCAGTATACTGATTTCTGCAGTTCCATACCACAAAGAGACAAAAGGAATCTAGTGATAAGTCTAACATAACGCGTTAAATAAATATGCTCCGAGGATACTGTGAAAAAAGAATTAACCACCGTTGAAAACATGTTCAGTATGAACGCTTACCCGTTGAAATGTACAAATAAACATATGATGCCCACAAAAACGAAATCGTAAAACGTAACTGTTTATTTTTCTCAAGTTACAACTCTTAGATAACAACATTAGTGAAATCACGATGCAACGAATTAGAACAGTGTTACAAAAGACGTTTACCGCAGCCAAACTGAATAACATATTCTACAACCACCTTATCATAAGAAAAGGAACTAAAGACAGACTACTCCTGTGTAGCACACGATTCAGTAAGTCCGTCATAGAATTTCAGGACATCACTCAAGATGGCTAAGTAAAAGTCAATCACAGAAAATAAACAGCTCTATACTTGCACATTTGGTTAATACAGAACGTCAAGTAAACGTCAAGAGTGCTTTTAAAATCATCTATCGAGTCCAACCTAATCTACCATATGGTTAACGCATACGTCTTCTACATAGAGCGGAAGCCATCGGTATCCACATTCTCAAACCAAACCTGTGTGTGCATAAGAAATTTGCACAGCCTCTTTCCTTGGCCATTATAATAGCTAATCCTTGGATGGTTTACAAATGACTTATTACATTCAATTCTCTCATTATCATTATTATTATTATTATTATTATCACCATATAAAATTCTTTTCATAACTTCGAAAATTTGTCACTTCTTAATTGCCACTGGACTCTTGCACAACTGTCTTGGCCATCAGATTTCCTGTAATCACTTTATCAATTTTTTTTATCACTATACATTATGTAATCAACACTATGGCAACCAATTTGTATGGTTACCTTACCTTATTCACCTTCATGTCTTAATTGTTATAACAATTAACTAGTCATAATTGATAGCATAAACACCTTTGAATTTAGGATGGTTATTTATGTAGAGATTGGTATTTTAGTTGATTGAATGTATCGCAGATTGATGCTGACAGGGAACCACTGAAAACCAGGAAGCACTGAACAGCTGTTTTGTTCTAGTGTGGAACTCCTTATCAGTGCGCACCCTAGATTCCGCACCACGGGCTTCAGGTTGACGACGAATTCCTAACTCCCTGCACCACTAGGTCGGTATCAAATCGAAGAATTCCCACTTCCATCTTCTCGTTGATTTGTTATGGAATAAAGCTAGTCAATCTCTGTAATCCCGGTGTCAACATCAACATTATGAAGTCGGCACATCCAGGCGACTCTTCCCAAATAAGACGAAACACTAGTCTTGCATTTTGCTTGTCAGTTACAAACCAACTTAACTAATACTTAATGGTATCTGTTAAGTAGTTTTGTTCAAATGTGACTAACAGTGTAGTTCAAGATGAATGAATTATCATTTGAACATGCACATCTTTATCATTATGATGATATTCATGATGATATCAAAGTAATTCACTTTGACTTTGCATAGATCAATAGAGATTGACGGAATCCATCTGTTAGTATAAACAAACTTCTATATAAAAAAATAAAGTTATTTAATAGTCAACTTTGATATGATGATGAAAACTTCATGTGATATTCATGATTATTGATATGTGAATAGGATTAGCATAAAGTATATTGACTGTAGTACAAAACAGTTTCAACAGTGTGATACTTTATTATTCGTAAAAGTTATGTTATTTTGAGTGATTCAAGAAGGATGACTAACTTTCAGAACTATGGTTTTGTTATGATGTGAGAAAGAGAGATTTGATTAGTCGTAACGAATGTCAATGATGTGTGTCTAGTTGATAATGCAATAAATTTGGTTAGTTCAACGAGAGTAGTTAGACTGGTGTATAGACATTTTCGTTACTTCATCTTTAACGTATTGGGTGAACATTGATTCAATCACGGAGGTAATTTGTATCCTATTTACGTTAAATGTATCTTCTGTTATATCAGTGCATACGGACAATTATGAATACAAGTTGGATTGAGAAATTGTCATGATTTGTGATAGAGAAAACGTGAAGAAAATCAAAAAAAATATTTTGAAGTTTGACATTCACGTCAATCTGTAAACAATTGACACATTGAAATAGATACAATTTATTAATATATTAAGACAATTAAGAAGCAGCTACACTTTTCATCTATTTACATTGGTGGATAACTTTCTAACATCAGATACGATTGAACTCCTGGAATTCTAGTGAGAAAATGTGACCAGTGAAGTCCAACGTTGCTGGATACGAGACAGTTACTCACCGATGACAGTAAGTGAGGTAGCGCAAAATTATTGTGAATTGATAAACTTAAAAGTATCGACCGTTGGGAGTCAGCTCAGTTGTCTAGTTGCTAAGCGTTTACAGCAGAGCCAGAACATCCTCGGTTCGATCTGCCTTGTGGTAGTGGTCGTACACTGAAGAAGAACCTCATATTGGGACGAAACAGCTTTCTAGTATTCATTAGTTGTCAACGTTCATCTAATTCAAGCCGATTTGTGATATCAAATTAACTGTAATCCTGTTAGTCAGATCAATAGAATATGAAATCAAAATAAATATACCATGGATGACAGAATGGTTGTTGACAACAACTAATAAGATCAGAGGTCGATAGAACAATCAACTAGTTACTTGTGAAGACAATCTCATAGCTCACTTCAATTAGAAGTTTACACAGATGTATGTGTCCAGCATAACAATGAAGGCGTCACAGTCAAATTATTCAGCTCAGAGAATATAATATAACTAAAATATTTTCATAACATCCTTATTAGATAATACAATGAACCAAAATGCTAAGGTCATTTAATAAGTTAATTCTATTCAGTAGTATACTATGAGTTAGTAAGTAGTTTATATCATGAAGATAAGAATAAATCATAAAATGTAAAGAACAAATATCAGGTCATCTAATTATATTTCATGCTTAAACATAAACAATCTCAGTTACAATCAATTGACTATATGAATTACTTGTAAAGTATAGTTTTTGAAACCCTGTTAACTACATTCTATTCATATGAAATGATAATGAAATCTAAATGAAAGACGTGAATTGTTAATGTAAACAATTGTGAATGTACTTTTACTTAAGTATCAGATTTCAATTTGTATGTAATGAAATAGAAGGTTTAAGAAGTTATATGATTAATCTCTTGTTAAATAAATCAATTGTTGGCATAGATACTACTTTTTTCTATAGGTATTTTCGTCCAACAAAGAACGAAAATATTTACAAAACTTGGGCGACAAGTGTAGATTCTACGGACTACGAAAAATCCACAAGATGGATGTCCCATTACGACCAGTGGTAGACTACACAAACTCTCCAACATATAATCTAGGAAAAATATCTGGCTGGAGTACTTAAATCATATGATAAAGAAGCAAAATATGGAATTAAAAATGCATATGATTTTAAAAACAAGATGACAAACATACATTTAGAAGAAGATGAAGTAATGGCAAGTTTTGATGTTTACTCTTTATTCACTAATGTCCCCATTAACAATTCGTTAGACATTATAAATGAATACTTACTTACAGACAGTCTACGATGTCCTTTAAATCCTCATGAAATTATTAAATGCTTGAATTTATGCTTAAATTCTATATTGTTTAAGTTTAGAGGAGATCTCTCTAAATAAACAGAAGGTGTAGCGATGGGATCTCCTGTGTCTCCAATAGTTGCTAATTTATTTATGCATTCACTGGAAAGAAGTGCACTCTGAAAATGTGTCTATTCGCCGAAACTTTGGCTAAGATACGTAGACGACACTTTCATTGTTACGAAACGAGATGCATTAAATGAACTTTTTGAAAAGGCCAACAGTATTTCCAACAACATCAAATTCACTAGGGAAATCGAGACTATCGATCATAAATTATTCTTCCTCGACTGTCTAGTCGAAAGGAAGCAAGATAGTCGTCTTAAGATTGACATTTTTCGGAAACCAACTTAATCTGGAAAATACCTAGACTATAAATCAGCTCATCCTAAATCAACGAAAGTGACAGTTGTTGGGAACCTGATAAACAGAATCTATCAACTAGTCACAGATAATAAAGACCAAGAAACTGAATTTAACTTAGTAATGTCTAAACTAATGATGAACAACTACCGCAAGAGCTTTGTCAAGAAGATAATTAAAGAGAAACGTAATGAAAAAGGCAAACCGAAAGTCCAACCGAAAGAATGGACTGACACTGTGGTTGTGCCATACAGAAATGGAACATCTGAAGAGATTAGAAGAATTTTAAATAAACATGGCATACGTGTTTTCTTTCGAACAAACAATACACTGGGCTCTGCACTTGTAAATATCAAGGATAGAGTACCAAAATAGGAACAGATGAACTGTCTATGAGATTAAATGTAATGAATGCAATGCTATATACGTAGGAGAAACATCAAGAAAATTGAATGTAAGGGTGAAGGAACATATAATTTGTTCGAGACATATTCCCAAGTCCTCTGACGATATACAAAAACTTGGAAATAAGTCGGCAATAGCACTACATTCAATAGAATGAGGACACAGTATCAATTTTGACGGGATTAAAATCCTTCAAAAAGGTTTTAATTTCTATAAAGAAAGGTTAACATCTGAGGCCCTACACATATGGGCAAATCCGAATAATATAAACCGACGAGATGGAGTACTGTTAGCTGCACCATGGTAACTAATGATTAAAAGATGAATTCAAACATCTACTACTCCAACTTCCAACACAATTCATTTTATTGATTTATTTTAGAATTGTTTACTCCTGAGTAAACAGTTTCATCGTGTTACCAATTTGCGAATATGCACCCAACCTTTGTCTCATAATTGTCGTTACATTGATTTACTTCTACCATGATTTAATAGCAAGCCATTCTTCAGATTGTCTACCCCTCACCGTGTGCATATGATTGAAACATGAAAAACTACACACAAAGTGCACACCTCCCTTCATCCACAACAACAATTTTAACATTATTTCACTTACAGTGTCTCATATAACATGTTCATACCCTGTATACGATTCAAATTTGACCTCTTATTTACATTTATATTCGATAATTTTGACCTTGGCTATTTCCCTGAAGAAACTCGAACCAGATTGCTGAGTGAAACGTTGTAATCCTATATGTATCTGATGCGTATAATTTAATTTAATAATGAGTTTTAAAGACAGTCAGATGGTTTGTCAATCGGATCACCATTTGGCCCACTCCTCTCAAATTTCTTTGTGTCAAAATTAGAAAATAGTCCTCTCAGAAATGAAATCGGTCAATTATCATTCTATTGTTTGTATGTCGATGATACATTAATATTTCATACAGATGAAAATAGAAAAGAATGGTTTGTTGGAAAGGTTTAACAGTACTCATCCATCATTCACTTTCATATCTCATTCTTAGACATCTTATTAACTTGAAGGATAAATGGTACATTGAAAAGAGAAGTATCTATAGGAAATCGACGTCGGTTTACCAGTATACTGATTTCTGCAGTTCCATACCACAAAGAGACAAAAGGAATCTAGTGATAAGTCTAACATAACGCGTTAAATAAATATGCTCCGAGGATACTGTGAAAAAAGAATTAACCACCGTTGAAAACATGTTCAGTATGAACGCTTACCCGTTGAAATGTACAAATAAACATATGATGCCCACAAAAACGAAATCGTAAAACGTAACTGTTTATTTTTCTCAAGTTACAACTCTTAGATAACAACATTAGTGAAATCACGATGCAACGAATTAGAACAGTGTTACAAAGACGTTTACCGCAGCCAAACTGAATAACATATTCTACAACCACCTTATCATAAGAAAAGGAACTAAAGACAGACTACTCCTGTGTAGCACACGATTCAGTAAGTCCGTCATAGAATTTCAGGACATCACTCAAGATGGCTAAGTAAAAGTCAATCACAGAAAATAAACAGCTCTATACTTGCACATTTGGTTAATACAGAACGTCAAGTAAACGTCAAGAGTGCTTTTAAAATCATCTATCGAGTCCAACCTAATCTACCATATGGTTAACGCATACGTCTTCTACATAGAGCGGAAGCCATCGGTATCCACATTCTCAAACCAAACCTGTGTGTGCATAAGAAATTTGCACAGCCTCTTTCCTTGGCCATTATAATAGCTAATCCTTGGATGGTTTACAAATGACTTATTACATTCAATTCTCTCATTATCATTATTATTATTATTATTATTATCACCATATAAAATTCTTTTCATAACTTCGAAAATTTGTCACTTCTTAATTGCCACTGGACTCTTGCACAACTGTCTTGGCCATCAGATTTCCTGTAATCACTTTATCAATTTTTTTTATCACTATACATTATGTAATCAACACTATGGCAACCAATTTGTATGGTTACCTTACCTTATTCACCTTCATGTCTTAATTGTTATAACAATTAACTAGTCATAATTGATAGCATAAACACCTTTGAATTTAGGATGGTTATTTATGTAGAGATTGGTATTTTAGTTGATTGAATGTATCGCAGATTGATGCTGACAGGGAACCACTGAAAACCAGGAAGCACTGAACAGCTGTTTTGTTCTAGTGTGGAACTCCTTATCAGTGCGCACCCTAGATTCCGCACCACGGGCTTCAGGTTGACGACGAATTCCTAACTCCCTGCACCACTAGGTCGGTATCAAATCGAAGAATTCCCACTTCCATCTTCTCGTTGATTTGTTATGGAATAAAGCTAGTCAATCTCTGTAATCCCGGTGTCAACATCAACATTATGAAGTCGGCACATCCAGGCGACTCTTCCCAAATAAGACGAAACACTAGTCTTGCATTTTGCTTGTCAGTTACAAACCAACTTAACTAATACTTAATGGTATCTGTTAAGTAGTTTTGTTCAAATGTGACTAACAGTGTAGTTCAAGATGAATGAATTATCATTTGAACATGCACATCTTTATCATTATGATGATATTCATGATGATATCAAAGTAATTCACTTTGACTTTGCATAGATCAATAGAGATTGACGGAATCCATCTGTTAGTATAAACAAACTTCTATATAAAAAAATAAAGTTATTTAATAGTCAACTTTGATATGATGATGAAAACTTCATGTGATATTCATGATTATTGATATGTGAATAGGATTAGCATAAAGTATATTGACTGTAGTACAAAACAGTTTCAACAGTGTGATACTTTATTATTCGTAAAAGTTATGTTATTTTGAGTGATTCAAGAAGGATGACTAACTTTCAGAACTATGGTTTTGTTATGATGTGAGAAAGAGAGATTTGATTAGTCGTAACGAATGTCAATGATGTGTGTCTAGTTGATAATGCAATAAATTTGGTTAGTTCAACGAGAGTAGTTAGACTGGTGTATAGACATTTTCGTTACTTCATCTTTAACGTATTGGGTGAACATTGATTCAATCACGGAGGTAATTTGTATCCTATTTACGTTAAATGTATCTTCTGTTATATCAGTGCATACGGACAATTATGAATACAAGTTGGATTGAGAAATTGTCATGATTTGTGATAGAGAAAACGTGAAGAAAATCAAAAAAAATATTTTGAAGTTTGACATTCACGTCAATCTGTAAACAATTGACACATTGAAATAGATACAATTTATTAATATATTAAGACAATTAAGAAGCAGCTACACTTTTCATCTATTTACATTGGTGGATAACTTTCTAACATCAGATACGATTGAACTCCTGGAATTCTAGTGAGAAAATGTGACCAGTGAAGTCCAACGTTGCTGGATACGAGACAGTTACTCACCGATGACAGTAAGTGAGGTAGCGCAAAATTATTGTGAATTGATAAACTTAAAAGTATCGACCGTTGGGAGTCAGCTCAGTTGTCTAGTTGCTAAGCGTTTACAGCAGAGCCAGAACATCCTCGGTTCGATCTGCCTTGTGGTAGTGGTCGTACACTGAAGAAGAACCTCATATTGGGACGAAACAGCTTTCTAGTATTCATTAGTTGTCAACGTTCATCTAATTCAAGCCGATTTGTGATATCAAATTAACTGTAATCCTGTTAGTCAGATCAATAGAATATGAAATCAAAATAAATATACCATGGATGACAGAATGGTTGTTGACAACAACTAATAAGATCAGAGGTCGATAGAACAATCAACTAGTTACTTGTGAAGACAATCTCATAGCTCACTTCAATTAGAAGTTTACACAGATGTATGTGTCCAGCATAACAATGAAGGCGTCACAGTCAAATTATTCAGCTCAGAGAATATAATATAACTAAAATATTTTCATAACATCCTTATTAGATAATACAATGAACCAAAATGCTAAGGTCATTTAATAAGTTAATTCTATTCAGTAGTATACTATGAGTTAGTAAGTAGTTTATATCATGAAGATAAGAATAAATCATAAAATGTAAAGAACAAATATCAGGTCATCTAATTATATTTCATGCTTAAACATAAACAATCTCAGTTACAATCAATTGACTATATGAATTACTTGTAAAGTATAGTTTTTGAAACCCTGTTAACTACATTCTATTCATATGAAATGATAATGAAATCTAAATGAAAGACGTGAATTGTTAATGTAAACAATTGTGAATGTACTTTTACTTAAGTATCAGATTTCAATTTGTATGTAATGAAATAGAAGGTTTAAGAAGTTATATGATTAATCTCTTGTTAAATAAATCAATTGTTGGCATAGATACTACTTTTTTCTATAGGTATTTTCGTCCAACAAAGAACGAAAATATTTACAAAACTTGGGCGACAAGTGTAGATTCTACGGACTACGAAAAATCCACAAGATGGATGTCCCATTACGACCAGTGGTAGACTACACAAACTCTCCAACATATAATCTAGGAAAAATATCTGGCTGGAGTACTTAAATCATATGATAAAGAAGCAAAATATGGAATTAAAAATGCATATGATTTTAAAAACAAGATGACAAACATACATTTAGAAGAAGATGAAGTAATGGCAAGTTTTGATGTTTACTCTTTATTCACTAATGTCCCCATTAACAATTCGTTAGACATTATAAATGAATACTTACTTACAGACAGTCTACGATGTCCTTTAAATCCTCATGAAATTATTAAATGCTTGAATTTATGCTTAAATTCTATATTGTTTAAGTTTAGAGGAGATCTCTCTAAATAAACAGAAGGTGTAGCGATGGGATCTCCTGTGTCTCCAATAGTTGCTAATTTATTTATGCATTCACTGGAAAGAAGTGCACTCTGAAAATGTGTCTATTCGCCGAAACTTTGGCTAAGATACGTAGACGACACTTTCATTGTTACGAAACGAGATGCATTAAATGAACTTTTTGAAAAGGCCAACAGTATTTCCAACAACATCAAATTCACTAGGGAAATCGAGACTATCGATCATAAATTATTCTTCCTCGACTGTCTAGTCGAAAGGAAGCAAGATAGTCGTCTTAAGATTGACATTTTTCGGAAACCAACTTAATCTGGAAAATACCTAGACTATAAATCAGCTCATCCTAAATCAACGAAAGTGACAGTTGTTGGGAACCTGATAAACAGAATCTATCAACTAGTCACAGATAATAAAGACCAAGAAACTGAATTTAACTTAGTAATGTCTAAACTAATGATGAACAACTACCGCAAGAGCTTTGTCAAGAAGATAATTAAAGAGAAACGTAATGAAAAAGGCAAACCGAAAGTCCAACCGAAAGAATGGACTGACACTGTGGTTGTGCCATACAGAAATGGAACATCTGAAGAGATTAGAAGAATTTTAAATAAACATGGCATACGTGTTTTCTTTCGAACAAACAATACACTGGGCTCTGCACTTGTAAATATCAAGGATAGAGTACCAAAATAGGAACAGATGAACTGTCTATGAGATTAAATGTAATGAATGCAATGCTATATACGTAGGAGAAACATCAAGAAAATTGAATGTAAGGGTGAAGGAACATATAATTTGTTCGAGACATATTCCCAAGTCCTCTGACGATATACAAAAACTTGGAAATAAGTCGGCAATAGCACTACATTCAATAGAATGAGGACACAGTATCAATTTTGACGGGATTAAAATCCTTCAAAAAGGTTTTAATTTCTATAAAGAAAGGTTAACATCTGAGGCCCTACACATATGGGCAAATCCGAATAATATAAACCGACGAGATGGAGTACTGTTAGCTGCACCATGGTAACTAATGATTAAAAGATGAATTCAAACATCTACTACTCCAACTTCCAACACAATTCATTTTATTGATTTATTTTAGAATTGTTTACTCCTGAGTAAACAGTTTCATCGTGTTACCAATTTGCGAATATGCACCCAACCTTTGTCTCATAATTGTCGTTACATTGATTTACTTCTACCATGATTTAATAGCAAGCCATTCTTCAGATTGTCTACCCCTCACCGTGTGCATATGATTGAAACATGAAAAACTACACACAAAGTGCACACCTCCCTTCATCCACAACAACAATTTTAACATTATTTCACTTACAGTGTCTCATATAACATGTTCATACCCTGTATACGATTCAAATTTGACCTCTTATTTACATTTATATTCGATAATTTTGACCTTGGCTATTTCCCTGAAGAAACTCGAACCAGATTGCTGAGTGAAACGTTGGAATTTTTCTTTAATTTTATCCGCTGAGATTATTTACAAATACATTCTAGTCATAGATACCACTTTTTTCAAGTAGTTGATTACTTAATAAGGAAAAACTATAATAACAAGGGGGATTCTAATTTCTGCCTCCTATTTTACCCATGTGTCAGTCGGCTACATATAATCTCACAAAATGGTTAATAAAGTTATTGAATTCTATTTCATAGAATGTGTAAGTATTCTTTGAAGGATTCGTTTGAACTAGTTGATTGTTATTAATGTGACATTAATATTAAAGAAAAGACAATGTGTTCTTTTTATGTAAATTCGTTGTTTACAAATGTTCCTATGGAAAAAGACTGAAGTGCGCCCGATATATGACCAAGTTACGCTTGCGGTATTGCCAGGGCAACTTCTAACGATTGAACCCACTCTTACGAATGAGAACAAATCAGAAGGCAATGAAGGATGGAAGAGAAGCTATATTTGATTGTGAATAGAGCGGCAATGGGATGGCAACGTCTAGGTTGGCAAACTAGAGACAAGGTTGCTTTCCACCATGCGGCGTGACGTGATCTGGTGGTGATGCGTGACCGAGCGCCTTCAACTAGTCGTGTCCGCTAAAACAAACATGGTCGGCATCAATGTCGAAACCTATGTAACTATTTATTTTGGGGATTATTTACCGGTACGAGACTAATGATATTTTATGTGATTATATCTTGACAAGTCGTTTATCACTACCTGTTCCTATAGCAACCCTTTATTACTATGCACAGACAAAATAGAGTTCATATTTGAGGGTGAATAATTGCGACAAATTAACAAAGTCGTGATGGATAGCACTTTAGGACCATTCTTAGACGATGTCTACATGGCACATGTGGAAAACCTAGCCAGAGACTCATTAGAAGAGATGCACGTTTATGGGCAATATGCTGATGATGTTTGTATGAAAATTGACGAAGTAATTAGTTTACTGAATACCATTCAAAATCATATAAGTTTATCCTGCAAAGAGGAGGAGAATAATAACCAACTTCATTTCCTGGATATATTAATCAATCAGAGGGATGATGACTCAATCAAACGTTCTGTCTACATAAAATCTACATGGACTGTGCAGTATATGAAGTTTCATAGTTATTGTTTGGGACAGTATAAAAGAGGTCTAGTAAATGCTTTATTTAATAGGATCAATTGTATTTGAACTTGCGATACTATTGAGGAAAATGCAAATCTGCTGACAGAAACGTTAATGCTGAATGGATATCTAAAGAAGTTCATAAATCGATGGAAATGTTACAGTATGATGAAACCTACTGTATTTCTATCACCTAAAACATCAGTCTATATGACATTACCCTTCAGCGGTGACTCAAATAGTCTTGTGTTAAATCAAAGTCTTCAGTCAGTTGTTTGTTAACAGAACATTTAATGCTACTAAAGTAGTTGTAATAGAAAAGTGTAGGGTGTGTTGATTTGCAACAAAACTAAGCAGCATCTAAACGAATGCATCACATTCCATTGTGTGTGTGTGTGTGTGGACATACATACATACATTGTGATCAGCATGTGAGGGTAGCTGAACACATACTTGAATGGCTCCAAAAACAAATGGACTCGAAAGGAGAAATAAAAGTACAGGATAAACAACCTTCATCGTCTATCGCTAAACACTTAGTTGAGACAGGTCACATAATTGATATGAAATCATGTTTTGTGGTGTTGTATAAAAGCACCTTATGACGTATATATTGAGGTTTGTTGAAGTCTTAACTATACGGAAGTTCAAACCCTCGTTGTATGTTCAGAAAACAATTTGTACTTTTTCTTTCTCAACCCACCTTGGTAGAATGTGACTTACATTGTTCTCTTTATTATCTTTGTTTACTTAGCTTCTACTCTTAATTGTCTAGTGGAATTTTATTTTTCATATAGAAATGCCTTAACAAGTAGTGTATGTGTGATCGAATAGGTCGAAATGTATTACGTAAATATGCACATCACATTAGCTTTGATTGACTTCGTCTTCCTATCTCATTATCATGATTCTGACTTCGTCTATTTTATCTTCTTAGATGTTAGGACATAGAAGAAGACTCTAAATTGGTACTAAAGTTAACCGTTTGTAGTGAAAGAATAATGGGAATGAGAATCTAGAAGAACATAAAGATTGAATATATTTGAACCACTGTGACTGACTGTCAGTTGTGTTACTCAGTGTCTCTATCACGATTTTCACGCCGACCCCAACCAGGCTGTAACCGTCCAACAACATGGCTTAGACCAACAATCAAAGACTTTATGGACCGATAAAATGTATTGATCCACCGGCCCCTAAAGTTCTTCCGTCCCACTCCAACATCAGCCAACATCGTGTGAAGATGCAGGCGGTCGTCGAGCATTTACAACATATTCCCTAACCATCTCAGTTGATTAAAGTCTACGACATCCTCGACTGATTTGTCACATCTTTCTATTATTCTGTGTCTAGCACCAATATTACTTATTCTGAAGTTTCTTGCTACATGGACAGATGTTCAAAGATTTCTACGATGAATGATTTTGAGCCTAAGCATGTCTTCCTTTTCATAATCTACATTTAGACTCAATTGGTTAAAGCAGAATGGGATTGATGCGTAGTACATTCGGCCTTTAAAACTTTACAGTATGTACTTTCTCCAAAACTGTACACCATATATCGATAGAGTGAAGTTATCCGCAACACATTCAACATTTTATTCAAACAGTTAAGTGTCATAGCAACTATTTTGGAGTATGTCTCAATCTAGCTTACAATATAATCAATACGACCTCTTTTGCTTAATTTAATCAACAATTGTATTTTTCAATTGGGATGGTTATTTTTGTGGAGATTGGTTATTTGATTGAATATGTCACCAGTGACAATGGATGATCATCGAGCTATATATCACAAATTGATGGAAGTGGGGATTCTACCATTGGATGCCGACCCAGTGGTGCAGATGGTTAGGCATTCGCCGTCAACCTGATGCCCCTGGTGCATACTCTGGGGTACGCACTGTTGAGAAGTTTCACACTAGAACGAAACAGCTGTCCAGTGCTCCCTGGTTTTCAACGGTACTCTGCCAACATCAATCTGTGACATATTCAATCATATTGTATTTTTGGAGATTTTGAATCACCAAAACATGCCTAGTACCTTTCAAAAGTTATTCTAACTACTATTTGTACATAACTGCCCTACTTCAATCTTTATTGTATTTTGTATTCCCTGTCAAGAATCAATCCAGTATGTGATGTACAAAAGCTACTGTTCTTACTCAGTAAATGACTTAATATTGTTTCCTATATACTGGTGTTGTTCATTCTTTCTGTCTCTACTTCTGGGGAGGGGTGGAGGCATAAATCGCTTGGGTACTGTGCAAACTAGTAAGTATCCTCCTGGTCAGGTTTTAATCATAGTATTAGTCCGAGTGGATCGTGTAGAGGCAAAGTCAGTATTTATCTGCCTCAGCCATCTAGCCTCTTGCCTACACACAGCACACCTAGAGTCATTTAGTAGAATTAAGCATATGATGAAACAATACGTTGTGTAAATCAAGATAATCATATTTGTTGAAATTGAATTTGAGGCTACTACTTGACAATTATCGAGCAACAAACCCCATCTAGGGTGAGGGGTCGAGTCCAAGACGGTGAGATTTTGTGGCAAACGATTTTTGCCATAGACTAATGAGATATCGGAATCCAATGGTTTATGTTTTCGACTTCAGTCGATTCCCGATATAGTTCACAGATTTCAATTAGTGTATATAATTATAAATTCAGAATTGAATTTATTATCACGAATTAATTTGTGTTAAGTAACCATTAGAAATCAAAAATCGAGATTGGATGGCAGTTTTGTCCTGGTTTAGGACACCTTAGTAACAATGCAAATCCACAACTTCTCCCCTCCATCTAGAAGTGAAGTTCAAAACTCTCAAGTTTCATTGACAATGCTCTGTGACTTATATTCTCAGCTTCTAATAATGTGATCGATGACTTATAGTTGTTTTGTTTTAGTTTCATTTTGATGATGGATCCTGTAAGTCTCGATGAAGTTTTCAGAATCCCTACAGAAGTTGAAGACATTCCATCGAATCATTATTCGCTAAAATTTTCCAGAATCTTCACATGACATATTTCAATTGGGTAATAGCTAAAAATTACTGGTTACTGACTGGATGAATTATAATGACGTTTTGCAGTTGTATAGGGTTCAAGACATTTGAGTAGTGAAGTTGTACCCGATATTATCAGTAATCAATTGTAGTACAGATCAGAGATAAATGAAATCATTAGTTTTCTGTATTGTATTTAACCAATTAATTGATTACTAGTTAGCTAATATCATCTAGATGTTATTCACACTAAAGGATTCAGTAAGAGTAGAGTGTTGACTGTATTGATTATTCAAAAATTATAGCGAATCAGTTTTCACCTATAGCCACGATACTACATGACTACCGTTAACATTTCGACGTGAAATGACAGAGTTAAGAGGTAAGAATGTTGAAAGAGGAATAGGCTGTTCAAATAGCATTAACGATACCTTATTTATACACAAATACTGTGAATATTAATACCTTTTTCTGGCGACTGTAGACAGTTCACAGAAAATGTTAGCTTACACAGGTTTCATAAAACTGCTAGTCAGTGGGGTGTAAGTGAAGCTTCGAAAGAATTGATAAACTCTTTGGGACTCGAAACATAATCACTTTGTCTCAAATTTTGGGTTATTCAAATTACGACTGACCTCTTGTGGGAAGTTTAAGATACAACTTAATGGTCAGTCGATGTATGTATATGTATATCTATCTTACCTTTTTGTAGATGAGGAGTTAAAAATGTAAATAAAAACATCTTCAAGATGATTCAAATGATATCCATAAGCTTATAGGATCCAATTCATGTTCATTTTCTTTGATTTCTCATTTCATAAGAAAAACTTGATCATCTCACTGGTGATTGTTTCTTTTAAACGGTTCTCATTCATGACTTTTATCATTAACACCATACGATGTTCAGCGGTTTCCCTGACATTAAACTAGAAGAAAACAAAAATATGTTACAGATGTAGTTGATTTCGATTAAAGAAGAAAACAACAAACTAGATCAAACTTCATTAAAGCGATAATCATAATTGATCATCTTCCTTGTCATTGAAAATAATCAACTCGTTGAGATTATGCACCAATCAAATGAATATACAGTTTAATTGAAGTAAATTGATAAGTCAATACAACTAATCAATGATGGATAGAACTTGTAACTTTGTTTGTTCCTTCCTTCTTACTAACACGTGACTAACTGATCCATCAATGTACATAGGAACTCGATCAATAACCTTGACTTAATTATTGATTAATTGAAAAGTAGATATGTTGGAAAGAAGTTGAAAATATTTGACTGATTCAATCAATTAATGATATCAATCAATGACACTGAATGAATGATCAAATTGAATCACTGATTGAAATTGTAAATCAAACGATGACTATCATTTCTTCAGTTATTTAGGTGTGTGAAATAGTTAGTGATGTGGTTAAGGAGTACTCAGGGTAAATGTAAATTACTATGCATACGATTGTGAAACTTCATTCATTATAATGGTTGGGATATGTATCAAGTAGATTAAACCATACCAACTATTACGACAAGTAAATGTGGCTGATGTAAGAAAGAATAGGCTGAAGAATACTAGTAGTAGTCAGACTATAAATTAGTGATCGGTTAGCCTGAGGTATATCGGTAGATGGAGGCTAACTAGTTAGAATCGCTGAAACTATTGTGACTACCGATGAGATGTTGTATGGAGTTGTAATTCCGTAAATTCATTCCCACTTTGTTTTCTGTTAGATCTTGAAGTATACTACTTGAAGATGATTCGTCATGAAAGAAATTTTACATTTTTGTACTCACCTACTAATTAAAGCTGCTCGATTAGCATACTCAATTCCTTAGTTAGGGGGGTGGAGGATGGTTGAAGAAAGGAAGATAGTACTTGTTTGTTACAATTACAATTTATTAATAAAAAGTAAAAGGAACACCATCAATTTACGCCTTGTCTAGTTTACGGTGTGTATACTCTTTTGTTTTGGATAGAAATCGCCGTCGTTCAGTCATTTAATACACTTGAATCTATTGTTACTCCTACTTCTAATACTCCTATATTCATTGGGATAATTTCATCTCATTGCTGTTGTAATGCAGTTATTTGGATTGTGGCATACATTTACCACTGTCTCAGTTGTTATTGATTAATCTAATAAATAACATTTAAGTTGAAGCGGTTTTGTGGGTGTTGTAAGTACCCATGATGTTGCCCTCATCTTGACTCGATGATCATCAAACTACGATGTTAATCGATTAAGCAGACGATTCTACAATTGAACAAGAACAGGCCTATTGGTACTATTAATTAATCGTCTTTCGTAGCGAGAGGAAAGCAAGATTCTCAAAAGCAAGACAACGAGCACCTCCTTGATTGCATTTGACGGGAAAAATTCTGGAAGATTTGGAAGCATTTATATACCGAACTGGCAGCATCGTCGATAAATAAGAAGAATCTGCGGCAAATGTGAAGATACGGATTGATAAGCCAAAGCAATGACAGCATTTCTACAATTGATAAATGTCTGGAAACCAGACTGACCGTCAGTCAACATCAAAGTCAGAATTTCCAATACAAACGTGAAAACACTTCAAATGTATAAAGCTAAAACTTAAATACAGAACTAAGGAAAGCATCATCCAAAAGATTTAAGTATTTATGAACAGCTATCTGTGCAAGATACTTCGGATCCATTGGTCAGATGTTATCAGCAGCAACCTGCTGTGTTAATGAACAAACCAACTAACTTGCAGCCGACGAAGCAATTGGGGACAGTCTCTGGGAGCGTATGTGTTGCACATTGAGGGAATCGTCAAACTACGTCACGGAGCAAGTTGTAATTTGGAATTCTCAAAGCTTTATGAGAAGAGGAAGACCAAAGAACACATCGCTTTGGAAATTAGAGTCGGACATAGAAAAAATGAACAGTAATTGGTAAGAACTGGAAAGGAAAGCCCAGGACATAATTGGTTTGATAATGCTAATCGACAGATTATGCTGTAAGTGGTGTAACAGGCATTGTTTTACTGATTAATTGAGAGACTCAGTGGTCCTGTGTTTAATGACTGGTATTCACCACTGTTAAGGAGCTCCATGCTAGAATGAAGCGAAACCATCTGCTACTGCCCAATTTTCAGTAGTATCTACATAGGATGAATTTGTGATGAATAAATTTAACAAAACATTTTTTATTTCCTTTTAACTATTTTTTTACTTATTTCAGTATAAAATTAAGTACACATCATTCACATTAGATCACTTGTATGTATTGTAATAGAACGGAAGTACCTGAATTACTATTATTACTATTATCATTATTATTATTATGGTTGTTTACCTCTGACATTTCCTGCCTCAGAAACCGTTTTGACCGTTATATATATGCTTGTGTGTATATATATGTAAAGAGGGGGGGGGGAAGGTTGAAATGGGAGAGGTATAGATACTACTATATCATTCCTATTGAATATCACTATGCATACTACAATAGTGTAATGAAGTTAATTACCTTGTAAACAATAAAATGTAGTGAAGTAGATTTGTTGTATATCACATAATAAAGTTGTTTAATACTTTACTTTCTACTAGTTTCTCATTAAATTGTTTGTAAGTACTTAAAATAAGAACAAACAAAAGTGATAGTATAAGCGTCAATGGTAACGCGTATTCGAACCACGGCCAATAAATCATAGCTGGAGATTGAGTAGTTAGGCTAAACATTAAAAGTTTTACATAAAATTAACTCAGCAGTACTAAAAATGTGATTTTGTTTTGGATTTCAGTGTAAGAATTAGATTTAATATTTAAAAACAATCGATAAAAGGAACTGACCACCTAAACATGTAGTTACAAATCCATCCGATTATCTACTTAAAAGAAGTTGAATCAACTGACAAACGTTTTCTTCACAACTAACACAGACAATCTACCCTTCTATGCTGATCGCACTAAAACTGGATGTGACTCAGTAGTCGAAAAGGTTGATGGAAAATTATGTAAAGTTTAGGAGTACAACTTATGGAGCATTGACTAAAATGTTCGAATATGCAGGGATCTGCAAGACAATATCCACTGATTTTCGTTTCACAATGTCCTACCTAACGATACCGTATGTTTTGTCCTGTCATACAGCACTACGGTAGTGAAGTTCAAGAATACGATTGAAATCTTTCAAACAATTTCTTGTTATAACTCAGATTTATAAACCCCATTGTTAGTATTAGTGTAGACGATGAATGCCGTTTCCAGTGTTAAGTCCCAATCGGATTCCTGGAGTTACGTTCAGCAGTCGTGTAAGATTTAGTTAGACGTAATGTGAAGTCGAGTATAAGGCTAAATAATGTTGAGGAAAATGTGGCGACGCTTTACATTTTTCAGACATTTTAACCAGTTTCTCATACTGTTTTCTCTAACCTTATGTGATTTGACACTAACCACTTGGCTGAGTAGCTTAGCTCTAATCCTATCCTAAGTTCCAAATTCTAGAAATAGTACTTACGGATATGGATTTCTTGTCTACTTAAGATCTAAAGCTCCATTTACTGTCATATCTCGATTGTCACTGCAAGTAGAGTCTTGTGGATAGTTTAATTGTCATTTGACAGGAGGGTTTTAGACTGTTAGAGAAATAAACACTGACCCACCAACAGTCGAAGAAATCAAAACAGCCATCCGACAAATCAAAAGTAGCAAGTCAGCAAGTCCGGACTACATACCAAGACTACATACTGAAGGCAGATATAGAAGCAACTTCAAAGATACTCCACATTCCCTTCAGGAAGATTAGGGAGAAAAAACAAGTGCCAGTAGACTGGAAGGAAAGGTACCTTATCAAGATGCCAAAGAAAGGCGATCTTAGCAATTGCGAGAACTACAGAGACATCACTCTTTTTATTACCAGTAAAAGTCTTCAACAGATTGTTACTGAAGCGAATAGGAGAACAAGTCGACGCCTAACTCCGAGATCAGCAGGCTGGATTCCGTAAAGACAGATCGTGTACCGACCAAATCTCTACTCTACGGTTCATTGTTGATCATTCAATTGAATGGAATTCGCCACTTTACATCAACTTCCTCTACTACAAGTAGGCATTCGACAGCGTGGGTAGGAGAATATTATGGAGTCTTCTCCAGAATTATGACGTACCCGAGAAGATATTCAATATCTTAGGGAATTCTTACGACAGACTACATTGTAAAATCATCCATGGAGGTCAGCTTACAGATTCATTCGAAATAAAGACCGGTATTAAGCAAGTCTGCTTACTCTCGCCCTTCCTCTTTCTACTGGTGATTGACTGGATCATCAAGACTGCAACATCTCAAGACACTCTCGGAATACAATGGACAACATCCACGTAACTAGATGACTTGGACTTTGCAGATGACGAACCTAGGTGTTTTATCCCATAGACAGAAACAAATACACATAAATACGAACAATGTTGCAGTAGCTTTGGCAGCAGCAGACCTCAATATATACAAAGCAAAAGCAAGATCCTTTGAAATAAAACAACAAACACTAACTTAATTACACTTGACTGGGAAATTCTGGAAGATGTTGAAATCTTTACATACTTGAGCAACATCATCGATAAAGAATGAAAGTATTGTCTGATTCAGATGTGAATGCGCGGATTGCAAAAGCCAATAGCAGCATTTCTACAACTCTAAAACATTTGTAACTTAAACCAACTATCAGTCAACATTAAAGTCAAATTTTTCAATACAAATGTGAAGACAGTTCGGTTGTATGGAGCTGGAACTTGTATGGCGAACTACGAAAAGTATTATTCAAAAGATACAAGTATTTGTAAACAACTGTCTGTGCAAGATACTTCGGATGCGTTGGCCAGATACCACCAACAACAACCTTCTGTGGCAGAGAACTGATCAACCTGCAGCCGAGGAGGAAATTAGGAAAAGACGCTGGAGGTGGACTGGACACACAATGAGGAAATCATCAAACTGTGTCACAAGACAAGCAGTAACATGGAATCCTCAAGGTCAAAGACAAAGAGGAAGACCCAGGGACACATTGAGTCGGGAATCAAAGACAGACATGAAGTGAGTGAAGAGCACTTGGGAAGAGCTGGAAAGGAAAGGTCAGGAGAGAGTTGGTTTGATAATGTTGGTTGGCGGCCTATGCTTCACATGAGGTAACAGGCATTGATTGATTGATTGATTTGCCATATAAAACATTTATATCTCTCGACTGCATAGTTGCCTCTTCTTCGTTGATAAACAATCGAATTATAAAGAATACTATCTTCTCATTGGGTTAAAGAGGGTTATCAAATCAAGACGATGATTGGCCCCTTCCTAAACTGAATGAACGGATTTCAAATAGTGTATCAGGTCATTCCTATACTGTACGCTAATCAACTTCTTAATTATTACTTAGTCAGTACGAATCCTTTACTTTCGAACATTGCACATCGTTGTACAATAGAAATTTTATCAGATTCCATTGGACTTCTAGAATTCTCTAAGGAGTTTTTAAGCATAATTGGCATATTGAGGTATTTTTTTTCTGTTTCATGCATAATTCAACCTACTTCAATACACTACAATACATAGAATAGAATGAATTCACTCCTTTGAACAAAATAAATCAACTTGATAAGTTGTTTGTTTGTTCGGCCGGTTGGCTGGGTTGCTGGTTGGTTGATTGTTTGGCCTTTTTCTTATCTATTGAACATTGAACGAAATTATTCAATGTGTCACTATCAAATCAAACCTTAACAAAATGACAATTGAAATGATGAGGTCAAATAAAATGTTATGTAATCAATTATTCAATATAATACTTATTAATCAATAATGATCCATATATACAAATATCAGAGTAGTGATTATCAATCGAATATCAAATATACATGTTTCGTTTAATTTTTAGACTCATCAGTTGTAAGCGCTTAGATTATCTTAATGTTGATGATTCTGTTGCTTAGAATTCAAACTGAAGGTTTTAATTATATAATTGAATCCAGATTGTGGTATCAGATTGAATGAATTGTTCATCTTGAATTACATTATCAGTTACTTATGAGATAGTTGTGTATTATGGAAATCCTTTGGTGATTATGATGAATATCACTAATAGGAAATAAATGAATGTGTTTTATTGTTAGAACATGAAGTCATTATGGTACCGTATGAAAGAGTCGATCGTCGTCTAGTTACAGTATTCATCATCTTCCACTGTATTGAACAGTATCAAATCACGTTGAATTGAAATATTTTGTTCTCAGGTTTTCTATTGATTTATTACATAATCAATTCGTAAAGTTCGATTTCCTGAAGACCTATTTAGTATTAGTTTGATTTCAGTCTAATTGCAGTGTTTTAATTAATCTAAGTGACTGCATACAATAGATTGGTATGTTTTAATCTACAGTGGCTTTTTCACTAGTTAACATTTGTCAGCAGACAGTATCTGCATAATTTAGGGAATTGTTACTGTCTATGAGATTCAAATACGTACCATCCAGGTCAACAGTATGAGATGTTGCTACTAAGATATATCGGACATCGTTTGATCTTTTGTAACAGTGTTAAATTTTTCTCTCTATTCCAGTTACGATACTCACTTCCGATTATGGATATATACTCAATATTCAGAATGAAAGATTATGAATCTATTAGCAGATATCTGTGCTAAAACTGAGATAATAATGTACAGTACTTATGAATGCGTGTACATTTCTTCTTCGGACACATACAACGCTTTGCAATGAACTCGGCGAGTAGCTTCTAATTGTATATTTTAGTATTCAGGTTTCAGTTCCAGTTGTATTGATTGTTGGTTGAATGACCTGTGTTAATTACCGTAATGTGTATTTCGATTGGAGATCTAGATTCTTCTTGAAGGCGTTTACTGATGGCGTTGATGCCACCTCTTTTGATAAGGTCATTTTAGTCGCTGACTTCTCGATTAGACGAGCAAAATCTCAATTCAGCTTTATTCGACAGTGATTTGACGACCGTTTCACATTGACCTTGGTAAACAGTTGGTGCTCAAATGAGAGAAAAAGAAAGGACAAGTTAGTATTATTCATAAATGAAATGCTAGTATAAAGTAACCCCTCATTACACGGTTACTATACGATAGCTTGACATAATTTTGCCTCTAAAATCCTCACATGTACGGATGTATTGAGCTTCTTAATTACTCAGATGTAAATGTGAATGATCTATGATATGCATTATTGTTCCTTCCTATTCTTCTATTACAGACATTATTTATTTTTATACAGATATATCATGAAAGAATAAGAATACAGTGTACGTCTGCAAAGAGCCAAGATTTTATGAAAGAAAAAATGTCGGATCTGGGGTCTAGCACCAGGAGATTCAATTTAGAAAGTTAGTATAAGATACATCCAGCATAAATATACACAACATGAAAGCCAACGTTCTCAAGAAGTCTCCACATAAGAGCACTAAATTTTCAGATGCTACACTCCATTCTGCAAATTTAATTTTAGCTCGGTAAAAACTTTCCGTTGAGTAGGCTTAGAAAAGCCCTCGAAACAAGCTCAATTGACGTAAAAATCAATAGGAAATATTTTGTCCAATCAGAACGCAGATAGCTTTTTTCATCCGAATCTTCTATGCAGAGAGGAGTCACGTGTTATGTCTGTGATTGGTCAATTATCTTTGTATAGAAGGTTACAGAATTCTCTAGAAGACTGAAGGACATTTATGATAATGTATATATATATCCTAATTTCCTGTACATAAATGGAATCTTGCAGTAAAGTGTGTTTTGCAGTGTTCCCTATCTTCTCTCTCGTGTTCCTGTTGACGAGTAGTTTCAGCCTGTGGGTCGAATCATAGCTTAGGAGTCGAAGCGTGTGGTCAACCTAGACAAGATAACAATTTATGACGGAGATCATTGCGGTCAATAAGAGATCTAAACCAAACGTCACAACAAAACTGGCAACGGGAATTTCTGAAAAATAGTTAAAGAATTACCATGAATATTACATTTGAACAATTACGAGATTATATCGAGAAGCGAGAAAAGAGGTTCGAGCAATCTCAAATAGGAATCATTGAAACCTTGATGCAGAAAATGCTCCTGAACCAACATAGCCCCACTTCAAGAGAACGTCAGGCATCACCTAACAAACCAATCATAAGTGCCATTCAGGAATTTCATTTTGATGGTGTAGCTGGCGTCACTTTTGATTCGTGGTTCAATAAATATGACGATCTGTTTCGCATCAATCTCTGTAGAGTGGACAACGCTTCAAAAGTCAGAGTACTCCTAAGATAACTGAGGACAATAGAACACGAACGCTACAGTAACTTCATCCTCCCAAAGAACCCACGAGACTTTAGTTTTGATGAAACAGTTCAAACCCTGTCTCATATCTTTGGCGAACAGTCATCTTTATTTAATATCCGATATCAGTGCCTGAAGATTATGAAAAATCTAGGAGATGACTGGGTAAAACACGCAGGTACTGTGAATCGAGAATGTGAGAGGTTCAAGTTATCTTCTATGACACAAGGTCAGTTTAAATGCCTCATATTTGTCTGTAGCTTGCATTCGCCCGAAGACGCTGACATTCGAACAAGAATCTTGAGTAAACTTGAACATTATCCCAGCATGACCCTACAGGATGTAACCACCGAATGTCAAAGGTTAGTAAATTTGAAACATGATACTTCCTTGATAGAAAGTGGTAGCCGATTTCTTCGTGTCAACGCATTAGAGAGAACAGACTCGCAAGGTTCCCGTGCACAGAATTATCGCAATGGCAGCGGTAAGCCACCATCCCCATGCTGGTTGTGCGGTGACTGGCACTTCAAAAGGTTCTGTCCATTCAGAAATCATCGACGTACTACATGTCTGAGAAAGGGGCATAGAGAAAGCCGTTGTAGAACACGAAAACGCCGCCAACCAAAGGTTTACTCTAGAAGATTCAAGCCAAGAACAGCCAAAGTAACAATCGCTCTTAACAGAATCGCCTCGCATAATAGCAGAAAATACGTGTCCCTCAAGATAAGTGGCTATGATGCTCGTCTGCAGCTAGACACAGCTTCCGACATAACTCTTATTAGCAGAAGAACGTGGGACAAGATTAGCAGACTAAGAATATACCCCACGCAACAAACAGTACGCAGTGCATCTGGTGGTATGCTAAACATTGCCGGTGAGATACACTACTTAGTCGCAGTCAAGGAGGTGACTCAGAAAGGAGTTATATTCGTGACAGAACGTCCATCACTCGACTTATTGGGGCTTGATTGGTTAGAGAAACTGAAGTTAATAGACCGTCCCATTAGCTTGATCAGTAATAATGTCAGTACAATGAAAATAGAAGAGAAAAACATAGGTAAGGAATTAATGGAACGACATAAAACGGTATTTAGTGATGGACTAGGAGAATGCACTAAGTTTCAAGCTACTCTCACCCTTCGACAAGGATCGAAGCCAGTGTTTCATCCTAAAAGACCTGTACCATATGCCGCTATTCCAGTTGTTGAGCAAGAACTTGAACGACCTCAAAAACTTGGTGTTATCGACTCGGTGAACTTTTCAGAATGGGCTGCACCCATAGTAGTAGTGAAGAAGACTAGTGGCAACGTCCATTTATGCGCCGATTACTCAACTGGGTTAAATGAAGCCCTAGGAACTCATCAGTATCCATTACCTTTACCTGAAGATCTTTTTGCTAAGCTGAATGGAGGTAAGCTGTTTGCCAAGCTGGATTTATCTGAAGCATATTTACAGATCCCTGTTGCTGATGAATGTAAAGATCTGCTTACCATAAACACTCACAAGGGCCTATTCCGATACAACCGACTACCTTTCGGAGTCAAGACGGCCCCATCCATATTTCAACAAGTGATGGATACCATGCTTCAAGTTCTTCCTGGTGCTGCAGCTTACCTGGATGATATAATAATTATGGGCGTAGATAGAATGGACTTAGAAAAGATATTAGGTCCGGTGCTATCGCGAATAGCTGAATATGGATTCCGGCTCCGTGCTGAAAAATTCAACATTTGTATGCAGAGTGTACGCTACCTTGGGTTTATAATTAATAAAGACGGGAGAAGACCAGATCCAGAGAACACCCAAGCTATGGCGAGACCAACAGGTAGGTATAAAACTGCATAATGACTAAGCAGACCCAAAAAGATCGTAATATAGGGACATCTGCATACAAAAGTTGAATTTTTCAGCACGGAGCCGGAATCCATATTCAGCTATTCGCGATAGCACCGGACCTAATATCTTTTCTAAGTCCATTCTATCTACGCCCATAATTATTATATCATCCAGGTAAGCTGCAGCACCAGGAAGAACTTGAAGCATGGTATCCATCACTTGTTGAAATATGGATGGGGCCGTCTTGACTCCGAAAGGTAGTCGGTTGTATCGGAATAGGCCCTTGTGAGTGTTTATGGTAAGCAGATCTTTACATTCATCAGCAACAGGGATCTGTAAATATGCTTCAGATAAATCCAGCTTGGCAAACAGCTTACCTCCATTCAGCTTAGCAAAAAGATCTTCAGGTAAAGGTAATGGATACTGATGAGTTCCTAGGGCTTCATTTAACCCAGTTGAGTAATCGGCGCATAAATGGACGTTGCCACTAGTCTTCTTCACTACTACTATGGGTGCAGCCCATTCTGAAAAGTTCACCGAGTCGATAACACCAAGTTTTTGAGGTCGTTCAAGTTCTTGCTCAACAACTGGAATAGCGGCATATGGTACAGGTCTTTTAGGATGAAACACTGGCTTCGATCCTTGTCGAAGGGTGAGAGTAGCTTGAAACTTAGTGCATTCTCCTAGTCCATCACTAAATACCGTTTTATGTCGTTCCATTAATTCCTTACCTATGTTTTTCTCTTCTATTTTCATTGTACTGACATTATTACTGATCAAGCTAATGGGACGGTCTATTAACTTCAGTTTCTCTAACCAATCAAGCCCCAATAAGTCGAGTGATGGACGTTCTGTCACGAATATAACTCCTTTCTGA
Source organism: Schistosoma mekongi (assembly GCA_034768735.1). Classification (NCBI taxonomy): domain Eukaryota; kingdom Metazoa; phylum Platyhelminthes; class Trematoda; order Strigeidida; family Schistosomatidae; genus Schistosoma; species Schistosoma mekongi. The sequence goes on along the minus strand of CM068307.1, from coordinate 971,672 downwards.
GTCACCTCCTTGACTGCGACTAAGTAGTGTATCTCACCGGCAATGTTTAGCATACCACCAGATGCATTGCGTACTGTTTGTTGCGTGGGGTATATTCTTAGTCTGCTAATCTTGTCCCACGTTCTTCTGCTAATAAGAGTTATGTCGGAAGCTGTGTCTAGCTGCAGACGAGCATCATAGCCACTTATCTTGAGGGACACGTATTTTCTGCTATTATGCGAGGCGATTCTGTTAAGAGCGATTGTTACTTTGGCTGTTCTTGGCTTGAATCTTCTAGAGTAAACCTTTGGTTGGCGGCGTTTTCGTGTTCTACAACGGCTTTCTCTATGCCCCTTTCTCAGACATGTAGTACGTCGATGATTTCTGAATGGACAGAACCTTTTGAAGTGCCAGTCACCGCACAACCAGCATGGGGATGGTGGCTTACCGCTGCCATTGCGATAATTCTGTGCACGGGAACCTTGCGAGTCTGTTCTCTCTAATGCGTTGACACGAAGAAATCGGCTACCACTTTCTATCAAGGAAGTATCATGTTTCAAATTTACTAACCTTTGACATTCGGTGGTTACATCCTGTAGGGTCATGCTGGGATAATGTTCAAGTTTACTCAAGATTCTTGTTCGAATGTCAGCGTCTTCGGGCGAATGCAAGCTACAGACAAATATGAGGCATTTAAACTGACCTTGTGTCATAGAAGATAACTTGAACCTCTCACATTCTCGATTCACAGTACCTGCGTGTTTTACCCAGTCATCTCCTAGATTTTTCATAATCTTCAGGCACTGATATCGGATATTAAATAAAGATGACTGTTCGCCAAAGATATGAGACAGGGTTTGAACTGCTTCATCAAAACTAAAGTCTCGTGGGTTCTTTGGGAGGATGAAGTTACTGTAGCGTTCGTGTTCTATTGTCCTCAGTTATCTTAGGAGTACTCTGACTTTTGAAGCGTTGTCCACTCTACAGAGATTGATGCGAAACAGATCGTCATATTTATTGAACCACGAATCAAAAGTGACGCCAGCTACACCATCAAAATGAAATTCCTGAATGGCACTTATGATTGGTTCGTTAAGTGATGCCTGACGTTCTCTTGATGTGGGGCTTTGTTGATTTAGGCGTCGCAACAGTCTGGCGACAGGAATTTCCGAAAATTAGTTAAAGAAATACCATAAATTTTCCATTTGAACAATTACAAGCTTATTTGGAGCGGCAAGAAAAGAGGATGGAACAATTTCGTATAAGAATCATTGAAACCTTGATGCAGAAAATGCTCCTGAATCAACAATGCGCCACTTGACCATACTCAGTATTTCATTAATGCATGGGATCTTGGCACTGTCTCAATTTTTTTTCAAAAAATGGTAGGTGTTTTGTAGACTTATAAAATCCCTCGAAAGAAGCTCATTTGACGTAAAAATCAATAGGAAATATTTTGTCCAATCAGAACGCAGATAGCTTTTTTCATCCGAATCTTCTATGCAGAGAGGAGTCACGTGTTATGTCTGTGATTGGTCAATTATCTTTGTATAGAAGGTTACAGAATTCTCTAGAAGACTGAAGGACATTTATGATAATGTATATATATATATCCTAATTTCCTGTACATAAATGGAATCTTGCAGTAAAGTGTGTTTTGCAGTGTTCCCTATCTTCTCTCTCGTGTTCCTGTTGACGAGTAGTTTCAGCCTGTGGGTCGAATCATAGCTTAGGAGTCGAAGCGTGTGGTCAACCTAGACAAGATAACAATTTATGACGGAGATCATTGCGGTCAATAAGAGTTCTAAACTACACGTCACAACACTTTTGTACTCTTAGTGCGGATATATTCTTTTTACTCACAGACTTTGTGAGGATCACTTAATTCTATGTTTCTTTCATTTTTACTGCCCACGCTGGTTTCTAATATTCCTCTATTTTGCATTTCGTCATCGACCAACCTACTGAATTTAATCATTAATTTTAATATGAACTTCTTGTACTATGTTTGCTAATAAATGTTGCATAGCTGTCTTAGTTAACTGGGTGTCATGGGCGTGAAGTTTGGTATCCTTTTGGTCTTATGATTCCACTACGTTCTATGTGATTGGACTATGAATACTGAACTTCCTTGAAGTTCGTGTTAACGCCCTTCTAGAGTGTCCTAGTCATTTCTTTAAAATTGTTTACAGGTATTTTTCCTGCTTTTTATCTGCTATATATATTCTAATGCAGTATCACACCTAACCTGTCCTAGACACCTTGTGACACCACATTCCAATTCTTTGTTCCTATTCTTAGTTGTAACTATGCTTTCTGAGTGGTATTTTTCTCATTGTACCCAATTTTGACATGCCGTTTTTATCTCTCGTCTTTGTGAACTCTGTATTGTTTTTTCAACATTTTTAACGTCAACTTCAGGTGTAGCTGGTGACGTTTTGGTTGGCGTCAAGTCATTTACAAAGGTGTTCGTTTGAGTCTCAAAAGAATTACTGTCATCACGTTTTTCATGGGTATCAGTGCCTTTTTCGCAAAGTATTTCCTAGCCGTCTTTAAAGGTGACATGGTGTTCAATAGCAGGTGATTTAAGTGACAACAACTGTGTGGGTAAATCCATACGTTCCTGGCCTTGCCACACCGTTTGTATGCAGTTAGTGATAAATAATTGCAAGCATTGTGACAGAAACCTTTGCAATCATCATATTGAATGCTAATTTCTAATGGGAATCAACAATTCAGGCATTAGTAAATATACTCTTTTGTTGCTATCTATGAAATAATGATGTAATAGTAACCAAACAACCTTATTAATCTTTCACTACACTAAATAGAAGTGACATAATTAGTGCAATGTAAAGAAAAGCACTAAGTACATGAAGTACAGATAAAAATCGGAGCTGGTTTGAATCCGAAGCAAAACTGATGCATTTCATTACTGGGTGCATCATTTCAGTAATGTTAGATGATTATACTACTTATAAGTAGGTAGTATCAAAACATTTCTATTTTTATATACAATTTTATTAGTTAAACGGATTGTTGCATTCAATCACAATGCTGTAGTATCAACCGAAAGATAAAATATCGATGATTTCAGTATTTTTACTCCACTGACGAAGATCTTTAAGAAATCACTGAAACACTAGAACTTTGAACGTTTGTAAGTAAAGTCTGGTAAAAATTTTATATCTGGTCTTATAGGTGAACAAACTGTACTGAACTGAAGTTGTCAATCCTGTTCTATCGTATGATTTAAATATTGTCTAGTTTACACAGTCAAGTTGTGAAAACGAAGAAGAACGAGACTATGGTAAAAAGTTTTTAGGTTAGATAATTACTCTTCATCACAAAACTGAAAAGATGTTGGTGATCCCATCTAGATGAACAATCCACCTTGTCATAATAATTAGCTTACAAGTTTTGTTTATGAGTTGTCATAATACAGAGAATTCAATTAGCTGATACTGTTTAGAACTGTTTTGAATGATAGTCTTCATTTTGTAATTAGAATGTATTTGATGTTCAGGTACATTCAGATGACATGTCCCAAATAAGATGAAACGCGCTTCCTGGATTCTGCTTGCCAGCTACAACCAAACTCAAACTAATCTTAATTTTAGTTGGTTGTTCCAAATAGATGTTGATAAATCTGAACTACATTTAGTATTCATTCACTGTACACATCATCAATCTTTCATGACTCAGTGGTCTAATGGTAAAGCATTCACCGCGGAGCCAAAGGGTTCTGGGTTCGATCCTTAATGGGGTCGTGGATGCGTACTGCTGATAAGTCCCATACTAGGACGAAACGGCTATCCAGTGCTTCCAGGTGATCAGTGGTTGTCTGATTTAGATCAATTCGTGATATAAAGAGTCAGCTGATAAATTGGGTTTAACTGATATGTATACTTGTACTTTTGAATGAATGAATAAATGAATGGATGAATGAATAACATACATTTGTATCATGTAATAATTAACAACATGTCATTCAGTGAAGAGTTCACTCATCATCACAAAGTTGCAGAATCTTGTATGTATCCAGTATTCATTATAATAATAACAATAACAATCAGTAATCAGTGATCATAAATCAATCAATGCCTGTAACCTCATCTACAGCATAGGCTGTCGACCAGAATTCTCCAACCAACTGTATCTTGGGCTTTCCTTCCCAGTTCTTACCAAGTGCTATTCATTCTTTACATGTCTTCCTCTAATTCATAAACCAATATGTTCTTTAGTCTTTTTCTTCTCCTAAGGCTATGAGGATTCCAAGTTAATGTTTGCCTTGTAACGCCGTTCGTTGATTTCTCAATGTATACCCTAACCACCTCTAGAGTTTTCGCTTAATTTCTTCCTCGGCTAGAAGTTGATTTCTTCTCTAACCGGAAAGTGAATGAACATAGTAACTATAAAGTGGTAAGATTATTTCTATGAAGAATCAATTAATCTACTTATGTACTCATCAAGAATGTTAAAGAAGTCAGACGAAAAACTATTTTGTACATAAAACTAGAACGAAATGTTAACAACAATGAAAATAAACCTGTTCAGGGAATAAAAGTTAGTATGGAAATAGGAGGAAGTAGCAATAGTCGTTGGGCAGTAGTTTAAAACCAGGGTTCAAATAGAGGTTACACAAATTACTCTTCTATATTGAATTCTAGATTCAATAGGTGTATAGCCAGACCTTTATAAATTGAATGTAGACAAAAGACTTCTGTTGTCGAGGCTCAGATTATCTATTCCCCCCCCCCCTAAACATACCAATTTTTTAAGTGTACATTTTATTTGTACAAGCCTATTTAGTGTAAGACTATACTTTCTCAGGTTTTCTTGAACTTGTTTCAATTGTTGAATTCAACTTATCCCAAATACAACATCATGCGCCTAATGTAATGTGCCTTGGATTACAGGTGTATACGTTAAACTAAAGTGTTGAATACGAGATTAAGTGCTTGAAATTACAATCTAACATTACCAGTTCTCGTAAGTGGGATAATACAACTTCATTCTTTCAATTTCAATACTCTCCTTGGTAGGCTTTTATTGATTTTATAAATAACTTTTAATGAAGAATCCGTTTTAAGCAAGTACCTTGTGTTTATCAAATGTTCTAGCATTTGGACTTCTTATTGACTTACTGCCATCTCTACTTAAGTATACTAGTAGGAGGCATGTTTTTGAAGCCTTCTGAATAGAACTCTCATGAAACAACTTACGCAGTGAGTTCCACTGGAGTAAGTGCAACGACAAACGCGTATGGAAGTGATCAGATATGGGTATTTATATTTCACGTTATTGTCAAACAAGGGATGACTGAATAACAGTGATCACAAAATCTCTGAAAACAACGTTCTTTCAAGTATGTTATTAGAATTCTTTCTCTTTAAGATGTTTGCAGCTTTATCATGCTCTAGTCAATTGACTTAGGTGGATATCCATTTTCAATATACGTTTACTTTATGATGTTTAACTCTTTATTCATGATGTCAGAACCTTGAATTCTTCCAATTCTTGTAAAAATGGATATGATTTAATTTCCCTTTCTATCCAGGACGAGCTTTTCATCCTATTTGGGACTCATTGGCTGGGTATACCTCCATCCCAATGTTGGTGGTCACACTTGTATTCGAACTCAGTCCACTTTCTGCCAAAAGCCACCGCGTTCATCATTAGGTTACTGTGTCCAGACAGTTACACTTGTGCACATATAGCAACAGTCAATTTCAAATCAACGGGAAAATACAAGCGTATCCTAAGTTCTTTTTTTATTCTTATACTTTCATACTTTTATTCACACAATCAATCTGAAGAAGAACATCAGCATTAATTTTACTGATCCACTGTTCAGGATCTACCAATCGAATATAAACTCGTAAACGTTTAGCATAAATCACATCGTAGTGTAGTGTAGATGAGAAACCTCAACTACAGAGTTCCTGATATGACAGTAGTACTCACTTTAAAATTGATATTGTAAGCTTACTGGCGTTAGATTGCTGTCCAATTCTATTGTGGAACTGTTCTACAGTGCATGACAGTCACTGGAGTATTACGTCTCAGATGATTGGAACTTGATGATAATGCTTAGGCCCTATACCACTGAGACATAGATATTCAATGGTCTAAATTTCTTATCTCAACATATTTCTCAACCTGTTACTTTACCAATGCTGAATAACTGCAGCATGTCAGACATGGCTGAATTCTATTGGTCACATTTTCTAATTGGAGGTCTGGAATTACCTTATGAACTGGTTGACGTTAGAAATATCATCCATTGGACGCAGGCTAAGCTGTTTAATTGTTAGACGTTCATGTTAAGTCTGTTCACAATTACATTTTCCCAGCGAGAAATGTATCCATATTAATTTACATATATTGATATGTTGTGCTGTTTAACAGATCAATGATGCTCATGTAGATAGAGATGAAGAGGCAGACAGCTTTGTTCGGTGTTATGTTTTGTACAATTAGACCAGTTCTTCTTGAAGATGATGTTCGACATATCTTCCTCTGCTATTAAGTCCGTCGGTATATGTAGACTTGACTGAAGTTAATTCGTTGGATTATGTGCTACGGTTACCTTTATCTACCTCAATAGTCTAGTTGTAAATTCTGATATGTCTTTCATATATAACAGAGTAATCCGACTTTTGGTTTCGATGTTTGGCTTTGAATCAATTGGTGTTCTTGAGAGACATTTCTTGATAAAGTTGCCTGGATTACCATTCTTCTGGAAAACAGTCACTAGATGTTATATCGGTCGGTGTTTTAAAGGACTAAATTCATTTATTCTGGTCATGAGTAATGTAAACATTACATTTCTATTATTGCTACATTCCTCTTACTCTATCCCCCCATTTAGTATATTTGCTGTTATTATATTGTCTCTTACTAAGGACTACAGTTAATTAGTTGTGTACAAGTTACCCCTATTCACTGCCACAATCTCTTCTGTTTCGTATTAGTATAAAATTCCCAATTGGTTTGCTGTGTGATCTGAATTTGTGTATACTTTAGGCATGATTGAAATACAATATAACCGGAATTGGACTGGGTTGGATTGTGTCTGTTTGGCTCATAAATCGTTGTTTTCTCTATTGCGGCTATGGGGACTGGTAGTCGCAAAGCAGATATATACGTATACTGATTGGAAATTATCAAGGCCATTGTGTATTTTTCTTCACTTTTTTGCGTGGCAGATGCGTTGTAATGTGCCTTTATGCTTTGAAATAGAGACAGGAGTCAGTCGATTTTGTGAGATATTGGATTGTTGTTACTGTAATTAAGAACCCGATCTTTCAGTGTTGACTTCCAAAACACTTTAGCCTCTTCTTTCTACAGTACTGATCCTTGTGATTAGTAAATTGAAGAATAGTAGTTTTGCTATCTGACTCCTTTTTTGATGTTAATTTTTGTCTTGAAAGACGTTGTCGATTGAAACTGTAGGCACTTTGCAACTCACTCTTTGGTTCTGAGTTTCCAGCCTCTAGATCTCTGATTCTTCAATAAGTCCTGATATTGATGAATGCACTGCTGTGCTGTACGTATGTTCATATACTTTGTTACTGAATTAAATGTGTAAAAAATGGCAAGTGTGTACAACAACTAGTCAGATTTAGGGCCAGCCGACTGTTAGTCATTTAAGGAGAAATTTACATGACACACTTGTATCAGTATAGTTTGCACCGATAAAACCGTCCAGAATGATGATAATCACTTCATATTTAAACCACTCAGCTCAGAGAACGTAATTTATCCAAAACTATCCACCTAATCTATAAATTACATCCATCATCTCTAGAGAACATAGAAGGAAGAGGAGCAGAAGGAGGAGCATTTACGAACCACCGTCCTGGTTTTTCAGTAAGTAGATTTGTGATAGATTGTAAACGGCTGATAAAATTGTGCAAGTACACAAGGTCAACAGACGTTATATGTTAATTGAAAGAAATCTAAGGCAGAAGATTTTGTTGTAATCAGTCCATGTTTAAAAAAATTTAGGGCCTTAAAAGTGTGATCAAGTAATTTATGAAACCTATGATTATTTGAACAGAAAGCAACTGAGGTTTTATTTCTGGGTGTCCGTTCCAAATAGAATCTGAGACGAAGTTTTCTTTCTTGTTAACCAGACAAACCTTCAACTTGATGTGTGTATCCACATTGAATCTCCAACTAAGTAAACAGTACATTGATCAACACAAGGCTACTACCATATAATAGCTGCCGGCTTCTTCAGTAGATATGTTATTAGTAGCATTTATAATAAGTGACGGTTTACAATTGTTCCAAGTGGGTTCGACTATCATAGTGGTTACACAACATATCCGACTAGTTAGTCTCAAATAAGATAAATTATGTGCCATGATTTCCACTGATAAGCACAATTCAACAATAGGAAATCTACTCAAGATGTTCATATTCTTAACAGTAACTGATTTAATTCAGTCTTTGATGTCATTAACAGAAAGCTTAATGTATCAGGAATTCGCCTAAGTTATGGAAAAATAAAGTGGGAGAGTAGACTTCTCAGTAACTCACTTTCGATCTAAGACCAAATCTCTTACAACTTTCAACAACTGTGGAAAATCATTTAATATTAATCTAGTAACTGAATTGGGGTGGTTCTGTGGAGATAGGTACTTGTCACAAATTCATGTTGGTTGGATATAACCGAAAACCAGGGAGCACTATACTGCTGATTCGTTCAAGTATGGAACTCTCCAGCAGTGAGCACACTTGATTCGCACAGCAAATCTAACCCAGAGCCTTAAGATCCCACAGAGAATGATTCCCTAACTTAATCGAGGGTGTACACTACTGATGAAACAGCTGTCCAGTGCTCTCTGGTTTTTAGTGGTACCGAACCAATATATTTATCTCTGATAAATGAAATCAACTTAACTTAATATCCATCTTCACAAAACAAACCTCACTTCAGTTGCACCTAAAATCTCACAAAAGAATTAAACCCAGTATCTTCAGCTAACTTGGTGAATGTTTAACCATTAGTGCAACCTACTATTGAAGGCTAGCCTACCAAGTGGTACTGATACATGGGTGGGTCTTAGATGGATACTCTGTCTTAGGAATCCTATACTAGGCCGAAATAGCTGTTTAGTTCCTCTTAATTTTCAGTAATACCCAAATGACATCACTCTGTAACGAATCCAAACAACCAATCAAAATCAACTTAACTATAACATTATTCATCACTCAGTGATCAGTCGGTGACGACATCACAGTTCTAATGTAGATCGGTCGTCACCTTAATAACTAGTCGATTAGGTTCTCTACGGAACACTGATTCTTTGGAGATTGCTATAATTTATCACTAAAGTGTGCCAAATACCACGGAACCTACACAAAGCAGAATTATCTACCATTGACCACCAAACCACCTTACATCAAAATATAGTATTTGCCTTGTTGAATCATTCGGACTAGAGACAACATTCAAATTTGATCGACAGAATTCTTCTGTTACTAAACATGATTGGACAAACATGACATTCGTCATTACTCAGTGACTAATCATTGTAGATACATTTAGAGTAAGCGTAAAGACATGTGACAGAGTAATTATCTAGGACTTAAAAATTGTCACGGTCGATTACGTAATCATTATAGTAGAGTTAAAAGGTTAACATGTAGATTATAAGAGGTTCATTGTTATGATAGTATGAAATTGCTATTTGTTAACTCATATGACCAGCTACTTTTCAAAGAAGTTGAAACTAAGGCGTATTACAACCCTAATAAATTCAGTAGTTTATACTTAGACCATAGGGATTGTGTTATGGGTTTTACTGCTATTGCCATAGATACAAACTAGAATATGGGCTTAAATACTGTCTGGAAGCCTATACTAAAGCGGTGAGTTTTCTGAAATAGCCAATCACTGATCCATTATCCTATAGGTATAATTCATGAAGAAGTGAAACATAATCTGAAGTTGAAGCTCCATGTTAACCGGTAACGGCACTAGGTTCATACGTCACTTCTTACAGCGAGACATGTACGTAAACAAGCCAAACGGAGTCAGGGTATAAAATCACCTTACTCTTGTGTTTCAATCCATTATTGGGTCTAAGTTAAAGTTACCCAGTCTCATCATATCTCTACAACTGTTCCATTGATGAAATTCCAGAAGCTGTAAAAGACGTATGTGATGGTGGTGATGTGAACCTGCTTCTGAAGAATTGCTATTCAACCTTCAGTATGCTGATAATATTGTCTTATTGTCTTATAACACAAAGGTTATCTAATTCCCACGTAACCAGGTGGCAATTAATATCCATAAGTATAGAATGAAGCAGTTGGAAGTAGTTGAAAAGTTCCTGTATCTGGTAGTCATCTAGATACTGCTAGTGATACATCAGATGAGGCCTGTATCTGCGTAATATCGAACTGGACCATGAGTGGCGTCGTTGTGATGTGAGTATGGCTGTATAGATAGGTGGTTATGGTACCATATGGTACCAATTTACGTATAATATAATTTAGATAGCCTGATGATAGTCTAAAGCCACCTAGATGTTAATTTGATTGTAAAAGACCAAGATTATAAATCATCGGTAACGGAAGTTCTACTCTGTACTTGGTAAACTTGGTCTGTTTGAGCAGAGAGCGTTCAGCGTCTCTGTGTTCGACTATCTCCGCTTTCACAAGATTGGTGGCATCCGATGGCGACATCATAATAGTGATGCTAAGGTTTTGCATCGTGTTTTCGGGGGGGGGGGACAATGATGACAACTCAATTAGTGACAACATCTTGAATTACTGGCTTCAGTAGCTTGACCGTATTTTTCGAATATCATCCCGGTGGCTTTTATATCGTGCATTATTTTCCAACTCTTGGACTGGATCAGATGGTTTACAGGAAACCTTGGATTTTGATGAGGCTCCATTGTCTTGTCGGTAAAGTTTTCAAGTTATCTGCTAGTAAAGTAGTCCTTTAACAGAAATTACATGCTCTGGTTTCATCACTAGGGCAGAATCCTATCCTTTATACACTCAAACATAATGAAAAATAATAATTTCGAAGAGCAGTGGGAAGTACGAGATGCTGCAGACAACTTGGAGGCAGCCAGATGATTTGGAAGTCGCAGATGACCTAGCTAGTATATCAATAACCCCTTCAGACAACAACAGGTCTCAACACACACAAGGAGAAAACGTATGACCCTTAGATACAACACAGCACAACGAACACTAACCAAACCACCATTGACCTGGAGGCAATGGTCTGGAGGATGTGAAGAAAGCTTCACAAACCTCAACAGAAGCACCATCTATAAGTAACGAGGATCTGATCTGATGTAGATGTCAAGACACGGATCGAAAAAGCAAAGCAACACCACCATTTCTACAAGTGAAGCTTAAAACAACTCTCAACCAACATCAAAGTCAGAATTCTCAATGCAAACATCAAGATAGTTCGATTATATGTAGTTGAAACTTGTGTGGATTACCACCAGCACCATCATTTGGAACATACAAGTATTTAAAAACACTTGTTTACACAAGATGACATTTCAGGTCTGTTGACCAGACACTATTAATAACAACCTTCTGTGATAGAGAATAAACCAACCAAATTTCAGATGAGGAAGAAATTAGAAAAGAAAGTTGTGGGTGGATAGGACACACATTGATGAAATCACCGGATTTCGTTACAAAGCAAGTTGTAACTTGGAATCCTCATAACCAAAGGAATTAACAGCAGATATGGAAATAATGAAGGGCAGTTGGTGTGAACTAGAAAAGAGAGTCCAAGATAGTTGGTTAGAGAATGATGGTTAACAGCCAATACTCCTCGAGGGGTAACAGGTATTGACTCATTGACGAAGAATAGTGTATTATGTACACTAAGTTAAACGATATTTACAATTCAGTTAATTTAGCTGTATTTCTGCTATGTTGCTTCAACTTCTCATCCCATTTCTTCCTCAGTTATTGGTATATATCTTCTATGGTGCCTAAATGCATATAAATTATTAATTGTTCAATTGAAAATAAGGCTTCAAGTTTAAGGCGGTTAGTTCAAATAGACATGTTTACAACAGACTAGATCCTCATTTACTTCGACATGATTGTTGTTATAACTTAATTACAAGGGGGGGTAGAAGGATTACATCAGAAGATCATTTCATATGGTTAAGGTTAGAAAGAAATCCCAGCCGAATGTCAAAACAGATGATATGTTCCAGTTATACTTCTGAACAAATGATACAGGCATACGAAGTTTGTATGAGCTGACTCTTTTTTAACTACTTTGAAAGAGACCCATATACAGCTCCTACTTTTAATAATGAACTGTATAATGTAAACATTAGTTACTTGTGGAGGTGTCTTTCTTGGTGTAGGTGAATTTATAGCTGTACTGTGGTATACATACTATGTCCTTGTTAATCTTGACGAGAATAGTCAGCATAGCATGGATTGTATAGATTGATGAAAAATTCAATTTAAAAGTGAAGTTATAATAAAGAAAGTAGTATTAGAGTTGAGTAGGTAAGTGGTAATTAACTCAAACATGTAGTTCTGAATTCAAGTTACAGTGAAAACATCAACCATTAGATGTAATTACATCCAGTTTACAAGTTCGGTAGAAAATGTCACAGACTTTCTAAATCCTACCGATAGCCACAATGCAGTATTATTAATGTCTTGTGATAATACGGAAGTGTTAAGACAATACTATCAGAATGTAATTATACTAACAGAGGATATATTTGTTATTGATAAAAGGAAGATATTCACCCTTTCCCGCTAAGACAAAGGAGATTCGTAAGTATTTGTTTTATTCCACTGCTTAGTTATCAACTGAAATTGATCAATCTTTGTTGCCATATGTGCAACGTTAGCAGAGGTATTTCACAAGTATGAATTAAGTTGGGATGTGGCTGACAACTGTAATCCAAAACTTGTGATTAGTCCTATTTATAATTTGTCAGTTGAATGTACTTGTATTCCAATGTTGTTGTTTACACTGGGACTCAAACTCTTTCCATTTCATACCAAACACTACTACGTCTACAACTAGTCCATAGAGTTCGGACAGCCACAGTAGCCTGGAAGTGAACATAGTGGAATTTGAAGCCAAGCCAACTGAGTTTGAGTTCCGAAATAAACACCAACACTAGGATATAGGTACATTCAGCTGAGGAATCTCAGACAGAATGAATCACTGTCTAACTGACCCCAAAACTTATTTATAACTTGTGAATGCATTATACTTTTAGTATCTGTGTCTAATAACTGTAAAGTTGTTGTTAAGTAAATGCATATAAATTATTAATTGTTCAATTGAAAATAAGGCTTCAAGTTTAAGGCGGTTAGTTCAAATAGACATGTTTACAACAGACTAGATCCTCATTTACTTCGACATGATTGTTGTTATAACTTAATTACAAGGGGGGGTAGAAGGATTACATCAGAAGATCATTTCATATGGTTAAGGTTAGAAAGAAATCCCAGCCGAATGTCAAAACAGATGATATGTTCCAGTTATACTTCTGAACAAATGATACAGGCATACGAAGTTTGTATGAGCTGACTCTTTTTTAACTACTTTGAAAGAGACCCATATACAGCTCCTACTTTTAATAATGAACTGTATAATGTAAACATTAGTTACTTGTGGAGGTGTCTTTCTTGGTGTAGGTGAATTTATAGCTGTACTGTGGTATACATACTATGTCCTTGTTAATCTTGACGAGAATAGTCAGCATAGCATGGATTGTATAGATTGATGAAAAATTCAATTTAAAAGTGAAGTTATAATAAAGAAAGTAGTATTAGAGTTGAGTAGGTAAGTGGTAATTAACTCAAACATGTAGTTCTGAATTCAAGTTACAGTGAAAACATCAACCATTAGATGTAATTACATCCAGTTTACAAGTTCGGTAGAAAATGTCACAGACTTTCTAAATCCTACCGATAGCCACAATGCAGTATTATTAATGTCTTGTGATAATACGGAAGTGTTAAGACAATACTATCAGAATGTAATTATACTAACAGCGGATATATTTGTTATTGATAAAAGGAAGATATTCACCCTTTCCCGCTAAGACAAAGGAGATTCGTAAGTATTTGTTTTATTCCACTGCTTAGTTATCAACTGAAATTGATCAATCTTTGTTGCCATATGTGCAACGTTAGCAGAGGTATTTCACACGTATGAATTAAGTTGGGATGTGGCTGACAACTGTAATCCAAAACTTGTGATTAGTCCTATTTATAATTTGTCAGTTGAATGTACTTGTATTCCAATGTTGTTGTTTACACTGGGACTCAAACTCTTTCCATTTCATACCAAACACTACTACGTCTACAACTAGTCCATAGAGTTCGGACAGCCACAGTAGCCTGGAAGTGAACATAGTGGAATTTGAAGCCAAGCCAACTGAGTTTGAGTTCCGAGGATTAATAGGTACATCAGCTGAGGAATCTCAGACAGAATGAATCACTGTCTAACTGACCCCAAAACTTATTTATAACTTGTGAATGCATTATACTTTTAGTATCTGTGTCTAATAACTGTAAAGTTGTTGTTAAGTAAATGCATATACATATTGGCAATTTTCGGGTTTCGTAAGTTTCTACTTTCGTTCTAGACAACAACATCGTCAGAGTAGAATTTTGGTATTTTGATCTCTACACAAGTAATGAACTATGTTTTCACCTGCCTATCATGTGTTCATTTATTCTAGTCACCTTCGTTTATTTGACATCTAAAAGTTTAGTTGATTAACTTGATGTGTATGAAATGATAGATGTGATATATACATTGATATGTCTATTGATTGCCAATTGATCTGAATACCCTACTCCTAGGAATTTCCTAACATTCTTGAAATTTCTTTGATCAAGAATTTCCACACAGCCAATTAGATTGGCAGACCTATTTATCAACAAACGTTGTTAACAGTATGAGATGGTGTTGAGTTTCTTCAATACATTGTTATTCTTACCTAATACAATTTATTCTGTAGACAATGTTGTATTTGTCTTTTATCACTGTAAGTTCATCCGCAAGTTGTTGTTAAAGAATATGGGTTACCTGTTTTTCAGAACCAACTGAAATCTAACAGCCCGATGATTAGTACCTATAGAAATCACTTAGTACTTGGTAAAGATGTCCTTCTGCAAAACAAGCAACTAGTATACTACACGGAAGTCTTTTCTGGACTAACTTATAGCTGTGAAACGTCAGCTATGAAAATAGAAGTAATACATAGTCTGTGCGTCATTGATCAAAGTTACTTTCGAAGTACAGCTTGTATATCATGAAACGATGAAGTAATCATGAATTTAGGCATACAGCACTGGCTTGAGATGAGAAATTAAATGAAGACGTAAATTGTCGTCAATTGAATCAGTGGTTGAGACGCATATACAACTTATACTCAACCACTACCATCTTACTTGATGCACGACTTCGACTGATGTAAGAGTAGGATAGAAAAAACTAGGAACAGCCAAACCATAATCTGGAATCAGTCTATGATAACAATGACTTGTGATCGAATCGGGTTCGTGTATACAGACTACTAACCAAATTAAATCAGCCCAATAATCAAGTATAACAGACCGTAGATATTAAGTAACATGAATGAGAATTGGTTAAAGTAGCACAAATGTATTCACTCTTTATCGTCCTCAGCTAGATCATATATCTCATTATTCTTCCACACATACCATACCTTCTGTTCTGCTTCTTCTCGTTGAACTACATCCCAGTATTTTTCTCGACAATTTAATGTAGTTGTGTTAATGTGGTAAGGAAGCTTAAGGAGCTTTTGCTAAGCTCTAAATAGTATATAGCTACTTATAACTGAGAGTATTCTGATTCGAAATAGTAAATTTAAAATATGATATGATGAGAATAAAGTCATTCACTTATTACTACGTAACGACAGGAGGAGAGATTAGAAAGTGCTGTCTTTTTTAAATTAAAACACTTCGTATTTTCTCCTATAGTATTTACCAACAGAAATGTAGCAATCACTGTTACACTAACCACCTCCCCCCCCCAACTTTATTCACTAATTAATGTAAATATACTTCTTATTAATATTCCTATTTCTGTTGAAGTTAATTGAAAAACAAGTTTCAATTTTCATATCACGAATTGATCTGAATCAGACAACCATTGATCACCTGGAAGCACTGGAAAGCTGTTCCGTCCCAGTATGGGACTCCTCAGCAGTGCGCATCCACGACCCAATCGGGAATCGAACCCAGGAGCTCTGCGGCGAACGCTTTACCATTGGGCCACTGAGTCGGCTCCTAACGGTTAATATTTCCAATTCAGTCAATTCGCGATGTGTTGGGCGACCTCATCCGTGCCATCAGTGGATTACTGCTTCACACCCGACACGGTTTAACTCCACCGGTCACATCTTCACACTAGAACTCCAGGAATTACCTCAAAGAGCTAGTCACTAGTAAGCTGATATTAGTTGCAATATCAAAATTAACAGTTAACTATCACCAAAAACCCCCTAATTGAAAAACAAGTTACTTTTTTATAGAAAATTTAAATTAGACAAAAAGAACAACTAATTGTACTTACTTACGAACAAATTGAACTGAAATGTAACTTAGTGATAATGTTCTTTTATTCCTAAGACAGTAATCAATTAGTTCATTATAAATAAGCAAAATATTAGAAAAGATATAGAAATAGGATGGTTGGGGGTGGGGGGTAGTGGGAAAGGTTAAGTGGTAGGATGTACATTTTCTAAAAAGGAAGTGAAATAACAATGAAAAGTGAATGAACATATATTCATGTTATGTAATATCCATTTATTATATTTCCTGATCTAATCATAAATAGTGTATTGTTTACACAACAACTGACTATGCATCTATTCATATACAGAAAAGTTTATCAATGTAAATTTAACTTTTATTGACAGTTTTTCGTTCAGTTATACATGGAATAACACATACAGCTGTATTTGCATGATGTACAACATAATCACTAACACTGCCCATTATTGTACGTTTTATAGCACCAAATCCACGACTTCCAACAACTAATAAATTTGCATTATATTTTTCAGCATTTTGAACAATTGCTTCACCAATATGATCCACTGGTTCATATAAAAATTGATATGTTATATTACGACCTAAACATTCTGCACTATAATCATTTTCTAATTCACGTACACGTTTTACATTAACTTCTATAATATTTGACCATGCATTACTTGGTATACCAATTGGATTTGATAATGATAATGTTGGCAAAGAGACTGGTTCTACAGCATGATATATTGTAACTGAATCATCTGGTCGATGTAACCAATTAACATAATAATCAAATGCTTTCTTTGAATGTTCTGATCCATCAATTGCAATTAACACAGATCTTGAACTAATTGAAGGTACTTTCGAAAATCCTGACACCCTTCTCTCCATCTCTTAGTAGTGTGAAGCAAATTCGAATAAAATTCCTTTTGTATACAGAAGATTATCATCAAGGTGTAATTAACCAATCAGAACTGACGTGGTTTGAAACTAAACTGAAAGCTAATTGGATCGTTGCCATTCGACTATTTCATTGGTTAATTTTATTCATTTTATGATTGGCTTCTGTAACCTTGTTCTTGATTTTGTTACCTACCTTGAGATGGCACCAATGAAAATGGTGACTATTTCCACCCCATCAATATGATTCTGTATCTAAGCTAAATTTAATCAATAGATTTGGTCATTTTCTAAATGAAATTTCCACACGATTAATTTGTTAAAATCACATAACGAATAATTTGGGGTGGGTAGAAGGGTAAATATGCTTCTTATAGATTGGAATTCATAGTTTATTAAATCTAACTAACAAAGTATCCACCCATTTCATTGATAAGCAACAGATAATAACGTATTAAATGGACAATACGTCTAGAAATGGACTAGTTAAGGTAAGTGAATGACAATGAGATGAGTTTACTTCCTGTAACTTTCTTGTTCTCTAATCTTTCAATCCGTTTAGTTTAGCTTTTATTTTTAGTATATAAGTGTCGTAGTTAGTTTATGAGA
The DNA here is from genome assembly GCA_034768735.1 of Schistosoma mekongi. Classification (NCBI taxonomy): domain Eukaryota; kingdom Metazoa; phylum Platyhelminthes; class Trematoda; order Strigeidida; family Schistosomatidae; genus Schistosoma; species Schistosoma mekongi. The sequence goes on along the minus strand of CM068307.1, from coordinate 953,627 downwards.
GGTCAGATTGTTTGAAATGTACCACTCAAACAGACATAACTGTAGTGCTCTGAAAAACATTTCATCTTCCTACCTTTTTTTTCATCAAAATTTATGAAGGCTACAAACTATTTTAAAATGAAGAATAATAAACTCAAAAAACAATTTTTCGAAACATTGTTATGCTGTTGGTACCTTCAGATTATGAGACTGACTGCTGGATTTGTAACTTCGTTGGAACCAATAACTATATATCCCGTATTTTCGCCTTCGTAAATAACCAAACTTATACACGTACAACAACCACCAATTACGCGTATGATCAAGAAGTCAGGAACGAAGATGCGACAGATATATATTTGAACCAAGAGAATCCAGCGTCACCAATTGTACAACGCGCCAACCAAAATAATAATTTTTTACACTGCAATCAAACTTTATAGTATAAATATCAATAAAGAATTATACAGTACAAACATCAGTGTTAGGGGTAACAGTGGCCTCTACAATGCCTATTCTTGATTGCATAACCATTAAATCTATTGTTTCTATCCACTTCATATTTCCTTTGTCGTAGACTGACTATTTAATTTATTGATTGTTATTATTTCATCTCTAAATCATGAAATTCAGTTAATTATTAATGCACATACTACTCCAGTATGCCGTCTTTGCCTAACCTTGTCAATCCGTACCTTCACATCTTCCCGAGATCCTCCTTCTTTATCGATGATGCTACCAGCCAGGTATGTAAATGTTTCCACATTTTCCAGAGTTTCTCCGTCAAGTGTAATTGGGTTGGTTCTCGTTAATTTGTATCGAAGGATCTAGCTTTTCGTTTAGTTGATGTTGAAACAAATTGCTGAAGGGGCTGATGATAAAATTTTTATTTACACCTGCGTTTGTTGATGTATGTGGGATAGAAGAGCTAGGTTATCTGCGTAGTCCAAGTCATCTAGTTGGCCCTATGTTGTCCACTGTATTCTGCGCTCCACTTGGGATGTTGGAGTTTCCATAATCCAATCAATTACTACCAGAAGAAGAAAGAGTGAGAGTAAGCAACCTTATTTGACACCGTCGTCAATTCGAAAGAATAGGTGAGCTGCTTTCTGTTTACAATTTGACAGCGTAGTCCATTGTAAGAAATCCGTGTGATATTGACTATCTACCAACTCGTGTACATCATAGTGTCGAGGAAGACAACATAAAGTTTTTCCCTGTCTAAGCTGCCGAATGCCTTCTTACAGTCAAGCAAATGGACGTAATATTAAGAATTTCATTTAATTAACTGTTCAATCATAATCCGTAGTGAATACACGATCGATCCTTATAGAATCCAGCGAGCTTAATTTCGAAGTTGGGTGTCAACTAGATTTTTCATTTGGTTCAACAACACTACTGAAGACCGTTCCTGGTACCTATAACAGAGTGGTGTATCTGCAGTCTTCAAACTTGCTAAGATGTCTTTTCTTTGGTATCTTAACAAAGTATTCTTCATTCCAATCTGTTGGCACTTGTTCTTCCACCCAAATCTTCCTAAAGAGAATGTGTAACATCGTTGAAGTTACTTTTGTATCTGATTTCTGGGCTTTGCACGGCTGGTCTGTTGTCTAGCCCTATTGACTTGTCACTCTTTTTTTCTAAATGGCCATTTTGATTTCTTCCATTGTTAGTGGGTCTATATTCATAGAGAGATCGGTAGATGCTGATCTGATGACTGGTGGGTTCAATGAGGCTGGTCTATTCAACAGTTCCTCGAAGTGTTCTACACACCTGTTTCGTTGTACTTGCATCTCAGTGCTTGGGTCTGTTATGCCGTGAAAATGAAAGAGAGGATGGATGATTTTGTTGGTGGACGCAAACACCAATAAGATGCGTGCCTAGTTGAGAATGTGCCAATGACCTAAGACCACTCACCCCCAGGCCGACAATAGGAAAACCAGAACTGAGAACAGGAAGACGGAGAGAGCGAGAACTGAGAATGTATTATATTTTAATCATGCCTTTATATACACATAAAATCAGACCACACTGTAAACCAATCATAAATCTAACATTGATAAAGAACAAAAGAAATAGTGGCAGTGAATGAGTACAGCTTGTACACCATTAAGTAAACGTAGTTCAAAGTAATAAACAATATACTAAGAGCAAATTTACGAAACGAGAGAACCGGGCAAGGGGAACGTAACAGTCATAGAAATGAAATGTCAACAGTGTCTACAGTTATAATAATTGAAATAATGTTCTAAAGCCCAGTTCCCGAAGATAGCCAATCTTCATTAGGTGCCCGGCATATCAGGTTCACCTTCCTTGTTGTTGATTAGTCGTTACGGTTTACTGTTTTCCCTAGGTGGCTTCGTTTTATCATGGACGTCTTATGTTTTCGTCCCTTGCAGCTTTCTTCGCCGTCATTAGTAGATCCTCTACATGCTTCTGTTTATACGATCAATGCTCCTCTCCACTTAACTGCTGGGTTCTGTGTCTTCGGCCCATACCTTGGCTTTCTCTGTTCCTATTCGGTTGTTATTAATAGCTGTCAACTTAATCCACCATTCATGAATCTCAACCAGAGTACTAACAGAGATGTACTCATATTAGTGGTTCTCCTTGCAGCTGCAAACTTCCTGACATGTTGAGGTTATTGATTCCGTAATCCCTTTCCAGTTGTTCTCCATAGTAATTTCTTTGTCTTTTAGTAGATTGTGAACTGCCTGGAACTTACTGTTGTGAGTTATTTTGAATTTGATAAGTTTACTAGTACCTCGTAGAAAGGTTGCATTAAACATTTACAATACTGTTGCTCCAGTCGTAGTGCTTTTTTAACTTGGATCTCATCTTGACCACTACCAGGTGATCTGAAGAGAAATCAGCTGCTCTCCTTGCATTCCCATCTTCCATGGTTCTTCTGAACACTTTACTGATGCAAACGTGGTCGAGTTGGTTCACCATAATGTGATGCTGTGAAACCCATGTCGTTTTGTGCATACCTTTGTAGGAGAATATAGTGCCACCTAAAGTAGTTTTGTTGAAGATACATAAGTTTGTAGACCTCTCAACATTTCCGTTCCTTTCTTCTAGCCGTTGCCATCCCATGATGTCTTCATATCCAGTGTTGTCCATTCCAACATCGGCGTTTAGATCTCCCATCAGAATGGTCAGGTCCTTAGCTGAACATTAATCGGTGATTGACTGCAGCCTCGCATAGAACTGGTCTTTGTCGTCGTCGTGGTTGTCGTTAGTAGGAGCATAACACTAGATGACATTTACTGTCTTGAAGGATGCTTTGATGAACCTTAGTCTGTGAGGTTCTGGTCCTATAAATGATTTCCATGCTTATCAGGACAGTGCTAAACCTTCTCCTTTTGTGTGGGAGGCATTTCCTCTTTAACTGGAGTATGACAGTTCTTCTTCTCAGGATATTCTTAGTTGTCCAGCACGTAGCCACTAAGCTTTACCTATTCCAAATATCTCTAAATCATATTCTTTTACTTACTTGACTATTTGGATGTTTCATCCTGTTTCCCACATAGTGTGAACATTTCGTTTAGCTATATTAATTGCTGCTCCGGTTGTCAGAAGGGGCACCAGTCTCGTGGCTTATGAAGACATTCGGCTTTCACTATGTGGCATGATAATTGTTCAGAATGAAGACCTTTTAGCTCCCAGATCAGAATTAAATCGGTTTTTTTCCTGGTTAGCATCTTTTTAGAAATGTTGTTTGTTACAGGATATGCTTGTTAACCTACTTTGTTAGCGCTTGCAACCAGCAGTAACACTAGATGGATTCCAAACGGAGTTATTCAATAAATATTTAAGTTCAATTGGGATTGTTATTTTTGTGGAGATTGGTGGACCCAGTGGTGCAGATGGTTAGGCGTTCGCGTCAACCTGAAGCCCCTAGTGCGGAATCGTGGGTGCGCACTGCTGATGAGTTCCACACTAGAACGAAACAGCTGTCCAGTGCTCCCTTGTTGTCAATGGTACCCTGCCAACATCAATCTGTGATATATTTGATCAAATAAGATATTTAAGTCATATATCAATGTAAATTTATAACAAATGAATAAATAACTTCATATTTCATCTCTACATTCAATCATATCGACGAAATAACAAAGCAGACATTGTTTTCCTATTCATATCGGATAATCTTTGTATCTGGTTTGTTTTCTTCTTCTTCTTCTTCCTCTTTCATGTCACATGATTAGAACCTATGAATAATTTTTAATGATAAATAAACATTGAATAACAAAGTAAGTAGTAAAGATTAACTATTCAACTGTTTTCAGAAGGATGTCGACAACGATAAAACAGAGATTGATTGATTGATTCATTACTACTGTCATTAACATTGAATAATGGTCAGATTTGTTGTTGTTGATGTGTGTACGTGTTTATTATGCCATTTAGTTGATTGAAGTTGGCAGTCAAATTTCTTTGATGGAAAGTAAATAAAAACTAGTTATGAAACTAATTGTTATGCATATTTGTATTTATATTAAATTATTACATAATATTAAGTAGTAATAATCAGTAGTAACTGTTATATTGGATAATTCAAGAAGTACAACTTACTTTCTGAACTGTTTTTCTGGAGACTATTTCATTTATATTAAGTATATCGATTATTATATAATTTTGGATTGTGACTGGCAAGTGGAATCCAGAACGCGCGTTTCGTTCTATTTGGGACTCATCGGCTAGATGTACCTGCATCCCAATGTTGATGTTCACAACGGAATTCGAACTCAGTCCGTTTCGTGTCGAACACCACCGCGTTTATCACTAGACTACTGAGTCCAGACAGTCACACTTGTGCAACGGGAACATTGGTATTAGGAAGAGCTTGTATATTTCCGTTGATTTGTTATAGACTGAAGCTGGACTGAGTTCGAATCCCAGTGTGAACATCAACATTGGGATGCAGGTACACCCAGCCGAAGAGTCCCAAATAGGACGAAACGCGCGTCCTGGATTCCACTTGCCAGTCACAATCCAAAATTATATAATACTTGTGAAGAATTTGCTATATCGAGGCAATCCGCTCAGGATGCACACATAGCAACAATGACTGACCAGCTTCATTCTATAACAAATCAACGGGAATATACAAGTTTATCCTAATATATCGATTATATTTTTATTCAATTATTGTCATATTTCCATCACCCTAACATCGCCTTAGATTCATAACCTGTTATCATATCACTTGTCATTTAGGAACTAATCAATTAATTGTGTATTTATACCTACTCCCTCTCAGTCTCTAGACGTTATTGTTCCTGTTTTGCATAAATGTTATTTTCCTTACTGAAACTCTGTGTGGTCAGGTTTTGTGTATATAAAAATGAAGGAGCTAAATATAATCTGACTTACTAACTGACTGTTTGGTGGTTGGCTTAGTTATCTTGTGTTCTTCATTCTGGCATGGGGACTAGTAGTCAAGGGGCAATATGTAAGGGCACTGATTGATATTTTGTCGGTGTCACACTATCTTCCATGTATTGAATTAAGGGTGTGATTATTTTAAAGATCCAAAATTGACTAAACGAATGATAAAAGATGTTTAAGATTTGAAGAGGACGACACAATCGACGCTGCGTTCAGATGCTGCCTTCTGAATAATGTATTGATGATTTCATGCTAACCTTTCTCTTTTCATTTTCTGCTTTGTTTCTTTTCATTTTGTCTAGCTAACCTGTAACTACCATTTTATTATTTATGTTCGTCATAAATTGATAGTGGTTGAGTGCCACTGAAAATCAGGAAGTGTTAAACAGCTGTTTAGTCCTAGTATGGAACTGCTTAGCACTGTATTCCCTCAGTCCCTCCATAGAATCCAATCCGGCAGATTCCTGAGGTTCTAGTAAGAAGTCGTGACTGTTGGAATTAGGACTTGTAGAAAGTGAAACCGCTATCATCAATGACGATGAATGGCCGTCAGCTACCTGAATCCTATAGATTCCATTTCCTTATGAAATTTAAGGAGCGGACCACTGAGTAGCACCATATTGGGACAAAAAAGCCGTTTCCATTAGTACTCAACCAACACTAATGTGTGACGAGCACAAAAAACTAAACTTGATAACTACCTCAATTCAATTGTAACCATTGTATCATAAGATTGGGTTTCTAGTGAATAACACGTGCCAATTGACTAGTAAGTCTACGTCGACAAAATGAAAAACTTATCATCAGGTAGTGGTGAGTTCTTCATACATAGCAATTAACTGATATTTTCAAGAGAATGAAAAACGTCCATGTAATTAACAAAGATAATTACAAACATTTTAGACCGACAGGTTCAAGGATATCAAGAGTATTTGATATGCCTAAGATCTATAAACTTACTTTGCATCTCGACATGTCTGAATCTCCATGCCACATAAATAATTGGTTGATAGATCCCCTAGAGTCTAATGGGACACTTGTTTGCGAACAAACCTCTGCCTATCCATCTATGAGACACGTTTAATCTCTTTGGCAATATAAAGAAGGCGCACGTTATCAACAAACAGATGATGCTAATTGGTGACAAATCACTTTTCTGCAATCTGTCACTTACCAAGAAAGTTGGTTTTATTTGCAAACACATAAGTGACATGGTAAGGAAGATTTATAGTTCATGAGGATGATTTTAGTCATATTGAGTTTTCATAACTGAATGGTTTTAGATTTGGAACTTGTATCGTCTCACTAGACAACTTCGCGAGATTTCCTTCATAAATTGCTAGTAACTTCTTCTGTCGACAGAAAATTTGATCGGTTGTTAACACATACTATAATTTTTGCACGTCTATTCTGATCCCCTTTCCTCTTGACCTGCCTCGTTGTAGTATTGCAGTTGTTGATTATTTTGCGAATTAAACTATGGAAGATTTAGAAACTTTCACATACGTGGGCAGCAGCATCATCGGTTAACAATGAGGGTCCGATCTGACGCAGATGTTGAGACACGGATTGAAAAAGCAAAGCAACACCACCATTTCTTCAATCGAAGCTTATAAACAACTCTTAACGAACATCAAAGTCAGAATTCTCAATGCAAACTTCAAAACAGTTCGATTATATGCAGCTGAAACTTGTGTGGATTATCACCAGCACCATCATTCGGAACATACAGGTATTTAGAAACACTTGTCTACACAAGATGACACTTTGGATATGTTGACCAGACACTATTAACAACAACCTTTTGTGATATAGAATAAACCAACCAAAATCCATTTGAGAATATGTTATGACTCAAAAAATGGTTGAATATATCGAAAGTTAATTTGGTATGCCTAGTCGATCGCTGCGCGTCTACTTTATCCCTACTCAGTCCCAAGCCGGAGATAGACGAACACAAGACGATAGACCAACCATACAGAATCATATTATATTTTCACTCATTCCCTTATATATACATAAACCCTAACTGCACAGTCAACCAGTTAGGAAACTAACATTAATACAAAGTAGGAGCAATAGTGAATATGAACTGGAGTACATAGACACAACTGATTAACCATAGTTCATCAATGGGAAATGATATACTAACAGTTAATGTGTCAAATGGGAGGATAGGGACAAGGGGGGGGCACTTAACAATAATAGAAATAAAATGTTCACCTTGAATACAGAAAACAATTTTCGAAGATACCCAGTCTTCTTTAGGTGCCCGGTACATTAGGAAGAAATTAAGTAAGAAGACTGTGGGTGGGTAGGAAACAAAATGACTAAATCGTTATAAAGCAAATCGTAACTTGAAATCCTTATGGTGAAAGGAGAAAAGGAGCACTGCTAAATGAATTGCTTTGTGAATTAAGAGCAGACGTGAAAATAATAAAAAGCAGTTGATAAGAACTGGAAAGGAAAGTTAGTTAGACAATGTTGATTAGCGGCCTATGCTCCATGATGGGTAATAGGCGTTGGTTAACTGATTAAGTAACTATTAAATAAGGTGCGAAACAGACGATTGATACGATTGATCTATGCTGGTAACCATAAATTATTATAAAATCTAGTTAATACATAAAGCACCAACCTAATTTCATTCCTAAATGAAGCTTCATTTTATAGTAGAAATAGAAAGGAGGGTGGAATTCAGAAGCATAATTTTCGAATGGAAACTAAAATCGTAAGTTCTGAGTTTTTTATTCCACAAAGTCTTAATGTTGCATTGAAGATTACATCATATCCTAATACATTTATAAGTTCTCTTGAATTTGTGGACTTGTCTGCAAGCGAACGATGAAGGATTATGATTCAGAGTGGTAGACGATGTGGCTAAATGGCTAAAACCGACACAACGGCGCTACAAGCTTTTTACAGTGGCTGTTGATAACACCTTCTTGACTTCATGGAAATCACTGGTCATGAGAACATTTCAGCCTCCTTAATGTTTGTAAAGGTAATTTATTCAAACCTCAAATCTACCCTCGTAATCTACAATTACCGAGGATACTGAGATGATTGTCAATTCTTCTCATTTTAGATTTCTATTTCTTTATTTAATACTCATTCTCCCATGTTATAGTGATTTGACTTAGATTAGTGCTGCATAGAAAAGTTGAATTGCATATGACCTCATTGGTCAAAATAAACACGGCATATATATGCTTCCCTATTAACCTAAATTGATACCATGGCAACTGTTTAACATAGGAATGAGGAATCGTGATACTTAAATGACAGTGCCATATGTCTCAAAGCATTAATCAGATACGCGTTATCATTGGGAAGGCTACCATGCATACGAACTTAAATATGTTTTTGTTGGTTGAAGGCAAATATCCTTAGGCCTTACCTAAAACAATGCGAAATTGTTTGTACAGATGAAAGTATGATAAAAAACAAAATACGATGAACATGACATGACATACAGTCGAGTTAATCAGAACCACGTTAGTAATTGATGACTTTTGCATAAGATTTCAATGACAATACCTGACAGCAACATAGTTAGAAATTAAGAAGAGCTTGTAAATTCCCGTTGATCTGTTATAGGTACATCCAGCCGATGAGTCCCAAATAGGACGAAACGCGCGTCCTGAATTCCACTTGCCAGTCACAATCCAAATTATATAATAGTTAGAAATAGTAATTAGGCTGAGGATTAGGAGGTCAAAACTAGGATTTAATGTTGAGAATAGAATTCATCAATCAATCAATCAATGCCTGTTACTCCAAGTGGAGCATAGACCGCCCACCAGCATTCTCCAGCCAACTCTGTCCTGGGCTTTCCGTTCTAGCTCTTCCCAAGTGCTGTTCATTCTCTTCATGTCTGTTTCCAATTCCCGACGCAATGTGTTCTTGGGTCTTCCTCTGTTTCTGTGGCCTTTAGGATTCAAAGTCAGTGCTTGTCTTGTGACACAGTTTGACGGTTTCCTCAGTGTGTGTCCAATCCATCTCCAGTGTCTTTTCCCAATTTCTTCCTCAACTGGAAGTTGATTAGTTCTCTGCCACAACAGGTTGTTGTTGATGGTATCTGGCCAACAGATCCGAAGAATCCTACGCAGACAGTTGTTTATAAATACTTGTAACTTCTGTAGGATACTTTTCGTAGTTCTCCAAGTTTCAGCTCCATACAACAGGACTGTCTTCACATTTGTGTTGAAAATGTTGACTTTTATATTGACTGACAGTTGGTTTGAGTTCCAGATGTTTTTCAGCTGTAAAAATGCTGCCCGTGCCTTACCAATCCGCGCCTTCACATCCGAATCAGACCCTCCTTGTTTGTCGATTATGCTGCCCAAATATGTAAAGGTTTCAACGTCTTCCAGAATTTCTCCGTCAAGTGTAATTGGGTTAGTGTTTGCTGTTTTGTATCGGAGGATCTTGCTTTTCCCTTTGTGTATGTTGAGGCCCACTGCTGCTGAGGCTGCTGCTATATTGTTGGTCTTCTTCTGCATTTGATGATGTGTGTGAGAAAGAAGAGGTAGGTCATCTGCAAAGTCCAAGTCATCTAGTTTCGTCGATGTTGTCCATTGTATTCCGAGAGTGCCTTCAGATGTTGCAGTCTTCATAATCCAGTCGATGACCAGTAGGAAGAGGAAGGGCGAGAGTAAGCAGCCTTGTCTGACACCGGTCTTCACTTCGAATGAATCTGTGAGCTGACCTCCATGCACGATTTTACAATGTAGTCCGTCGTAAAAATTCCGTCGTATGTTGACTATCTTCTCGGGCACGCCGTAATGTCGTAGAAGGCTCCATAATCTCCTATCCACGCTGTCGAATGCTTTTTCATAGTCGATGAAGTTGATGTAAAGTGGTGAATTCCATTCAATTGATTGTTCAACAATGAACCGTAGAGTAGCGATTTGATCGGTACATGATCGATCTTTACGGAATCCAGCCTGTTGATCTCGGAGTTGGCCGTCGACTGGGTCCTTTAATCTGTTCAATAACACTCTGTTGAAGACCTTTCCTGGTACTGAAAGTAGGGTAATGCCTCTGTAGTTCTCACAATTGCTGAGATCGCCTTTCTTTGGTATCTTGATGATGTACCCTTCTTTCCAGTCTGCTGGAACTTGTTCATCCTCCCAAATCTTCCTGAAGAGAATGTGGAGTATCTTTGAAGTTGTTTCTATATCTGTCTTCAGTGCCTCCGCTGGTATGTTGTCTGGTCCTGCTGACTTGCCACTCTTGATCTGTCTGATGGCCATTTTGATTTCTTCGACTGTTGGTGGGTCTGTGCTTATAGGGAGATCCGTGGCTGCTGCTTCGATGACTGGTGGGTTCAGTGGGGCTGGTCTATTCAAGAGTTCTTGGAAGTGCTCTACCCACCTGTCCCGTTGTTCATGCACTTCAGTGATTGGTTTGCCAGCCTTGTTCTTGATTGGCCGTTCTGGCTTGTTGAATTTCCCAGCTAACTTCTTCGTTGTATCGTATAGGAGCTTCATATTTCCTTCTCTTGCAGCTTTTTCCGCTGTCATTGCTAGGTCCTCAACAAATTTCCGTTTATCCAACCTGATGCTCCTCTTCACTTGCTTGTTGACTTCAGTGTATTCGGCCTGTGCCTTGGCTTTCTCTGCTCTTGTCCGACTGTTATTAATCGCTGTCTTTCTGTTCCTCCTTTCTTGGATCTTGTCCAGAGTACCAACAGAAATCCACTCTTTTTGGTGTTGTTTCTTGAGACCCAAAACCTCCTGACATGTTGAGGTTATTGTTCCCTTAATCTCTTTCCAGTTGTCTTCCATATTAGTTTCACCTTTTTCTAGTAGATCATGAAATGCCTGGAACTTGTTGCTGAGAATTAATTTGAATTCGTTGCGTTTGTTAGTATCACGGAGAAGGGCTGTATTAAACTTGTGTAATACTGCTGCTCCAGTTGTCCAGTGCTTCCTCAGCTTCAGTTTCATTTTAGTTACCACCAAATGGTGATCTGAAGCTATGTCGGCTCCTCTCCTTGCTCTTACGTCTTCCATGGTCCTTCTAAACTTCGTATTGATGCAGATGTGGTCGATTTGGTTCTCCGTAATGTGGTCCGGTGAAACCCATGTAGTTTTGTGTATACGTTTGTGGGAGAAAATGGTGCCACCTATAATCATTTTGTTGAAGGCACATAAGTTCACAAACCTTTTTACCGTTATCATTCCTTTCTCCCACTCCATGTTGTCCCATGATGTCTTCATACCCGGTGTTATCCACTCCGACCTTGGCGTTGAAGTCGCCCATCAGAATGGTCAGGTCCTTGGCTGAACATTTCTCGATGATTGACTGCAGCCTCGCATAGAACTGGTCTTTGTCGTCTTCGTGGCTGTCATTGGTGGGTGCGTAGCACTGGATGACATTCATTGCAATCCCTTCCTTCTTCGTCTTGAAGGATGCTGTGATGATCCTAGGTCCATGAGGTTCCCATCTTATAAGAGACTTCCATGCATCTTGGGATAACACCAATGCTACTCCTTGTGTGTGGGGGGCGTTTTCTTCTTCGTGGCCGGAGTATAAAAGCACATTTCCCGAGGATAACCGTTGCTGTCCAGCTTGCAACCAATGCGTTTCGCTTATTCCAAGTATCTTCAGGTTGTATCTTTTCATTTCTTCAGATATTTGCATGGTCCTCCCTGTTTCCCACAGCGTGCGGACATTCCACGTACCTATACTAATGGTTGCTCTGGTTGTCAGAAGAGACAATATGGATTTCTGTTATTCTTATGTCGTCGTAAAAAGGCTGTTACGACTGATGTGTATGAGCAGTTAGTTAATGCAACATTGTGCGCACGAGATTACAATAACAAACACCTATGAGAGTGTCTAGCTAGTTCCTGTATGACTGCCTTGTGACTAATAATCCAGAAATTCGGGCTGAAGAAGACAAGACAACTGAGCTGACAACCAGACAAAATCGAACTACATTTCATTTACTTATACATAAAATCTGACCAATCAGTCAATTAATTAAGAATCTAACATTAATACAAAATGGGAGTAACAGTGACTATGAAGTGAAGTAACATGTGCGCAAGTGATTAACCACGATTCATCAATAGGAAGTGATATACTAACAGTTAATGTGTTAAACAGGAGGATAGGGCAAGGGGAATGTAATAATCAAAAGAATAAAAGTGTTCAGTGTGTATACTACTCAAATAAATGAAAGGCAACAGTCCTAGAAGACAATCAATCTTCTTTGAGAGTTTGTCATATCAATAGGAATTAAGATTTTCTATCAAACTTAGAATTCAATGTAAAGAGTTTAGTTTGAGTTTAGTATTTAATGTTAAGAGTTTATTGTAAGTTTAGAATTTGAAGTTTACATTAACTTTATGACCTTAATGGTTATCTAATCAACTTCATTAGTAAATATATGAACCTGAAGTTAGTGACTATCAAGAAGATGACATCATTCTTAAAATGACAGTTTACATCATCAGAGTGATAGTAGAACAGTGATTGTGATAATGACTGAGAAAAAAATAACATCCTCTCTATGCGATCAAATTAAAAGTGGTAGTTTACAAACTATTTACACTTGATTTCTACTATAATCAATGCAAAACGATCAAAACCCACCACTTCTCTGTGTATTCATCAATTTAACTGTACTTGTAAAAGCAGTTAGTATAAAGTGTACAGTCCGATAAACTCTGTCAATGTCATGATTAAGTAAAGAACACGTTTAACAGATTACTACAAGTTCTATTCTGGTCCACTTTTTATCATCACACAACGTCTAGCTGATCTCAATAAAACTTTTAAAGTTATTTATCGAATTCAATTAGTCTTTCCATAAAGCTTACAAATTCGGCTGAAACTATAGCCATTCATATTCACAAACCTAATCTGTGTAGTCAGTAGAGTTTGTACAACCCCATTGTACGTTTGCCACAAACATGGATCATAATAAACTGGGCTTGAAAAACACACATTTGTTGACGTTCATTTTCATTTTTCTTATTGTTTTCCTAAATTTTCTGTCATTCTTTACTTGTAGTCGTTCACATATCTCTTTCAATATCAAGTTTACAGTGTTACATTGTCATTGTTCCATACTTGTAATTGAGGTTTGTACAAAATACTATTAATTTTAACTGATTAAATTTGTCACAAATTGATGTTAAAAGAGTATCATCGAAAATCTGGGAGAACAGAATAGCTATTTCATCGTAGTATGAGACTCTTCAGCAGTGCCTTCCCCAACATGAAGATCATGGAGCAAAATCTAGGGTGCACACTGTTGTAGAGTCTTATATGAGGACGAAAGAGCCATTCGGTGCTCCTTAGTTCCAGTAGTAATCTATAAATCCAGTCAGTTAGAAGTAGTTTATTGTTTGCCAGTATCCAAAATGATCGATTAGTAGATTGCGTCAACCAATCACATTGTTCGCATAATCAAATTTCCAAAGGTTGTAGAATGTTAATTTGAATGATCTATGTGAGCTAACTACTAATCCGCCTGTAATGTAACTTAGAATCACCAGGTACCACGATTTTCATATAGTATTTAAACTACTAAGTGAGTGTATTTAAGTTGGATTGTGACTGGCAAGCGGAATCCAGGACTCGCGTTTCGTCCTATTTGGGACTCATCGGCTGGATGTATCGAGGCAATCCGCTTAGGATGCACATATGGCAACAGAGACTGACCGGTTTCAGCCCATTACAAATCAACGGGAAAATACAAGCTTCTCCTAATTATACTAAGAGAGTGCTTTTCATTAGTTTGCATTTTTAACTGCATTTAATGTTATTGCAGAGTGAAAGCTTTTTACCCGATTTTGTTGAACTCCAGTAAACATAAAGTTTCACTAGAACATCTTCAATCTGTTTAGAATGATGATAGTCATCGTGTAACGACTGCAGTTAGAAATGTACCACTTTGGAATTTGGATTAGTGATTCGACTGTATCATGTTAACCATGTGGTCTACAATGTGTTGGTTAGAACATCGTCATATTAGGAAGGGCTTGTATATTCCTGTTGATTTGTTATAGACTGAAGCTGGTCAGTCAGTCCCAAATAGGACGAAACGCGCGTCCTGGATTCCACTTGCCAGTCACAATCGAAATTCTATAATACTTGTGAAAAAATCGCTATATCGAGGCAATCCGCTCAGGATGCATACATAGCAACAATGACTGACCAGCTTCATTCTATAACAAATCAACGGGAATATACAAGCCCTTCCTAATACCAATGTGCCCGTTGCACAAGTATAACTGTCTGGACTCAGTAGTCTAGTGGTGAACGCGGTGGCGTTCGACACGAAGCGGACTGAGTTCGAATCCCAGTGTGAGCATCAACATTGGGATGCAGGTACATCCAGCCGATGAGTCCCAAATAGAACGAAACGCGCGTCGTGGATTCCACTTGCCAGTCACAATCCAAATTCTATAACACCGTCATATTAGATTGTGTATGTAGGTACTCGGTTAGGTAGTCTTTAGTAAATAAGTAACATATTTTCAACTGATTGTGTATGTGTCAATTAGTGTTAATCTATTACGATGAAGTAACAACAACAACAACAACAACTTATGAATTTGTTTAGAGGGATAGGAGAGGAAGGATGGTATATTAGAAGACTTTCATTCCATATGTATACATAGTGTGTTCTATTCCCCTAGAGAGATACACAAATGTATGTCAAACTTTTGTTTTATTTATTACATTATCTTTTCTGTTATTTTAAGTTATATTTGATGGTTGAGAAAAAAAGTCTTAAAATTAAATAGCGAATTCATTTCTACGGTGATAGTGAAAATGATTTGTAGCTGAAGAAAAGTGGTTATAGTGAAATTGCATTATTTGAACTAGTTAGTTTCAGCTTACAATTGTCATTATCAATGTAGACAATCTATTTAATGTAAATTTCTGATAGAGGTGACCTATGTGTTATGACGTGAGATAGAGAGAGAGGGCGGTTTTGGTTGGTTGTAGCAAACGTCAATGAAGATGTGCTAAGTTGATAATGCGCGACTGATCTAGGTCAAATCACCCCCCAGGCCGACAATAGAAAAACCAGAATTAAGAACCGGAAAAAGGAGACAGCGACATCCGAGATCGGGAACGTATTCTATTTTAATTATGCCTTTATATATATATATATATATATATATATATATATATATATATATATATATATACATAAAATCAGAACACACAGTGAATCAATCACAAATCCAACATTTGTACCGAACAAAGGGAAGAGTGGCAGTGAATGGTACATATTGTACGCAACCAGGCAACTGTAGATCATAGTAATAAACAATATACCAATAGTAAATATATTAAACGGGAGGACCGGGTAAGGGGGAACGTAACAGTCATAGAAATGAAATGATTACACTGTCCAAAGTCATAAGAATTGAAATAATGTTCTAAAGCATAGCTCTCGAAGATAGTCAATCTTCATTAGATGTCCGGCATTTCACTATGAAAGTATCATTAAAAGTGACGAAGTAGCTTGTTTAACCAACAATCGGTGCAAATGCTTTCAGTAAACACTTGTCCTTACTTTGTCTTCACATTAATTTCATTTCTCTTTTCACCTGGTCTTGATCTACTGCCTTATAGTTATTGATGATTTTATTACCTAGTGTGACAACCTGGATCCGTATCAATACTTAAAGAAAGCCAGGATGATATCATATGGAATTCATGGATTTTTTTCGGTGCATTATCTGTAGGCGTAAATAGCAAACAATTGACCGTTAGTATTATGTATCTTATTAACATCAACGTAATTTAAGCAAAGTACACAGCTCATCATAAAAGATAGTCATAATGGAATTGTGATGGATTGTGGAGATTGGTATTTTTAGTTGGTTGAATGCATCATAGACTGGTGTTAGCAGGGTACCACTGAAAACCAGGGAGCACAAGACAACTGTTCCGCCCTACTCAAGGTAGTCTGCACCCTAGAAACCGCCCCAGGGGGTTCGGGCTGACGAACACCTAACCCTCCGCACTACTGGGCCTGCAGCCAAAGGTAGAATTCCCCACTTCAATCAATTCATGATATATAGTGCGACAATCTTTCATTGACATCAGGTGTACTTGAAGCGCTATTTCTAAGTCGTGACTGGTGAAGTTTAGAATTGTCGACAGTGAGTTACTTATCACCAATGACGATGAATGATGGTCGCGCTATATATCACAAATAGTTATAATTGTAACGAAGGTAAAAGAAAGGTTTATTAACTGAGTATTTATGAAGAAGTAAAGTAAAGTTCCAGACACTATTCGAGGCCGAGATAGGAGGGGGGGCTCAATTATTTAATGTAGGAATATGGGCTTATCACTCTAAAAAGATAAAGGGGGGATCAGATAGGAATGGTAAACCTCTAAAACACTGGTAATTTGGGCGCATAGCATAACTAATATGCACACAAATTAATCAATCAAACTACTTAATATTGAAAAAATAGATACATGATGAATAGCACACAGTTATTAGTTGCTTATCATACTTGTTAGCATGACAACTGAAAGTTTATCATTGATTCATTATAGATATAAAGACTAGTATTTATCTTTTTATTTACGAGGCTTTCAGTTAATCCTAATGTTGTAGAATGATATTTTGTTGTTATATAACATGAAAGCATTGGATGGATTGGCTTCGTGTTGTATAGTCTATTCGATTTCGTGTAATTGAATTAGGAAGACTATTTGGTTCTTTGAAATGTATATTCGTTGAAATGTGTTAAATAAAAAAACAAGAAGACATTCGTCTATGTGCGCTTTTAAGATATCTGATTTTGGAAGTATATGTAGACTGATAAATATAATCGAAGATTGACAGGTGATGGGTATTTATCAATTATGGTTTACTTCAAGATCGACAAGCTTTCCTGGAGGAAATGTATAATCAATAGCAAATTTTAGTACCTACCTAGTTTTCTAAGCCAAATGATCATCTCTGAAGATTTATCGGATAAATGTAGATTATTTTCTTACTTAGTTACCTTCCACTCTTGGATAATAATCATTGTTATGTTTCTTTGTGAACATTTGTGGACACCAATTTTCCTGAAGGTACTTTCTGTTGTTGAGTATTCCCCTCTTACATATACATATACATCAATTGATTGTTGAATGATGTGAAAAGAAAGCTTCTAACATTTGATTAAGGTAACATTAAGATTTTAGGACCAGTCAAATAAAAGAGTGGTAAAGAATGCTTTCAAGAAGTATGATACGCAAATCAGTCGACGTTGATTAAGTCATGAAAGAAATTACTAACTGAAGTAAGTAATAACATGATAGAACAAATGTGAATATACTTGAATGGCTCAATCCTATCAGAAGTTGGCATTGATAATGTCGTCTAGGAGGTAGTAAGGAGCTCTACGAATATTCCGTTCACTTTAGGAAACGTAACTTCACCAAAAAGTTCACTTAATCCTACAAGCAACTAGTTATTACATTTCCTGTATTCTCAAAGGAGTAAGTTGTATGTAATCCTTAGAATTAACAAATGGTCAATTTGATACTGATTAATTGGGATTAGAATCTAATATTCTATTTGTATTCTTCACAGATTGATATAAATTGGATAACAGTGAAAAGTAAATAGCGTTAAACAGTTGTTTCGTTGTCATATAGAGCTCTTTAATAAACGGTATACACCTATAAAATCACTTGTGACGATGAAACAAGTACCTTCCAATCTAGCTGTAAATGCATACCATCAGTATTGCCTAATAGTGATGTCCGATTAACCTAACAGTGATGATAGCTAGTGGCCTCCTTCAATACCTCAAGGTAGTGAGTTCGACTGGCTCAATGTGTTCGTGGAAGCGCACTGTTAATGAAGAGTCAAGTACTACAAAAAGCAGTTTTTCCAATGATCCTTGGTTTTCAATGGCAACTGACTGGAATTAATCTTCAACGAATACAAACAGCAGTTTAAATTACTTGAAGGTATTCGAATTTTTTCGTTGATTTGTCATGGGTAAATGTAATCGGACTCTGCCGTATGTGCATCCTAAACAGAATTTCTTGATCTAGTGGTAGCCTGTAATTACGATTTATGTTGGATTTTAGAAGACAAGCAGAATCTAAGACGCACATTTTGTTCTACATCAGACTTGTCTGTTGAGCACATCTGCATCACAGTGTTGGTGTTCATATAGGGAATCGAAAGCAGTCTGTTTTCTTGTGGTAAACGCTACAATGCAGTGGAAATAAATTCAGTAGAAATATGTCTATGTAGGTTCGGAACGAAAACCAGTTCTTACACTACTCTTCACCTATGGATTCCATTCTGAAGCCATGAATCACATAGACTGAAATGACCTTGAAGATACTGGGGGGGGCTAAAACGAGCCAATGACTACCACCTGATAAACTTGAAAACGATGTTTAGTTGACCCAATGTCTAAGTGACTGAAGCCATTCTGAGTTGCAAGGGAAGAAAGAACAAATATCAGTAAATGATAGTTTAGGTCAAGACACTTATTGGGCAGAAAAGATAGATTTTGTCTGTCTTATACTGCGCTAACTAGCTACAGGAGATACAAACTACAAGTAGTGGGTGAGTTAGGAAAGTTATATACAAAGTTCGGGATAATTGGATCATAATAAGGTTACGACAATTCGAGAAGGAAAACCGGTATGACAATCGTGAGTAGTCTACAATTTTAGCAAAGAAAATATCGTGGTTACTGAATGTTTAGCTAGATATAGTCTAACCGTATGAGTGTCAGTAACACGAAGAATATACTTGATAGAGTGTGATTCTCAACTTTATGCTTCGATACAGCATAAACTTAGAGTTAGGAATTTTTCAACTTCCCATAGGAGATCAATCCCAATAGTAGCGTCCCTTTAGGAGTAATGTAAACAGAGAATTCAGGGCACTAGAAAATTCCACACTAAACATGTGTATTGATTACATATTCAGAAAGATAGTACTGTGAAGGAATGCGAAAGAATAACTCACAATTAACTACAAAAAACGTATACAGCAGAAGACACATTTCGGAAAACCATGAAGGAATAACTGCGTTTGGATAATATCGCTTTAGTTTTTTACGAAGTTCGTAGAAAGCGGCAATAAAATCTCTACCAGTTTCTATTCTCGGCTATCTTTAACAAAGTTACGGACTATTAACAACAAATCAGGAACAATCAATAGAAGTCTAAGATCTGCATTAGCTAGAATGCATTCTGCCGCCAAACATATTTTCTTGCACAAATCAACGTGTTCTTTTATGTCATCAACGGTTGATAAGCACGCATTTCACGTTATCACCAACTGTACATAGAAACCTCAATGCATCTGGTGGAGCAATTACGTAAGCAGAACGGGAAATGGGCCTACATACGATTTCAAGAGCATATTCACCAAAAGATGCTATTCGTAAGGATTAAAAACTATGAATTTTGCTATATCAACACATCCAGTTCACATAAAACATGTAACTGATATCTTAAAACCCTTCCAGGCAATCGTTAGACAGTCCAACGTCAGTATTCTCGAATTCAATGAAATAACAGTAATAAGACAATTTAAATCGAGTTTATTATCCTAAAATGGAACATTTCTTCTTACCATGGTGGTGTTACCGTCATCTTCTGTTATTTTCACTTGCTGGTAGCACTATCATCTATTGATGTTATGATTGTTAATAACTGTTGTACAAATATCTATTTCAATAGTTCTTGTTGAATAGACCTTTTAGTTACAGTATTACGTAATCATATACAATAGTAATGTTTAGCTGGGATTGTTAAAAGAGGAATTTTCTATAGTTTAAACGTATTTGAAAGACGACGTTTACTTGTAATACGACATTAGTAACTATGAGAAAAATACCATTAATATGAATGAAATGTGCTACTATCACTTTATGACTTAATTTGATTAGTGATTAAATATCCTGAAGAAACAATTTTGGACTACGAGTCGGTGAACAAATTCCCACTTCATATTATTTCTATTAGTTGATAGGTATATGTTAATACACGTGAAGTAAGACAGAATACAGCCTTTCTACCTTCATCTTTAATCACAAACCATAACAACTAAAATGTAAATGCCAACACCTACACACCAGTACCATCGATTGTTATTAACATTGACAATGAATACGAGATTGAAGATTTTCAAAATAATCACTTCGGAAATAGAACAAAATTTGTTATGCATGAATGCACTAATTATTAACAAAAGTCTGAAACCCGTTGTTACGTATTCAAAAAGGTTCAGCTGTCGGTTTAACTCTAACTTTAGTAACCAAACTGTCTGAGAAACACTTAATTGTAATAACAATTTATTTCATACTTTCAATCGATAAAAATTGTTTTCATCATTCTTATGTCATTTAATGGGTATCGTTCAGGCTGTGCTTTGTAGATCTATCCACTTATTATTACGTAACTGTTGATGTAGTTTATCGTTAGGCAAATAAAAACTTGTTGCCATGGCTTCTTTCAGATGTTTTTTTCCCTAGAATTTTCGTATTAACTATCAACAAATAAACATACATACGTTTTGAATACATCTACAATTTGATCTGAAGTAGTTTGTGGAGATTGGTATTAAGTTTTAATAATAGATTGATGTTGGCAGGGTACCATTAAAACAAGAACAGATCGCTTGGAATGATCATCGAGTTATGTTGTGGTGGATACTACTCATAAGGCCCTGCATAAGTAGTAGGTAGCGGAGCGTTAAGTGAAATAGAAAAGAATCAGTAAATAGTATATGAGGCGAGCTGCGAGGTGGCAAGGAGCAAAGCATGATTAAAATACAAAGGAGAATCAATGATATCCAACAGAAGCAAGCTGATAAACGACACAGACCAGAGAACGCGAAGGATATGCGAATTGATGGTTAGAAGTAATGAATGTAACATTTTATGACATTGTTTATTACTATGAACTACAGTTGCCTAGTTGTGTACAAGATGTACCATTCACTGCTACTCTTCCCTTTGTTCTGTACAAATATTAGATTCTTGATTGGTTCACTGTGTGTTGTGATTTTATGTATATATAAAGGCATGATTAAAATACAATACGCTCTCTCTCCGTTCTCAGTTTTCCGGTTCTTAATTCTGGTTCTTCTATTGTCAGCCTAGGGGGATGAGTTGGCATAGATCAGTCACCCATTATCAACTACGCACACCTTATTGGTGTTCGCGTCTACCAACCAAAACCCTCCCTTTCTTCATGTCATAACAAGGTGAGAACTTCATCATATGAAGCCAGACAGTTGTCAGGTATTCACTGTGGAGTCTCTCTATTCTAATTTCCATTTCGTAATGTAATCAATGATGTGCATTGTTGAAGAGTATCATACTAAGATGAAACATTTGTCCAATTCATCATGGTTTTTTTCATTGATGCCATAATTCACATTAATCTAGAATACATACACTCTCCAATCTTTTTTTTTGTTTTCTTTATTTATTTTAATTAAAAATCTTTTAAATTTTCAAATGGAATGTATTTCATGATAAAATAAAAAAGAAAAGAAAAGTAACTAGAGATTAAAACAAAAAAAAAAACGAATTGAAAAAAAAACAACAACAGAAACGCCTTGAAAAATTTTCAATAGAAAAATATTTATTTATTAATCAATATCAATAATCAATAAGAGAATTAACAGGAAGGGGGGGAAGGGATATACAATAGTTAACATGAATTCACAATATATTGAAAAAAGGTACACTCTATTCTTAACAACAAACTTTACAATAAGAATAATTGTCATAGTGATTAATTTCAAGAGGAGATTATGCAAATGTACATAGAAGAAGTATTCAGAAGATATAGGCATTTATAAACAATTATCTACGTAGTATGCTACTCTGGATACATTGGTCAGATATCTTCAGCAATAACCTACTTTGACAAAGGACAAACTAAATTCCAGGTGAGAAAGGAATTAGGAAAGAAGGCTGGAGCTGGATAAGATACACATTGAACAAATCACTAAACTGTGTCACAAGATAAGCACTATCATAGAATCCTCGAGGCTAAAGAAAAAGAGGGAGACTAAAGAACGCATTGCGTCAGGAATCGGAGACAGATATGAAAAGAATGAGCAACACATGAGAAGGGGGCTTTGAAAAGGAGATCTTACGATAGAGTTGGTTAAAGAATCCTGATCAGTAGCCTATGCTCCACATGAAGTAACAGGCGTTGATTGATTGATAGATCAGTTCCGTCCTGAACTAGTTGATTAATGTGCAAATTGAAGTGGGAGTATAAATCCTATGATAATTTAAGATGCATCTTTTTCACGACAGCTAATACTAAATCTAGTTTCAGGGTACCTGGCTTAACATCAACTACATAGCTTGATAAGGAGCTTAAAATTTCCTTAAAGTAAAAAAACTTTAGGCAAATAACGAGGAAGCACTGAATAGCATTTTTATTACCTTAAGAAGTGCGTATCAGGAGTCGAAGCTAAAAGCGATGGCGGCGATTATGGTAACGGAATATCATTCTTTTGAAATCCAATAGTACATATTTTCAAATACAGTCAGTTTGTGAAGTTGCGTAAGCATCACTCAGAGAAAATAGTAATACCATCCACATGGCTAGTTATTATCGACTGAAGACCTTGTTAAGTCTAGGGTGTTTGTTAACCACCTAATGTCAAAACCTACATCAAGAGTACTCTGCCAACAATCCCGAATCACCATCCATTTCGACATAGTACTCAGAATTCGGGTCACTTAGATAACTAGCCACATTGCAAACACCGACGTAATAGAGGTGACAAGATTTCCAAATTACGTGATGTGGTCAATACACTCGAGTACTTCACTTCCTGAGATCAATCTAGGAGATAATGTAGACCACTCTTGAAGTAGCCTTTTGTATCTACAAGAGGAACCCTTCCTGTACATATTTGCAATGTTATTCAGGGTTTTATTGAGAGCATCTTCACGGAATAGCACTATTATGTGCACATTCTATTGTCGATAACTGAACTATCTATAGGATCGAACCCTGAAAGTTAGATGAAAGTGAAACTTCTAGAAGGCATTCTATGACGAAATCAAATATAATGGGGGGGGAGTAGGAGCAACCCTAACAAACACCATATGAAGTTGACAATCCATTTGATCAGTAGTGTACTACTGGAGAGCCTTCAGAAGGTGTATGAACTTCTGATATGACAAACACATTAATAAATGAAAGATGAATTCGAAAAACGTAGTCACAACCTTAGTAGGAGTCACTCTCAACAGCTTGCAGCACACTCACCTTCTGGAAACTGTGTTGGAAATTCAAAATCCTCCCCCCCCCTCCCAAAATACAATCGTTCATTAAAGCAAGTAATAGGCGATGTATTGATTTTTTGTCAGATAGATTTGTAAATTAGCATCAATTAATTTAATTTCAACTGTGAGATATGTAGACGTCGTCTACTAGTCTCGTCTGATGTATTTTTGCTACACAATAGAATCTTCTTACAAGTCTAGTCTTTTGGAGTACCTGTAGGTTGAGACGAAACAAATTGTGGTATCCGACTGAAGTACAAGTATCAGAGAGCACTACTCGCACTAACCATATCGACTATCAAGGGGATCAGACATAGAATCCGGTTATACTAGATAATTTAGCTGTATTGTATCAAGGACTGTACTAAGCTAATAAGTACCCACGCATATGTCTCATCTAGGAAAAAACATATCAAACAGAACACACAAAAATACCAAAGTCGAAAATCAGACAACATTCTACACTTTTTATTTTACAAGAAACATTGAAATTACAAAACAAGAAAGAAAATCAGTCGTAATAAAAAAAACTAATCGTATATGAAGACAAAATAATCAAAAACAAAAGTAGAATGATAATAAGATAACAATGTGCATCTGTGTGTATGTGTCTATGACAATAACACAGTGGAAGCAGGAGAACTTCATCAGTGAAATCCTACAGATGGTTTTTTTTAATATCTGAATTGTTCACTGAGCATCAAATCAGTCCGGCTTGAATACTGGATCATTAGCAGTCATCTTGTGCATGTACGTGTGTATAGACGGTGATGGATGAGAAGGCAGCATGGAATGATGAAATTATCGCGAACAATTACACAAACATGACTGATGAGGTGGGGGAGGCGAAAACACCATCTTCTATTTGTTTTATTCCTTAGTTAATTTTAACGTGAACGTGCTATTTCAGTGAAGTAATTTTGTAGATCAGTTACAGTGAATTCAAGACTAATACCTGATTCAGGGTAACATTGTTGAATTAAATTACTGAAACGTAAACACTGTGTAATAAATTCTGTTTGAATAGAACGCCATACAACCTGAAATGGAAATAAAAAGGGAACTAAACATCATGTTTGATACCGATAAAGGATACTTAGCATAAAATTCTCCTAGAATTGATCATGATTATCAAACAGATCCAAAACAGGCAGTCTGTGTTTACTAATAAACCGACATGATTACTTCATTGCTTGGTACCATTTTAGGTCTCGTCACCCGTAGATTTCTGCCTGATGCGTCGAGGAGAGCAGTGGCGATTGGGTATAGGTTATATATGTCTAGACTACCTCAGTCTATGAAGATTCATAATCTCATCGACTGATTTCTTATCTTTGCCTAATACTCTGTGCCCAACCTCAGTACTATGTACTCAGTCGTTCCACAATAAACAAGTGATATTTGGAAGGCCTAATGATCAAAGACATACAGCTTAAGTATGTCCACCATTTTCGTAGTTTATGTCTAACAGGAATAGATATCAACGCACGACGGTTGATAACACTTGGAAGTGAAATGGTCAGCGCACTCAACTACATCACTTGGCAATAATGATCCAGTTCAGTCCTCATACAACATTTTAAATTTAGAGCAATAGAACTGCGTCCGAAGTATGATTGTAATGTAACTCATGACATTCCGGAGATTCCGCATAAGAAAGTTTAACTTCTCGGAAGACATCTATGATGAATTTACATAGGAGTTAAAATGATGAACAACCATGATAGATACTACATGAACTTGATAATTCTGGCTACAGCTTACTACAAGCTCTGATTCCATCAGTAGTATTTGGTTAAAAAGCCTTCATAAAACTTATTTACTTCTGAGGACGCCTGTCAACGAATGTACTGAGTACAATGTTACTTTCAATTCAAGTCAGATATCGTTAAGTATGCCACTTTTCTAGAATCTGACGAAGGATAAACAAACAGTAAATGCAACGTGAAACTAAGCTGGTTTACTTGAGTTTGTTGTTTTATAGCTTCATATAAACATCACATGATTTTAATCTGGTGATTAGCTGCCTCACTTATTGAACAGGTAAAATATTCATTTTCCAACTAAAGGATTAGTATGCTGATCAGTTGTTTATTGTGTATTAACTTATAATCTCAAAATACCTGCCATGAAAATGGAAGACATAAGTGGGCTGGAGGTCTTTGATTATAAGTGCCTATGAAGAATCTTTCGTATATTATCGAATGACCACGTAAGCAATAGTGAATTTAGGCACAATTTATTAAGGAAAGATATCGAACCAGATGACGAAGTTATGAGTCTTCATCGACTGAGATGGATGAGACATGTAATATGTGGGTCCAATCACCTCATCGCTGACAAATGAAGAGGTAGGATGGAAGCAAACCAGTTCCCACCAAACTACAATGTAGCATCATTTCATGAAGTCTCAAATTGTTGACTTGAGCCAGGTTGAAAGGCTACTTTTTAGTCTACGTGATAATCGCGATGATTCGTTGGAGACATTGGATGAGAGGGCCTAAGATCAGTCAAAATACAGTAAATGTATTTACTTTTCACCTTCTATTAAAATCATCAATTCTATTATGCCTTCAGATATACTATGTTTTCACTACTTCCCGTTAAACTGTACTCATGTTAATCTACTTCATTTGATCTTAATGTAAAATGGGATGTTGAATATACGGTGGTAGCTCTACTTTGTTTATGGCTGACGATGACTGGCGTATAAACTAGACAAATAAGTTGGTAGGAACAAATAGAGAAGGAAAAAAGACCTACATATTCCCATTATTAACACGGTAGGCTATTTGAAATCTTCAACTACTACTTATACGAAGTATCTCAACAACTTACTTTTTCATTTTGTTTTGGTTGCTCAACCATGTCACAAAATCGAATTGCATACCCACGAGCTTATATAAAAAGTCTACGACCTATCGTGAGTAATACAATAAATTTTAAGCAACGATATCACGGTGGCTAACAACACGCCATAAAAAGTATCAATATTCATCAGATGTCTATTCCTGAAATTCTTAGTCTTAACTGTAGATCTCTGATTGGAAAAGTGGACTTCCTACAGTTTCTCTTTAGTCTAAACATACATACCGTATCTGTAGTTTAATCACAGTTCAAGAATCTTGGCTATATGACCTGTACGATGGTAATTTGTTATCGCGAAAAGATTTCCAGACATTTCACCAGGGTCGTTCTATTATGAAGTAAAAGTGTGATGGTGGTGGTAGTAGTAGTGCTACTACTTTTGTAAACACGAACTGGTATAAATCCAATCATGTTTACTTTAAATTTTCAAATGATTAAATCAATTGTCTGATATTAAGATGTCACCCAAAACATTGGAATAAACAAGTATTATATAAGTTGGATTGTGACTGGCAAGTGGAATCCACGACGCGCGTTTCGTCCTATTTGGGACTCATCGGCTGGATGTACCTGCATCCCAATGTTGATGCTCACACTGGGATTCGAACTCAGTCCGTTTCGTGTCGAACGCCACCGCGTTCATTACTAGACTACTGAGTCCAGACAGTCACACTTGTGCAACGGGTACATTGGTATTAGGATAAACTTGTATATTCCCGTTGATTTGTTATAGACTGAAGCTGGTCAGTCATTGTTGCTATATGTGCATCCTGAGAGGACATATAGCACATATAGCAACAATGACTGACCAGCTTCAGTCTATAACAAATCAACGGGAATATACAAGTTTATCCTAATAATCTGAATAAACATAAATACATATATACATAACCAAAGGTTATGTGACTGCGAACTGCGCAGTCCGATTCCACTTTGCTGATGAGTTTACTGAGTTTGCTGCAACTACTACTACTACTCAATGTGTACATAGAAACATAGTAACTCGCTGAGACACTGCATGCTGAAAATTCATACTGCTGAATAAAACTATTATTAATATTGATATTATTATCATTATTATTAATATTATTAGTATTATCATCATCATCATTATTAATATCATTATTATTATTAATATTATCATTATTATTACCATTATCACTATTATTATTATCATTATCATTACTAATACCATTATTATTATTATTACTAGCACTATTATTATTATTACTATTATTATTATTATTATTATTATTATTATTATTATTAATACTGATATGCTGGGCACCTAATGAAGATTGGCTATCTTCGGGAACTGTGCTTTAGAACATTATTTCATTTATTATAACTGTGGACAGTGTTAACATTTCATTTTCTATGACTGTTACGTTCCCCTTGCCCGGTTCTCTTGTTTCGCATATTTGCTCTTAGTATGTTGTTTATTTACTATGAACTATGCCTACTTAATTGTGTACAAGTTGTAACATTCACTGCCACTCTTCCCTTTGTTCTGTACAAATGTTAAATTCTTGATTGGTTCACAGTGTGGTCTGATTTTATGTATATATAAATGCATGATTAAAATATAATACGACCTTGGTCTGGTTCTCCGGTTCTCAGTTCTCAGTCTTCCGGTTCTCTCACTTGTGGTTGTCCTATTGTCGGCCTAGGGAGGTGAATGGGCTTAGGTCAATCGTGCATTCTCAACTAGGCACACATCTCATTGGTGTTCGCATCCACCGACCAAAACACCCCCCTACTTCCTTCCTTTCATCGCGTCATAACAAATACCATTATTATTATTATTATTATTATTATTATCATTATTATTATTACCATTATTATTATTAATATTAATAATATTATTATTATTACTAGCATTATTATTATTATTATTATTATTATTAATTATATTGTACATATACGTAAATACTTACAGGGAATAAATTTTCTTCATCTGATAAATGTTTTTCAACTTTTTTACATAAACTTTCCAAACCATGTTTCACCTACAAATCCATAAATAAACATGAATGTTGTAGTTCAGATAAAATATGATAATCCTACAAAAATAATAAATCATTATATTGATTAGCATTGGACATATATTTAAAATGAATATTTTCTCCAACTTGTAATTTGTCAGTTGAGTGTATTTTACAGACTATTAGGATTCGAACCTGATGGTTCATGTGAGTTATTGAGTCTAAATAATGAACAACATCACTTCCAATGATAACATTAACATTGAAATACAGGTGTATATCTAGTTGGCAAGCACTGCGACTGATAAAGTTAATGACAGTATCCTCTGTGGTAAACTTGAATCTCAGTTAACACGCCACGAACTTACTTACTTACTTACTTACTTACTTACTTACTTACTTACTTACTTACTTACTTACTTACTTACTTACTTACTTACTTACTTACTTACTTACTTACTTACTTACTTACTTACTTACTTACTTACTTACTTACTTACTTACTTACTTACTTACTTACTTACTTACTTACTTACTTACTTACTTACTTACTTACTTACTTACTTACTTACTTACTTACTTACTTACTTACTTACTTACTTACTTACTTACTTACTTACTTACTTACTTACTTACTTACTTACTTACTTACTTACTTACTTACTTACTTACTTACTTACTTACTTACTTACTTACTTACTTACTTACTTACTTACTTACTTACTTACTTACTTACTTACTTACTTACTTACTTACTTACTTACTTACTTACTTACTTACTTACTTACTTACTTACTTACTTACTTACTTACTTACTTACTTACTTACTTACTTACTTACTTACTTACTTACTTACTTACTTACTTACTTACTTACTTACTTACTTACTTACTTACTTACTTACTTACTTACTTACTTACTTACTTACTTACTTACTTACTTACTTACTTACTTACTTACTTACTTACTTACTTACTTACTTACTTACTTACTTACTTACTTACTTACTTACTTACTTACTTACTTACTTACTTACTTACTTACTTACTTACTTACTTACTTACTTACTTACTTACTTACTTACTTACTTACTTACTTACTTACTTACTTACTTACTTACTTACTTACTTACTTACTTACTTACTTACTTACTTACTTACTTACTTACTTACTTACTTACTTACTTACTTACTTACTTACTTACTTACTTACTTACTTACTTACTTACTTACTTACTTACTTACTTACTTACTTACTTACTTACTTACTTACTTACTTACTTACTTACTTACTTACTTACTTACTTACTTACTTACTTACTTACTTACTTACTTACTTACTTACTTACTTACTTACTTACTTACTTACTTACTGCCCGTTACTCCTCGCTGAGGAGCATAGGCCGCTCACCAGTGTTCTCCATTTAACTCTGTCCTGAGCAATCCTTTCCAGTTGTTTCCAGTTGCTGCTCATCCTTTTAATGTCTGCTTCCAATTCTCGACGCAGCGTGTTCTTTGGCCTTCCTCTTTTCCGTTTCCCAGCAGGATTCCATGTCAATGCTTGTCTTGTGATGCACTCTGATGGTTTGCGTAGTGTATGTCCTATCCATTTCCACCGTCTTTTCCTAATTTCCTCTTCGGCTGGAAGTTGGTTTGTCCTCTCCCATAGTAAGTTGTTGCTGATGGTTTCCGGCCAACGGACATTCAGTATCTTGCGTAGGCAGTTGTTTATAAATACCTGTATCCGTCTGAGGATGTTTGCAGTAATTCTCCAGGTTTCAGCTCCATACAGCAGGACTGTCTTCACGTTCGAATTGAAGAGTCTGACTTTGAGGTTAGTTGATATTTGTTTTGAGTTCCAGATGTTTTTCAACTGCAGGAATGCTGCCCTTGCCTTGCCAACCCTTGTCTTTACATCTGCATCAGACCCTCCTTTTTCATCGATGATGCTCCCCAGATATGTGAAGGTATCCACCTCTTCCAGAGTTTCCCCATCAAGTTTAATTGGGTTGGTGCTCCCTGTGTTGTATTTGAGAATCTTGCTCTTACCCTTATGTATGTTCAACCCTACTGCTGCTGAAGTTGTTGCTACACTGATTGTCTTCGCTTGCATTTGTTGGTGTGTATGTGCTAAGAGAGCTAGATCATCTGCGAAGTCCAAATCATCGAGTTGCATCCTACTTGTCCATTGAATCCCGTACATTCCCTCAGATGTGGAGGTCTTCATGATCCAGTCGACCACTAGGAGGAAGAGAAAAGGTGACAGCAAGCAACCTTGTCTGACTCCGGTCCTCACTGAAAATGCAGTTGTCAGTTGTCCTCCATGCACAATTTTGCACTGTGTTCCGTCGTAAGAGTTCCGGATGATGTTGACGAGTTTCTCTGGTACACCGTAGTGTCGAAGAAGTTTCCATAGTGTTCTCCTATCTACACTATCAAACGCCTTCTCATAATCAATGAAGTTGATGTACAGGGGCGAGTTCCATTCAATTGATTGTTCAACGATGATCCGTAGTGTTGCGATTTGGTCCGTGCACGACCGATCCTTCCGAAAACCAGCTTGTTGATCTCGAAGTTGAGTCTCCACTGAATCTTTCATTCTGTTCAACAATACTCTGTTAAAGATTTTCCCTGGTATCGACAGTAGCGTGATCCCTCTGTAGTTGTCACATTTGCTCAAATCTCCTTTCTTTGGTATCTTGATAAGATAACCTTCTTTCCAGTCTGCCGGCACTTGTTCTTCTTCCCAGATCTTTTTGAATAAAACGTGGAATATCTTTGCTGTTAGGTCGATATCTGACTTGAGTGCTTCAGCTGGTATATTATCAGGTCCTGCTGCTTTCCCACTTTTGATTTGCCTGATGGCCATCTTGATTTCTTCCATCGTTGGTGGAGTGACATCTATCGGGAGATCTGTAGGTGCTGCTTCAATGTCCGGTGGGTTCGGTGGAGCTGGCCTATTTAGAAGTTCCTCAAAGTGTTCTACCCACCTATTCTTTTGTTCGTGAATCTCAGTGAGTGTCTTGCCTTCTTTGTTCTTGATCGGTCGCTCTGGTTTACCATGTTTATCTGCCAGTTTCTTCGTTGTGTCGTATAGCTGTTTCATATTTCCTTCTCTTGCAGCCTTCTCCGCTGTCGTTGCAAGGCTTTCGATGTATTTCCGTTTGTCAGCTCTAATGCTCTTCTTTACTTGCTTATTTGCTTCTGAGTATTCAGCTTGAGCCTTGATTTTTTT
This sequence comes from Schistosoma mekongi, assembly GCA_034768735.1. Classification (NCBI taxonomy): domain Eukaryota; kingdom Metazoa; phylum Platyhelminthes; class Trematoda; order Strigeidida; family Schistosomatidae; genus Schistosoma; species Schistosoma mekongi. The sequence continues at coordinate 921,883 of CM068307.1, read as the reverse complement.
CTGCTCTTGTTCGGCTGTTGTTGATTTCTATCTTCTTGTTCCTCCTTTGTTGAATTTTGCTCAATGTCTCAGTGGAGATCCATTCCTTATAATGGTGCTTCTTGCGGCTTAGAACCTCCTGACACGTTGACGTTAGTGCTTCTTTGATTTCTTTCCAGTTGTCCTCCATAGTGGTTTCTTCTTTCGGCAGATCTTGTAAGGCTTGGAACCTGTTGTTGAGAGATATTTTGAATTCATTGAGTTTGTCAGTGTCTCGGAGAAAGCCTGTATTGAACCGTTGTACTGCTGCTACTCCAGTTGTCCACTGCTTCTTTAGCTTCAGTTTTATTTTAGAAACCACCAAGTGGTGGTCTGAAGCTATGTCAGCTCCTCTCCTGGTTCTTACATCTTCCATTGATCTTCTAAATTTTTTATTGATACATATATGATCGATTTGATTCTCAGTAGTATGATCCGGTGAGACCCATGTAGCCTTGTGTATGCGTTTGTGGGCGAATATTGTACCACCTATAACCAATTTGTTGAAGGCACATAGGTTTGCAAGTCTTTCACCATTGTCGTTTCTGTCTCCCAGTCCTTGTCGTCCCATGATTTCTTCATATCCAGTGTTGTCCATTCCGACTTTGGCGTTGAGGTCTCCCATCAGTATTGTCAGATCCTTTCCTCGACACTTTGCTATAATTGATTGCAGTCTATCGTAAAACTGATCTTTGTCTTCGTCGTTGCCGTCGTTGGTTGGTGCATAGCATTGGATAATATTCATTGTAATCCCTTTCTTCATTGTTTTGAAAGATGCTTTGATGATCCTGGGTCCATTTGGTTCCCATCCCACCAGTGCATTACGTGCCTCCTTGGACAGCATCAGAGCAACTCCTTGAGTGTGGGGAGCATTTTCCTCTTCGTGGCCGGAGTATAGTAGCGTCTCTCCCGAAGCTAATGTTTTCTGTCCAGCTTGAGTCCAATGAGTTTCGCTGATTCCGAGTATTGTCAAGTTGTATCTCCTCATTTCTGCAGCTATTTGATTTGTCTTCCCGCTCTCCCACATTGTTCGAACATTCCATGTACCTATAAAAATATTTGCTCTGGTTGTTAGAAGGGGGGGCATCGGCCTCATGACTTCCGAAGAATTTCGGCTTTCATCATGAGGCGTCATATATCCTTCCACTCCCAGGGCAGAGTTTAAATGGTTTAAATGGTTTATCTTGTTTAATCTGGTTTGCGTTTTTTTAGCAAGTTTGGGTTTTTACGGGATGGGGGTGCTAGCCCCATGCCCAACCCTCCTCCTTTACCCGGGCTTGGGACCGGCAGTAACCCTAGGAGGGCTACAGGCGGAGTTTCACACACAATTATCAATATACCCTGCTATATGAGGGTAACTTCAATCAAATTGGTTTTTCAGGAGGTCAACTGATCAACACCACAGTGACCAGGCTCTCTACAACCTGAACACTAGCGACGCAATACAGCCCTTTCCTGTGGCACAACCACGCAGGTACCAAGAACCCTGGTGGACCAGTTGATGGAGATAGGCCATATGAAAAAAACCATTTTAATGATATAATACATGCACTGTTGGACACACATAGTTCATACTCCTCAATGAGATATAACAACATATTCAGCACAGTTTTCAGTAGCGTTGTGTGACAAATCTACTTCAGAGTGTAGTGATTGCGAAATTGTTCTTTAAGCTCTTCTTCGTAATGCCTACCATTATGAAATGGAGTCACTGTTAAATTCTTTTCAAATATTTAGACTTAAGCAAGTCCTACTCGCCCAATAGTTTCATAAATGCATTGAGTATGTTTTACCAAATTAATAATTCACGTCTGAATACCGTTGGAGAAACACTATTGTAAGTTTAATGATTTTCCAATCGTAATTTGGTATCGTGGAGATTGCTGAATGTTAATTTGATATCACGAAATGATCTGAATGAGACAAATATTGATCACCAGGAAGCACTGGATAGCTGTTTCGTCGTAGTATGGGGTTCTTCAGAGGCAAACCACGATCAACATCAGCTTACTAGTCACGTACTTCTAGAGGTGATTCCAGGAGTTCTAGTGAGAAAAAGTTCCCGGTAGGGTTCAACCGTGTCGGGTATGAGGCAATTATCCACTGATAGCAATAGATGAGATCGCGTAAACATATCGTGAACTGACAGAATTAGGAATATCAATCACTGGGAGCCGACTAAGTATTCTAATGGCAAAGCGTTCGCCGCAGAGCCAGAGGGTCCTTGGTTCGATCTCTGGTACGGTTGCAAATGCTCACTGCTGAAGACCCCCCAAACTAGAATGAGACAGCCGTCCAGCACTTCCTAGTGATCAATGGTTGCTAAACCCTATGTTGTTCATAACTGATTGACTAGCTGACTGTTAAATCTGATCGAGATTTAGACACACTGAACTAACAGATAACATATCAACAAAAATCTTAATAAACGCTCCAGAAAACATGGTTAATAGTAATAGACATAGTAAATAAACGAACTGTTTATTTGATACCTCTTTTCCAGGATATTCTTTAATCACTTTACGTAATTCTTGTTTACTGAATGCAAACTGATAACTGACGACTTCAGCACGAACGCCAGCATCTAAAGCACTTTGAACATTCTCAAAAAAGCTCTATTTTTTCAACAGAAAAAGAAAACAGAAAAGTAATGCAAACAATAATAATAAATTGGTTTAAATGAATTCACTGTTACTCTCTTTACCACTAGAAGCAGTAGAACACTCGCCACAATCATGTCATACAATGATCTTTTTGGTATGCCTGGTTTATAACTAATGTTTCGGCTTAATATCCAACTCCTCAGTAGCACACGCAAAGGAATGGGTCAAAACAAAGTTAGTAGAAGATAAGCTATGATAGTGAGTCATTTCATAAAATCATTCAAAATGTGTTGGTAGATGTATGCTTTCAGATTACTGAGCCGTAAGCAACTTCGCTTGTTGAAAACCGGTCGTTGTAACTCAGTTGTGTTCGAATACAATATTACGAATTGATCTGAGTTAGAGGGCCATTAAAAACCAGAAACCTTAAGACTGTTTCGTACTAGTATAGGACTTTTTAACAGTGTATACACACAACCAAAGAAAGAATCTGATTCAGGACCCTAAGACCTCGTAGCAAACACAACCATGACTTAGCAATATTTAATGATCATTGTTTCGTTTTAGTAGAAGACTGCTTTCTACTACGCATACATGACTACATAAAGGATAGAATCCAGAAAACTCAATTCTCACAAAGAATGCATTCAATTGTTTGTTTGTCTAGCCTGGTAAGTAACTGCATCATACTCGATAGAATCAAAAACCTACTAACCATGCCTTCTTCTCCCTAGACCTTGGAAATTACCTCCTAAGGTCAGTTGTTAGTGAGAACATGTTGATCGTTATTACTAGATTTTGTGGACACTAATGAATGAAATAACTACTCACTGTTTCCTAAATTCATAAAGGGTCATCTAAGGTGAATTGGCGAAACGAAACTTCATAATTAATTATTGCTATCAGTAAGAAAGATTTATATGAGGTTACTATTACTATTCTTGTATATTTAGATAGCACTTAAAGAGTATGTAGGTGACGTTCTATTTGGAACTCCCTAAATGAATGTACCTGTGAATATTAGTGTTAATATTCATCAATCTGAGACTAAATCGAAGCAATCTCCTTGAAATGTATGTATGTCGATTCAATCATGATGAACTCGAGTGCTGCTAAAAGAATGCGAGTGGCTTTCATTTTCCGACTGCCCAAATCCTGAAAAGATTCGCCCTCATGAGGTACCCGAAAATCAAGTTAGGAGAGAAGTGGTTTTAACAACCCAGAAGCGTAGTCATTGTGACTAGTGAATAATTGCTTGAGACGAGTAGATATAAGTGTATTTGCTTGATATTTGCTAAGAACTTACGTTTGGAGATGGAAATCGGGAGTTAGGTGCGACATGAATATTTGGAGCCGAACTATTTTAACTTTAGCCTTCTGTAGTGGAAACGCATAAGCGCTACACAATTAGTTGTCAGAGGTAAAGATCTTGATGCATCTTGAGCCTTACGGCTCTTCAACCGACCTGCCTGGTATTGTAAGAAATAAAGAAACAAATGTTCGAGACAATATAAACCCGACCTCTTTATTATGATAAGCAAGCCTAGCCACCGCGTCAAGGTAGAAGCTATAGTCGGGAATATATAATAACAAAGGCTGACTAAAAGTGATTTTTAACAATAACGACGCTAAAATATACACCCTTACTAATGTGAATGATATTGTGATGCGACAGTCATACATGTTCACCATGACAACGTAATCGATGCTGACTTCATAAACACGAAACGAGAGATTTACACTGCATGTAGTAAATGTGAATAAGCAGAACTTTAACAAAAATCAGTATTTTAGCTAAACTGAACCGATTCCCCTAGAAATCGTGACCTCCTAATAACGAAATATTAAAAGTAGGATTAACTTACTGCCAACTTTTCTAATGGACGACCCATACACGCTTTTGTATATTCTTGTAAAGCTAAATTATATCGATTCTTAGCATCTTGACGATATTCATCTAAGCCGGACATTTTTAAACGTCGAAGAATATCACATAGACGATGATAATTTTCTACAAAGATAAATTAAAGTAAGTTAACAGTAAGGCGTTTAATGATGAATTTACTATAATGTACAATTGGTGCAATAGTACACCGGATATATATATGTATAAGTTATAGCTTAAGTGTGATACGATAAGTGGAGACTAGGCCTAAAAATTTAGCCTTAATTAATAGATGAGCGGTTACTCAATCACTTTGCATCACTATACCTTATCTATCAATCAACAATTGGTTCATTCAAAATTCTATTAACTTAACAACTGAAGACCTCGTTGACTTGTATTATACTTCTAATTCATAACAAACTCAGTATTATCAAAATCCGCTAGTCATATTTTCTTCTTAGAGATCCATGAATTACATAATGAGATATGCCATTAGTGAGTTCATGTTGATTACAATTATTTGTTGTGAAGATTGCTGAATTTAATGTTATGAGTTGACTTTGGTAAGAAGCAACTCGAAACTAAGAAGCATTGGAGAGATGCCTCGTCCTACTAAGGGGATCTTCATAATTAACACCCATGCCTCCCCCCCCCAACCATGGAGTCAATACACAGTATTGAATTAAACAATCTCTACAACACTCAATCAAAAGCAACATTACCACACTAGTGGCTAATTTTAGGTAGTATTTCCTGGAGCTATAGTGCGAAGCAATGGCCTACGAAATTCAACCATGTAAATGGTTAATGTCTCAAAATATACCAAGGATAGAAAGAAGTTAGAAACGAGGATGGTCGGATACCAGACAATTCAGTAGTCTAAAGGTTTGTCAATTTTGGCTAGTACTCTGTGATTAACATCACCAATGTCTACTCGGTTAACCCACAGAACACGAGCGACTTCTACGGTCAAAGACCGGCAATCTATTTATGTCTTCTATCTTCACCAAAATTGATGTTTCACATTCATAGCTTAGCAGAAGCAGTCTCTAGCACCGCCTCATTACAAATATCCGTTTATGATAAATTCTGTTCATAGCAATGAAGAAACATAACTTTTGTTTAGAAAGAAATCAAAACCACAAAATACATCAATAAAATTATAATAATAGCGACAAATTTACCTAACTGGACAACTTCACCGGGTGTCTTGACACTTTCTGATGCAACTCTTTCAATTTCAGCCATTAAACAACGAATTAACTCACCATGAGCACGTTCTAAATCAACTAGACGGGAACTAGTAGCAAATACAGTCATGGAGCATTCAGCAAATTCAATGTAAGTACGCACCATTGTTAATACACCACATCGTACTTTTTTACTTGGCTTACATGTTTTAAATGAAATAAGCAAACGGTCCTGACAATGAAATAAGAAAGAAACAACATTGAGCAGAAATGACAAACCAATCTATTAATTATACTATACACAATAACTGACTACTAAAATCGAAATTTTTGGAGTGGGTTCGAACAAAAGATCCAGGAGCTGAAAACCAACCTTCCTAGTATTCTAACTACTCAAACATTCCTTCAAACAGTGTGTATGTGTATATCAATTCCAGGATTCATACCCAAAAACTAACGTCATCCGAAATGTTCATAAGTGTACAATAAGTGTATAATGCAGTATTGTTGCAATTGATTATTTCGTAAATGAATATACTAAATTAGAATCAAATATTCATCATCAGCAGCAGCAACGTAGAACCGGGCACATACGCCCGTAGGTTAAAGTTGCCATGCCACATTAGCACTACGAGATTACAGAGGTAACGTATATACAGAATACAAGATGGAGGAGTGAAGTAAAGGTGTGTAGCAAACAATAATAGAATTCAAGATCTAGATGAGGTTAAAGAGTGAATACACTTGCGCCACTGTGACCGATTCTAAGCCATATCGCCCAGTGTCTACAGCGATTCATTGCGATCATCACGCTAACCCCAACCACGTAATCAACATCTACCTACATGGCTTAGACCAGTAATCAACGACTTCATGGACTGATGCCACGTTAAAGTTTGGCCGCCCCTAACCTTCTTCCATCCTACTTCAGCCTTAGCCAACATCGCACGACGGGGTAGACGGTGGTCGGGCATGCGCAATACATGTCCCAACCACCTCAATCGATGAAGGTGAATGACCGTGTTTCCCAAGAACCTTTTGTCTAACCTCACTATTACTTATTCCGCTATTCCATGATATACGAGAGAAGTTACGAAGATTACTATGGTCAAATATCTGGAGTCGACGCATATCTTGAGTTTTCATGGCCCACGTTTAGCATCCATACGGATCGGACTGCTGAGCAGCACACCCGGCTTTTCGTCGAGATACGGATATCTCGTCTGCGCCGCAAATGCCGTAAATTGGCAGATGCCAATCGAGCTTTCTGAATCCGCGCTTAGATTTCGTCAAACACCGACCCACCAGGGGTGATGACACTTCCGAGATAAGTGAAGCGATCAACGCATTCAATTACTTCTCTCCCTACAACGAATTTAGGAGAGAAAACAGGCCAGTCCTGGAGTAACATTTTACATTTGGGAGGGGAGAAATGCATCCCAAATATGCTTGCATTGTTACTCATGGTGTTCAAGAGACTCTGAATCCTGTGCGTGTCTTTACCAAATAGGAAGGAGATTAATTCCTGAGGACTTAAAAGAAGTGAGTGAAATTTCTAAGAGTACATCCATGATGAAATTAAATAAAAATGGGGATAAGGGACAACCCTGACGGACTCCACTTGAGGATGAAGTTTCTCGTGACAATTCGCCATATTTTCTGACTCGACCAGTGGTGACCGAGTAGAGAGCCTTTATAAGGTTAATGTACTTTTGAGGTACGCCTTTTAATGACAAACACTGCCATAAGACTTCACGGTCTACAGAGTCGAAAGCTGCTTTCAAGTCAACAAATACAACTAGAGTCGGATGTTGGTACATATGTCTGTGTTCGAGGATCTAGCGCAGGGTGAATATGTGATCAATGCAACCTCGTCCAGGTCTGAAACCAGCCTGGTTTTCTCGAGTCTGCTGTTCTCTAGTGTTGCATAAACGTAGAATGATTATAGATACTATGTTAGTCAAACTGATTCCTCTGTGGTTATCACCTGAGGATTTCTGTCCCTTTTTGTAGATTGGAACGATCAGCGATCGAGACCAGTCAGATGAGATGGTGTTTAGTTCCCATACTTTGGCTAATATATCAGTCAACCTGCAGGCTAAAACTAGACCACCATCCTTAAAGATGTCGGTAGACAACATATCAGGTCCTGCTGCTTTACCTCGTTTCAAGCTACTTATAGCGTTTTCAACCTCACTGAGAGTTGGGGGACCTGTGTCAGTTTTCTAATCGGGTAGCTTGGGGATTATGGGTAAGCTAAGAGTGGCTGGGGGCCAGTTGAACTGTTCCTGAAAGTGTTCTGTCCATAGTTCTAATCTTCTAGATTGAGAGTAAATCATCGACCTATCTTTTTCAGATATACTTTCACTAACTGCCGATGTGAAATATTTATTTCTGATTTTATCTCGAACTCTAAGTTTCACAAAGAAGTTCGGAGAAAGTGATGAGTATACAACATTTAGTGAATAATGATATCAATGACATCAGATTCAAATAACATGAGCTCACAAGTGGTAAACTTCAACACGTAATTCTAATGGTTCTAATGTGATGCTATGACCCATGGAGTTCAACCATATTGGGGCGTGACAGGCACTCACGATTTGTAATGATTGGAGTCGTAACATATATAGCGAAATGACCGAAGTAAGAAATGTCAATAGCTAGATATTGGCTCAGTGGTCAAAAGGTTAAGTTTGGAGCTCTAAGGATCAATCTTTACAGTCTCATGAATGCGTACCTCTGAGTCGCATATTAGGACGAAATAGGTTTTCAGTGACAGTTCCTTGTTTCCAATGTTTGACTAACCTAAATCAATTAGTAGCATCAAACTCAAATCAATTTCCATTATACAAATATTAATCGGAATGTTACAGTAAACTCCTGGTTTAAATTGCGACGTTAATTATAAAGCACTAGGAATTGAAACGCTGAATAGTGAGTTATTCTGACGGCAAAAAGTATACTCAATAAAGTGTAATCTCCAAATAATTGAACAAGAACAGCATTACAGCACCTATCCCAATTTAAGCCATTTTTGGCACGTTTGTGTTGAAAATTCATACTTTGATGTTAACTATGTTTGGAGTTCCAGATGATTTTCAATTGTAGAAATGCCGTCCTTGCCTTTCCAATCAGCGCCTTCACATCTGCATCAAATAACACACTCTGATTGTTTATCGATAGGGCTTCCCAAGAATGTAAAGGTTTATACATCCAGGATTTCTCCATCAAGTGTAATTGGGCTAGTATTCGTTGTTTTGTATCGAAAGGAAACCTGCTTCACGCTTTGTGCATGTTTAGACCTACTGCTACCGAGGCTGCTGTTACACTGTTCGCCTTTATCTGCATTTGCTGCTGTATGTGAGATAGAAGAGCTAGGTTATCTGCAAAGTCCAAGTCATCTAGTTGCATCCACGTTGTCCATTGTATTCCGAGATTGTGTAGAAATGTTGCAGTCTTCACGATCCAGTCAACCATCATCAGAAGAAGAAACAGTGAGAGTAAGCAGCCTCGTCTAACACCAATCTTTACTTCGAATGAATTTGTGACCTGATCTCCATGCACGATTTTACTGTGTAGTCTGTCGTAAGAATTCCGTACGACGATGACTACTTTCCGAGTACGTCACAATGTTGGAGAAGATTCCTTAATGTTCTCCTATCCACGCTGTCGAATGCCTACCTGTAGTCGAGGAAAATGATGTGAAGTGGTGAGTTCCATCCAATTGATTGTTCAGCAATGATTCGTAGTGTCGCGATCTAATCGGTTCACGATCGATCCCTACTAAATCCGATGTGTTGAGTTCAAAGTTAGGCGTCAACTAGATCTTTAATCCGGTTTAACAACACTCGCTTGAAGACCGTCCCTGGTACTGAAAGTACGGTAATACCGCACACACGCTCGCTAATATTTCTTTTCTTTAGTATCTTGACGAAGTATTCTTCTGTCCAGTCTGCTAGCACTTGTTCTTTTTTCCAAATCTTCCTGCAACATCGTTGCAGTTACTTTTGTATCTGATTTCAGTGCCTCGTTCGGCTGGTCTGTTGTCTAGCACTACTGGCTTACCACTGTTCATTAGTTAAATGGCCATTTTGATTTCTTCCATTGTTGGTGAGGCGATATTTATGGAGAGATCCGTAGATGCTGCTCCGATGACTGGTGGGCTCAGTGAGGCTGGTATATTCAACGGTTCTTCGAAGTGTTCTACACACCTGTTTCGTTGTACTTGCATCTTGCAGCTTTCTTCGCCGTCATTGCTAGGTCCTTTACATACTTCCGTTTATCCAATCAATACTTTTCTTCCCTTAACTGCTGGATTCTGTGTCTTCGGCATGTGACTTGGCTTTCTCTGTTCTTGCTCGGCTGTTATTAATTGATGTCATTTTAATCCACTATTCATGAATCTTAACCAGAGTATCAACGGATAGTCACACATATTAGTGGAGCGCCTTGCAGCTGTAAACTTTCTGACATGTTGAAGTTATTGTTTCCGTAATCCCTTTCCAGTTGTCCTCCATAGTAATTTCTTCATTTCCTAGTAGATCATGGAATGCCTGGAATTTATTGTTGTGAGTTATTTTGAATTCGTTAAGTTTACTAGTGTTGGGTATGCTCAGAAAAGCCCTCGCAACAAGCTCAATCTGGCATAGAAATCAATCGGATATATTGTGTCCAATCAGAGCGGAGATAGCTTTTTATCCGAAACTTCTAGACAGAGAGAAATCACGTGCTATGCCTGTGATTGGTCAATCGTCTTAGCTCTAGAAGGTTACGGAATTCTCTAGAAGCTTGAAGGACACTTATGATAATATATATGTCCTAGTTTCTGTACATAATGGAACTCTTGGATTAAAGTGTTTTTTTGCAGTATTCCCTGTCTTCTCTCTTGTGTTCCTGTTGACTTTCAGCCTGGGGGTCGTATCATAGCTTAGGAGACGAAGCGTGTGGTCAACCGAGACAGATAACAACTTACGACGGAGATCTTGCGGTCGATAAAAGACCTGAACCACGCGTCACAACAACTAGTAAGCCGAATAAGAGTTGCATTAAACTTTTGCAATACTGATGCTCCAGTCGTTCAGTGCTTCCTCCGCTTCAGTTTCATTTTAGGCAACACTTAATGGTGATCTGAATCCATATCAGCTCCTCTCTTTGCACCCACATCTTCCTTCGCCCTTCTAAGCTTCTAATTAATGCAGATGTGGTCGATTTGGTTCACCATAATGTGGTCCGGTGAAATCCATGTAGTTTTGAGTATACGTTTGTGGAAGAATATGGTGCTACATATAATCATTTTGTTGAAGACACATAAGTTTGCAAACCCCTCACCATTTTCATTCCTTTCTCCCAGTCCGTGTCATTCCATGATGTCTTCATATCCAGTGTTGACCATTTCAACCATGGCGTTTACGTCTCCCATCAAAATGGCCAGACTCTTGGCTGAACATTTATCGATGATTCACTGCAGCCTCGCATAGAACTGGTCTTTGTCGTCCTCGTGGTTGTCGTTGGTAGAAGCATAACGCTGGATGACCTTCATTGTAATCTCCTCCTTCTTTGTCTTGAAGGATGCTTTGATCATACTAGGTCCATGAGGTTCCCACCCTATAAGCGCTTTATGTGCTTCTTGGGACAGCATTAATGCAATACCTTGTATGTGTGAGGCATTTTCTTCGTGATCCGAGTATAAAAGCAGTCTTGCTCAGAATAATCTTTTCTGTCCAGCTTTTAACCAACGACTTTCGTTTACTCCAATTACCTTCAAGTCGTATCTTTTCATTTCTTCAGCTATTTGCATGCTTCTTCTCGTCTCCCGCATCGTATGAACATTCCGTGTACCTATTGAGACATGGAAAATGTATGTTGGGGGGTTATGATGATGATTTTATTAGTGCTACAATCTTGATATATCGGTTTCGGTGGCTTGGCCAAATTTGAAGAAAGTCATTTCGGCGCGCTCCATATCCAACGTTATGTACTGAAGCTGAGACTGGATAGAGTCGCGGGATGAAACAAAGCTGCATTAAATTGGCCTAATTCGGTCCATTACAATTCTATGGTTAGGATCCTAGATATGGTGAAGTTCAATGGCATTAGATATGGCTGATAAGAAGATAGAAGCTAATAAGGACCCTGATATAATTTCCTGTGATGTCATGAAATAAAAAGAATTCACAACCCATTACGATTGCTTCATCCACTAAGTACAGACAGCCACAATTGTTTAGACAGTTGTTTGGACTCTGTAATTTAGTCTATACCACGATGGTGCTTGGTACGAATAAATTGGGTTCGAGTACAGGTGTAAACATCAACACTGGGATGTGGTAGGTACATTCAGCTGATGAGTAACAAATAGGAGAAAACAATAGTCATGGATTTCACTCGTTTGTCACAATTCAAACCTAATTATACTTATAAGAAAGTTCAAGAGATATGATTACCAGATTCTAGAGTGGTTAGTTAAACTTCATATATTCTTTATCTTCCGGTTGAAATTACATGGTATCGAAGCAGACTAACAATAACATTAAGATATTTGAAGTCATCGTATTGTTTCAGTCACGTATAAAGGTTATTGCATTCATTAGCTAGTCTAGATCACATATTCAGTAATTGTCTAACTTAAAAATGTATCAATTGTAAGTAAGGAGAAAATAGACTTACAATTAGACGATTAAAAGCGCGTTTTGTTTCAATAATAAGTCTTGATAAAAAATTTGCAATATATGTCATTTGAACTTTACTAGATTCATGTGATGATAATAATTGATTTATAGTTCCAGTACTAGATGTAGAATTGTCAAGATTATTCGTTTGTTTTATTGGTGTTTCTGTTGATGGTGGTGATGATGATGATGATGTTGTTGATGACGATGTTTCATTCTCTGTGATACGTGAAATTGTAATTAATAATGGCATAATTAAGATAGCTTGTAATTGTTCACAATACGTGATTAAATTTAAAACATCATGTTCTATTCCATCAAATAAATGAAGCATACAATCAAAAAGTGTAGATAATTCATCACCTGTATACGTTTTATATGTATTAGGCTGAAAATAAAATGAACATAGAAAGAGAATGTGAATAGGGAAGGAATTTGTAAAATCTAACGTAATACATTTAGGTTACAGTGAGTTGGTAAAATAAACTCTTTTCAGATGAAGAGATACTGTGGTAATTATTTGAATTTATACTCTTTAGTAGTGTGCACACTCACGATCTCTCGAAAAAATCAAGCGGAAAACCTTTAAGTATCACTGTGATTGCTAAGCGGATTGGGTTAGTAGTTTTCAATGGGCATTTAGTGTATGAGCTTTTCTATATTCCCTTAATTGTAGGCTATCAATTGATCTGTTAACTGCCATTACTTCCTCTTCAGTTCTTAAGTTAGTGCCTATTAGACATACATCAATTTCCTGGTTTACTGTACACAAATAGCCTGGTTTAACATACATTGTGCTATGTTGCTTATTCTACGTAGTAATTTGTCATATGATCTACAAAAACCTTTAATCTGTTTCATATAAAAACAACTAGACAGGTGGAGAAGAGCTTTAAACAGGGAAGTTGACTCGGCTAATCAACGTTTAGTGTATCAAATCACAGTGTCATAAGTATAAATCACATTGACTCACGATAGTCGAGTAAGGTCGTATCTAGAACATAACGAGGTCACCTCAACTACCAATACAGAGTCATATCGGACTTATTGAAACTGACATCCTAATTAGTGGAGACATGGAGACTTTGTAGTCACGATACAGTCTATATTGAGTGAAGAGAAGTTGTGGAAATTGTTTGTGACTGTGGAAGATACCTATCACAAACTGACGTCAATTGAAACTCTTAATAAGTAAGTACCATTACCCCTCAAGAGAATGAAGCAAGAACCTACAAGTATCATTATGGACGCTTAACAGTTAAAGTAACTGGAAATGACGTAAAATTTAAGATTATGGCGAAGAACGTTCTACTGAGAAAGTTAGAAATCTAACTCTCGGAAACGTTTGTGTGCTTTGTCATCGTTGAAATTCATATGTGAAGTATTTACTTTGGTATGGCGGTTATTGATATTTTGGATGTTTCGGCTTGATATTCTTGTCAAAGGTATGTATCTTTGATAAGCATTTTCCATTCAGGGGTTCATTCTGCAAAAACCGGCGGAAGACAGTGAAATATCGATTTACTTAGGATTTCTGAGGCCGTTGTTAAACAATTAGAAAACCAGAAAAATATATTCACAAGAGGTTAATATAGCCTCTGATCTTAGAATTTGGTTTTTCTTCAAACAGTCAATATATCCCCTCTCCCGTCCAATCTAGTACTAAGCCCAATGTGATATATTTTTCATCACCGAATACAGTTCAATGAACTTATTATACGTTACGCTATTACATTGTGCAATCGCTATGTGGTTATTATATGCATTGACTTAGTGAATTTAGATGGTTGTGAGAGCTAGGCGTTTGCCAACCCGAAGCCCGTAGGGCAGAATCTAGGATGTGCACAGCTGAGAAGTCCCATAGTAGGACAAAATAGCTGTGCGGTGCTCTCTGGTTTCCAAAAGTACCCTGTCAACAACAATCTGTGATGAATTCAATCAACCTCACTTATTTATTGATAATAACAAATATTTTTAAGCGCATGTTCGACCACCACCTGCCTAGTCACGCGATGTCGGCTAGGGTTGCAGTAGGATGGAAGAAGCGTAGAGGCGACCGAAGCAAAACAGTACATGAAGTTTTGGACTGTTAGTATAAGCTGTGTTGGTAGATGCAGATTACCTGGTTGGGGTCCGCGTGATAATCGCAATGAATGGCTAGAGACACTGGGCGATACGGCTCAGAATCGGTCACAAAGGTTCAAGTGCATTCACACTTTACCTTCATCTAGAATATAAATTTTATTATTCTTTTCCGTACATCTTTACACCACTGTCCCCACTTATATATATATTGACAAACGTACAGTATTGAAGGGATGAATTCCTTGAAAAGAGAACACTGACCTCATTCCATCACTAAGAAATAGTTGCAAACTTTATTTATTTTAAACCAGAAGAAAACTATGTCTACACTCTCAACTGACCTAATACAAGGAAAGACTAGGCGAGTATAGAAATATACTAGAGAAGGATAAACATAAAATTTCGGAACCATTGTCTTTTTCCTTGCTAACAGTGTTTGGAATAGATTCATTAAATATTTCTCTATGCAAATTAAAAAAGAAGCCACAACAAGCAACTACTCACCATAGTTTCACTTCGTGATGAATTTAGATGGAAACCGAAGAACTGATTTAAAAACGCTTGTTCTGTACGCATTAATGTTAACATTTTATCGAAGCAATTATCAAAGATCTATTGAAAAGAAGAAAAAAGAAAAATTACACATAATTACATTAACAGGATGCATTCTAGAGTACAGTTCAACAAGAAGGAATATTAGAACTCTGTATTAAGAGGATAATAAAGTATGAATCTATCTAAGCTACTGTGACCGATTATCACAATCCAGTGTCACTAAAAACTGGTTATCATTATTCTACAGACCATAATCCTAGTTGTACATCAAGTACCATTGTGAGTCGAGGGGTTGGGTATATATTATACATGTCCCAAACGTCTCTATCAATGAAGATTCACAACTTAATCAATATATTTGCCAATTAATCTGTGCCTAATCTCATAGTAACTTACTTGATCGTTCTATATACATCGTAGCATTACTTGGAAGACATCTGTAACCTACCCATGTTTTCTACTTTTATAGCCCACGCTTTACACTCATAGGTTAGGAGAAAGTGTAGAAGAGGGAAACCTCTAGGATTTCAAAGGCTATATGTCTTAGGTGAAATAGATTTGCATATATATTGTGTGTAATCATCAAATCAATATTTTGGGGAGGAATGTGTTAGAAGAAAGCTATGGCATCAACCTACAAATCCTACGCCCAACTGCTGTCGAATTTATATGAAGATTCTTATTAAAAAGTAGACTCCATCGAAAGATCCAAATAGTGTATTGTGAAACAGAGGACGAAGATGAAGGAGCTATACCCGTGAGATGAATGGAGACAGTAGTACATAAATACTGCTGGCTGGTGATGATGATGATGATTGTGTTTATAGTCAAAATGACCAATGACGTTTAATTAAACACTTATTACTTGAACAAATCTATACCTACATTGGTGTGGATTATCCTTGTCTAATGATCAATAACAGAATTGAACTCTTTTTTTTTATGTAGACAGGATTGTTTCTTATAATGATTCACTTTAGCACATATCACACCACTGTCTGGTTAGTATGTGTGATTATCTTTACTTTGTATTAACTAACTATATTGATTATGTGTTCTTATATTAATTATACTAATATATTTTTTTAGAAATAGACAAAGTTTATGCCAAGTTTATGCCTCCTGTTTTGATCTCCTTTAGGCCCAGATTGTAAGTCGAGAGATTCTAAGGGGACTGTTGAAAGAAAATGCCTGTCAGTGAAATATATCCTACAAATTATAGCAAAGCTAATAAATCACTAGATTACCTCAATAACGTAAACATAGTAGACATGCCTTTATTACAAGAACAGTCAAAATTTACAAGTCATACTGAAAAAAAACTCGGTCATTTAGAAGTTCGATGTATTTAGACTACTTAAGAAAAAATTGATGTAGAATAATCAATCCGACTAAATAAAATACAGTCTAGGCCACTTAACAAACAAGATATCTCTATTGTAGATACTTTTAGTACTTCCAGGTAGATTATGGAGCAACTAGAGAAGCCCAACGTTAAGTTATGTTTTCAATACAGGTTAAAAGCACAAGTTTGAAGATTATCGTCTAGTAAAACTGTCTGGCTGAAATAAATGCAACTGTCATATCTAATGGTTAGAGATATTGGATGATATAACACAATAAAAATCGGATGTTTAGATTCTCTGTTTTAATTTAGATCCTGAATCATGAAAGTAAATCATCATTTTCTACTCAGTAATTATCTCCATCCTCATCAATCATATTATCTATGTCCAATCTTTGTTCAGTAGTACTTCCATCACTAACTCTCACTTTCATCCTGAGATGGCAATGCAATGTAAAATGATGCACATCTTTGCCAGGTTTTACGTAATACATGATTGCCAAACAACAGAGTAACAATAATATTAAAGACGAGCCAACAGTGAAGTATATGCAACTTTGTGATTACAAAGACAAGTTTCAGCTAATGAGAAGAGGGTCCAAATGAATGAAGAGAATTATTTGACCGGTAAATTCAAACCTCACACAGTTTAATCGTTTCAGAAAATCTACTTGTGTCTAAAGGCTAATTATCAGGTATTTAATATTAATATTGCAGAAATCATCAAACTAAATCACGAGACAAGCATTAATAAGGTATCCTCTTGGCAAACAGAAAAGAGGAAGGCCAAAGAACACACTGTGTCGACAATTGGAAGCAAATATCAAAAGGATGAACAACAACTGGAAACAGGTGGAAAGGATTGATCAGGACAGAGTTCAATGGAGAATACTGGTGAGCGGCCTATGCTCTTCTGTGAGGGGTAACGGGAGTAAGTAATTGTTGAAATTGAAGAAACATCACTATATATGGATGTATATTTTGAATGAAGCTTATGAATACCTTCTAATTTCCTAAGATGAACTGAGTTGGGTCGAAAAGTTAGGACTTTGAATTGTGATACAAACCGTGGAAATTAGTGACACGTACTTGAATTCTCCAGGAAACATTAGTTCATTTGAAGTCAAAGAAATGCTTTGAGGATAAGCAATAAATGGAACAAAACTTAGGAGAGTTAGAGTTTGCTGTCGACTATTTTTAATCATCCAAACATCAACAACAATGTCAAGTCACTCGAACGAGACACTACATTGTAGCTTCATCTACAGAATGCAACTAGCAATAAAAAGTGATCAATCAATTGACTCAGTTATAGTATCAAACTGGAAAGGTGAGTGACCCATGTTCGAATCCGGTAAGGAACATCAGCTCTCTTAAGATAACAGATACATCGTGCTACTGAATCGCAACTTGAAAAAAAATCTCCAGTCTACAATTTTATTTTGCCTAATTCAAATTATCTAATATCAAAATATAAAAACATTTTAAGTGATGTAGTTTTATGCACACTAATGACATCAAGAGACATTAGAATGACTGAATTATATCACCTGGAAAATAAACCACTTTCGAGATGTTAAAATAAGAATCTAAATTATCTTTGCTAAATGAAACAATACTACTGATTGAAATTAAAGTAGAATAGTTAGCTGTAAAGTAGAATACTTAGAGTAAAAGAAAAATGTGAATATCAAACATACAGATTCCACTTGGGTTAAAAGACTTGAATCTAAATTATGCAATGACATAACACTTCCAACATCTGGTGAGATGTTCTCTAAACGCTGAATTTCTTTAGCTATGAATCAAAAAAGAAATGTAAAAAGACATTTTTACAATATGAAATTGATTTTAACTACTAGAAATAGCCTAGAGAATGATTGAAAACCAGGAATAGGCATTGAATAACTGTTTCATCCTAATATGGGACGACTTACTGGTAGTGTGAACCAATTTGCCCACTAGAGATCAAGACAAGGTCCATCAAACTATGTAGCGAACACCTAATACTTAACCACTGGATCGACGGATTCCAATAAATAACATTTCCACCTTTAGTCAATTCATGATGTAGTACACAACTTCATCTGTTGACATTAGTGATATTTGTCTAATATCCCAGATAGTTCGACTTAACTGGTCAATAGAGACGACCCTTTAGCTTTGATTAACTCATTGATTTAGGTAACACACGCACTGAAAATCAGAATGTACTGGACAGCCATTTCGTCTCAGTATGAAACTTTGTAGCAGTGTGTATTAATTGACAAATTAACTGAAGTGATCACAGGATGTCACCAGTACAGTGATCTAAAGGTTAGTTTTGGAGGTTACGGATTCGATTGTTGGTGTGGATATAGGCAAGTAGTGTTGACAAGACCCATACAATGTGAGACAGCTGTCCAGTACAAGTTTCTTGCTTTTAATAGTTGTCTAACAGAGGATAAGTTATATCATCGAATTCAAAATTGAACAATCTTCACAACACTGTACAGCAATATTTTAGAGCAACCAAACAATAACCATCGAGGTTGAGTGGAGACACTAAAAACAGTTCACAATAACGTAATGATAATTCGTCAATAGAGACCATTGAAAATTCTTGAAACACTACATTTAATGACTGTTTAACAATGAACATACAAACTCTTAAGAATCCTATAAGTGGAGTTTGCATACAGAGTCTTCATGATATTGAGAAACTTCACAGATACACTTTTTCTTCTTCTTACTCTTCTGTACTACTAAAACTTTGTTAGTTCAACTCGTTAATTTCATCTTGAAATGAGGATATGATGTAGAAACTGAAGTTCCACTTATACATTATAACTCACTAACTATAGCTTAGAATAGATTATACAGAGAACATCAACTAAACTTACATTTACCAGGTCGAACTAAAACAGCTACAGAGTCTTGTGTACATTTCAATATTTCTTGTATTTGTCGTTTGAAAAACGTTTGTGATTTTTGAACATACATCTAAACAGAATAGTAGAAAGTAAAATGTATTTATATGAAATTGAGTAGAAACACACAGCGTAGCTGATGCAACCAACTAAGTAATTCATTCATTTCACAATGAAATATCATGTTCAATTCAACAAATTTTGGGCACCAGCTACCCCTGCATTACCGACTATCACCAAATAACCTGAATGAGAAAGTGACTCAAATACACTAACTTGAAACATGGCAAAGCAGTGGAACCTGATAGGTTATCCCCAGATATCATAAAGGAGAGTAGTTCAGTCTTGTCAATTAGCTTAACTGATATATTAGTAAAAGTATGAGAGCTGGACGTAATACCATATGACTGGTCTCGATTGTTTAAAATTCTAGGTAAGAACCAAAATCTTCTTGTGATAGCCATAGAAGAATGAGTTTGACTAATGTAGTATCTAGAAAACCAACTTTAAAAATTATCGGTAGCTTAAATAAGAATCGTGAACTAAAACTAGGGAAAATAAGGCTTGTTTTAGACCTAATTGTGGCTTTATTGGTCAAATATCTACCCTTCGTCAAATTTCAAAACATTTCTCGACGGCTGGAGGCTCTGAGTTCGTTCCTCTCTCGATATGCCCTGATATGGTCATGAGATTACAGCTCCTATCACAGGACCCTACGCACTACCTTTGGAGGGGCTTTGGGTGTTGTTTGCAAAATGAGGACAAAAGTGAGCGTCCGGAGCTCAAGCTGGGTTGCCGGACACTGACAGTTCACTTAGGGGAGTTTCAAAACACCGATTTCAAACCCATAGTGTACACAAGCTTCAAGATCCTGAAGAGAAGAACAGTATATGAATCTATTTTAGTCACAGGCTACCATGAAACTTCATATTTTGACGATGATCCATTCTCTCGTGGATTAGACATATACATCACAGACTCGGGGAGTAGCTTCCTCAAGAATATCGTCCTCTTTAGTCTGGACGTCAGGAGAGTTTCCCAGACTTGTTAACTTGCTAAACATTTAACTGATGATCATGATCGCTTTTCCTTTCTCATCACTTCATAATATTGCTTTTAATTATGTGGCCCATACATATTTGAAGCAGACTGGTACCAAAATTTGTTCAAATAAATAGATAAATAATAAATACTACATTACCAAGATTAGAGCGATTATTCAGAATGAAGTAGTTAAGTATTTCGACCACTTCACTTATCTTGAAGTCCGTTGGAGACTTCCACCTGCCAACCAGAAGACAAATACATGACGCAACAGTTCGATGTGATTTGCTAAAAGGATGTGAAACTTAGCCTTCAAAAGTAGGTGGTATTCGTATGCAACCAGTAAGTAATTACTGAATGAAGTTGACTGCGATCATGTTGCAGGGTCATCAAGACCACTTGTAACTCAGTTCATTTTTCACACACGTCAGCAAAAAGTATGCTTTCATAATGTTAATGATCGGAAACTGACAACTTTCCCTCCAACTCAAACCTTTCATATCGCTCGAAATCCCAAACATTTGAGCAGCCACTAGTTAGGACATTGTTACGAATGGTTTTGGTGGCCAACTGCTGTCTAAGCCCCCTTAGCATTACTACTTATAAGGCTAATCTGTTATATGTGCCATACAATTGTGAAAAATAGGTGACTGAAGATTACACTGATAATAAGGTAGTATAAATAGAATCCTTTGTTACCCTTTTAA
This sequence comes from Schistosoma mekongi, assembly GCA_034768735.1. Classification (NCBI taxonomy): domain Eukaryota; kingdom Metazoa; phylum Platyhelminthes; class Trematoda; order Strigeidida; family Schistosomatidae; genus Schistosoma; species Schistosoma mekongi. Next base: position 900,868 of record CM068307.1, on the reverse strand, counting down.
TCCCAATATATAAATCTTTTCGATTCGTCTGTAACCAATTACCAACTAATGGTGTTAATTGAAGCAAATCAGTTCTCTGAACAGCATATAAATCTGAGGCAACACGAAAAGAATTTGTAATCATCATTGATGATTTCCTATTCCCTCCTCCGCTACCTCCACCTCCACTGGAGCCAACTCCGCCAAATTGACTTCCAGTTATTGTAGACATTGTATCCGACGTCATTGTAGGCATATTAATCCCAGTATTAACAACAAATCCTAACTGACTGGCATAACGTAACAATGCATCATTTACATAACCAGATAATTTTGTAGCAAATCCATCACGTAAATTTCTTAATTCTTGCATTCGTTCTTCTACAGCTTGAAGATGTTCTTCACCTATTGTGATAAGAAAAAATCTCTAGAAAGTAAACAAATACCTGATTATCAAGAACAAAATGAGAAAGTTCCATAAATAATTACACGATTTCTCACTGCCTACATTCATTTTGTCTATTTAACTACTGGAACATGAGTCAAGAATCACTAGCCGTACAGTGAAATTCAAGCTGAAATATTATTTTGAGTTGATGCGTCTACTATTGCCTAGTTATTTTGAGTTGTGTAATTGAGACTAAAAGGTTATGATAGAAGGATAGTTGATTCGTACAATAAACGCTGTGCGTTTATTTAACAAATAGTCTCTAACATCACTAATAACTAAGGTTGGAAATGTAAACTTGTAATTACCTCGAGTCGTTCATAGTTATCTATTAACTGTCTTGTAGTACACGCTACATTAACTTATGGTCTTGAAGTATAAACTATAAAATTAGAGGGCAGATGCTTTCAATGCATTGATGACATATTCCGAAATGACCGAACGGGAAATACTGAGGTTAGACACATAGTAAAGAGAGATGGAATATGGTTTGATAAGGATGTAAATCTTCATTGATTACTTCGATACACTATGCTAGCTAACGTAGGATTAACAAAGAGAAAAACTAAGGGTGACCAAAACGTGACATCACTCCATGAAGTCGTTTATTGTTGATTTTGGCAGTGTTAGTAGGTGCAAACTACTTAATGGTTGCGGTCAGCGCGATAATTGCAATCAGTTTTTGGAGACACTGGGTAAAATGGATGTATTATTCTTTCATATACACCTTCATCTCATGTCTTTTTGTTGAACTATGCTCTTGCACTAGTCATGTTAATTAATCACGTTAATGTGGAACGTACATATTTGGTAAGCTCGACCTTATCTAAAACTTAGTTGTCAGCTTAGTGGAATTCTAAAGGTGAAATACTCACTGAGACGCCTGAGTATAATCGACTCGATCTCTAGTGATAGTATGGACGTGCACTGCTGACAAGCTCTACACTACGACGAAAAAAAAAATGTCTAATGCTTATTTCGAAAATTGTCTAACTAAGCTAGTTATCTACAGAAATCAGAAATTCATCTACTAACATACTAACTACCATAATCAATTGATCACTTTGCTTCACTTAGTACTGTAATATGTATTGCAATCTTATGAGTGAAACTTACACGTAAAATTACAGTAAACTATAGCAAACAGGATACATATTGAATATCAATAATGTGAGTACTTTATCTGGTGCTTAAACTGTTTACTTTATCAATATGTAATATATTTTAATACAGTTTACATATAAAGTACATCATTATATACCTGAACTTTAAGACAAATATAGCTCCTCCTGGAATCAAACCTTCCTTAGGATTACTGCCGGTCCAAAGCCCGGATAAAGGAAAGTTGAACATGGGGTTAGCAACCATATCCCGTAAAAAACAACCTTGTCAAATAAACACTAACCATAAAAAAACACTTAAACTCTCTCTACGGAGTTGGAAGGTCTTCATTTCGAAAAGTTATGACGTCACATAGTGAAAGCCAAGTTTCTCAGGAAGTCACGAGAGCGATGCCTCTTCTAATAGCAAGAACAACAATCAATAAAGGTACATGGGAATCCTTAAGGTCAAAGGAAAAGAGGAAGAGTAAAGAACACCTTGCGCCGAGAATTAGAGGCAGATATGAAAAAAGTGAATATCATTTCAGAAGAATTGAAAAGGAGAGCCCAGGACACAGTTGGTTAGAATATCATAGTCAGAGACCTATAACACAAAGTAGTGGAATCCAAAATGCGTACTTAGTCTTATTTGGGTTTAGTGGATAACGTGTTACACGTGTCACATAATCCATCTACTTGAAGACAAATACTTTGTGTGAGGGCTAGAGAAACAACTACGAAACGGTATGAAATTTGATGGTGCTATGAAGTGAATTCTTTGACCGGTAAATTCAAACCTCACACAGTTTAATCGTTTCAGAAAATTTACTAGTGTCTAAAGGCTAATTATCAGGTATTTAATATTAATATTGCAGAAATCATCAAACTGAATCACGAGACAAGCAATAACGTGGAATCCTGTTGGGAAATGGAAAAGAGGAAGGCCAAAGAACACACTGTGTCGACAATTGGAAGCAGATATCAAAAGAATGAACAACAACTGGAAACAGGTGGATAGGATTGCTCAGGACAGAGTTCAATGGAGACTACTGGTGAGTGGTCTATGCTCTTCTGTGAGGGGTAACAAGCGTAAGTAAAGCAACTGTAAATTCCTACTTCTATCTACCCATGTTATTTCGAATACAACTTCGTTCCTGTTCAAACGTGTTCTGATTCGGGGTCTTGTCGAGTATTCAGTGTCTAAGAGTACTAAGAAATAGGAGTACCTGGGTCCTTATAGGAAAGAAATTATGACACCAACAGAGGAAATTTTGTTTTTTATTTTACATTTGGTACATATGAGTGGCAAAAAATGCATACCCTATAAAACTACAGACAATATTGTGGTAATATAAAACAGGAAAGGCGATCATAATCAAGAAAAGGCTAAATTAAGCAGGAGAGAAAGAAAATTAAGTAGTAGGAGATACAGTTTGGTGGAAAGTACAATCACTAAGGACATCGTTCGATTGAGAACTCCTCGCATTTTATAAAAAGTATAGGAAAACCATAGCGAGACCCCCCACCGACTATTCTCAGGTGTATCTGACGTTCTAAGTTAGAGTTTCATCATATCAAGGACCCTCCCAACCGTGGTCCGAAAACGGATTTTCAAAATTAAATATTATTAACTAGGTGTTGCTATTGAATATCAGTAATTCTTCGGAAGAAATGATGATCGGACATACAGTCATCGCAAACATACAGCAGAACGCGTTGTAAACTTGACTTTTATCAGATCCACTCAAATGACGACGGCGCTAAAGATGACTTTAACAAAAAAACATTAATTTATAAGTATGCTTAAAGTTGAATTAAGTCTGGTAAATGGAATCCAAGAAATGAGTTTCGTACTGCATTAGATTCGTGTTCAACTGGATATACCTGCCACGCCAATGTTGAACAAGGATTTCAAAGTCATATTTCCGTCCATTTAGTAGACTAGTACTAAATATTGCAATGTAGCTTTCATTCAAATGACTGGAATTACCAGCAACTGTCAACTATAGACACCTTCAATGTAGTGCAACCCAACATGTTGGAAGAAAGACAAATAAACAGTAGAAGATAGGGTTCGATTATCAACCTTTAGTCAAACTGCACACTCATATCCAGTATTCATACACAAAGTGACCGAAATCGCTAGGCATAAAATATAAAGTAAACGTTGAAAACAATGCAGATAACTTTGACAATTCTCACCCCCCCCCTCCCCACCCAATTATCACATTTGATAATTAAAACAATAACAGAAATATTTTCAACAAACCTTCTTTAAATCCTGAATTTAATAAACGATCCAAATAAGCAGCTGCTTCAATACACTGAGTGATATTACTAGCTGTGCTTAAATCACATTTTGATAATACATGCAAATATTTTGGATCAACATTTAAACGATCAACTAGTTGTTCTAAGGCATTTAATAAATTCACACGATTATCAACTGTTGTTTGAACTAATTGATCATGATCACGTAGTGTAGACATTGCATCTTCGACATCCTAGGAAAATATAATTGAGTGAAATTAATACTGTTATAGTACATGATCAAATTGCACACGGTAAAAGTAGGTAAAGTACAGCGAGCTTAGAACAGATAACTAAGTGGTTGAAGGTTTAGGCACTTTAATAATCATCATTATCATAAACGAAAGTAAGTATAGTATACATGTGCGTTAGCTAAGGTTCCTAAACCACATTACTACAACCAAACCAAGTTTTAAAAAAAAAAAACAAATGCCAGAATATAGTTCAATAAGAAGCAACGAAAAAGAAGATACAAGAGAATGATGAAACAATAAAGATTTAAAAGATGAAGACTGGATCCACCTCCACAGAGCAGGACTTAGACTAACAGTCAACAATTTTATGCACTAATGTCACGGTTTGTTTTTGCCGACCTTAGTTTTCTTTCATTCTGTCCCTACACTAGTCAGCATTAAGTTAAGTGGTAGTTGTTGAGCAGGCATATTACATGCCACCCCCCCCCACCCGCACACTTAGTCGATGAGAGTACACAACTTCATCAACCGATGTTCAATTTTTGTCTAGAATTATACCTAACCTCAGCATTGCCAACTCAATCGTTCCACGACACATAAACAAAGATCGAAGAATACCTACCTCCTATTTTCGAAAGAAATGATGATTAGAGACCTGCAGCCTACAAACGTCTTCAATTTTCATAGCCTGTTTCACACCCTCAGAAATTACTTTAGTGGATTATATTTGTTCTATGGTTGGAAAACCAACATCTCACCTGTACGACAAATGATGCAAGGAGAAAAAAGTTAAACGAGCTTTCTGAGTCTATCCAGGATTCTTATCAGGCATTAGGTATGATTGAACTTTCAGGATAAGTAAAGTGATTAACACAGTTGGCCAATTCGTTCACTCTACGGAAACCAGACAATGCAAATCAGTCTTGTAGTAAGAGTATACATTTAGAGGGGAAGAAAAACATTCTGAAAATGCATGCATTGTCGTTCGATGAGATCGAAAGACTCTTCACCGAACAGAACTATGTTGTTTGAATATCGCGAGTTGAATAACCAATTTCATAGCAGTATATCAATCCCTGAAAGTTAAATAGAGAAATTGTGGTTTCTAAGGGGACATTTATGACGAAATTAAACAAAAAGGAGGACAGAGAGCAACTCTGATGAGCTCCACTTGTTAGTAATAATTCTGATGACAGTTCACCATACGCTCTCAAGCATCGTCTTTAAAGAGGTCACATACTTCTGAGGTACACCTCCTAGAGATATATACTATTACAAAACCTCTCGGTCTACAGAGTCTAATGCTGCTTTTAAGTCAAGAAATACTATTGCTGTCAAATGTCCGTAAGTAAGCCAATCGTATAGAACATACCGAAGGGTTAATATAGCAGTGACCAGTTCTGAAACCAGCCTGGTTTTCAGAGGTTTGCAGTGTAAAAGCCTCAGTTACTGATATCATCGTAGGACATGGTGAAATTTTTATTAGTAGAATTAGGATGGATTAGATTCTGAACATACGAATAAGTAACTCAGAGTCTAAACACTACGATCAATGAGACCTCACAACGAAGAAATCTCCTTCAAAACAGTAATCGAACTCAAAACTACTAGTGTATCAGACGAGTATTCTACGACTGAATTATAGACGTTAAATATATCCAGTAATCAAAATTCATCAAGATTTGTTAAAGTATAAGGTTTAGTTAAATAAAATAGTAGTGTAGCGTACTTTTAAAATGTAAACATGTGAAAAAAATACACTACTGACTAACCTCTAAAAACCCATAATAAGTATTTAATTGTTTCTCCAATAATTCAGCACATTTAATAGCACTGTCTAATGTTGTCATAAGGGTTAATACTTGAGATTCAGATGCCATAATTGAATGAACATTTGTCTGTAAAACAGAGTCAACAACAAAAGTGAGTGAAAATATAAAGAACTAAACTGAGATGATCACAATATGTGTGAGGTATACCCAACATCTCCTATCTCGATGCGCAGTGCTGACTGATGTCAGACAGTGGAAAAAAGCTAGGGGCAGCCAAACCAAGACATGTTCTCAATCCATAAAGTCGCTGATTGCTGGTCTGATCCATATTAGTAGGCATAGACCACTGGGTTGGGGTGTCAGCACGATTGTTGCAACCAACGGTTACAGACTCTGGGTGATATGGCTCGGCAACGGTCATTGAAAAGTAGATGTGTTCATTCTTTGTCATCCTTTAAGTCGCTAGCTTGAAATTATCTCATACCTTTCATTCCACGGACTAACTCTATCTCCCTGCATAATATTCTGTGTGTCCATACCGATTTCTAAATACTTCTGATTAAACTCCTATTTATACTACTTTAATTTTCCTATTGCTATGCCAGTGAGGTGTGGCAATTTGCACCGATGCACACATATATTTTAGATTCTATGGTGTAAATGACTTCCGATTGAAATGACAATTTCGTTGTCATTTTGAACATTATTGGTGTCAACTTAGTGTAGAAATTCGTCAGTAATTATCAGCCTCACAACAATCACCTTCAACTAATTCCGATTATTTTGGGCTGTTGTTTGTTAGACTGTATCTGATAATGATCTGGAAGACACGGTAAGACAATGAAGCAAGTGTTCCAACTAGTATAGTTAGATCCGATCATCACAATAGACAAACCAGTAAGCCTAGTCATAACAGGAGCAACTGTTGGAATGAAGTGTTTACAACTTATAGCAAATCCAAATATTGCAAAACTCAAGAAGTACAACCAGTACAGTGGTCAGTATGTTTCCCTTATCCTCAAAATGAAATAAGTGGGAAAGGTTACGAACTTGTGAATTTAGTGTCTAAAAGTTGAATACTCTATACCATTGAGATACTGACTGTGAGTTCGCATTCTCAGTTGACATGAGTATGTGGATAAAAATTAAAGTAACTTCATAATTTTGCATTATAAAATAAACAATTTCAAATATAATGAAAGGTACACCAATGTAAATATGCCTTACACCTTCAATATCAGCTAATTGTTCTTGTAAACGTTCTGTAAATTGGGTAGCATTTAAAAGTGTTGAATCATTATCTAATTCATCTAGAAATTGTCGTATATCATCTTCTTCACGTTTTGTTAATGAACGATAGGCATCTGTAACTGGTGCATTGATACCTGGTTTATTTGGATCAACTGACTTATCACCAATACCATCCTCACCACTACCGACTATTGACGATGCATCGTATTCAGAATCTGTAAAACATTTTAACCACAATGAGAAAATAAACTCTTGCGGTAATGAAATTAATAAATGCATTATAGTTTGGTATGTATTTCGCAAGATATCAACTAAAATACACTTCCAGAAGTATATCATTGAAGGGTGTACCAACGTTATTATTTTTTAGACTGCTACCAATTATGGAATACTGAATAGTGACTTTGCAAAAACCAATAAAGCACTCGATGACTGAAAAGCTGACAAAACTATGACCATAGGTTTGACTCGATACTACAAGTCTCAAGCCGGATAAGTGTACAAGATTCATGAGTCAAGCGGCCAAAGTATAAATTATATATGTCATATATTTCAAGCGCTCTAGTACGAGCATGGTTTTACTTGCGCCATACTGGACGCAAAACGACCACAACAAGATGACTCTTAAACTTGTGCTCAGCGACGAAAAGGGAGAGTAAATTCCAGGAACCAACGAGAAAACACTTAGGCAACAATCGAATCGAAGATCACTAAGATGTAGCTTGGCAAAGAATTCAGCTATGGAAAGAGCAGTGACATCTATTAATGATTGACTGCTCAGAATTGGCCATTGTAAAGTAGGTATGTTCATTCTTTGTTTATTTATAAATCGTTAGCTTAAAATTATCTTATACCTTTCATTTCAGGAACTAATTCTATCTCCCTGTATAATATTCTATGTGTCCATACCCATTTCTTAATACTACTGATGAAACTTCTATTTATACTACGTTGATTTTCATGTTGCTGTAATAATGAAATGTGATAACTCGGATTGAATCAAGTATGTGCCAGGTCCTACGTTGCTCATGACTGACTGATAAGATAAACAAATGAATTAGACTACTAGTTTCCTCATCAGATTATCAACAAGTGGAACTCTTTACCTTAACATGTAACCATATACCTCCACTAACGATTATCTCTAAGACTAGCACAAACTACATAAACTCTTGAAAAACAAATCAAACACAATAAATCAAAATATTAAAAATGAAATTTTCTTACTAATTAAAAAATCTAATGAATCATTTTGACTAAATGGAGATATGTCTAAATCTTGTGGAAAGTTGACTAATTCTATATCTTTGATTATATGCGGTAGAAGTGTAGCCACTGTACGACAAAAAAGGCTGATAAAATGCCTTTTTTCTTCTAATTTCAAAGCATTAAATGTCCAAGTCTAAATAAACAAAATAGTTAGATAAATATCAATGAATTTACAAGAAAAAGAAATTTTACAGCTGTAAAAGGGATTGCAAAAACTTCACAATAATTAGTTACTTGGATCTGTAATTTGATCGTTTAGACATGAGTTAACAGTTATCTGGCATGTAGAATTATTATATTATTTGAACTCAATGTAGTGTATTCAGTGTATTATGAAAACTAGTGAAAAATGCACAACTTCCATAAATTGAATGGGGTTGGGGGGGGGGGGGGGGAAGAACCATGAAGTCATTAACTGTTGATCTGAATTATGTTGATACATCCAGACAACATGGTTATGGAGAGTGAGATAACCTTAATTACTGGTTCAAGAAGTACAGTGGGTGACGGCTTAAAACCGATCACAGTAGAACTGATATATTCACGTTTAAATTTTTCTAGAAGTTGATTTTCAGAATTTATTCATATATACGATCTCAATTCGTGTTCTTTAGCTACATCTTCAACGTCTAGTTCTTCTCATTCTTATTGCTACAATAGTATCCCCAGCGTTTATTATCTTGGAAGTGTGATTAGTCCTAATCGGTTGATCTCTGACGAAATCCCAGTGCGAATTCAAAAAGCACGTTTAGCTTTTGCCAACTTACGTCACCTATGGCGTAGACGAGATATTCATCTCTCAACGAAAGGGAGAGTGTACCGCGCAACAGTTCGCTCTGTCTTACTGTATGTGTGTAAGATGTGGCCATTAAGGGTAGACGATACGCGAAGGTTATTAGATATTGACCATCGATGACTACGAAACATCGCTCGTGTTAGCTGGGATCACCAAGTAAGTAATAACTAGGTAAGACGATGGGTGTTAGGTAAATATGGTAAATCAGTCGATGAGGTTGTGAATCTCCATCGACTGAGATGGTTGGAACATGTGTTGCGTATGCCCAACCACCGTCTTCCTCGACGAGCAATGTTGGCTGATATAGGAATAGGATGGAAGTGAGTTAGAGGTGGCCAAACTAAAACATGGCATCAGTCCGTGAAGTCACTGACTGCCGGTTTAAGTAGTGTCGGTACCTGTAGACTACCTGGATGGGGTCCTCGCGATTACCGTAACCAGTGGCTGAAAACACTGAATGACATGGCCCAGAATCGGTCACAATGGCGCAGATGTATTCACTCATTGTCCTCCCTTAAATCATGAGCTTTAAATTATTCCATAACTTTTTTTTCTACACTTCCTGAACCATATTCTATATGTTCACACTCCTTGTTACTATTATTATTTTATTTTATTGAAGTAACTTCTACTAATGGTGGTGGTGTTAATCTTGCAGTGCCATAGAGGCATGGCAACTTGAACCGATGCGCACATGTGCCAGGTTCTATGTTGACTATACATACATACTTTGCTATCCACCTTATCGAGTTGATTTGCTATCGAAAACTGGGATAATACTCTATTATTCCGGGCTCTACACTGACTATGACTGTCTATGAGTTAAATGAATAATTTTTAAAATGCTTCTCATAACGACATGTAAGTCAATAAAAAATTGACGCGCATGCACGATAAAACCATTTTACAATATAATCACCAATATTGGTCGAATGTTCTTACTACAAATTAGTTATAAAAACACAGGTATCCAGGTAGAAAACTTGAAAGTGTGTAAGGGTTCTACTAGCTGCATAGTTCCATAGTTATAATATGAGTGACGAACAATTGATATTGCAACATAAGGTGCGCTTAGCGAAAAGTGCATAAACGATCTAATAACTTGTTATATTCATTGACAGTTCGAAAAAATGGTTGAAATGAGAATTTCTATTAACAAATCCAAAGCGTTTCTTGACATTTTGTGTTATTTAGAGTAAACAATTGGTAAGTCTACGTGGAGTCACTCATTCAATGAAGGAAGCGAACGTGCCAGAAATACATTTACATTTGAACTTAAACCATGGAAAAGCTATAGCAAATCCATCAGATCCTCGATATAACGAATTTCTTAATCACTAGAAAAATTGTTAGCCACGTGAAATTGAATAAATAACAGAATAATTCATGTCACAGAAACAAAATTTCATGAACACTATTTAGAAGAGACGGTAGAATATGAAGATATTGAGTATCTTCAATCTCAAGAGTCCGTGCTAAGTTCAGCAAAAACCGTTAGTTTTGATTAAAGTGTACAGTCTGGAAAACATCAAACTTACACGTTTCATCACATTAATAAGGCGACTACTATCCTATATACTGGCGGAACAGTCAGTCAGTTACAACGTAGAACTTGGTACATGTGTACATCAGTTCAGGTTGCCATGCCACAGTTAGCAGATAGAGATAAAATTGTCGAATCAGATCCCAGAGTAGGGGAGGTAGTAACACAGTTGGTTTTAATGGAAGAGAATAGAGATCGGTGATAAGATTTAAGAAAATATGATTCAGTAAAGAGAAAACTATGATAAGTTCAGAAACTTAGAATTTCGAGGAAGACAAGGAGTGGGTGCATCTGCGCCAACAATTGCCAACGATTTTGAGCCATATCACACAAGGTCTCTAACCATTTGTTACGAGCGTCACTCGGACCCCAACCACGTAGTCTCCACCTATTAACATAGCTCAGCCCAACTGTCAATCACTTCATGGACTGCTGCCATGTTTTGGTTTGGCTGCCCCTACCTTTCTTCCAGCCTACTCCCACACCAGACAGCATTGCTCGTCGAGGTAGGCGGTGATCATGCATACGTAACACATCACCTAACCACCCTAGCTAATCGAAATCTACTACTTCATCAATAGACTTACCGTATTTACCTAGCACTCTATTCCTAACCCACATATTGCCTAAACGGTGGTTCCAGAAAACACGAGCAATGCTTCGAAGACATCTATGATCGAATACTAGGAGCCTACGAATATCCTCTATCCTTAACGGCCATGTTTCACATCCATAAAGTAGAACGGACCGAACTGCTGCGCAGTAGACGCGTCCTTTGGTCAGTAGTCGGATGTCTCGCCTACACCACAAGACGTAAATTCCCAAAAGCTAGTCGGGTCTTATGTATACAAGCAGAGATTTCAGCAGGCACCAGACCGTCAGAACTGATAAGACTCCCAAGATAAGTGAAGCGGTCAACACATTCAACTGCCTCACTCCCTATCACTAACTTCAGTGTCGAATCAAGCCAATCCTGAAGTAACATTTTGCATTTGGGTGGAGAGAATCGCATCCCATACATCCTTACATTCATGTTTAAGGTAGTCACACGATTCTGCATTTTATCAGCATCTTCGCCTAAGAGAACTATATCATCTACATACTCTAAGTCAGCAAGCTTATCTCCTGGAAGGAGATCAACCCCTCCCCCCGAAGTCAGACGACGACAGTGTTAACTCTAAAAGTATGTCAATGATAAAATTAAATAAAAATGGGGAAAGCGGACGACCTTGACGAACACCACTTGAGGTAATCAGTTCTGACGACAATCAGCCATAAGCTCTCACTCGACATGTGATGTTCAAGTAGAAAGCTTGTATAAGGTTAATGTGCTTCTCTGGTACGCCTTTCAATGACAGACACTGCCACATAACCTTACGATCGATGGAGTCAAACGCCGCCTTAAGGTCAAGCAATACAACTATTGTTGGGCGTCTAAAAGTGTGTCTATGTTCCAGAACCTATCGAAGTGTGAATATTTGGTCTATACAACCACGTCCAGGTCTAAAACCACCTTGGTTTTTTCGAGTTTGCTCTTCACGAGCTTTAGTTAGGCGTCGAATTATTATTGAAGCTAATATTTTGGACACTATATTCGTTAAGCTGATTCCACGGTAATTGTCACAAGAGGACTTCTGTCCTTTCTTATAGATTGAAATGATTAGTGTTTGAGACCAGTCAGATGGGATTACGTCCAATTCCCAGATTCTAGACAGGATCCCGGTTAATCTCGCTGCTAAAACTGGACCATCATCCTTAAATATCTCAGGGGTTAATCCATCAGGTCCTGCTGCTCTCCCTCGCTTTAAATTATCTATAGCCTTCTCAACCTCACTGAGACTTGGGGGACCAATATTAATTTGCCATTCAGATTGCTTAGGAATGGTGGGAAACTGGGATGAGGCCGAGGGCCAATTGAACTGTTCCCTAAAGTGTTCTGCCCATCGGTCCAACCTTCTGGATTGACAGTGAATAATGCTCCCATCTTTTTCTGCGATAGTTTCACTTACAGTTGGATTTCTGATACCCGTTTCCTTGATAAATCTGAACAGTTGCCTACTGTTGCCTATTGCCACTGCCTTTTCTATCTCTTTAGCTTTCGTCACCTACCACTACTCACGATCATTCCGTAAGCTTTTAACCAGTTTGTGTTTAAGTTGCCTTTGCTCCTGATTGTATTCAGAACCAGATGGGATGTGTTGCCGAGCATCTATCAGTTCAGTAGACGCAGATGAAATCCACTGAGTTTTCCTAACTTTTTGGTTTAGTTTACTAGTAGATATTACTGCTGTTTCGACAGCATTTCGGATATCATTCCAAGCTGACTCGGGATGGGTATCGCTTACATATTTGATTAGTTAATTTTCTAGTTGTTCCTGAAACGTATTTTTGACTTTTTTTATCATTAAGTTGGATTCTGAGAGGGATCCTTGTCGTGGATCGTTTACGTCCAGTGAAAAGCAGACTAATACGCGCTCGCACTAAAATGTGGTCTGAGTCTAAACATGTGCTCCAAAACGAGCAACAGTCTTCTATCAAACCTCTCCAACGGTGGCTGGTAGCAATATGGTATATTTGAGTCCAGCGGTGAGTTGATTGTAGGGGACGACATGTCAACTGATATCTTTCCTTATTTTTAAAGTTAGTGCTTGCCAGAAATAAACGGTTATCTGAGCACCGTTGTAATAAACGATCGCCATTATCTGTTCGTTGAGCCTCGGCACCATAGGATCCACCCAGGTGCCTTTCGGTTTCGCCTAATCTACCTACTTGAACATTAAAATCACCAGCCATAATCACTACATCAGTGGGCTTAGCTTATCCAAGAAGATCGAAAAGCTTTCTGTAAAATTCATCTTTTACTTCATCTGAGCTTCAATCAGTGGGAGCGCAGGCAAAGATAACAAAGAGGAAGTGGCTGTGTCCCTATCTTTCCGAGTTCTTACCATTCCATTTAGACGGACAGCACACAAGCGACTGTCTGTGGGAATCCAGTCAAGGAGAGCCTGTTCAGCTTTTGAACTAAGTGCTATATCTAAACTATTTAAATATTCTGTGAGGGGGGCCTAAAATCAGTCTGAAGATAACTGGTTCTGAGGTTAAAAATTCATTTCAAGAGGGCTCTCGTAAATCTTAATTATCGATAGAAATGTCTTTGGAATTTCAGTTCGTAGAAATGACGAGTGGCCCCACCATTAAAAAATGAACACAAATATAACTAACCTTATTTTCTGTAACAATATGTAATTCATAACTAGGTTGAGACTTAGTATCTCTGCAGTCTATTTTCTTGAGATTTTTAGCGCTACACACCAGTATTTTTTTGACTTCGCTTTTGGCCGTAATTTTGACTAAATAAACTTGAACGCTTGTGGGTTTTGTGAGTGAAACTAAATAGTAGATAACAGTTTGTATCATTTACTTGTAAAAACTAAATGCTTCTGTTTGTGTTTACTCTGATGTCCAGAAACGATACCCACCGACACTCCAACACGTTCATTAATAGGATAGAATAACCGTGAAAGTTGATTAGAAAGGTTTTCGATCATTATAAATGTTTAAGCAATAGTTGAAAAACAATAATCCTTAATTTATACACAATTCGGCGCCAAACGATTCAATTCAAACCGGCGCATATTTTTCTGTAAATACAAATACACAAAATGTGTTTGTAACAGATTGAACACTTTTTGAATATAATATTGTTAGAGAATAAGTAAAAATATATTATTATCAGTTTTTTATTACTTATTGTATAACGCAACTATATGATAACGTATACTTGAATCTGATTGGTTATCTAACGTGTTTGACCTGCCTATGTTACATTGATTACAACAAACTGCTTAAGCCTTCCCTATCTAGCCTGCATAGATTGTTATTAACCATTGTAGCTATAAGCTCCCTTTGTTTTGACTGGTAAGCTTTCAATGGTAACTTATACACGACTCTGTTCTCAACATTCCACGATGCAACACTGAGATAATAAAACTGTTTTTTTTTCTGTTATCTCCTTCAGATATTACTAAAAACAGTATTAAATCATGAATAAGACTAAAGATAAGAATAAACCAAAAGGGCCTATGTCAGCATACTCTTGTTTTGTACAAGTTATTCGTGAAGAACACAAAAAGAAACATCCTGGTGAACAAATTGTATTTAGTGATTTTTCAAAAAAATGCGCTGAACGTTGGAAGGTTAGTAGTTATATTTTGTCTATTTTTTTAACATTAAACTGTATAGTTAATGACACCAAAAGAGAAGAAACGTTTTGAAGATTTAGCTGTTTTAGATCGAGAAAGATTTAATCGTGAAATGTGCGATTATGTACCACCAGATGGTATTAAGAAGGGGAAAAAACGTAAAGGTCCAAAAGATCCATCAGTACCAGCACGAGCGTGGTCGGCTTTCTTTTTCTTCTGTGATGAATTTCGGGCAAAAGTTAGAGAAAGCAACCCAGATTGGAAAGTTGCTGATATTGCTAAAGAGCTTGGGCGTCAGTGGGAATCTTGTCAAGATAAGGCAAAGTATGAACTATTAGCTCAGAAAGATAAACAGCGTTATGAAGAGGTAAATAATACTTTTCTGTTCAACATGTTATTTTTTGAAATCTCTTTGTATATTGTATTATTAAGAAAATGTTTTTCATTTCAGGATATGATTAAATATCGAGCAGGAACTTACGTTCCTAGAGAGAAAAAGCTTGCAAGTGCTGTTTCAAACTCAGCAGCTATTAGGACCTCTGAATCACAAAATCCAGACTGTACAACAGTTACTAGTGCTGGTGGGGATGAAAACGGTGCAGAATTGGAAGATGAAGATGATGGAGAGCCTGATGAAGGTGAAGAGGAGTGAAGACTTAGACTTTTGTTCTAATAACTCAATTGTACAGGTTTATTGCATTTATAATGTTCTATTACCCCTTCCAGTTCTTTCTTAAACTTTGTATACATTGGTTTTACTGTTATTTTTGTATCATTCATAAACTGAATGTACATCATTCATACTCCAACTACTCTTTATTGTGTTATGTAAGATTCTGATATATACATATATACTATTGTTCATTATTGAGTGTCTATGTACTGTAATTTATAAAGTACAGTTATATTTACCGGTTTTACTTTTCAATTTTTGAAATGGGAGGAACCATATATTTGTGCTATGAAAACGAGAGGTGTATGTACTGGACTTCCCTGATGTGTCTTGTCTTTCTTTGAGCAGATCACTCGAGTTGGTCAAATCCGACAGTAAGGTGTCTTACATGAAGTGACAAGTATCATAAATCTCTGGCCATCAAGAACAGACTGTCTTTCAGGCAGAGTTATGTGACTTGGCTTCGAAAGTGACAATAAGAGTCCGCAGTTGTAGCCAGACATATAGTTTTCTCTTTGTTACTAGGTCGGTCAGCACGTTATCGGGGAGGTGCTTCTTGAGTGTACCGGCAGTCCTATCTCCAAGTGTTTCAAGAGAAATGGAGATGCTTGCATTGCAGATGTTGTATTCAGAGCCTAAATGAAGTTGTTATGTGCACATATGTATGACAGCCTATCAGAATTGTCTGTTTTCCCTCAGTGTCCCAAATAAACCAAAAGGTTGAGCCACACACACGGCTTCCTGACGTTTTGCCCAATGTTTCAGTCATTTGGCCCAGCCTCAAATTTCATGTTCGGACACCTGGCCCAATGTTTCGTTCGTTTGGCCCAGCGTTTATATACGAAAAGCCCAATGTTTTGGTTTACCGGGGTACTACAGCTTAACGGGCTTCTTTTTTTGAAGCTCTACGTCAATATATCTATCCCTGATTAGTATGTGTGCTGTTGAGTTTCTTCGTTTTGGTTGAATAAGACAGTCTATTGAGGCTTCCTCAATAATGTGAAGTTGGGATTCAGGATTCTAACGAGTAAGAAGTCCGTTTATACCATTCTTATTTACTTCGATAAAGGTTCAACATTTTACGGTACGGTTTCTTGTTTGTTGGTGATAACATGAGGACAAGTAGCAGGATTTCGCTAGTCATATTGCTACTCTACTGTCATTAAATTCTTATGTAAGCTGTCATTAAGATCTAACCAGTCTATGCTAACGATTATTACTACCTGTCGCGATCTACTAGGCCTTAATCTGATCTGCGACGTGATGACTACTGGAAGACGCTTCGGCACGCACCGAACAACATAACAAAGTCGGCGTCACATTTTAGGAAAATGGCTACCTGTCAGTTGAAAGTAATTAAAGGTTTTGTGGCACTATACACGTTATGTAAGGCATTTACGATTATAAAGACACTTTAATCACACTCTACAAATTACTATGAATGACTGTGTAGCTTTTCAAACCCCAATCGCAAACAGACTTAGATCTTCTGAAAATTCTTCATAGAACTGGTATATGCGTAGAAGCTGTAGTTACCCCCCCCCTGAGCAGTGCAACTTTTATATTGTACATTTGTATACTGCTATGTATGTTTAACGTGAGACTGAATATGTCTGGATTTTGGCGACCTACTTCGTTTTCGATTGCTTGGACATTCTATATCTGTCTCAAATACAACTAAATCGTCGTTATTGATTTCTCATTATATATGCGATATGTCTATTGTATATGAGCATGGTGTAAAAAAAAATTTGCGAGAATTTAGATGCTCATTGGGTATATAAGTAACGAGTTGAATATTGGTTGGTGTTCTCATCGTAATATATAAGATCATTGAGACAGTGTAACCGCTCTATATTAAATTTCTTTACATCTGTTGAGAAGAGAGTATGGAGTTCTAAATCAGTGCATGTATTAGTTAAATCGACTAATAGAGCTTAGATACGCGAATTAAAAGTGTTGAATTGTAGTTATATTAAGTTCACTGGTATGACAAAACTATAGTGCCACTTTCGAGCGATTCTTCAAGTGAATTTGACTTGTCACATTTCTTCTGGCACCTGATTTCAAGCCTGAAACTTCAAGATATTCCCCTGCGAAGTATTTCCTTATCTCAAATTACGTTATAAACGTAAATTTATCCAAACTGGGTAGTATTACAATCATTCCAACTGTTCACCACGACCTTGAAAATTGGGGCTAAAATCTGATTGGTCTGGCACGATAGAGTAGTCCTGCCTGTTCAGCTAAATATAAATACCACGTACAGATAATTTTCGTTTATCAATTAACTTCACACACATATATACGGTTTTTCAGATAAACATAAGCAGTCGATACGAAAAACTAGATAAGGACGTACTTGGAATTAAAACAAACTGACAGACGATAAAGTTCCAAACAGCCCAGAAAAGACAGGAAGTTCGATCATACACTGAACACGCATATACAAAGAAATGTACACTGTGAAGACTGATATGTTCAGGCGATAATCTGGGGCTCTGTGCATCACTTTGCTATAAATAAAACAGTTCAGAAAGCCAAGAGGTACTGGATTCCCAATAGTCTATTTAAAAATCTTTAAAATCCTCAAAAGTCAAGATGTCTACGGTTTTAATTATTTTATTTTTAATAACGATCAGATACAGACTTGAGATCTGTTAAATCATAAATAACGTAATCACTTAACTTTGTTGTCGTTAACTCAGATATTAAGTATCTAAGGGGGGGGGGAGTTTGTGAGGTGACTTCACAAGCAATGTTCCTACGAACATACTATTATTAATATTATCAATAATCTTAATATTCAAAGGGGATTTATGGAGAAAAATAACCCAACAGGTGTAGCTACAGAATGGGGAGATTCCCGGGAAAAGTTTATTTTTTCTCTCAAGATTGGAGCAAAAGGAGCTTAATAGTAGCAGCCTCCCACCCCTCCACAAATTTCCTCAGTTGTTTCTTTTACTTTTTTTTCAAGGTGTTTTTCTACATTTTGCCTTTATTTTCGTAATGCTGTCTGCTCGAGTTCCGTTTATAAAATGAGGATTCACTGGTCTTTGTATTCCGGTTGTTCATTTGGTGACATCAGATGTTTTTAAATGAAATTTGTCTTATTTATTTACTTTTTTTCCTATTTTATGCTATCTCCTACTATATGTATGTAACATGACCATTTCTTAGATCATGGGACATCTAAATAAATCCCCCCTTGGTGAATGTACAGTATATTTGTTTGTCTGATAATTGAGTGGTGTACAACATTGCTGAAAAACTTAATTCTACTATACAACACATTTTAAAGGTGTGTAATGCGTTGTGCTCCTTTTCAATGGTACTCTCGTCAGATTAGACTGTAGAGGCCCAGATTATCCTCTCCCTAAAAGTACCAATTGTTACATTGCACATTTTATTTGGTACACATGCTCAGTGTATGGTTGAACTTCCTCTCCTCCGTTGTTGATTTACTTAAAGTTGTTTATTTGTTGAATTCAACTTGTTTTAAATACAGTATCATACATCCTTCTTGACGGCTTCTTATCTTACTCTCTTCTGGTCACGGGTGCGTGCATGAGGTCAAAATGTTGTACGTGAGATCAAGTACTCTAAAGATAGTTGCTTATCAGAACTTTAGTTCACTTAGCATGCACCACGTGAAGTTTTTCGATTGTCTCATAAATAGCATTTGCCACAAGACTCAACCATAGGTCGACAGTTCAATTGGTGGGCTTTTCTCTAAAAATAACACCTATACAGTTGTGTAAATTCAAATCCTTGAAAACTATTGTTCACTCCTTGATGAAAACCATTTTATAATGTGATTTATTTGATTTAACTCATCGGTATTGCTCATTTTAATGAAAATATTTTTGATGGGGTTTCGTCATCTGAACAGTGCGTTGTACTTACACCGTCTTAGCAGACAACCTTATCAGCAAATGCTTCTCATATATCAGTTTTGTCTGTAGATCTGTGAAAACTATAGAACAATCGGATGTCAACTCCTCTATAGTTTAGAACAACTAGTAGCCTTATTTCATATATTCTTGAACATATAACTGAACCGTTGGTGAATTACACTTAGATGTTGAGTGAGTACGTATATTAACTAAATCTACATTAGACATTTATTTAAGTAACTGGAGATGTTTAATCGTAGTTATGTTAATTCCCAATAATTATATATCCTTGGTGCACATAATCTCACATATATCACCTTAAACATGCATACTACAGAGAAATGCACAATAAGTAAAGTTTATTATGTTCATATTCAGGTGGAGGGGTAGTCTGAGGATCTACAGAACTCTTGAAGAATGTTCTCTTTGTTTACTTGTTTGTCTATTGAATAGTTTAAGTTTTATACTGTTACACTGATCTGGTTACTGTTTAAAGTTTTATTAATTACGTGAAACC
The DNA here is from genome assembly GCA_034768735.1 of Schistosoma mekongi. NCBI lineage: Eukaryota > Metazoa > Platyhelminthes > Trematoda > Strigeidida > Schistosomatidae > Schistosoma > Schistosoma mekongi. The sequence continues at coordinate 880,918 of CM068307.1, read as the reverse complement.
AAACATCTGTAAATGATTCCCGGATTTTACAGTCTGATGAAAGATGGATACAGTGAATTGTACATTATAGTAGATACATAATATTGATTATAACAATTATTAAAAGTGTTAGGAAATAATCTTGAATAGTAGCATTTTGGAGTCATATCCAACTTATAGATGCCTAAATAAACTCCTCAGTGTATTATATCTGTGAGTTCGAGTCTTAAAATCATCAGTTCTTAAAACAACCAATTAATCAATCGGTTGAAAAATAGAATAATTTATATTCTCAGTTATATTAAATAATTTGTTGGCAATATTCTTCATACTATGACCTCATTTGAAGTATAATTGATTCGTGTTAATATAGGACTCAACATCAGTACAACTACAAACCCCATCCGGTTTTGAACCAATCACCTTCAGGTTTTATATGACACATTTAGCCATTGAAAGACATTAACCAATGTCAAAAACTTTTTGAACTATTGAATTTCCTATCTGTGATCCCCATGCCCTACTGATATTCCAAGATTCATTAGGATAATGAAATTATAACTGATTAATTCCAAACTAGGACAGAATAATCTGTTTATCTAGTAATAATTATCTATCGGTGAATCTGATTATATACAATTACAAATAAATATGAATGGCAACTAATCACTGATTTAGACGTATATCACGCTTACAAAATGAGAACTCTGAATATTAAATTCTGAGAGTCCCCTCTTGTAATCAAACATATTGTAGTGAATAAATGCAGAATCATTACTATTACTTCAAAAGAGAACCGTCTTGATAAACTGATTAATGATGAGATAGTAAAATAGTATGCAATTTGTATTTATCCATGGGTTACATTGTACTCCTGGAGCATTAGGACATGTATATCGAGAGTTTAGCCTATCTCTCAGTAAGCATACAAGATACCTTTACATTGAATACGGCTAATGATCGATCACTAAAAAATACGCAAGTGTTATAAGAGGATACTTTCAACTAGGTTACAGTAAAATTTCTTATTGCTACCAGTAGAGTTGAACTACACTGACATCAGATAAATGTCATTATTTGTAGTGTTCAGTGACCACTGAATGTCATAAATTTCAATATAAACTACTAAATGTTAACTGAATAGTTTGCAGGTCATGGGTTCGAACCTAAGGTAGTAATAGATGCCAACTTCTGAGGAGCTTGATAGTAGGACTAATCACCAACCTATTGTTTCTTAGTGTTCAATGATTGTCTAAGATCAGTCTATAGTATAATAGTACAGAATCTAATAATCTCCACATCCACTTGTAATAGAAAAACTACTCCAATGAAACAACATTATTAGCTAATTTTTATACATTCATGAACTGGTATTAAATTTCAAACAATTTTTTTTATTTCTCATGATATTTATTACTAATAAGTAGTGTCGAAACAAGCAATATGGTGACTACATGAATTCAAATACACTTAAATCAAAAGTTTACTCTTACAATAAGTTAAAATGATTAGACAGATTAATTTTACTTCGCCTCTTTCTTATGTCTCTACCTAACTGACAACTGCTAAGTATACGTTCTGTAAAACGATGGTAAGTCATATAATGATAACTACAAATCTCTGCGCGTATACATAAGGCCCGATTAGCTTTTGGGAAATTGCGTCACTTTCGGCGTAGGCGAGATATCCGACTACTGACCAAAGGACGCGTCTACTGCACAGCAGTTCGATCCGTTCTACTTTATGGATGTGAAACATGGCCGTTAAGGATAGAGGATATTCGTAGGCTCCTAGTATTCGATCATAGATGTCTTCGAAGCATTGCTCGTGTTTTCTGGAACCACCGATTAAGCAATATGTGGGTTAGGAATAGAGTGCTAGGTAAATACGGTAAGTCTATTGATGAAGTAGTAGATTTCGATTAGCTAGGGTGGTTAGGTGATGTGTTACGTATGCATGATCACCGCCTACCTCGACGAGCAATGCTGTCTGGTGTGGGAGTAGGCTGGAAGAAAGGTAGGGGCAGCCAAACCAAAACATGGCAGCAGTCCATGAAGTGATTGACAGTTGGGCTGAGCTATGTTAATAGGTGGAGACTACATGGTTGGGGTCCGAGTGACGTTCGTAACAAATGGTTAGAGACCTTGTGTGATATGGCTCAAAATCGTTGGCAATTGTTGGCGCAGATGCACCCACTCCTTGTCTTCCTCGAAATTCTAAGTTTTTGAACTTGTCATAATTTTCTCTTTACTGAATCATATTTTCTGAAATCTTATCACCGATCTCTATTCCCTTCCATTAAAACCAACTGTGTTACTACCTCCCCTACTCTGGGATCTGATTCGACAATTTTATCTCTATCTGCTAACTGTGGCATGGCAACCTGAACTGATGTACACATGTACCAAGTTCTACGTTGTAGCTGTCTGTCTGATAACTACAAACACTATTATGATTTCTAAAATGTCAAAATTCTGGAACAAGGCGATTCCAAAAATGTCAGGGAATTTCCAGAAACATAACATTCGAACCCAGTAATAATCAATAAACTTGTTAATATGAAGAAATCAGTTGGTTGCATAGTCAGTGATGCGTTGAGCAAAACCACACATAGGTAATATGACGTACGAATGAAAATATTTAGAAATAGGCCAACAGAATGTACTCGTTTAATTCTTAGGAGGTTGCTGAAATTCTCTATTCTATTTGAAGTAAACACTGATGAACAACAACAATAGCTTCATAGAAAAAATAAGCTCTACTAAGAACATCCAAAAGAGCCAATAATATTCTTCGCTCCAAAATCAGGCTCTGAATATGAAGAGGTGCGTATGAGAATGTGGGTTAATAGAAATAAGCAGAATTATATTAGATTGGACCACATCTACAGATAACAATTTCAACTGCTACTCTTAATTTTCCTTATTTGATAGGGTTCTGGAATACCAGATGGAAGGAATTAAATAAATACACAGAAAGTAAGACAACGAAGGAAAGTTTATGAAGCTTGTCCCAACAATCTCATGATCCAATCTATACGTGAAGCAATCTCAAAGTACCCTATGACGACATCACAACTGTATTTATACTTTCTTAACTTGCTACACTATGATTGGTCCAACAAATTGACCAATAAAACTATTTGGAATATACAGTTACGTAGTAATCTGAATTCTAAATGTTGTAATCTATCAGTTTCATCTACTTCTTTTAATTGATCTTCTGAGAAAATGTTTATTCCAATTTCCTTCTGAATTACTACTTGATTATGCATCTGAGATTAATCTAGTTGTATGTATGTTTGTGCTGACAGCACATATCCATCTCATGGTAAAAGTATAGAACTTATTAGTTACTAGAGTAATAATGAATCACATGTGAAGTATTTTTGATTTAGAAATCATCATGTCGATGGATCTATAATTCTTGTAATCGATAAATTTTAGTAGGTGATTAAATGTAGTCAGCAAAAAGTCCTGGTTCTGTTTCTTGCTTTGTATTAGAAATATGTATGTCTGCCAGAAGAACTCTTTTACGTATAAACGAAACTAAGTCAAGAGTGAGATTGAATGATGTATGTTCACTATTATCAATGCACATAACCACGCATTCGATTAGGAAGAATATTGAAATACTAATCGACACAGACCAAGTTTATCGACCTATACGGATGACGTCAATTATTTACATGGTAAGATGTCAACCACAAAAGATGATGTTCTTAAGAAAGACAACGAAAGTTTTCAAATTAAACTATCCAGCTCAGAAAACGTAACACTGAAAAAGGCGTCCATTTGGGTTGCAATATCTTATTCTTCATGGATAGTTAAGGATTTTGAAACAATGAATGCATGACTACGGCATTCAAATGTCAACATTGTAACAATTGGTATTAAAAAGACTCATTCTTTATTCATGTTAACATTCCGGTGAAAATGTTGTCGTATAAGCTCATGTTAGTAGACAGATAAGACTATAGGAAATACTCCTCGAATGAATCGACAGATACGAGGTCAAAGTCTTAACGTTAATACTGAAACTGAGGTGTAGGTATATCTATATGATCGGTTTCAATTTATAATGAAATACTTGTCATAAATTCCACTTTTATGTTTATGGGAAAACACTATAAACAGTTAGTAATAAATGATTATTACTTATAAAGATTGGGTAGTGGGGAAGGGTTAAGATCAGGGTTAATTGGGAGATTGTATCTGCTTAGGTTCGCCAGTCAGTCACTTATTTACAACGAAAAACCTGAAGCGTGTGAATCGTCCAACTCGGTATATCTCATTGACAAAATTACATGAATACCAAAAGTAGTAGACATAGTAGTAACGTTAGTGGATATAGTCAATATGATGCGAAAGTTAGAATTAATCGAAATAAAGGTTTGAAATAATTTTAAGCTCAATATTTAAGGGAAGACAACAAACAAACCCTACTGCTCCATCATGACCGACTTGTAGTCATGTTGTCTATAATTAATAGTTGTGATGTTCACACGAACCTCAATCAAGTAGTATTGACCTACCCACACGACTCAGACCAATAATCAATGCTATCATGGACCGATCCAAGGCATTATTTAAGTCGCTCTTAACTTTCATCCATCCTATTATTTATAAGTCAGTCAGCATTGTGAGTCGAGGTAAGCGGTGACAGGGGCATATGTAATATATTTACCAACTACATCCACTGGCTTATCATCGTATCTTAATATCTCCACTCTAACCCCTTAACTATTTACCTGGTGATCGTGACGACATTGGGAGATGTCACGAAGACGGCTCTGATCAAATAACAATAAGCAACGCATGTTATCCACCTTTAATAGCTGCCTTTCACATCAATGCACTAGCACAGAGTAGACTGCTAAGCTGAGTAAGTGCGATACTAAGTCCTCTGCAGCGTAAAATATTAATATCTACATCTCTTTTTCAGTCATACGGAAGACTTTGAAAGCTGATTTTTGTGGGACAAGATGATGAGAAAATACGAATCTACGTGCAAAGTTCTTCAGACGGTTATATAAGCTACTGTTGTGAGATGTATTTTAAGAGAATTCGCTTTAATGTGCTGACACTGAACCGAATGGTTTGATCATAGAGCTTTCATTAACTTTCTGGATGACATCATCGGCAAGATTTTTAAGTCTGAGTCCAGATTGTGACCTGCCTAAAGTCATTCATCTAAGCTACAAGTTTTCTCATTCTTCTCATGAGGAGTTCATGTAACCTGCTGTACAAATGCAATTAATTAGTGGATACATGTTGATTTGGCCTATTTACTTGTAGCATATCGACGAATTAAAGGTCAGAAATAGTCAGCGAGTTCTTACCAAGGTTATTTTCAATCGAATGGAGCTGCTAACCTCACGAGGAACTCTGCCCCCCTTCATCTGGGCTCCAAGCTACCTCTCAGCAACGGTGCATGATATAAACTTCATAAATACAGAATGCTTTACTCAAAGATTTCGGTAGTCAGGGCTCCCTTCTATCGTATACCTTTTAAATTCAATGTTTAAGGAAACAGTCTTCTATGATAAAGTAGGCACTTTTCATGTTGCTGTTTTGGATTTACTCTCTGTGGCCTAGACTTCCGTAGGAGTGAGATACATGTATTAATAATAGTTATTGAGTAGAGATTAATCTGATGTTTGTCAATAATGAGATACCCAGTAAATTACTCTAGAAGCTCCTAGAAGTTGACAAAAAGTCTGTAGAATTTACCTCACCCAATTAACAAACACCTAGAATAATGTCAAGATGTCATATGTTGATGAGTTGGATAGCTTCTGTTTGAATATTCTGTACATAGAGATATATTCTGATGTAATACTTCTGTTCACATCTACCGACTTTAGGTACCTTATTAGTATACAAAGTATACTGAAGAACTAAGAAGCCTTAAAATCAGTCTTGGCTGTACTAGTCCAAGACTTCTTTGCTTAGTTCATAGTATTGATCGAATTCTATCGATCAAGTTACAATATTATCATTAAAGTGTTAGTCAACATATCCGTACACAAATGGTTTGTCTTTGATAATTGGATATATTTATCATATGGTGGAGGAGGTCAGATCCCATCTCGCATAGCACAGTCATAGTCTATGATAAATGTTAAGCAAGTATATATCCTCCTCCCCCACCCCACCCTCCCTATCCAGCTCCTTCAATGATTGTAGGCATATCTTATCAGATTACCCACCAACACATTTGATTATCCCAATTAACTGTTCAAGTGTTAAAATATCTAAAATTAGTAATTTTGATGATAAAGTGGCCCCCCACCCACTCACCCACCTCTACAATGTTGATAATCCACTTGATTTAACTTACAAAAAGTGAATTGAATTCAAATTAATGAAAGAAAGAAAAAAAAGAGCTTTATGTCTTCTATCTAATCCATTTTACAGTGTGATGTTGTTCTTTTTAAGGTGAATAGTATTAATGACTCAATTAAGTAGGGTGGTGGAGGATGAGGTCAATTATTTTTAAAGGTGGGTGTTCCATTGAGTTACAATAACCAATTTTACACACACATACATAGAAACATACGCATTGGTTGATATACAAAATCAATGAAATTCAAAGTTTTGTGTATGTGTGTATACTGTGAATACGTGTGTGTGTGTATGTACACTATGAATGCGTTTGTGTGTGAACTGATGTGTATCGACCATCTATTGAATTCATCACGTAATAAACATCATCAGTACGTCATTAAATTATTGATAGAACAATAAACGTTAATGTAATGGTTACACATTTTCTGATGAAATGCATTGTAGTTATTCACTTAATGAAACAACAGTAGAATAAATATGAAGATATTCAGTTGGTTTCAGAGACTTAGAAGTGAAGCACATTTACTGGCTAGAAGTCGAATTGGCTGATCACCACATGGTGACCAATTTGATGTTTATCAAGTCTATTATTGTGCTGACTGGATTCGATCGACCTACTAGATTAAGTGACTAGACGCCACTGAAACTACGTAGAAATGAAAGGTTGTTGTTCTTTTTTCATGGGGAGAGGTAGTTAGTGGAAAACCTTGGACCCAGGTTTCGCGCTAATTTAGACTCATCAGAGAGATGTACTTGTAATCCTTCAGCGAACGTCCTCTGCCTGCGGACGCGGTCCTCAATCACCCAGTTTGCTGTTCCTCTACTGTTACTAGTGAACTTATTCGGGTTTCCTGTCGTCTAGCCTCCCTCCACAAAAAAAAAACAAAGAAAAACAACCTTCCATCTCTATATAGTGCCAGTGATGTCTAGTCACTTAACCTGGCAGTGACATTGCAGTTAGATCAATAGAATCCAGTCAGCACAATAATAGATTTGACAAACATCAGATCAGCCACTTCGCAGTGATCAACCAATGTGTACTTTTCAGTTCTGTAAGGTGTCATCCGGAGCTTGAGTGGCCCAGAGGTAATGGTGGTAGATTGTGAAACTGGATGAACAAAGTTTAAATCCGCCTGAGAGGATGGCTTCCCACTTCAAGGTTGCAGGCACAACTTACTATAGAAACCTGGGTGCAGGGTTTCTTGCTGACTGACCTCGTCACAATAAACTTTCAACCAGGAGTCCGGAAAAACAATACAGAATATGTCGATGATATAGCCCTATAAAATGAAGACATTACAGTCTCCAAAGTGTTACTTTGGGATTTCTCTGAATTAATATCACATGTGTTGAATGTGTGATGTGCTGGTGTCTGACAAACCTTCTTTAGGTAATCTGTAAGGTTGACTGACTTTAGCTTAATTGTCCCACTAGCGTAAGAATGATATTCATCAGTTAACCAATGAATGAGTATACTGTCCAGTAATTTGCTCCGAATCAACCTATCAGTGTGAAACATAGAGTATGAAAATAGACAACATGTGTAGGCTGCAGATCTCTGATGATATGTGTCATTGAAATATCCTTAAGGTATCCTAGAACTATAGAAATTTTGGATCTTTATCGATTAAGGTTGTTGGAACATGTATTACGTATGCCTGACAACTGCCTACCTTAAAGTGCGATGTTTATTGGTGTGGAAAAACTAGCGATTAACAAGCAAAACTATGTTATCCATTGATGGAGTCATTGACTGTTGGCTTGTGTTATACTCGTAGGTACAGACCATGTAGTTGACGTCCACATGATAATCGCACTCACTTGTTATAGACAATGAGGGACATCTATGATTTAGATACAATCGCATCAGTGCTTTCTCAGTTAATGTTTTTTCGCAGTTTGAAGTTACATCATTCTTTCATATATAAGCTTTCTCTTTGCCCTCTTGTTAATTATATTGTGTGTGTCCAGTAATTTGCTCCGAATCAACCTATCAGTGTGAAACATAGAGTATGAAAATAGACAACATGTGTAGGCTGCAGATCTCTGATGATATGTGTCATTGAAATATCCTTAAGGTATCCTAGAACTATAGAAATTTTGGATCTTTATCGATTAAGGTTGTTGGAACATGTATTACGTATGCCTGACAACTGCCTACCTTAAAGTGCGATGTTTATTGGTGTGGAAAAACTAGCGATTAACAAGCAAAACTATGTTATCCATTGATGGAGTCATTGACTGTTGGCTTGTGTTATACTCGTAGGTACAGACCATGTAGTTGACGTCCACATGATAATCGCACTCACTTGTTATAGACAATGAGGGACATCTATGATTTAGATACAATCGCATCAGTGCTTTCTCAGTTAATGTTTTTTCGCAGTTTGAAGTTACATCATTCTTTCATATATAAGCTTTCTCTTTGCCCTCTTGTTAAATTATATTGTGGTATTAATGCTGCTAAGTTGATCTTATCATGCATATGTGATATAATAACTAGTACAATAGCACATATATATGCTGACTGACATTTGAAAGAACGAATAGCAGGTAAGATGAGAAGCATGTTCAATTGTTTGTAATGCTTCACATTTCGTTCACTTATTATGAACTCAGTTAAATTAACCCGAAAAGGAATATTGATTGGTATATCGGCAATCGGTTAGTGATAACGATTACGTAGCCCCGAAAGAGGATTTGGAGGTGTTTAGTACTCTGAGATGAATATTTTCTTGCTCGTGAAACTTTTATCGACTTAGCAGTCGATATCACTATCACTTTATAGTGAAGTGACCTTTCAGAATTCCTCTAAGATTGACAAACCCCATGCTCTGCTGACAGGTAATTTGAATGGCTGGTGTCAATAATTTCGTTGTTGATGTGTGTAGGCTCCACATCCATTGACCAACCACAAACCGACATGACTGGACTCTACTTATCATGTCTTCGTATCAGAACTCTAAAATTACTTCCTAAGGTTAGTCACTACAGAGGTGATATTCATCCTATTTGAGTGTTGTGGAGATTACGCATCAGTGCCAATGCAGAAGGCCTCACAATATATAGAGACTGAAGTTAGAAATATTGACTGCTGAGCCTTGGTTTATCGGTCTAAGGGTTAGGTGTTCACCACAAAATATGAAGCTTCTAGGCTTGATACTCTCGATGAAGTAGTAGATATTCTAACCTGGTGAGTTCCCTTATAGCACTAAATAGTTGTCTGGTGCTTTAGTGATTCTCAAACATGGGTTAATCCGTGAAATCAAATTCAAATAGTAGTTAATGTCAGTTGCTTTTATGCATAGCTTCATTAAGACAAGTCGGATATTAAGGATGAGTGGATAAATAGTAAAGATTCGTCATGATCTCAAAAATATTCTTTGAACAATCTTATTTCCAGTTTAGTTATTTCTGAAAGATAATCTTATCTCTGTATTATGTTTGTGTGGTAACTATACCGGGAAGCATATTTCATATTTCAAGAAACCGGAATTCTGGTTGTTTTTGATTTCGTTTGATTTTTTGGCTTTGTATACCATACATCTATAGCTATAATTTACTTCATTTGCTAAACAAATAACCATCAAGTGCATACAACCTAACTCCGCCTAGAGCTCTCCTAGGGTTACTGCCGGTCCCAAGCCCGGGTAAAGGAGGAGGGTTGGACACAGAGCTAGCCTCCCCATCCCGTACAACCCAAGCTCGTTAAAAAAACGCTAACCAGATTAAACAAGATAAACCATTTAAACTCTGCCCTGGGAGTGGAAGGATAGTTTGTGACGCCTCATGATGAAAGCCGAAATTCTTCGGAAGTCAGGAGGCCGATACGCCCTCCCCCTTCTAACAACTAGAGCAAATATTTTTATAGGTACATGCAATGTTCGAACAATGTGGGAGAGCAGGAAGACAAATCAAATAGCTGCAGAAATGAGGAGATACAACTTGACAATCCTCGGAATCAGCGAAACTCATTGGACTCAAGCTGGACAGAAAACATTGGCTTCGGGAGAGACGCTACTATACTCCGGACACGAAGAGGAAAATGCTCCTCACACCCAAGTAGTTGCTCTGATGCTGTCCAAGGAGGCACGTAATGCACTTGTGGGATGGGAACCACATGGATCCAGGATCATCAAAGCAACTTTCAAAACAATGAAGAAAGGGATTACAATGAATATTATCCAATGCTATGCACCAACCAACGACGGCAACGACGAAGACAAAGATCAGTTTTACGATAGACTGCAATCAATTATAGCAAAGTGTCGAGGAAAAGATCTGACAATCCTAATGGGGGACCTAAACGCCAGAGTCGGAATGGACAACACTGGATATGAAGAAATCATGGGACGACAGGGACTGGGAGAAAGAAATGACAATGGTGAAAGATTTACAAATCTATGTGCCTTCAACAAATTGGTTATAGGTGGTACAATATTCGCCCACAAACGCATACACAAGGCTACATGGGTCTCACTGGATCATACAACAGAGAGCCAAATCGATCATATATGTATCAATAAAAAATTTAGAATGTCAATCAAAGATGTAAGCGCCAGGAGAGGAGCTGACATAGCTTCAGACCACCACCTGGTGGTTTCTAAAATGAAACTAAAGCTGAAGAAACAGTGGACAACTGGAGTAGCAGCAGTACAACGGTTCAATACAGGCTTTCTCCGAGACACTGACAAACTCAACGAATTCAAAATATCTCTCAACAACAGGTTCCAAGCCTTACAAGATCTGCCGAAAGAAGAAGAAACCACTATGGAGGACAAGTGGAAAGAAATCAACGTCAACGTGTCAGGAGGTTCTGGGCCGCAAGAAGCACCATTATAAGGAATGGATCTCCACTCAGACATTGAGCAAAATTCAACAAAGGAGGAGCAAGAAAATAGAAATCAACAATAACCGAACAAGAGCAGAGAAAATGCAGGCTCAAGCTGAATACTCAGAAGCAAATAAGCAGGTAAAGAAGAGCATTAGAGCTGACAAACGGAAATACATCGAAGGCCTTGCAACGACAGTGGAGAAGGCTGCAAGAGAAGGAAATATGAAACAGCTATACGACACAACGAAGAAACTGGCAGATAAACATGGTGAACCAGAGCGACCGGTCAAGAACAAAGAAGGCAAGACACTCACTGAGATTCAAGAACAAAAGAATAGGTGGGTAGAACACTTTGAGGAACTCTTGAATAGGCCAGCTCCACTGAACCCACCCACAGGACATCGACGCAGCACCTACAGATCTCCCGATAGATGTCACTCCACCAACGATGGAAGAAATCAAGATGGCCATCAAACAAATCGAAAGTGGGAAAGCAGCAGGACCTGACAATATACCAGCTGAAGCACTCAAGTCAGTTATCGATCTAACAGCAAGGATACTCCACGTTTTATTCAAAAAGATCTGGGAGGAAGAACAAGTGCCGGCAGACTGGAAAGAAGGACACATTATCAAGATACCAAAGAAAGGAGATTTGAGCGAATGTGACAACTACAGAGAGATCACGCTACTGTCGATACCAGGGAAAGTCTTTAACAGAGTATTGCTGAACAGAATTAAAGATTCAGTGGAGACTTTACTTCGAGATCAACAAGCTGGTTTTCGTTAGGATCGGTCGTGCACAGACCAAATCGTAGCACTACGGATCATCGTTGAACAATCAATTGAATGGGACTCGTCACTGTACATCAACTTCACTGATTGTGAGAAGGCGTTTGACAGTGTAGATATGAGAACACTATGGAAACTTCTTCGACACTACGGCGTACCAGAGAAACTCGTCAACATTATACGGAACTCTTACGACGAAACACAGTGCAAAATTGTGCATGGAGGACAACTGACAAATGCATTTTCAGTGAGGACCGGAGTCAGATAAGGTTGCCTGTTTTCACCTTTTATCTTCCTCCTAGTGGTTGACTGGATCATGAAGACCTCCACATCTGAGGGAATGTAAGGGATTCAATGGACAAGTAGGATGCGAATCGATGATTTGGACTTTGCGGATGGCCTAGCTCTCTTAGCACATACACACCAACAGATGCAAGCGAAGACAATCAGTGAGGCAGCAACTTCATCATCAGTAGGCTTGAACATACATAAGGGGAAGAGCAAGATTCTTAAATACAACACAGGGAGCACCAACCCAATTAAACTTGATGGAGAAAATCTGGAAGAAGTGAATACTTTCACATATCTGGGGGGGAGCATCATCGATGAACAAGAGGGATCCGATACAGACGTAAAGGCATGGATTGGCAAGGCAAGGGCAGCATTCCTACAGCTGAAAAACATCTGGAACTCAAAACAAATATCAACTAACCTCAAAGTCAGACTCTTCAATTCGAACGTGAAGACAGTCCTGTTGTATGGTGTTGAAACTTGGAGAATTACTGCAAACATCATCAGACGGATACAAGTATTTATAAACAGCTGCCTACGAAAAATAATGAATGTCTGTTGGCCGGAAACCATCAGCAGCACTTTACTATGGGAGAGAACAAACCAACTTCCAACGGAAGAGGAAATTAGGAAAAGACGGTGGAAATGGATAGGACATACATTACGGAAACCATCAGACTGCATCACGAGACAAGAATTAACATGGAATCCTGTTGGGAAACGGAAAATACGAAGGCCAAATAACACGCTGCTTCGAGAATCGGAAGCAGATATTAAAAGGATGAGCAGCAACTGGAAACAATTGGAAAGGATTGGTGAGGACAGAGTTAAATGGAGAATCCTGGTGGGCGGCCTATGCTCCTCAGTGAGGAGTTACGGGCGTAATTTAGTAAGTAAGTAAGCATACAACCTGAAATCCAACATTTAAATGGAAAATCGTCCAGGATACTTCTGTGGCTTCCAGATACATATCGACAACATAGAACTTCGTATATCCTTCACTCTTTGTATGTCAGATAAGTCAATGAATTCATGTCCACGGGACTATATGTATAAAACACCTTCCGTCAAACGTTCAATATGTGTCCATTGGTTTATGTAATTCTCGCTAACACGGTGATTAGAAAATAATTAAAAAATGAGTTAAAATTTTTCCCTATTCATATCTCAGTGTCTGAAAGTCATTTTGCTTTTCAAAATGTTTGACAACCCTGAATATGAAGTAGCAGTTTGATTATGTTGATGAGTTTCAAAATTGGATGAAATACCCAACCCCCCCCGTCACCCATACTGCGTAATATTTTCTGATTTAATTAGGCTACCTATATTATTTAGCTCTGTAACCCTAGTGTTATCTATTATATCTTGAAAAATTAAGCAATTACAATATATAATGAAAACAGTGTGATCTCGATAGTACCAATCAGTGCACTGACATATCTACCCCGTGACTACTAGTCCCCAAGCTGGAAAGAAGAACACAAGATAACTAAGCCAACCATCAGACAGTCAGATCATATTTCATTCATCCATTTGTACACATGCAAAACCTGACCACATAGAGCAGCAATAAGATGATTAACATTTATGTAAATGGGAATAATAATAACTAAGAACGGATAGTACAGATCCATAGTTGATTGATTTTAGTTCCTGAATGACAAATGATGTAACAACAGTTCATGAGTCTAGTGGGAGATTGAGGTTAGGGGAAAATGACAGCAATAGAAATAAGATAATCAATATACATATTCTGGAAATAAATGAGTCAGTCTTCTGTAAAACAGTTAGGGAAGTTAGTTGCCCTTCTTAAATCGCCTGATATAACAGCATGAAGGTGGTTACTTGAAAATTTATAATGATTGATCATATGTCTACCTTATACTTCAGCAGTAGAAATCTGTTTGTTGTTTCAACTGGCATCGATCTATCACCGTAAATGAAATATGCTCCTGATACTCAACAACTATTTTCAACTGATGTTTGGGTACTCAACAACATTCAACGCGCATAAAGATGAATACTAGTTAACACAAGATAATTTATTTCAGCCTACCAGAACTAAGTACTCAAAATAATAGGCTGCCTAGAGTTATCTGGATCCGTTTGTTTTGAACACATCAGTGTAAAACAGCTCAATACCATTAAATAATACAGAAATAATCAACTAAACCTCATATATATTAGAAACATCTGGCAAGCGGAATCCAGGTCGCGCGTTTCGTCCTAGTGTTGATATTGTTCTCCCATAACAACCAAATAACTTATGCATGAAAAATGTACAAGGTGTAAAACAACAATTCCACAGAAAATTCACTTAGAACAATAACCCTGAAAATGGGGTCCGCGTGGTGATCGCGTTGAGTAGCTGGAGACACTGGATGATAAGGTTCAGAAACGGTAATAGTGACGCAAATGTATTCACTCTTTGTGTTTTTCGAGATTTTAAGTTCCATTATTCTTTTACACATACATTTCCTTCACTCCCTTCTGTTGAATTACATTGTGATGTTAATACTGTAAATATGACCCCATCGTGCGAGTGTGGTATGGCAACTTGAACTTATCCCCATATATTTTAGGTTCTAAGTTGTTAATGAATGAATGAATGACTAACCTCGAAGGTGTGAATGGAGTGAATTAAGATAGAGATGCTAACAAACAACCGTTAGTAGTCGGTTTTTATGCAGCACATATGTTTATTGACACCTTACTTCCCATAATCAAAATGTTTTTCTCTGGTCAACGTTTTTCTAGAAATGTTGTTTTTTATGGAATAGGGTCGGCAGTAACCCTAGGAGGATTCCAGAGGGAGTTTTCTTTCCTCAACCGAATGGATTAGACTCTTAAGAGCAATTGGAGTGCAACTGCAAACAGTACCGACTCCTTCAAAATTGGTACTGACTGGGATGTACATGCGGGGGAAGACCTTCATTATGATTGACTTTCTTTATTATTTAAACAAACAGTTAATTTCTCCCTCCCAGTAGATTACTTTCATCACTAATCTTCTTTTCTGAGTTTCCTTTTCCTGCCACGTTAATTTATTGGTAAAATTGGAATTTTCTAAACTCAATTTTCTTGGCGTTTTTTAATGTTTCCGCCGCTTGAACCGTTTCAATTGTTTGACACATGTGTGTATCTATGCCGACTCATATTTATACCTCCTTTGTATGTGGAAGTTGTTGTATGTAGGTCTGTTGTTCAACGTTCGTTTAGTAAATTGGTATGTCTTTCATCTTCTATCCCCTCCCATCCTCTCTATCCATCAGTCCACTCGATGATTAGTAATAATAAAACGTTCATGTCTTACACTTATCCTGATGGTATACACTGTGTGCTAGAAAGGGAGTGTGTAGAGGTGATTGTATAAGAATTTGGAAGAATGCAAAATAAAAGAAAAAACTAAGCCGACAACTTAATAAACATAATGGATATCTTTTTTTAACTAACGAAATCAATTGATCAGAATAGGGGAACAGATAACAGAAACACAGGAAACTATCTGATAATCATAGAAGATGGATTAGATGAATGCGTTACATATCGACTATTTCTATAATAAACACGAATGAAGTTTATTCTGACCACTTCCACTCTCACTCGTTCCCTACGTTAATCTGCCTATATTCCTATCAGCCTTATTGGAAAAAAAATTAACCAATCAGAAGCATCATTTCAGATACAATAGACAAAGTGAGACAGACACTAGAGTCGACTATGTATAAGAACAATCGTCAGATAAGTTAGTCTATTTTTTTATAAGGGAGAGTGGGAGGGGGGGGGAAGGGAACGTTGAAAGACAGGTGGGTGGAGGAAGGGTTCAATATATTCACTATGGCACTTGACCTTTAACACACTAATTGTGTTGATTTGTATGCCAAAGATGAATCGCTTGAAAAAAGCAAACGTATTGAAAAACGGATTACCATCAGTAAACAGTTTTTAGTTGTACACGTAAATTACTTACAAAACTACTTAAATGACAATCTTTAAGTAGTATAAAGTAACCAAAGATTTAAATTGAGTTTATTTTTTACAGATTGGTATTACGTTTTAATTGATTGGATTCGTCACAGATCGATGGTGGTGGGAATGTCACCATTGGACTCCGTTACAGTGGTGTATTGAGTTAGGTGTTCATCAACCTGAAGGTCGTGGTTTTACTTCCTCTGGCGAAATCGAGGGTGCACACTGCTGAAGAGTTCATGCCAGAACAGACATATCTGTCCACTGTTTCTTGTTTTCCAATCGTCCATAAACGATTATCTAGCAAAGGACTGAATATTCACCTTCATTATTCTACTCTACGTTTACAGATAATGAACGTTTAGTCATTAGTGAGGTCTCTATTGTGTATTCAACTAGTTACTTATGCACTTAGAACGTATTTAAATTCTCGTATATCCTGTGACTCTATGCTCACATGCAATTGACATATGACGTGTAGAATGAAAAGTCAATGGCGAACATTTAGATCAGAATACATATTTTAAGCTGATTAAAATCCATTAGGTATCAGAAACTAATTAAGCCGAATCGATTCCTATATTGTCTTCAATCACACGTTGAACATCCATGCCAACGCAGAAATGTACAATATAAAAGTTGTTATGCTGAAGGATTCAACATGTTGTCTATAGTTTGAAAATGACTCAACAAGAAAGGAGTGGGATCTCTAATTAAATGAACTAACCACTTGACGTTTGTGTAGATAAGTAATCAGTTCTGTTTTAGCTTATTCAGTTTCGAAACAGACAGTAAAATAACGAGAAACCAATCAATTTCAACAATCAACATAATAAAGTCTGAGGTTATCTATTACATTATCAGTGTTCAATAAACGTACTTTACCCAGCACTTACAATCATTTTCCCGTCCATTCACTGTGCTGCATATTATAGTATGATTTCTATTCAAGACTTCATTTCAAACCTTAATTATAATTATTACTTTTGTGTTGATTGCATCCAACAGGTAGGACTGTGCTAACCAAGTTACACACTTACTCTATTGTTTATGTTCGTCGCATATTGATTTCGGTGGAGTACCAATAAAAAATATAGATGCAGGTGCGTGATCATATGAAAGTTTTCAGTGGGAATGCACACTCTTGATTGCATCAATGGTTGATACTCTACAGATATAACTTTGGACGCTTAACCGTCACCACCACTTGGATGGGCGGCGTCCATTGGTTGAACTTTCAATTTACTTTTTTGTGATATAGGGCTATCATCAGTCGATGCCATTATTGATAACTATTTCATACACGATACGCATGAACCAATCTACTCACAAATTTTCACTAGAACTTCAGAAACCGGTTATCATAGTTGGGTACAAGTGGTTTTTTGGAGGTTAGAGATTCCAGTTGATGTAGTTATGAACTGAAATCGATCACTTTTGTTTCTGTATGTACATCCTGAACGGTTTGCCTCAATATAGGACTAATTGGATTTCACTTATCAGTCACAACTTAACTTTATTCTTAATTTCTTAAGGTTGCTGACAACCTCAGTATTCATTTAGTGGTACATACGTCAAAAGGTGGTACAACTACTTAGCCTACCATAATTGAACTCATATAGAATTGGGTTTGATGAGTTGTTCAAAATAGAAAACGAATTAACTCAAACTACAGACGTCAACTTACAATAACAGTTGATAAGAAGTTAAGATTGAGAGTAAAACTACTTTAGGCGTTGATTACAAACTTAATGGCTTAGAGGTTAACCGATCTCTATGATAATCCACTATCGTGTATTCTATCGATGGTAGGATCATCGTTGCTCACTTCCTAGAAGTCCTATACTAGGACGAAACAATCGTTTAGTGCTCCACAGTTTACAGTGGTTTCTTAAGAAAAAGTCTATATATATGCAACATTTTTAGTATTTAATAGATGTTTTGTATGCCAGTCTTTTTTCGGTCATTTACTGAGTCCATGGAGAGTTTTGACGATGTTTTATAGAAAATGATAATCGAAATAAGATTGTGTGAGGAGTATGAATCCAGTTTTGTATTCAATCATGAATCATTATAATATCCATCTTATCACAAGACGTTGCAGTCACTGTTACGAATAAGGTCCCTGTTACATATAAGTATATGCTACGGACAAATAGTTTATTTATTGGCAATTCATTACATTCACTCATTTCATTCAAAACACTAAATTAGCACTGTTGTCAGGTTATACTGCACTGAGTATATTCTATTCATTCTACACATTTGCCGATAACTTTATTAACTTGAAATAAATCTTTAGTGAAAATTGTTGTTATGACCATGAGGTCCTCACAACATAAGCTAATCTTGATGTGTTCAATAAACATGATGTCCTTCCACTAACTTATAAATGTCTCGTGATATCTTACTTCTATATGCCCAGACAACCATCTAGTCCCACAACCGGGATGACTATTAATCAAAATATGCACACAAATACATACATTTGTTTTGTCAGTTTTCTTGACCTCAACAAAATAAGAATTCGTATGTTATGCAAAATTAGGATACTAGAGTATAAAGATGGAATGACCAGTATAGGGAAGATCAATTATGACTTCTAAATAATACTAGGTACAACGACAGTAAATAGGTCAAACGGAACCTTTTGATTAGTAGAATATACATTAGTTATAAGATGGAATCTATTGGAAACATAGCAGTATCTCAAGTTAATCGTTTGTCTTTTCATGTCTCTTATAATGTCAACAGTCACTCACTCACTCACTCACTCACTCACTCACTCACTCACTCACTCACTCACTCACTCACTCACTCACTCACTCACTCACTCACTCACTCACTTACATATGTATTAAATGAATTGTGGAAATAATCAATATTGTTAAATACAACATACTTTTTATTATTATTATCATCATCATCATCATCATCATCAGCAGCAGCAGCAGATTACAGAGGTAACGTATAAACAGAATACAAGAGGGAAGAGGAAAGTAAAGGTGTTTAGCAAACAATAATAGAATTCAAGATCTAGATGAGGTTAAAGAGTGAATACACTTGCGCCACTGTGACCGATTCTGAGCCATATCGCCTAGTATCTCCAGCCATTTGTTGAGATCGTCACGCGAAACCCAACAAGGTAATCTACATCTACCTACATGGCTTAGACCAATAGTCAACGACTTCATGGACTGATCCCATGTTTTAGTTTGGCCGCCCCTACCCTTCTTCCATCCTACTTCAGCCCTAGCCAACATCGCACGACGGGGTAGAGGGTGGTCGGGCATGCGCGATACATGTCCTAGCCACCTCAGTCGATGAAGGTTAATGACCTCTTCGACTGATTTATCGTGTTTCTCAAGAACCTTTTGTCTAACCTCACTATTACATATTTGACTGTTCCATGATATACGAGAGATGCTACGAATATTCCTATTGTTAAATATCTGGAGTCGACGCATATCTTGAGTTTTCATGGCCCACGTTTAGCATCCATACGGATCGGACTGCTGCGCAGTACACCCGGCCTTTTGTTGAGACACGGATATTTCGTCTGCACCATAAGTGGCGTAAATTGGCGAATGCCAGTCGGGCTTTCTAAATCCGTGTTGAGATTTTGTCAGACACCGACCTACCAGGTGTGATGACACTTCCGAGATAAGTGAAGCTGTCAATGCATTCAATTACTTCACTACCTATAACTAATTTAGGAGGAGAAGCAAGCCAGTCCTGGAGTAACATTTTACATTTGAAAGGGGAGAAATGCATCCCAAATATGCCTGCATTGTTACTCAAGGTCTTCAAGAGACTCTGAATATTGTTCGCGTCTTTACCAAATAGGACTATATCGTCTGCATATTCTAAATCGTCGAGAGGACCTCCTGGAAGGAGATTAATTCCTGAGGAGTTAAAAGAAGTGAGCGAGATGTCTAAAAGTACATCCATGATGAAATTAAATAAAAAGGGGATAAGAGGCAACCCTAACGAACCCTGCTTGAGGATGAAATTTCTCGTGACAATTCGCTATATGCTCTGACTCGACTGGTTGTGCCCGAGTAGACAGCCTTTATAAGGTTAATGTATTTTTGAGGTAAGCCTTTTAATGACAAACACTACCACAAAACTTCACGGTCTACAGAGTCAAGAAATACAACTATAGTCGGACGTTGGTACATATATCTATGTTCAACATACTTGTTAAACTGAATTCAACGTATTCTGCAAATATAGTCCTTCTGCCTTTATTTGAATCCATTATGGGGACGAAATGAAATTTTGTTATTTGTATTGCTTACAGTATGATCTCGGTTATATACCATTGAAAACCAAGTAAGACTGAAAGAATGTGGACGACAAAATTAGATACACGTTTCGACTTAGCCATCTTACGTCAACTATAATAATCAGCACATTTGTGACTGACTTTGTAGAGGCCCAGTTTATCCCTTGATAATATCAAGTTTTAGATTGTGCACTTTATTTGGTGCTCATGTTCAGAGCACTATTGAACTTCCTATTTCTATGCCGGTTTGCTTGAATTTGTCTCACCTGTTAGATTTGCTAGGTTCTAAACATAACGTTATACACTTGACGTATCGGCTTCTTATTTTACGTTCATTTGATCATTGGTATATGTGCCTGAAGTCAATGTGATATATCCCGGATTGAGTTCTCTAAATGTATACACGAATCGGAACGCAAGTAACTACAATCCAACATTTCCAGTTCTGATATCTAAACGTCTTCATCAAACTGTGTCACAAGACAAGCACTAACTTGGAATCCTAAAGGCCAAAGAAACAGAGGAAGACCCAAGAGCACATTGCGTCGGGAATGGAATTGGAAACAGACATGAAGAGAATGAACAACACTTGGGAAGAGCTAGAAAGGAAAGCCCAGAACAGAGTTGGTTGGAGAATGCTGGTGGGCGGTCTATGCTCCATTTATGGTAACAGGCATTGATTGATTGATTGATGTGCTTCTCGATAACTTCAACATTTTCCTAGTGTTCCAATTAGAAGTCATGACTAGTGAAGCTTAGATATGTTGAAAGTGATATATTTATCACAAATCCTACTATTGAACACCAACTATACTGCGATTATTGTTAAGTGTTTTACAAGATGTCATAAGCTTATGGTTTCGATTCCGGAGCGAAAACGATGGTGTTCACTGTCACTAAAGAGTCGTGCATTAGACTGAAACACTAGTCCAGTGTTCTGTATTTTTCAATTGTACTTAATCGAAGTCAATGAATGAAGTCAACAATACATATTAAACATCTCCGATCAACTCACCCACTTACATACATAGTGCACATTTACAATACAAACATGATACCCAAGTTACCATAATTAAACAAGTGATTATGGCGTCAGTGTAAACAACATCTATGCTTGTTACTGTAAACATATCATTGTGATCAATTTTGCTGTTATCATCATCAGTGATACTGTTACTATCAGTGTTGTTCGTCTGTATGTATCATGTGAGTCAGTAAAAGTTTCTATTAATATTTCTTCATTTTATCAATCGTCAAGTTATACCATCTTTCTCTCTACTTAGCTGTGTTTGTCAAACTTAACATTAAGAAGAATGTCACAACTTAGAAACGTCTACAAGGTACTAAATGTGCACTTATAAATTAATCTTCGCTTAGAATTCTATTCATATTCCGCTGTATCTTTTATGTTTCACAGAAAAGGAGATTGGATGGTTCACTATGCAGATTGATATATTCAAAGCCAACATGTAAGAAGCAATCTAATGACTTTCATAGTTGAAATTCTACAGATTGGGATGAGATACCTGGTGTAATCTATATCGTCGATAGTTACAAGAATCTCCCCAGTAGACAATATCAATGAAGAAGTGAGTAGTAACCAACAAATGGATTCCCTCCCACAGGTTTACTGACAACAAGGGCTGCATTTGGTGAACAATTGGTGAACATGCCGAACTCAAAACACCCGTAAGCCAGAATGAAAGTCAGAATTTTTAATACAAACATGATGACAGTCCAATTCTATTGAGCTGAAAATTGGAGAATTACGAAGAGCATCCTTTAAAAAATACAGGTATTTATACTCAGCTGTTTGCGGAAGAAAATCCTTTGGATCCTTTGACTAGATACCATCAACAGCGACCTACTGTGACACAGAACAAACCAACCAAACTTTATCAGAGGGAGAAATTAAGAAAGAGAGCTGGAGGTGGAAGGGATACATTGAGGAAACCAACAAACTGCGTCACAAGACAAACACTAACATCGAATCCTCATGGCCAAATAGAAAGAGGGAGATTAAAGAACGCACTGCTTTAAGAATCAGAAGTAGACATAAACAGAATAAACAGTACTTGGTAAGAACCAGAGATGAGGGTCCAGTACAGAATTGGTTGGCGAATGTTGATCGGTGGCCTATGCCCTAAGAAGGGTAACTGATGAATGAATCTGAAACCATAACACAAAATGAAGAGAAGTCCTGTAGTACCTAATAAAAACTTTTCATGAATATTGAATATGGCTGCAGAGGTAGTGAGAAGTCGAATATCTAAATCCTTGAGGAAAATATTTCATTTAGCTAAACTGTATTCACCAACTGATGTGTCAAGGATAAACTTCCGCTTTAGGCCACCTCAAATTATATTTACTGGTATACCTACACGTATGAAGTATACTATGATCACAACATGAAGCACCCTATTTCCAACTTCATAATCGAACATTACTCTTTATGCTTAGAGAAAGAAGATTCTTCATGACTATCAATGGCTGTCAATAATACTTATAATACTAGTTGCTATGGCATTTTACATCACAAGCTAACCTTGGTTAGACAATCATTGGATATAATTAGGCTGTTTATTTAAGTTGGATTGTGACTGGCAAGCGGAATCCAGGACGCACGTTTCGTCTTATTTGGGACTCATCTGCTGGCAGTACCAGAATTCCAATGTTTATGTTCACATTGGGATTCAGACTCACCTTTCTTTGTGCCAAACGCCACCGCGTTCACTACTAGGCTACTGTGTCCAAACGTTTGGCATGAAGCAGAATGAGTTCGAATCCCAGTGTGAACATAAACATTGGAATTCTGGTACTGCCAGCAGATGAGTCCCAAATAAGACGAAACGTGCGTCCTGGATTCCGCTTGCCAGTCACAATCCAATTTGAATATTACTAGTGTACTATCACTATATCGAGGCAATCCTCTCAGGAAGCACATGTGACAACAGAGACTGATCGATTCCGTCCATGAAAAATCAACTGGAAGATCCAAATACATTCTTATTATAATATAAATCAAGAAATATTATGGGAATAAATGTACAAATGGGAAAAGACTGATGGTTTAGAGGTTTTTGCTGACAGCCACTTTAAGGTAGATATGAATTATGCGGTTTAATCGATGTTTGCCTACATTATTAAAGCCATTAATCTAATGGATGCCATATATCTGGGATTTGAGCTATTTCGGTTATTCAATAATTGAATGACTATTGTCACTGATTATGTTATAGAAAGTGATGTAGGTTATAAATTCGTCGGTAAACATCAATTCTGTCAAAAGTAAATATGCACTTTGTTGGCTAGTATCAAGGATTCTTTTCAAATCTTTACAACATGATCTATGACATTTAGTTTTGTATCTCTAGCAACGTTATACCCTTACGTACTTTACAGTAACCTCTTCTAAGATATTCACTTTTGGTTTATTTGATTCTTACGAAGTTTTTCTTTATGAATTATTATATGCCGATTAACTTTAATTACTTATTGTGCCCTAAATGATTTGTGGTTGACTTCTTAATGACTACTTGGTCACCAGAAATCTTATACTGTTAAACAATGATTAGCAAAATGGTGGGACTTTTTTTCCCAGATAAGTGCTGTGAAAATGATTATTTATAATTTGGACATCACTGTGGTATTCTAGAAGATTCTGAGGACTGGTTAAAACGTCGGCATTTCTTCGAATATGAGGCTGAATTTGCCTCATTATCTCGTAGAATTCTCTTCATGAATTCGTAAATAATGCTGAGTAACAGGAGCATTTTCAGTAGTTTCTATGCTTTGTATGACTTTTCGAGGAATTATCCGTAGTTTACGACTATTTTCCATGATAAGATGGAATTAGAATCAAATGTGAAGTACTTCCTTCCCATTCTTCGGAAAATGTTCCTCACTTTATGACGGTGCATTTACACCACCTGCTTATCTACTATTAGAAACATCTCTGAAAGTCCTCGGAATTCATTCATCACTTCCAAGTCTATTTATCATCTTAGGTCGTAGAGAAACTATAAAACGAATTCCTGCTGGTTGATCATACTTTATTGAAGTTTACGTGCAATTAAAAGTGACTACACTATTCGTTTATCATTCAGAAACTAAAACCAATTAACTGTGTATCTGTACCCCCCCCACCTAAGCCCCTAGTCATTATTGTTCCTGTTTTGTTATCCTCTCTATTGGTGTGATGCATGGACTGGCTTTGCGAATAAATAAACTACTGAGTAAAATACAATCAGTCTGTAATTAGGATAAGCTTGTATTTTCCCGTTGATTTTTAATGGACTGAAACTGGTC
The DNA here is from genome assembly GCA_034768735.1 of Schistosoma mekongi. Taxonomy (NCBI): domain Eukaryota; kingdom Metazoa; phylum Platyhelminthes; class Trematoda; order Strigeidida; family Schistosomatidae; genus Schistosoma; species Schistosoma mekongi. The sequence continues at coordinate 856,110 of CM068307.1, read as the reverse complement.
AGTCACTGTTGCCAAATGTGCATCCTGAGCGGATTGCCTCGATATAGCGTTATTACACAAGCTAAATATTTAAGTTGGATTGTGACTGGTAAGCTTGCCAGTCATGGTTGTCTCAGATGTCTTTTCTTCTTTATCCAGACTATAAGAACTAGTAATAACGGGACAGACGTATATTCATCCTGATTGGTTCTATTGAAGCTACCTTTTCCGCACATTATGATTAACTACGCATTCTCAAGATGCAACGTGTTATGAATGTGTTCAGTGTAGAGCTATCTGACAAGTCAAATGAAAACACAAATATAGTGAAAGTTAAGGATTGAAATGAAATCCGAATGAAGATTAAACCTTAATATCATGTAACTATCAACTAAACGATTAGAAAAGTAACGGAATGTGCTGAATGTATCACACTTGTTAAACATTGAAGTCGTCGTGATTAATCTGTGGGGGGATTTACTACCTGCTTTAATTTAAATAGTTTATTTATTAACTGTATAGTTTGCTATATGAGAATCGATCATTCTGTTTAATGAACTGTTTCATTTTGTTTTTATTCGCCACAGATTGATGACGACTGAGCGTTATTGAAAAAGCAGGAAACACTGGATTACTGTTTTTTAATATGGAACTCGTCAACGGTGTCTTCCCCGCCCCACCTCATGAACTTCAGGTTTCGTGGTAAAAACTTAACTATTAGGATCATCAAACCAATGATAAGATTCTCTCTTCAGTTAATTTGTAATCGTCTCACTTCATACATGTCTGATACCCATTGGTCTGTTTTCACCAACGGCTCTAAGATATCACTGTGCTTTGTCGCAAATTGACTGAAGTGAAAATCCTACCAAAGGATACTGACAAGGTTAATGGTGTTATTGGTTAATCTTTTAAAATAAGAACTGAAGGTCGTGCGTGAGCACTTTTGAGGAGATGAAATAGCTTTCCAGAACTCCCTGGTTTTACTAGTATGAAATCGTGATGAATATGTTAGAAATGCAAACATTAAATGTATATTGATGTCTTGAGTTGGTTTACTGATTGTACCGCTTACAACATCAGCCCTCGAACTTTTTTAACCTTCCAAATACCAAATCAGAAGTCAGAAGAGAAACAGGAAGAACTATTTTTTCTATTAAGTCTAAAATATGTACAAAATCTACGGTATTTATCAATTTATGTCAAAATGTAATCATCATTGCAATTCGTCCACTTCACAAGCGGTGGTTCTCAGGTATTATCCAGTCGGAATATTCTACGTAAACATTGGGAAAGGTTCTATCGGACAGTGACTAAATGGAATGCCTTCGGATCCTTCAGGGGTTCAGAAGACTTCGTAGAGTTTCTTGAGACTCATCCTATCATAAACCAATCTCCACAAAACCACTTCATGTTTACTGTATTAATCAGTTCATCAGGGACCTATTAAAAGTTTCACGACGTTCTAGTGAGAACTCATGACTACTAATGTTCACATATACCAGAAATGAAACGGTTGTTATCAATAGTATTTGGTGGTTGTTAATCTATATCATTAGTTGGTTGAAACTGAATCCTACCATTGGATTCCAGCCCAGTTTCTCTGGTGATTGAACCTTCACTGTGAAGCTTGAAAGGCTTGAGTTTGACCTATGATAGTAGTGGTGGCTGGGTATCATTGGTGCATACCGTTGAAGAGTCCTTTAACATGACGAAGCAACTCTACAGTGCTTCCTAGATCTTAAATGTATCCAACTAGGATGAATCTATGCTGAATAAAAACAATAAATCAAAGTCAATCACCCCAAAATCATTTCAATTTAACCCAATTTTGTGCATTATTATTTGTCATTAATGAACCAAAACAAGGATTGTTGACCTATTTCCCTTATGATTGATGTTTATTCAAGCAAATCAACTTCATCAATGAAGTGAATGTTCTTTCTATTGACCTTAAATGTTACGTTGATAGAAAGAATTTTGTCTTGCTTAGTTAATTTTGTAAATTTATTGAACACTTTTCTGACCCTTTTAGTTGACTAAATTCGACACAAACTCATGTTGATGAGGTACATCTGGAAACCAAGAGACAATAGACAGTTGTCTTGTCTCTGTATAGATTCTGCCCCTTTGGCTTCAAGTAGGTGAACGCCAAACCCACTACACCACTAGACTGGCATCTAACCCATCTGTAGAGATAGATGATTAGTAAGTAAATTATTAATCACATCATAGGTTCTCCTACTTTAACTGTGTACCAAAAATAACGGTTAACATATATGTTATAAGTGAATAATGTATTAATTTGTTTAAAGACGATGAGTTTGAAACCGTGATTTAACTAACAAGTTCTGAGTTTTATCCTACGAAGGTTCGAACCTTGTTGGTAGATGCAAACTGCTGAATGAAATATTTCAGAAACTATTGAACTGGAGTAGATTCATTCACTCTTTATCTCCATTTAGTTATTATATTACAGTATATCTTTATAGGCAATTTTTCATTCTGTCTTCTCAAATCATATCCTCGGTGTTTTGTTTTATTGTTTTATGATTATTATTAGATGACTTCGACGCTAGTGGTATTCATCTTGATAAGGAATCACCAAACTGTTTTCCAAGACATTCACTAACATAGAATCCCGAAGGCCAAAGAAAACGAGGAAAACAGAAAAACGTATTGTGCAGGGAATTGGAGACAGACATGAACAGAATGAACAGAACTTGAAAAGAACTGGAAAGGACAGTCCAATACAGAGTTGATTGGAGAATACTGGTCAGTGGTCTATGCTCTACAAGGAGAAACAGAGGTTGATTGATTGGCATTAATATTGTTAAATTGATCATATCATTCTAATGTCATATGATAACTTGGGCTAACATACATTTATAACATGTTCAACACAGATTACAATTGACTATTTTAAAAATGTATGATATGCCCGGCACCTAATGAAGATTGATTATCTCCGAGATCTGTACTTTAGAACATTATTTTATTTATTATAACTGTGGATAGTGTAAACATTTCATTCTTATGACTGTTATGTTCCTCTTACTCTACCCTCTCGTTTACTGTATTTACTCTTAGTATATTGTTTATTACCATGATCTATGTTTGCTTAATTGTGTACAAGTTGTCCCCATTCACTGACACTATTTCCTTTGTTCTGTATCAATGTTAGATTTGTGATTCGTTTACTGTGTGGTCCGACTTTATGTATATATAAAGGCATGATTGAAATACAATACATTCTCAGTTCCCCGTTTTCCGTTTCCCAATTCTGGTTCTTACATTTTCGGCCTGGGGGGGTGAGTGGGCATAGGGCAGTCGCGCATTATCAATTGGCCACACCTCATTGGTATTCGTTACAACCAACCAAATTTTTCCTTGCATCATAAAGTATTGGTGGGAAGGGTAGGGATTGTTCATGATCTTGAAAGATTGATATCTTTGTGGAAATTGTATATGCTGAAACTCATTTCCTAGACTGAAACTAATGTCACCGAGATCGCACTTTATTACTGTCACTCAACAGTATGAATTCATTAATATATTGATAATTTACACCACCGGATTTGAACTCATTGATAATAATACTAAGTTTATTCAATCTTGTATGTTTGATTACAGTAATGAATTGTCAACTCAGGGTTGAAACAAAATTCCCGCAGAATACTTCAAAAGTATGCTACGGGGATAGCCCTAAGTTGAAAACGAGTATACAGTTGGTTGAGGATTTCTGGTCGGCGGCCTGTACTCCATGAGGTGCAACACATTGATCGATTGACTGATTTATGTTTCATGCTTCATTGATTAGTTACTGAGTAGTGACTAATGCAACTTTTCTCTAGTCCTTTATAGTGTTGACCGGATTCTGTTTGTCAAGTTTCGGTGCTGTAGATCCTCTAAGTGAATTGACATTGTGGGTACTATGTTGTAACAGAAGGTGGCAAGGGGAGCCTGGATAAAATTCTGCCTGATCAATGTTACGAGCAAACGTCAGCAATGCACATTGATAAGTACACCCATACATATACTATGAAGGATTTATAACTAAACAGAATTTATCCATATATATATCATGATAAACTATGTTACACATATATAACAACAGATATGTAGTATGATGTACACATCATAGGAATGCTAGTTGTTTTGAATTCCATATGTTCTTCAGTTGTAGAAATGCTGTCATCGTCTTGCCCTGCCAGTGAGTTTCTTTACATCTGCTTCATATCATTCTTGTTTATCAATGAGTCTACTATCTAGATATGTATAAGTTTCTGCATCTTCCTGAGCTTTGCCGTCAGATGTAGTTTTGTTGCATCTAAGAATCTTGCTTTTTCCCTTGTTCACATAAAGGCCTATTGCTCCAAAGGCAGTTGTTACATTGTCCGTCTTCACAGTCATCTGTTGCCATGTGTTGGATAGAAGAGCTAAGTCGGTAATCTGTGAAGTCCAGTTCGCCTAATAACATCCAAGCAGTTTATTGTATTCCGTGTTTCTCTGGGATGTTGAAGTTTTAATAATTCACCCACCCACCAAAAGAATGAGAAAGGGCGTAAGTCAGTAGCCTTGTATAACATTGTTCTTCACTTAAAATGAATCTGTGAGCTGATCTACATGCACGATTTTGCAGTGTAGTCCGTCGTAAGAATTTTGTTTGCTAATGACTATATTCTAGGATACACTATAGTGTAAAAGAAGGCTTCATAATGTTTGCTTAACCATGTTACCAAATACTTTTGTAATATTGTTACTCCAGTCTTCCAGGGCTCCTTTAACTTTGGCTTTATCTTGGCAACTAGTAAGTGGTGATCTAAAGTGATGTCAGTTCCTCTCCTTGCACTCACATCTTCCATCGTCCTTCTGAACACCGTACTGATGAAAATGTGGTCAATTTGGTTCACCATAATGTGACCCGGTAAAATCCATGTAGTTTTGAGTATACGTTTGTGGAAGAATATGGTGCCACATATAATCATTTTGTTGAAGACACATAAGTTTGCAAACCTCTTAACATTTTCGTTCCTTTCTCCCAGTCCATGTCATTCCATGATGTCTTCGTATCCAGTGTTGTCAATTCAAACCTTGGCGTTTATGTCTCTCATCAGAATGGTCAAACCCTTGGCTGAACATTTATCGATGATTCACTGCAGCCTTGTATAGAACTGGTCTTTGTCGTCCTCGTGGTTGTCGTTGGCAAGTGCATAGCACCGGATGACATTCATTGTAATCCCTTTCTTCTTCTTATTAAAGGATGCTTTAACCATTTTATGTTCATGGGGTCCCTATCCTATAGGTGATTTTCATGCTTCTTGGGGCAACATAAGTGGTACTCCTTGCATGTGTGAGGTATTTTCGTCTTCGTGACCCGAGTATAATAGCATTTCTTCTCAGGATAATATTTACTGTCCAGCTTGTAGCCAATAAGTTCCACTTATTGCAAGTACCTTCAAGTTGCATCCTTTCATTTCCTCATCAACTTGAATGCTCCACCGGGACATTTCATATACCTATATTAATTGTTTCTCTGGTTATCAGAAAGGGCATCGGTTTCTTGACTTCTGAAGATATTCAACTTACACCGTGAGGTGTGGTAACTCATCTAAATGAAGACCATTCAACTCCCAGGGTTAAGTTAGAAGGATTTTTTGTGGTTCATCAAAATTAGGCCACTGATTCCTTGTCCAACTCTTTTTTATTTGGGCTTATGAACGGCAATAGCCTTAGTCGAGTTTTTAAATGATTCAGTGTTTAGTTATTTTATTATAGACTTATACGGTTATTTTAATGATACTACACTGTAAGCAAGTAATGTTATACAAAGTGATTACTGGACGTTGGAGTAACTATCCTAAATCATCCAGTTCAGTATTCATTCATCCATACAATCTGATAAACAGAATGAACCATTCACGCCTTGATCTATCTATCTACCTACCTATCTTCCTAAATATATATCGACTCAGGAGTCATCGAATGGCGTGGTTTCATTTCAAGGTCAGATATTTAGGTACCTGTATCCTCTGACCTGGATCATGTAGAGTTAAACTGTTAATCGACGATAGTCCAACTTCAACAGACCCATAATCGTGAATGAACTGTGTGTCTATAACTGTACACATTTCGTAGACATCTTACGATGATATAAATTTTCTCTAGTTTATTAGTTTTTAGTTTTCAACAATCACGTAATGCCTTTCTGTTGTTGTATATAAACTCAAGCTGCTAATTGACATCAGTATGATCAGATGTAATTAACAAGAGTTAGAATAATCGACGTTTAAATAACAACAAGAATAACTAAACATTAGACTTCTTCAGCTCTGTAGTTTGTACCTAACAATATACATCAGATTATCAGTCAGTGATTTTGAGAACTGCTCTAGCTCTCTTTCAACTTCGAATCCAATCAGAATTACACACCGAAGTGAACGGTGGTCGAGAATATGTGGTATATGTTCTATCGACCTCAGAAGAGGAAGATTTGCAATGTACTTAATGGATTCACCTGCTACACTTTGTACTCATTGCTAACATATTTCATTATAGTATGTGTAATTCAATAAAGATCCAAACTACTATCTATCAAATAGATAAATTTTAACATCTTCTTCTGGATTAACAATTGTCTCTCAGAAAGAACGCAAGTAACAGAAACGGTCTTATCACGTGTATTGTAGGTGAGGTAGTTATTGGAATTACATTAATGCATCCTGAATTTCTAATAGTTGACTGCTTGAATGATAGATTTGAGAGGCTATTCAATACTAAGCCGTAAAGACAGTCCTAATATGGAACTCATCAACAAACTGTGTTGGTGACATGTGGCATAACAATGACTCAGATAATCTGATTATATAAGTACATCGTCAAATGACGTATTCTAGGTTGCTGCCTAAGAGTTTCACAACAGAGTTTAACAGTTCCACTTATACTACTCAATTTAGCACCATGCGAGCTTGATAATTTTATACAAATTAATGTGTAAATGTAGACATGTTACACTTAATCACCTAATTATATTCTACGAATTAGGCTTTCTATTTGTTTCAACATGCCTCTCTTCGCACTTAATGGTTAATTCGAAGATTATGACAATGTCTCTGGATCACCAAATTCATCAGACTTACAGACCATAGGAATACTGAACGCGGTGGCGTTTGGCACGAAGCGGACTGAGTTCGAATTCGGGTGTGAACATCAACATTGGGATGCAGGTACATCCAGCCGATGAGTCCCAAATAAGACGAAACGTGCTTCCTGGATTCCGCTTGCCAGTCACAATCCAACTTAAATACTGAACCATCACGTTTTATCTATTTATGACTGGCACATACTCGGACCTATAAGGTGATCATGAAGTACTACAATCTATATCTAATCACACGTATGTTAACAATACTGTTTAGAGTGATTTCTTATTCCAATAATTCATATCCAAAGAATAAATGTTTTTGTTAAAACAATTTAACTACTTATTTACATGAAAGTACTATATAATAACAAAAATGCAGTCAACATGGTATAACTGAAATCATTGTCTATATTTCCTGGCATATTAAAGCAAGAATGTGGTGTGACGAAGTGACTTGGGTTAGACAATCACTGAAAACAAGGAAGTGATACTTTTAAACAGCGGTTTAATTCTTGTTGGACTCCTCAACGGAGCACACACTCGACTCCACTAGGAAATCCATCTTTATAGACTAATAAACTTCTCGTAGGCTAATTTTGAAATGAATTTCCTAGATGTCCCAGTGAATAGAAACGATTCATAGAATTTATCAATTTAAATGTGAGATACACACTAATTGGGAAAACTGAATGATAGTCACGATTTAACTGATGTTGGTGTATGTTGATCATTGAGTTCTGAAACCATAACTGAGTAGTTCAGTGTTTTAAGTTAAGCTGTGTCTAACAAGTAGAATCTATGACGGATTCAGTTTTAATTCTGATGTGAAAATCAACATTGATGCAGATACATTCAGCTGACGAGTCCCAACTAAGGCTAAATGTATTTCCCGGATTCTGCTAACCAACGTTAGTTTAACTTAAATCATACTTGTAAATTGTGGCTGTATTGAGGTAATCCACCGAGGATGTATGTACAGCAATAGAGACTATTCAGTTTCAATCCATATCAAATAAACCGGAATATTCATATGCCTATAAATTGGATAATACCATGTTATCGTATAACATAACAAAGCTTAATGTTTATGTTTGATTGTGACTGGTAACCGGAACCCAACTTAAACATTACTCGTGAACTATCGCTGCATCAAGGCAATCTACTCAATATGCACATACAGCAACAGTGACTGACAAGTTCAGTCTATGACAAATCAACTGGAAGATTCAAATACTCCTTAATCATAACATTACTTATCTTTGAACTACTGAAACTGTATTCAGTAGACAAAAGTTTATCAACTAAATAAAACTGGTTCGAAATATTCATGACCGATTTAAAGATTAGTAGTAATTTTTAAGTATGATTTAATTGGTATTATAAACTTCTATTAATGAGGAACATTTAAGACTCATGATGTTTCAATAATAACCAACAGTACTGCCGTTTATAGCTAAACGTTTATGTAAATGAGGAGACGCTTAAACAGTTCAACCCAGATGATGCGTTTTTCCAAATGTATGACTAAGGCTCCTTGATAGTCGATACTATTAATGTTTATCTGAGACAGCGATGAGTGAAGTTCCCCAGTACATCAAAAACTAAGTAAAGCATTAAAAACGCTAACCAATTAATATCACTGAAATGATGGTCTAAAAATTTCGTGGTCACTGCAAGGCCTAAAAGTCATCGGTTCAATCTCATATGAAGATATAGATACACAAACGGGGGGGGGAGTGCTATGGTATGATGATACAACTAGTTGGTACCACTTCCTGGTTATCAATAGTTGCCTAACCCAAGTTAATCTGTGATATCAAACTTATTAATCATCTTTTTAATAAACTTACTGTCATTCTCTTCTTTGTGCAGATTATGGATGATCATGTCGAATAATTTTATCTTTCAGAAAAACTTAATGAATATTATTTTGTTCACCTTCTCAAAGTATTCAGTTACAACGTATTAGAAATTCATACTACTACTACTACTACTACTACTACTACTACTACTACTACTACTAAAATCTAAACCGTTTATCTTTTGGTATTAGATGGATGGATGTAGTGGTCAATTAATCCTGATTTACGTAGATTTTAAGCTTTTAATCACTTGCTAGAAAAATGTACCCCCATTCATTATGGGACTGATGCTTCCTATGTGACTCGAACTGTAGTGACGCAGTTTCATAGTCTAAGACACTACTGTACTGACTATCTGTGACACTGAGTTGTTTTCAATGATTGTCGACCGAGATTAGGAACTTCTGGTCCCTATGTGAATGCTTTACTACATATTACAAATTGACTGAAGTGAAAATATCAAACACTGATAGCCGGCTGAGTTGTTTGATGATAAAAGCGTTTGCTGTGGAGCCAGAAGGTCTTGAGTTCGATCCATGGCAAGGTTGTAAGTACACACTGCTGAAGAGTTTCGTACTCGGATGAAACACCTGTCCGATCCTTCATAGTTGCTACTGATTGTCTAATTCGAACCAATTCGTGATATCGAATTACCATCAAACAATCTCCAAAATATCCAGTTATAATTACAGAATAATATCAAAACCTGTTATGTAATCTAATCTTGAAAACATTAGTCACCAGCTTAAAGGAACGGACACTACAGTATCTTTTTACACATTTAAATCTGACCTAAGTCTTTTTATGGCAGTTGATTCGGCAAAACTTAAGAGATTTGTACTTGCCTGTTTATTGTTTATTTTGAATGATGCTGAGATATCGACTGCATATCCACTATCAATTAAGTGACGAACTATTACACTGATAGAGATGTGCTGTCATTTTAAACTCAATTTATACGGCGTATTCTTAGAAATACGGACAGTGACCATCCATTCTGTTCTTTAGATGTATATTCTTTAACATGCACATATAAGTTGAAGTACACGCTTAGAGATAGTAAAAGTTTAGAATTCGTCATAGAAGACATCTGGATTGATAGAGAGATACTAATTTAACAACCGAATTATTTCATTCAAATATGCCTTCTATTCTGTGACCAGTAGATCTGTTTATTTAGTCTCCCTTCCCTTGAAGTTAAGTTTTAGGAAGATACGTTACTTTCCAACTGTGGTGTATTTAACTTCCTTCGGTTTAGTCTTGTTGAACTTGGTTAGCGATTTTTGTTGGTTACGTTTATCACTACACACCAATAAATGCGAGCGAAGACAAACAATGTAACAGCAACCTCAGCATCAGTAAGCATACATTGGGGAAAGAGGAAGATCCTCAAATACAACACAGGGAGCACCAACCCAATTCAACTTGATGGAGAAAATCTGGAAGAAGTGAATACTTTCACATATCTGGGGAGCATCATCAATGAAAAAGGAGGGTCCGATGCAGATGTAAAGACAAGGATTGGCAAGCCAGGGTAGCATTCCTACAGTTGAAAAACATATGGGACTCAAAACAACTGTCAGCCAACCTCAAGATCAGACTCTTCAGTTCGAAGGTGAAGTCAGTCCTGTTGTATGGAGTTGAAACTTGGAGAATCACTGCAAACATCATCAGACGGATACAAGTATTTATAAACAGCTGCCTACGAAAAATAATGAATGTCTGTTGTCCGGAAACCATCAGCAGCACTTTACTATGGGAGAGAACAAACCAACTTCCAACGGAAGAGTAAATTAGGAAAATACGTTTTGAAATGGATAGGACATACATTACGCAAATCATCAGACTGCATCACGAGACAAGCATTAACATGGAATCCTGTCGGGAAACGGAAAAGTGGAAGGCGAAAGAACACACTTCGTCGAGAATCGGAAGCAGACATTAAAAGGATGAGTAGCAACTGGAAACAGTTGGGAGGGATTGCTGAGGACAGAGTTAAATGGAGAGTACTGGTGAGCGGCCTATGCTCCTTTGTGAGGAGTAACGGGCGTAAGTAAGTAAGTAAAGTAAGTAACGTTTATTACGCAGATAACATTTTAACATAATTAACCGCCCCTTCTCAATTTTCTCCATAGTACACAATCGGTGGATACCGTTTTGACTAATGCTCTAACAAAAGAGTTTTTGTAGCTTATCGGACAAAAGTTATTGAAATTCAAATATATTTCTTTTCAGTTCCCTTACCGACGAATAAATCTTTGGTTTGAATTACTTACTATACGTTGAATACCAAGATCACGGAAATGAAGCACGGTATTATGTTCATGTTCTATAGTAAACTGTATGTTAGGATGTAGTTGTTTAAGAAGATTCAGCACATCAGAGTCATGTTCGTGACTATCATAGGCCATATATGTGTCACCAACGTATCTAACATATAATCCTGCTTCATTAATTGTCGATTTCCTCTTTGTCTATTCTAAGTTGACCATTAAGGCAACTTCTAAGATTGAATCTAGTGGATGTGAGTGGATTGTCAAGACATAGCTCAAATTACATTTGGATTGACAAGTGCAGAGAAATTGAACAACTGAACAGTCGTTGATAATTTCAGCAGGATAACAGGAACATACCTTTTGCATAAACTTAATTGTTTGAACTCAGTAGCTAAGTGGATAACCTGTAATGCTTGTTGAATATAGACTGAGTTCAATTCCTGGATGCAGAAGACACATTTAACTGTTGAATCTCGAATGTCACGAAGTAAATATCCCCCCAAATGAATCCCAACTCATTTGTCTAAGATTAATACCGATGCGTGAAATTCATGCATTATGGGCTCGAACCCCAACGTGATTGTCTATGTTTAACATTGAATAGGTTAGGAAACCTATCTACAATAACTTGTGGAGTTCGAGCGACACAAAGAAAACTTGATAAACATAATGCTAAATTACTTTTTAGTAAGTAATCCTCGTAGGATTACAACAATCTTATATGTAGTTAGTAGAAGTCTCGAATAATTAAATGGTAGCGTTATGAGACATGAAGTCGAGTGATATGAGTTCGAGTCCTACAAGAAATCACCCAGCTTTTGTATGTTAAATAACGTGAAACTTAAGTAAACTAGAGTTTCCTGTCAACTGTCTATCATCATGATGAAATGATGTTTCAACGCAAGTATAAGTGAAAAGTGTAAAACATTGGATTGAGTTCAATAGCAAATTAGTTATGGAACAAATCAGTTGAAATGATCTCGAACAGAATGATTCATTAATTTGTCATTTTTATTCGTCACAGAATGATCACCTTTGGGTATCATTGAAGACCAGCCCACACCGGTAGGCTAATTTTTTTCCGTATCATAGGGTATAAGTACTAAGTATTCCATATGTATGAATACTTTCAGTGCTACATGACAGAGATTATTATTTGACGAATACAGACAATGAACTTAAATTAATTGCCACAGAATCACTTCAGCTTTACTATAATATCAAGTTGACTAATGAAGTAATTTGTAACTCCGTTGAAGTCCTAGAGAGAAGTCGTCACTTTTGAAATTGATGCAAGACGGGAATAAAGTGGCTAACATCGGTAGTATTAGATAACTGTCACACTGTATCACAAATTGAAATGAGAATTTTGTCCCATACCAGGATAAAACAGCTTATCAGTGGTGTCTATTCTTTATTGACGGCTAATTGAGGTCAATGTGTGAAGTATACAAATATCAATAAATCAGTAGTAAGTGAAGATAACATGAGTTGGGATCAGTTGGTTAAAAGAGAAAAACATAATAATGAAGTTTTGTTAATTGTATTCTTCGCAGATTGATGTCGGTTGGGTACCACACTGAAAACTAAGGAGCACTGCATAACCGTTTTACTCCATTGTAGGAGATCTCAATGGTACCACCCTTGAATCAGCCAGAGCATCTAACCCATACCCCTTAGGTCTCATGGAACCTGGGGAATAACCGCTATTCAATAGTAGAATTCATACTCTCATCAGTTTGTGGTATAACGCAATGATCAGTCTATACCGTTGGTGATAACTGTTTCACTTCCGACAAGTCTTAACTTCACCAGTCACGACTCCCCACTTAAATTTTAGAAACATCCTGAAGTCAGTCACTAGTAAGCTTATTATTGTAGGTGAAGCAATTCAATTCAACATAATTTTTTTAATTGGAAGCAATAACATGTTGTTAGGAAAGTAAGTGATGGATTAAAAATTTGATGGTAAGGAACAACTATTTTGAAGCACTCCATCGTAACTGCTTTATCGACTTTACGCAAAGTAGAGTTTCACCGTCAACTAATCACCATGAAAGATTTTAACTTAACAAATCGATGTTGGAAGTCAACGTGATGACATACTTACTTACTTACTTACTTACTTATGCCCCTTACTCCTAGCTGAGGAGCATAGGCCGCTCACCAGTGTTCTCCATTTAACTCTGTCCTCACCAATCCTTTCCAATTGTTTCCAGTTGCTGCTCATGTCTGCTTCCAATTCTCGACGCAGCGTGCTCTTTGGCATCCACTTTTCCGTTTCCAAATAGGATTCCATGTTAATGCTTGTCTTGTGATGCAGTCTGATGGTTTCCACAATGTATGTTCTATACATTTACAACGTCTTTTCCTAATTTACTCTTCCGTTGGGAGTTGGTTTGTTCTCTCCCATAGTAAAGTGCTGCTGATGGTTTCCGGCCAACGAACATTCAGTATCTTGTGTAGGCAGTTGTTTATAAATACTTGTATCCTTATTGATGATGTTTGCAGTAATTCTCCAAGTTTCAGCTCCATACAGCAAGACTGTCTTCACCTTCGAATTGAAGAGTCTGACTTTGAGGTTAGTTGATATTTGTTTTGAGTCCTATATGTTTTTCAACTGTAGGAATGCTACCCTGGCTTGCCAATCCTTGTCTTTACATCTGCATCGGACCCTCCTTTTTCATCGATGATGCTCCACAGATATGTGAAAGTATTCACTTCTTCCAGAGTTTCTCCATCAAGTTGAATTGGATTGGTGCTCCCTGTGTTGTATTCGAGGATCTTGCTCTTCCCCTTATGTATGTTCAAGCCTACTGATGCTGAAGTTGCTGCTACACTGATTGTCTTCGCTTGCATCAGTTGGTGTGTATGTGTTAAGAGAGCAAGATCATCCGCAAAGTCGAAATCATCGAGTTGCATCCTACTTGTCCATTGAATTCCGTACATTCCCTCAGATGTGGAGGTCTTCATGATCCAGTCAACCACTAGGAGGAAGAGAAAAGGTGAGAGTAGGCGACCTCACTGAAAATGCATTTGTCAGTTGTCCTCTATGCACAATTTTGCACTGTGTTTCGTCGTAAGAGTTCCGTATAATGATGATGAGTTTCTCTGGTACACCGCAGTGTCGAAGAAGTTTCCATAGTGTTCTCTTATCTACACTGTCAAACGCCTTCTCACAATCAGTGAAGTTGATGTGCAGTGACTAGTCCCATTCAATTGATTGTTCAACGATGATCCGTAGTGCTGCGATTTGGTCTGTGCACGACCGATCCTAACGAAAACCAGCTTGTTGATCTCGAAGTTGAGCCTCCACTAAATCTTTCATTCTGTTCAACAATACTCTGTTGAAGACCTTTCCTGGTATCGACAGTAGCGTGATCCCTCTGTAGTTGTCACATTTGCTCAAATCTTCTTTCTTTGGTATCTTGATAATGTGTCCTTCTTTCCAGTCTGCCGGCAATTGTTCCCCCTCCCAGATCTTTTTGAATAAAACGTGGAGTATCCTTGCTGTTAGATCGATAACTGACTTGAGTGCTTCAGCTGGTATATTGTCCGGTCCTACTGATTTCCCACTTTCGAATTGTCTGATGGCCATCTTGATTTCTTCCATCGTTGGTGGAGTGACATCTATCGGGAGATCTGTAGGTGCTGCGTCGATGTCCGGTGGGTGGGTTCAGTGGAGCTGGCCTATTTAGAAGTTCCTCAAAGTGCTCTACCCACCTATTCATTTGTTCTTGAATCTCAGTGAGTGTCTTGCCTTCTTTGTTCTTGACCGTTCGCTCTGGTTCACCATGTTTATCTGCAAGTTTCTTCGTTGTGTCGTACAGCTGTTTCACATTTCCTTCTCTTGCAGCCTTCTCCACTGTCGTTGCAAGGCCTTCGATGTATTTCTGTTTGTCAGCTCTAATGCTCTTCTTTACTTGCTTATTTGCTTCTGAGTATTCAGCTTGAGCCTTGATTTTCTCTGCTCTTGTTCGGCTGTTGTTGATTTCTATCTTCTTGTTCCTCCTTTGTTGAATTTTGCTCAATGTCTGAGTGGAGATCCATTCCTTATAATGGTGCTTCTCCTGACACGTTGACGTTAGTGCTTCATTGATTCCTTTCCAGTTGTCCTCCATAGTGATTTCTTCTTCTTTCGGTAGATCTTGTAAGGCTTGGAACCTGTTGGTGAGAGATATTTTGAATTCGTTGAGTTTGTCAGTGTCTCGGAGAAAGCCTGTATTGAACCGTTGTACTGCTGCTACTCCAGTTGTCCACTGCTTCTTTAGCTTCAGTTTTATTTTAGAAACCACCAAGTGGTGGTCTGAAGCTATGTCAGCTCCTCTCCTGGTTCTTACATCTTCCATTGATCTTCTAAATTTTTTATTGATACATATATGATCGATTTGATTCTCAGTAGTATGATCCGGTGAGACCCATGTAGCCTTGTGTATGCGTTTGTGGGCGAATATTGTACCACCTATAACCAATTTGTTGAAGGCACATAGATTTGTAAATCTTTCACCATTGTCATTTCTTTCTCCCAGTCCCTGTCGTCCCATGATTTCTTCATATCCAGTGTTGTCCATTCCGATTTTGGCGTTGAGGTCTCCCATTAGGATTGTCAGATCCTTTCCTCGACACTTTGTTATAATTGATTGCAGTCTATCATTAAACTGATCTTTGTCTTCGTCGTTGACGTCCTTGGTTGGTTCATATCATTTGGTAATATTCATTGTAATCCCTTTCTTCATTGTTTTGAAAGATGCTTTGATGATCCTGGGTCCATGTGGTTCCCATTCCACAAGTGCATTACGTGCCTCCTTGGACAGCATCAGAGCAACTACTTGGGTGTGAGGAACATTTTCCTCTTCGTGGCCGGAGTATAGTAGCATCTCTCCCGAAGCCAATGTTTTCTGTCCAGCTTGAGTCCAATGAGTTTCGCTGATTCTGAGTATTGTCAAGTTGTATCTCTTCAATTCTGCAGCTATTTGATTTGTCTTCCTGCTCTCCCACATTGTTCGAACATTCCATGTACCTATAAAAATATTTGCTCTGGTTGTTAGAAGGGGGAGGGCGTATCGGCCTCCTGACTTCCGAAGAATTTCGGCTTTCATCCTGAAGCGTCATAAACAATCCTTCTACTCCCAGGGCAGAGTTTAAATGGTTTATCTTGTTTAATCTGGTTAGCGTTTTTTTAACGAGCTTGGGTTGTACGGGATGGGGAGGCTAGCTCTGTGTCCAACCCTCCTCCTTTACTCGGGTTTGGGACCGGCAGTAACCCTAGGAGAGCTACAGGCGGAGTTAACGTGAAGACATGAAAGAGTATTATTAGTGTTTTTTACAGCAAAGTCTTTGAAATATGTTCTTAAAATCAGACAATAATATATTTGATTGGATATATCACAGATTGATGTTGGCAGGCTACGATTGAAAACTAGGGAGAACTGGACAGCTGTTTCGTTCTAGTGTGGAACTCCTCAGCAGTGCGCACCCCAGATTCCGCACCAGGGTCTTCAGGTTGAAGGCGAACGCCTAACCATCTGCACCACTGAGTAGGCATCCGCTTGTAAAATTCCCACTTCCATCAATTTGTGATATATAGCACGACGATCATCCATTGTCATTGGTGATAACTGTCTCACTCGCGACAAGTCTGAACTCCAACAGTCACGACTTCTCACTAGAGCTTCAGGAACATCCTGGAGTTTGTCACTAATGAGCTCATTATTATAGTTCAATTGGGATGGTTATTTTTGTGGGAATTCTACCATCGGATGCCGACTCAGTGGTGCAGATGGTTAGGCGTTCGCCTTCAACCTGAAGACCCTGGTGCGGAATCTGGGGTGCGCACTGCTGAGGAGTTCCACAGTAGAATGAAACAGTTGTCTAGTGCCCCCTGGTTTTCAATGGTACCCTGCCAACATCAATCTGTGATATATGCAATCAAATAAAATAACCAATCTCAACAAAAATAACAATCCCAATTGAACAATAATATAATTACATGTAAATGTGGTCATTATTCAAAGTTTTAAATTGAATTGTGGTTAGTAAGTGGAATCCAGCATGGGAGTTTCGTGTTATTTAAGACTCACCAGTTGAATGTATCTACATTCTGGTGTTCACGTCGGGACTCGAACTATGTTCGTTTCGTACCAAACCCTACTGTGTTCACTTACTACTGCTCCAATCATACATACCCTTCGCACAAATGGTGCTGTCTGGACATGCAAATGTGATCACTAATCTAAGTGACATTACATAGTATACTCCACATTTCGATAGAAGATGGTATATCACTTGTTGAGAAAAAATCCTGACACATGTCAGCATAACGTATCCACAATAATAGTAGAAATAACAACCTCTCGAGCAATCAATCTGTAGTCATGACAAAGGTGACTATCGATTTGTCTTTACATTAAAGAGCATGCTATTTACTAAAAAGATGAGAAGTTTGGTTTCAAGATAGGCCCTAATTAATGTCGCTTTCTTTTTTTCTTTATTCTATTGATTCACTCAACAACATCATCAGAGTCAATATCATCAGCATAATGGAAGTTATTATTATTATTATTATTATTATTATTATCATCGTCGTCGTCATCACCGCCGTCATCATCATCGCCGTCGTCAGCATCCTCACCATCATCATGGTTTACCCTATTCACTTTTTATGCTTCTATCAATCAAAAATGATGATTTATTGTGTTCTTCTTTTTCATTTTGTTCTCATCAATAAGTTTTAGGTTACATATTTTTCTGTTTAATTTTATTAAAAAAGAAAAAAAAATGGTAACGATCAAATGTCGCTTTTGTGTTACTTTGTCTACTGTTCACTGGTTTATAGCTAAAAAAAACAAACAGAAGAAGATGATGATGAGGAGGGGGGGGGAGGTTGAGAAAATTGTTGACCAGTTGTTCAAGTATCCTTAAGGGAATATTCCTTAGTTTTTTCTTTGTTTAATTCAAATCTACACCAACAATCACATTCAATGAAGTTGAATATTTGTAATAAACTGAATAAGTTAGTTAACATGAGTACTATTTAATGAACTTAAAAGAAGCGAACGGGGGAGGGAGAGGGAGAGTCGAAGAGGTGAACGTGGAAGAAAAGGGAACATAAAAAAATCAAAACTTCATTTATCTCCATGACTCTATGTGTGTGTGTTGTTTGTTTGTTTGTATGGTGGTTACTGAATTCATTTACTAATTGAAAAACATAATGAAAACTAATAGATTGTTAATGATGAATAATGAAAATATTCAATGTTAACACACACACACACACACACACACATGGTTTAATTTCATTGTATGTTTATTAGTAAGTGAATGGAGGGGATTTGGTGTTAAGTTCCTATTTAGTTGATTGAATTCATCACAGATTGAAAACTATGCAGCATTGAACAACTATTTTGTTGTAGTATGCGACTCATTACTCGTATGCATCCATGACCGCGTCAGGGATCGAATTGACTGAAGTTAGAAATATCAGTTGTTAGGAGTTGACTTAGTAGTTCAATGGTTAGGCGTTCACTGCGAAGCCTAAAATTCTTGGGCTCGATCCCTGGTGTTGTGGTAGATGTGCGTTGTTAGTGAATTTCATACTGGGATTAAACAGTTGTTCAGTACTACCTGAGTATCAATGTATATCTAATTTAAACGAGCTCATAATATCGAACTGATGATTATGTAACATTTCATTGTTGAACCTGTTATATCTGGTATCTAAAGTAGATTGGCTGTCTTTCAGAACTGCTTGTCAGAATACTATTTCACTTATTCTAATAGTATGTAAACTGAACATTCTATTTCTAATATTATGACGTCCAACTTACCCTATCCTCTCGCTTGATCTATTTAACTGTAAACATGTCATTCTCCAACTATGTAATTGATGGGAGGGGGGGGTGGATTCAAAATCCCCCCAAAACACGATCGTTCATGAAAGCAACTGAAAGGCGTTGTATTGATCTTTTGTAAGACTGATTTGTAAACTTGCATCAATTAATTCAGTTTTAACTGTGAGATATATAAACGTTGTCTACTAGTCTCGTCAGATGAGTTCTTGCCCCATAATAGAACCTCGCTACAAGTTTAGTCTTTTGGAGTAGCTGTGGGTTAGGAAGGAACAAATTATGGTATCTGATTGAAGTAAAAGTATTAGAGAGCACGACTTGCACTAACCGTACCACCTATCGAGGGAATCAGACAGAATCCGGCTACTTTATATGATTTAGGTGTATCGTGTTGCGGACCGTACTAGGCCAATAAGAACCCACGCGTTTATCTCTTCTGAGAGAAAACATATCAATAATATAGTTAACGAACTGTGTTAGTGTTACTTTAGTTCACTACTACTGTCTCTCTTATTATGTATCCATGTTATTTTCCTAATTGGTTGACGAACCACTGAAATGATGACTCTTCATTTCAAAGTCATTGCGCACAGTTTAGTTGACAGTCTTGACGATTTATCACATTCTAGCTAGTTTCGACGAGAAAGCTTATAGTCAACTATTTACAGGAGAAGAGTTCTCTTCGTAGAACATGTTTATATGACTGTAGTGAGTCTATGAACCTAGATGAACGCCTACGGGAGCATGACAAACTGATATTTCAATGTCACAAATGTTGGCTAAGTAAATCTCTTAGATTTGGTTCACTTTTTGGGCGTTCCAAAGTTTCTGTCCAGCAGATAATGGTTCTGGTAATCCTATGGGTGTTGAAGACACCTATATCTGTCGCTGCGGCCATGGCAGGTGTTAGTGAAGTTACATCTGTTCAGTGGTATCAATACTGTAGAGATGTATACACGGAGAAACTAATGAGCACACCAATGTCAAAGGGGAGGGGTTTTTGGTAATGTTGTCGAGATTGATGAAATCGTTCTGTGAAAGCGAAAATATAATCAAGGACATAGCATTCATACGCTGTGGGTAGGTAGTTTATATATCAAAACCTACATTAGATACTTAGCATTTGGAAAAAGGATACTTCGAAAGGATCTCCGTGATCTCAAGAAATCTACTATATTTCCAATTGTTAGGGAATATGTCAAGCCAGAAACGATAATTTACACCGATGATCTAAAGTCATACAAGTGCCTATCATGACTTGGATACAGTCATTAGATTGTCGGTCACAGCCGATATTTTGTAGATTCCACAACAGGTACTCACACAAATAACATAGAAACCGTATGGTCTAGATTAAAAAGAAACTATCGTCACAAATATAAAGGAACTCGAGGAAAAATATGGCCACATGGATGAGTATTGATACAGAAGTTACTTTGATTTTAAATGTTATCAACACATAGATAATCTCGAAACACTTATTAATATCACATAACATTATCCTATTGTAAACCATTTTCTTATTAGTCAGCTTCCTCTTATCTAATGTTAAAGTCATACTGATAGTCTCTTAAGCTTGTTCCTGTTCTTTAGTCCTGACTGAAAAGCCTGATCAACCGAAGTTTCTTTGTCCAATCATACTGTAACACGTATTCGAAGATAAGAATGTACAATAAGTGAAAAATTATGTCCAGGACCATCAATAGCTGCCATAAGTCACTTAAGGTAGAAGACAAGACATAATCATTTGCTTTATACTTTCATATGATATTGATAAGGAACATTTAATTGATTGAAGCAAAGTTATTAGAATGATTCCTTTGATCCCACAGAATTCATTGTACTGTCTCCTTATACGTCTTTTACAAGTAGTGGAAGGTGTTGGCATCCGGAGTGTACCTGGTGTATGACCAAGTTACGTTTATTGTATAGCCAGAGGAACATCTAACGATTGAACCTACTAGTATGAATAAGAACAAATCAAAATGCAGTGATAGATGGGGAAGAAGCTATATTTAATTGTGTGTGGAGCGCTAATGGGATAGCAGCGTCTAAGCTGCCTAACTAGGGAGCGAGTTGCTTCTTACATCTTGCAATAATCTGGTGGTGATGCTTGACAAGGCTCTTTCAACTAATCGTTTCCGATAAAACAAACATGGTCAACACCAGTGACGAGGAATTATGCAACAATTTATTCAGAGAATTATTTACTGCTACACATCCATTTTCTCAATCTTGATCACTGTGTCTAAGAGAAATCTGTACAATCTGTGTTTATCTTACCCATCATCATAGCCAATGTAAAGAGGAGGGGTTACAAACGAATCATCACACTCAATTTCCGCGTATATTATCATTATTACTGAATCGTCTTCTTTTCTAAAAATTTCGAAACTGGAGTTGACTTATGTCGTTGAATGACGAATAAATCTTGTTATTACGTAATAGTCGTTGACATTTCATACCATTTCACCAATTCGTTGAATACATAGATACTGTGTAATCTGTTTGAAGAACTCTTGAATAGGCCGGCTGCACAAAACCAACCGGACACTGAAGTAGCTCCTACAGATCTCCCTATATAAGTCACTCCATCAACGATGGAACAAATCAAGATGGCCATCAGATAAATCAAAAGTAGGAAAGTAGCAGAACCTGACAATACACCAGCTGAAGCACTCAAGTAAGACATACATATAACGGCAAGGATGCGCTACGTTTTAATCAAAAGGATCTGGGAGAAATAACAAGTGCCGGAAGACTGGGAAGAAGGGCACCTTACCATGATACCAAAGAAAGGAGATTTAAGCAAATGTGACAACTACAGAGGGATCATGCTACTGTCAGCACCAGGGAAAGTCTTCAACAGAGTATTGTTGAACAGAATGAAAGATTTAGTGGAGGCTCAACTTCGAGATCAACAAGCTGGTTTTCGTAAGGATCGGTCGAGCACAGACCAAATCGTAGCACTACGGATCATCGTTGAACAATCAATTGAATGGAACTCGTCACTGTACATCAACTTCACTGATTATGAGATGGCGTTTGACAGTGTAGATATGAGAACACTATGGAAACTTCTTCGACACTACGGCGTACCAGAGAAACTCGTCAACATCATCCGGAACTCTTACGACGGAACACAGTGCAAAATTTTGCGTGGAGGTCAACTGACAAATGCATTCCCAGTGACGACTGGAGTCAGACGAGGTAGCCTACTCTCTCCTTTTCTCTTCCTCCTAGTGGTTGACTGTATCATGAAGACCTCCACATCTAAAGGGGTTGCACGGAATTCAATGGACAAGTAGGATGCGAATCGATGATTTGAACTTTGCAGATGGCCTAGCTCTCTTAGCACATACACACCAACAAATGGAAGCGAGGACAACCAGTGTAGCAGCAACTTCATCATCAGTAGGCTTGAACATACATAAGGGGAAGAGCAAGATCCTCGAATACAACACAGGGCGCACGAACCCAACTCAACTTGATGGAGAAACTCTGGAAGAAGTGAATACTTTCACATATCTGGGGAGCATCATCGATGAACAAGGAGAGTCCGATACAGATGTGAAGGCAAGGATTGGCAAAGCCAGACCAGCATTCCTACAGTTGGAAGGCATATGGGACTCAAAACAAATATCAACTAACCTCAAAGTCAGACTCTTCAATTCGAAGGTGAAGACAGTCCTGCTGTATGGAGCTATGGAGCAGACATTAAAAGAATGAAAAGCAACTGGAAACAATTGGAAGGGATTGGTGAGGACAGAGTTGAATGGAGAATCCTGGTGAGCAGCCTATGCTCCTTTGTGAGGGGTAACGGGCGTGAGCAAGTTAGTAACTGCTCCAAAGAAGGTAATTAATAATTTAAAAAAAACATGAATTTAAACTTATCTCTAAGCATATCTCTTATTCTTAATAGTATGTGTCTGATTTATTTTTAGAAATATTGTTTTGCCTCTACCATCCACACATACATGTGCACCACATCGAATCACAGTCTAAATGTAAATATTTAATGATTTTGCTTTTTGTCTGTCAAAGCTGGATTAGTAAACAGAATCGGATTCGAACGTATACCTTCACTTCTGATCACAGCAGCAGCAGCAGCAGCAGCATCACCGATAAAGTTAAATGCTTGCATTATTCTCTTTTATTTCTACTATACAATGTAATGTAATGCATAATGCATAGTTTATTGTACATAATGAAAGTGAATTATGCTATAAACCATAATAGACAGACAAATAATCAAATAGTCAACACAACATTAACACCAACAAAGTTAACAAACAAACAACCACAAATGAATGTTGGTGTTCATTGTTTATTCATTTTATTGTTTCTTTTACACAGATTGTCTCAGTTTCTAGTGAATGTTGTCGGTTCTAACTTACTTCTTGTTTCTTTCAATTGTGTATGTTTATATGTAGGTGTGTGTATGTGTGGATATTCATCTATGAAGGTATCATATGTACTGAATGTCTATATTTCTCTATTTTTACTTAAGTTTATCTGTGAATGTGTAGTTTATTTTATAACCTTTAAAAGTTATTATCATTTACATGTTTTTCTTTTATTTTTCACAGATTTAATGATACTACTAATGACGATACTACTAATAATATGACTGTTATTAACATAAAGATTATTGCTACTTTAATGTGAAAGATTTACGATATTCAATAACTGTTTTCTTCGTCTTTGTTTCTTCCTTCAAGTGATATCATCATTCCCACCCCACCCCCACCATTATCCTTTTGTCTACACAAACCACAGTAACCATCTTCTCCACCTTCAGGTTCACTTCAACATTAACATCAATGTTAATAACTGTGAATATGAACAGTGAATTTATGACTGGCGTCTGATGTGAAAAAGAAAGAAAGAAAGAAAGAAAAAAAGGTATAAAGTTTCCGTTCTTTTAAAACTTCATTAAATAACTTTATTTATTTGTTTGTTTATTCATTAGTGAGTTTAGGGGAGGAGGAGAAGGGAGTTTTAAGATTTTGTTTTGTGTAAACATGTGTTTATTTATTCATTGACGAGATAATTTAGTAATGACTTTATATAAATAAAACATTTTCCTTTGTATGAACTAAGTTCGAATCCCGATATAAATATAAATTAGTGAATATGGAAGATGATGTGTCCAAAAGAAGACTTTAATGATACTTGTGTATTAACACTATAGAAACAGTGATTGATTATTTTCATTCATTAATATTATCAATAGGAAGGTAGCAACATAGAACGTTAGTCAAGGCCTCTTCATCACCGTATCCGAAAGCATCTTCCTGTTTAGTTGGGCAAAGGACATAGGGGGGGGGGAGATCTACCACGTCTAAAATTCTGCAACACATAGTAGATTCATAGCGTTCAACCTCAGATGAATTGTTTGGCATAATCTACAAAATTTAGTCAAATATACCAAGAAACTCAAGCTTGAATCTTCAATTCATTGAAGAAGATTTAACTATCCACAATTTGAAGCCTCATCTTTGCATGGGAAAGAAATTCTGTAGATCACCTGATTTACTATAACCTTCGCTTGGAGGTTACCTGATGTGATTCCTACACTTATTTGTACTTTCTCCGCTTCTTCATATCTCATTCATAGCTCTTTTCACGTTCACGATTGTCGTACTAACTATTATTATTATCATCATCCTTTTATTACAACAACCATGATGATATGACGCTAGATATAGCCAATTACTACACACAGAAACCGTTACCTTATTAGGAACTAATACTAAAAACTTAGACGCCAAGGTAGTTGTTCTGTGATTACACTTCTACCTCGTGGTTCATAATCGCTAGGTCACATAGAAGAATAAAAAATAAGCGGCTCAATAACCAACCAGTTACATCATATTTCACTCATTCGTTTATATGCACACTATACCTGACCACACAGCAAACCAGTGAGAAGTATGACATTTATACAAAACAGGAACACCAATAACTGGACAATGGGTGAGAGACAAGTACACAGTTAGTTGTTGTTCCTGCATGAAAAATGACATGATAATACTTCGTAGATTTGATTTGAGGTTAGAAACAATTCTGAAAGTTGGTTTTTCTTCTTGAATTGTTCAATATAACAATCTTCAATTAAAGTTTTTTCAATTTGTATTCACAGAACTTCACTCTTATCTAACGATAATTACAGTGATTGTACTTCCGGTCTACTGATTACACAAAAATCACCTCTTTTCAGTTACTAAATGATAATTTACAACACTTGGTAGTGAAAAACTTCACATGACGACTAATCACAATTCTATGCACAATTATGCACTAAATATGTCACAGATTGATGTTGGCAGGGTACCACTGAAAACTAGGGAGCAGTGGATGTAGATGGTTAGATGTTCGCCGTCAACCTGAAACCCCTGGCGTGGAATCTGAGATGCACACTGCTGAGGAGTTCCACACTAGAACGAAACAGCTGTCCAGTGCTCCATGGCTTTCAATGGTACCCTGCCAGCAACAATTTGTGATATATTCAATCAAATAAATAACCAATCTCCACATGAATAACCATCCCAATTGAATTATGCATTAATTTATTCATTTATCACCTATACGGTTGTACAGTTTTGAAAATCTACATTCCGGAAAGAGACTCCTTCTTTGAGTAAACTTGTTTTAACATTATACGAAGCTTACCATCAGGAGGGTAGAGGGTATTCATAATGTATTCAGTGCTTGTGTAGTGTGTTTTGTTTGGCGTCAATCAATCAATGCCTGTTACTCCACGTGGAGTATAAACCGCCGACCAGCATTCTCCAACCAACTCTGTCCACGGCTCTCCTTTCTAGTTCTTATTGTTTAGCGTATTCATTTGTTTCTTCATTCATTTACATTCCTTATTCAATAATATCGCTGTGTACTATGCTGATATGTTCATTGTAAACAGACATGGATAACTGTCGAAGCTTGAAATGAAATTTTCGACTAAAATAAGAATCATCCATTCGTTAAATCAGCCTAAAAATTATCAAAACACGCTAAAAACATCATGTTCGAACCATGAAGGTGTTTGTATCTTCCCGGTGTTTTGTTATACACTGAAGATGATCAGTCTTCGTTTCTAAGAGGATTGATTTGATGTAGTCGTGATTCACAAGTATGGTTTAGGTTAGATTAGGACTAGCAACTTTAATCTCGGACACGTGCAAACATTAACAAAGATATGCCAGGTACATCCAGCTAACTTGTCCAAAATAAGACGAAACCTGCGTTCTGAATTTCACTTATCAGGGATAGTCCAACCTAGTTCATAATTGTATTGGAACAAGCCTCATAGGTTTTAACAAGGCCATAAGAAGCCTCTACGGAGTCACCGGTTGATACAATTTCCAGAAATTTTGATATGATGTTCTCCAATTGGTGAGTGGAATGTATCTCTCTGCTATTGTCCTGGATTAACTTTAATGATAATGTCTGCTCTACTTGAAATTTTAAATATACAAAATGTGCTTCATATAATCGATGCTTACTGAAATGCTCACTTCTTTGACTTCTTTGTCTCCTGATTTTCGACTTAGGAGGCTTAACGAGGTCCATATTTGAAGGTAGCTTACGGTAGTCTAGGATTTCATTCACAATAAATCTAAACAAATGGTTTTGGTTGTTGATTTGTAGTATAAATAGCAAAAGCGTACAATACTATGACGTTAAACGATTATAATCATTATTGTGAGATATTTACAGATCCAATCAACGAATGTATAACAAAGGTTGTCGAGAAGCCTACATGTCTTATTTAGACACATGTTATCACTATTCTGGAATCATATAGAAGGACAAAATATATATTCAGTGTCTCCTATTTTACAATCATTATTTAATTAAGATCAGTTTATGATGTGAAACTTTGAATTCATCAATCTTCGGAACTGTTATCAGGTGTTGTGGAGATTGTTCAATTCAAGTTTCATATAACTAGATTGACTAAAGTTAAACAACCATTAATAGCTAAGGCCTTGAGCTAGACAATAGTTTCACTCTAGTTTAGGAATTCTTCGTAGTTCTCATCCTCAAAAGTAACCCTACCCCAGATCATTCACTTTCCGCGACGAATGCTTAACCTTTAGACCGCATCTAAAAATTAATATTTTCAACTTCAGTCAATTTGCCAGGTCTCATCCGCATAGGCAACATGGTTAAACTCCATTGATATCATCTTCTCATTAATCAGCTTATGAATACGTACTATTGAAATATCTCATACTAGAACAAAACATCTCTCCAGTATTATATAAGTTGGATTGTGATTGGCAAGTGGAATCCAGGACGCGCGTTTCGTCCTATTTGGGACTCATCGGCTGGATGTGAAAAATTCGCCATATCGAGGCAGTTCACTCAGGATGCACATATTATAGCAACAATGACTGACCAGCTTCAGTCTATAACAAATCATCGGGAATATACAAGTTTATCCTAATCTCCTCTAGTAGATATTTAATTAAAGCCAGTTTATGATAGAAAATTCACTCACCGTAACACCAACTGATAATAATAAGATTTTTCTATAATAATAATAATAACAATAGTACTAATATGTCGAGTCTACTGTATTCGTTTACGATGTTTCTCTTTCATTCTCCCTCTCTCTCTCTCTGTGTGTGTGTGTGTATGTGTTTAAGGTTGTCCAAATTCAGGGACCCATCTGGTCATATTTAAATTGATGCAAATAATATTTACAGCAGAGAGTCAATGATTAAATGTACGTTTGTAGGTAATTTTGGGTTGATAACAATCTGGGGTTATAATTGAATCATTAGGAAGGAAGGAAGGGGGGGGGAAGGAACATGTAGCTTATGAAACAGCCATATTTCACTATCAGTAATAATAATAATAATAACTATTATTGCACAAATAGGCCCACATATTTTATTTAATAGTAGTATATATTGATATATATAAAAATGTTTTAGTGACTTTTCATTTGTTTTAAAGATGGTAACCAAGCGGTACTTCTTTTCTCTCTCTCTCTCTCTCTCTTTCTCTGTTCACCATCAAACATATAAAATAAATGAAAGTTACCTATTATAATAGATATAGTGCATGTATGTTTGTGAATGTGTGTTTGTAACTTAGAAGAAGGAGGGAAGGAAAGAGAGAAGGAAGATGCTTCAGATGATTCAGCAGTTAATATGTAGTGAAGATAAAAAATTTCAGTGAATATAAAGAGAAAGGATGGAAAATTTTTATTAGTAGTTGATTATAGCTGACGCGTTTCATTCTATCTAATACATCAGCTGAATGTGCCTACATCGACTTTGTCCATTCACTACAAATAGCGTCAAGCTAATCACAAGCTAATCAAAAGGGTAAAAGTATTTATAAACAACTGTCTACGCAAGATACTGAATATCCGTTGACCGGAAACCATCAGTATCAGCCTACTATGGAAGAGAACTTTCAACCGAAGAGTAAATTAGGAAAACACGCTGGAAATGTATAGGACATACATTGTGGAAATCATCAGACTGTATCACGAGACAAGCCTTAACATGGAATCCTATTGGGAAACGGAAAAGTGGAAGGCGAAAGAACACACTTCGTCGAGAATTGGAAGCAGATATGAAAAGGATGAGTAACAACTGAAAACAGCTGGGAGGGATTGCTGAGGACACAGTTGAATGGAGAGTACTAGTGAGCGGTTTATGCCCCTCTGTGAGGGGTAACGGGCGTCAGTATGTAAGTAAGTAAGTAAGCACACAAATTACTGAACTCAGATAGTCATACTTGTCCCATAGTTATGTGTAAATAGATGGTAAGTGTTGGCATATTACTTATAACTGAAGTTGGATGTACTGTGCTGGAACTTTGGTTTGTGTGTTAACGATATGATTCGGGTGTATTCGTCTCAAATAGGGTGGGATATTTATTCTAGATTCCATTAATGCTGGTCGAATTCAGACTACAATCAAACTTGTAATTCAAAGCTGAATTGAGTCAATGAAATTAAACAGTTCAGGTTCTGATCTTATAGAGTATTTCTTTCTGTTACATCATTCTTTGTCGTTTATTTCCAATAAACTTTCATTTGAAAGTAATATATGAGATATATCGCATAAACTAATAAGAATAATATAACTAGATTAGTGCGAATCGATCAGAAATAAAGGATCAAATATAATCAGCCTGGAGCTTCTTCTAGGGTTGATTCCGTTCCAAATCATACATAAAGGAGTGTGGGGGGGGGGTTGGATGTAGGGCTAACAGCCCTATTTAATAGAAAACAACCTTGTTGAAAAAACTTTCTAACTTTATATTTTCAAAGGCAAATAAAGAAAGGAAGACCACAAATAACATTATTTCCGGGAATTATAGGCAGACATGAAAATAAAGAGTTTCAAGTAGGGACAACAAGGAGTTTCCTGATTTTACAAAATAAAACATAACCGCCAGCGGTATTTGACCGAAGTTACTCATCATGATAACGCAATAGAGTTTGTGGTACCATGAATGTTAGATTCATACTTAGTGGTTTTTTGCTAGTTGTGATTGGATGTTGTGGAGGTTGTTGAATTTAATGTCGTAAACTGATGCAGTCTAGACAACCATTCAAAATCATCAATTAGCACTGGAAATCTGTTTCACTATTGTATGAGACTCCTTTGTAGTTTACATGCATAACTCCATCAGACCATTGAACACAAGACATTCAAGTTTAACGACTAACACTTTACATTTAGGCTAATGAGCCAGAAAAAAATGTTGAAATATCTATCGATTGCCAGCTCTTGGTTTCCAATGGTAGTTCAGCTCAGGTTAGTTCGTGTTTTCAAAAGTGTACTGGATAGTTGCAAAAATAATGACTGTTGTAACGATCTGTGATAACTGAATTTAGTTCTGCTGTTTGTTAACGTGACTCGGTAGTATAATTCACAAACCTTTGGTTAATAAGAGGTTCTGAATGTAGTTTCCGTAAGTGTTGGAAGTTGTCAACCAGAAGGATAAAAAATAACTGCAACTGAGTTTTCTTCATCATTTTAGAGAAACATCACTCACCATAATCGATGAACACATCATCTAAAACCTTTTACATATGTCAATTGATGTTATTGTGTACTAAATGTAATCAATCTTTGTCGCTATTTGTGCACCTCACTACATCTGTAATTTGTAACATATGATTAGTATTGAGTTTCGGATAGCAGTTGAAACTCAAGATTCATTTGCTACTCATCAGCTAAATATTCTTGCATTCTACTGTTTGTATTCACATCTGAACTCGAAGTCATTTTGATGGCGCTTAGTTTGAACGGACAAAGTTCAAGTTCGGGTATGAACACCAACACTAGTAAGCAGGTATATTCAACGGACAACTCTGAACCAGGACAAAGTGTGAATCATGAATATCAGCTACTGGCTACTAACTGAAGTGCACCCGATATATGACCAAGTTACGTTTGCGGTATTACCAGAGCAACTTCTAATGATTGAACTCACTCTTACGAATGAGAATAAATCAGAAGGCAATGAAGGATGGAAAAGAAGTTATATTTGATTGTGAATAGAGAGTCAGTAGGATAGGAACGTCTAGGCTGGCAAACTAGAGAGAGAAATGCTTCCCACGGCGCAGCGTGAAGTGTTCTTGTAACCGAGCGCCTTCAACTAGTAGTGTCCGCATCAACGTCGAGGATCTATGTAACTATTTATTTTAGGGATTATTTACCGCTACATAACAAACTCTATTGATTAGTTCATTTAATTTAAAAAAAGGACCATACAATCAGATAAGCAAACAAACAAACAAACAAACAGGAAATGAATTCAATTTGTTAATTAACAAATTCATTAGTAATAACGAATCTATTTATTTATTTCCATTTTAATGTTTTCCTTTCATATTAATTTGATTAATTCAAACAAAATTGACTTCACATTCAATAGTTGATTGAATGGGGTTTATTCGACGGACTCACTCACTCACTCACTCACTCACTCACTCACTCACTCACTCACTCACTCACTCACTCACTCACTCACTCACTCACTCACTCACTCACTCACTCACTCACTCACTCACTCACTCACTCACTCACTCACTCACTCACTCACTCACTCACTCACCTCACTCACTCACTCACTCACTCACTCACTCACTCACTTATTTGCACTCTGAATACATTACATGGATACATAGACAATCTCAGGAACAATACTTACACCCCATTCGTCCACCTTCAGATGACATTTTCATTCCCTTCTGTTCCATCACGGTATCTGTTTCTTTTTCATTTACACTTTTTCGTTAGTTTTGATTTTTGTCAAACAGCAGCAGGAAGTAGGAATTAATAGAAAACAACTAAAAAGGATATCAACATTAATTAAATGTGACAGTAACTTTTATTATTAACTGAATTGTTATTGATTAAGTAATCGGTAGTAGTGAGAATAGTTTACAAGGGGAAAAAGATAAGAATTAAAAACAAATAAAATAAAGTCAAATCAATCAATACACTCAATTATCAGTTACTACTTTGTAATCTATAATGAGTAGTAATTATGGAAGATGGTTTGACGGTAGTCGACAGGATATCCTGGAACTAGATTTCATGTCATTTGGCATTCATCAGTAAAGCACACCTCAATCTGTGAGAGAACTTGTGCTCCCTTGCGGAGCAAGTACATCACAATTCTACAGAGGGGGAGGGTTAGTAATGCCCCAAATAACTCAGTAGTAACGGTCCCGGACTGTGAAACTGGGTGATTCTAGATCGAATCAGCAGGAGAACATAAATTCTCTCAAAGATTGAGCGTACACCTTTTTGGCGTGTGTTAAATTTGCACAAACCTAGGTCCAGGGTTTCCTGCTGACTACCCTCAAACCATCTTCCACAGTAACAATGATGTTGAATCATTTAAACTAGTGACCACATTCCAACATGATCGACAGAATTCAATTAGTACTATAAAGAACATGAGGAACATCCAATTGGTCACTACACGGTGATTAAACGAGCATAGAAACTACTTTACTGAGCATACTCGACAACATGATAATGAAGAATTGAAATAATACAGCAGTTATTATTTAAAAGAATTCGTCGTTAACATTCTTCATAGATCGATCTCCACGTGATACTACTGAAAAGCAGAGAACATTAGACATCTGTTACATCATAATGTAATAAACCTGAGTGACAATGGGCTACATATTCGTCAATGCTAATCTAATGAGTAACGTGAATGACTTTGAAATGTTAACCTTGTGTCCATTCACTATGAAGTAGATGAAAATCAGTGGCACTGTCGAAAACATACTGACCTTTTGGTCTTACTTGTTATGGCATATACTCGACTATACAGATAATAACCCTCCATTCTTTTCTTCCGATGTAAATACGTTTGTACGAATACGTAAACGGGTAGATGGAATTCGATAAGATATTGGAATCAGTTCAACTGGGATGATTATTTTTGTGGAAATTGGTTATTTATTCGATTGAATATGTAACTATAATAATAAGCTCACTAATGACTAACTCCAGCATGTTGCTGGAGCTCTAGTGAGGCTCTAGTGAGAAGTTGTGACTGGTGGAGTTCAGACTTGTCGGGTGTGAGACAATTTTCACCAATAACAATGGATGATCGTTGTGCTATACATCACAAATTAATGGAAGTGAGAAATCTACCATTGGATAGAGACCCAATGGTGCAGATGCTTAGGCTTTCGCCGTCAACCTGAAACCTCTGGTGAAGAATCTGAGGTGCGCACTGCTGAGAAGTTCCATACTAGAACGAAACAGCTGTTCAGTGCTCCATGGTTTTTGAATGGTACCCTGCTAACATTAATCTGTGACATATTCAATCAAATATTGGAATTACTAAAACTATCGTTTATCTTGATGGTGAATCAGCTGGATACAGTAACATGTTCTGTTCCCATCATTCGTATATTTTCATACTTTCTGATGAACATTCGTGGATAACTATGACCATTTAGAAATTGTCCAATATAGATAATTCATTTTCAATTATCCCATCAAAACAATGAATTTTTTCGATTATAATTGAGGAGTACATAATTCACGAAGTTTTATGTATACAACATACTGGACTGAAAATTATTGAAACTAATGAGAATTCATATAAAGCCTAGTTCGAATATCTTCAGGGGTAAAAATGGATATTTGAAGCTGATTGCTTGTATCGTACTGAATACTAATATGTATAAAGTAAAACATAGGGTACTTGAACTCATCTGATGGAAAGGGAAGAAGGTCAACGTGTCGACATATTATATGCATTGATTCGTCAAGCAAGAACGTAGTAAACACTTGTGATGCATCAAATGATACCAATAGTTTACCAGAGTATAAGCAATTTGAAATATGTCTTCGGACTATAAAAAACCAACCTTGAGAGAATTGTGTACAGTTGATTTGTAAAACCAACTGGTAAGTTTATGAATACTAGAGCTTACCAATGACAATGTCAATCTAATAAGACTGCCGAGTTTATCCAACTTACACAGATATGCCAATGGAAATCCATGAGATTTTAGTCCACTGCACCTGTTGTTATCTACATTTACAAATGGGAAAGGTTGTATGAAACTGTGAATAAATGAGATTTAGATACATTCGATAACTTTAACCAATGACTAATTTAACTTTCCATCCATAATAATAACTTTAACCTTATTCTTAATTATAAACCCTTAAATAGTCCCCCCTAACCATTGATTAACTCTTCAGTATTCCGATTGTCAGTCGTTAGAACTTCATAGATTTGTGTCAGCTAGAGTACCATTGAGACATCTGGTACAACTCAATGAATAACTAAGAAGTATTTGGATCCCAAATAGTCCCGAATAGAATGAAACACGTGTCCTGGATTTCTCTTGGTGACCACAACCTAAATCAAACGATGAATGAATAACTGCTTTGTCCCAATCTGAGATTAATACCATGTACTGGAATGGCTCTTTTGTATTGCCCAGTTTTCAGTGTTACCTTAGTTGTTGCAAAATCAGTAGTCAGAATGCTAAGGACGAGTCATGAGTCCTGTAACTGTTGAATCAATCTAATCTAATAGGCTAATGGTGAATAAAGAACGTTTTAGTTTAAGCAAGTCAACTTCTCTCCTTTTGAAAGGAATTCAGCAATTCAACACGAGGTTTTACATGCACAAGTAGTTAGGATGTATTTGGATCTCCTGCTGATTTGTCATGGACTGTAACTGACCAGTCTACGTTGCTATGCGTGCATTTTGAGCAAATTGCTTTGATATAGCGATTGATCATAAATATTATGAATGAGTGTTGTGGAGATTTTTGAAATTGAATTCGACATCATGAATTGGTCTGAGTTTGATAACCACTTGGAAACCAGAGGGTGCACTAGTGACTAACTATTCAAAGTAATTCTTGGAGCTGTATTTAGAAGACCTGACTAGTGGACTTCAACCTTATTGAGTGTGAGGTAATTACACACCAATAGTAAGTAATGATATTGTAAAAATCTACTGTGAATTGAATGAATTAGAAGCAACAACCACTGCTTAGTGACTTAATGTTTAAGCTATCGTCTCGAGGCCTGAAGGTCCTGGGTTAGACTTCTTAGTTGACCGTGAACAGACGCTGCTAATGAATTCAATAGTAGGACAAAACAATCACCAAATGCTTCTTGATTTACAATGGTTGTCTGACTGATATGAGCTTGTGATATTAAATTCAAAATAGGAATGTTTAACTTTTATATCCTGAACCACCAACTTTAGTACTCTTGAATGAAGACTTATCTGATGCTTTTAATCCTTCTCATTTACTTGTTTGACTCAGGTTATTGTGAAAGAGGGTAGAGATAAACAGGAGGGGAAAAATCCGTGACAGTGGCCTGAATCCGATTGATTGTCTGACTGAACTTCTGTTATGTAAGGTGTTCGAATAGGCCAGATTAGTTGTGGTGAATGGTAGCAAAACGTGATTACAAGCTTATATTATCTAAAATAAGTAAAATACTTGAAAATACAACGTTTACAACTGGAATACTGACTTACTAAGATATAAGCTAGTTTGAAATAATGAATTAGCAAACAGTGTTCTGTATTTCTTAACGTTTGTTGGCTATCTCTTCGTTGAACATGATTCGGAAACTATCAACTTGGAAACTATGGGTGTATAATAGTCGATGATGATTCAAGCAAACAGTATTTAATGTGGTCATCATGCTAATTGCCTTGACAACTTTCTCTTCACTTCTTTCATTGACCAACGTGTTCAATAGTGAAAACAATTCAGAAATGTCTCATGACGTAACCCAGTGGTGGTGGCTAATCATCATTTATTCTTTAGATAATCTTAAAGGTAATATATGTCCTATCAAAGTGAAATGAGTATCTTCAATCTTTTCAATGAGAAGTGTAGATCTATATTCCTTATCATAGTAACTTTATTAGAAGTAACCATTAATTATTGAAAGAATAAAATGGTTAATTTGTAACAAGAGGAATAAATTTTATCTTTAAAGTATATGAAAATATCTCTAATCTTATTTAGAAAGTATCCTATAAGATAAGCAAACTATAAATTGAGGATGAGCTTGTATCTTCCCGTTGATTTGTTATAGACTGAAGTTGATCAGTTTCTGTTATGTACATGCATCTTGAACGGATTGTCTCCATATAGCGATGAATTATAAGTATTGTTTTAAGTTGGATTGTGATTGACAATCGGAATCCAAGCCACGTCTTTCGTTTAATTTCGGACTCGTCGGCTGGATGTACCTGCATCACAATGTTGATGTTCATACCAGAATTTGTACCCTGTGTGTTTCGTGTCAAACACCACCACGTTCACCACTAGACTACTGAGTCCAAGCAGTCACACAGAGACTGACCAGCTTCAATTTATATCAAATCAACTGTAAGATACAAGTTCATTCTAATTATATATGCACCTGTTGCACAAGTGTGACTGTCTGCATTCAGTAGTCTAGTCACGAAGGCGGTAGTGTATGACATGAAACGGCCGACGAGTCCCAAATAGGACAAAGCGCGTATCCTAGATTCCAGTTACTTGTCATAATTCAACTTAAAATTTCAAAATGTTTATTTTACAGACAATGAATTACATCTTCAACACAACTACACATATACATTCTTGTACATTCTTTTTTCATAGTTCTAAGTCTATTTAAAGCATTTTAATTGTTACTTTACTGAATCATTGAATACACTTGAGTATTAGGATAAACTTGTATATTCCCGTTGATTTGTTATAGACTGAATCTGGTCAGTCATTGTTGCTATATGTGCATCCTGAGCGGATTACCTCGATATAGCAAATTTTTCATAAGTGTTATATAGAACGCGATGGCGTTCTACACGAAACGGACTGAGTTCGAATTCCACTATGAACATCGACATTGAGATGCAGGTACATCCAGCCGATGAGTCCTAAATAGGACGAAACGCGAGTCCTGGATTCCACTTGCCAGTTAAAATCCAACTTATATAACACTTAAGTATGTTTTGTATTCATTTATATTTAAGTTAATAAACAACAATCAATTAACTTTTTAACTACATCATAATTAATATGATGTGATTCGTTATTTTGTTTAATCTGGTTTGCGTATTTTTAGCAAAATTGGGTTTTTACGGGATGGGGGTGCTAGCCCCAACCCTCCTCCTTTACCCGGGCTTGGGACCGGCAGTAACCCTAGGAGGGCTACAGACGGAACTACAGGCGAAACTCTAGAAGAAGTGAATACTTTCACATATCTGGGGAGCGTCATCGATGAAAAAGGAGGGTCCGATGCAGATGTAAAGACAAGGATTGGCAAGGCAAGGGCAGCATTCCTACAGTTGAAAAACATCTGGAACTCAAAACAAATATCAACTAACCTCAAAGTCAGACTCTTCAATTCGAACGTGAAGACAGTCGTGCTGTATGGAGCTGAAACTTGGAGAATTACTGCAAACATCATCAGACGGATACAAGTATTTATAAACAACTGCCTACACAAGATACTGAATGTTCGTTGGTCGGAAACCATCAGCAGCAGCTTACTATGGGAGAGGACAAACCAACTTCTAGCCGAAGAGTAAATTAGGAAAAGACGTTGTAAATGTATAGGACATACATTGTGGAAACCATCAGACTGCATCACGAGACAAGCATTAACATGGAATCCTGTTGGGAAACGGAAAAGTGGAAGGCCAATTAACACGCTGTGTCGAGAATTGGAAGCAGACATTAAAAGGATGAGTAGCAACTGGAAACAATTGGAAAGGATTGGTGAGGACAGAGTTAAATGGAGAACACTGGTGAGCGGCCTATGCTCCTCAGCGAGGAGTAACGGGCATAAGTAAGTAAGATTCGTTATTTGATTTATTGTTGTTAAGTATCATTTATCTTAACTACATTGATTGATATAAGTAAATGTAGACTACAAGTTGATTGTATACTACTGATAATTACTACTAATAAAATGTTTATTTGTTGGTATTGTTTTTGTTGTTCTTATGATTAAGTGTATAGCTTTAAAATATAATTACAATTTATCAGACAAGATATTTACAATAAGATAAAGTAACATAACATTCATTAGAATTAATGTACTGATTGTTGTAAACATTGACAATTGAAATATAGATTATTCAATATTGAGCTGAATACTTACTTACCTACTTATGCCCGTTACTCCTCACTGAGGAGCATAGGCCGCCCACCAGGATTCTCCATTTAACTCTGTCCTCATCAATCCTTTCCAATTGTTTCCAGTTGCTACTCATCCTTTTAATGTCTGCTTCCAATTCTCGACACAGCGTGTTAATTGGCCTTCCACTTTTCCGTTTCCCAACAGGATTCCATGTTAATGCTTGTCTCGTGATGCAGTCTGATGGTTTGTGTAATGTATGTCCTATCTATTTCAAAACGTCTTTTCCTAATTTCCTCTTCGGCTGGAAGTTGGTTTGTCCTCTCCCATAGTAAGCTGCTGCTGATGGTTTCCGACCAACGAACATTCAGTATCTTGCGTAGACAGTTGTTTATAAATACTTGTATCCGTCTGATGATGTTTGCAGTAATTCTCCATGTTTCAGCTCCATACAGCACGACTGTCTTCACGTTCGAATTGAAGAGTCTGACTTTGAGGTTAGTTGATATTTGTTTTGAGTTCCAGATGTTTTTCAACTGTAGGAATGCTGTCCTGGCTTTGTCAATCCTTGTCTTTACATCTGCATCGGACCCTCCTTTTTCATCGATGATGCTCCCCAGATATGTGAAAGTATCCACTTCTTCCAGAGTTTCTCTATCACGTTGAATTGGGTTGGTGCTCCTCTGTGTTGTATTTGAGAATCTTCCTCTTTCCCTTATGTATGTTCAGGCCTACTGATGCTGAAGTTGCTGCTACACTGGTTGCCTTTGCTTGAATTGAATTGAATAAAGAAGATGTAATTAGTGAAATTCCATATGGTTTGGATATTAACAATTACTCATTAATTGGAATAGATCAAATGGTTGAAATATATTTGGAAGTGATTGAAGTTAGAAATGTTAACTGTTGAATGTTATTCTGCTGAGTAGTCTTCTGGTTAGACATTTTACATAGAGCCAAAAGTTTATGTGTTTGATCTCTGGAAGAGGGGGGGGGCGGTTGTGGATGCCTGCCGATTAAGTGTCTTATACCAGGATGAAATAACTGTCTAATGTTTCCTAATGGTCAATGGTTGTCAAATTCACACCAACTTTTGATGTTAAATTAACAAGCGAAGAATCATTCAACATTTAATCAACAACTATGTAGAATGTATTATGTATGTACATGTTTCTTCTTAGAAAAAACAGTGTATCACTAATTTACAGTAAATATTTACAATGAGTGTGTTGGGACGGCCGCCAGAAACCTCAACAAAACCTCCAGAACCCTTGAAAGAGCTGGAGACAATCCATCCAATCACTGATTGACAGAACCTTCCAGAATTTCGACGTGGCGCGTCCTGAATGGGTAATAGTTGTGACTTCTTAGTTCGGATTGCAGGGATTATACTAGTGAATTTGTTGTTTCAGAAAACTGCAAATATACGATTATTTTGTACAGAACTCACTCTCTATCATGCTGGAATAAAGTTTCCTATCTGCTTGTCTTTTGTTTTCTAAATTTGCTACCAGGAGTGTTCAAGGAGTTCGAGTGCTAAAGTTGTCTGCAGCTAATCAAGGTATCACGTACGACATATAACAGGTTGTTTCGTCCATATGTGAGACTCATCGACACAAGTAATTAAAAAAAAACATTAACGACTAATAAGAAATGGATAGCTATTTTCATCTTGTATGCACCTACAAATCCCTCCGACTTTCATTGATAAGACATAAACAGTGATATTCAACACTGACGAAGTTTAGTAGTAAAATATTACGTAATGAATTAACTTACATTTCCACAATTGAACACGTGAAACTCAGGACAACTATTGGTGATTTTTAAAGTTAGAATTTTCAATCCAAACGTCGGAATTATTTGATTGTATAGAGCTGAAACTGGAATACAGAAATACGAAAATTTTTATTCAGAAGATACAAGTATTCACAAACAGTTATCTATGCAAGATGATGCCTCGGACCCGTTGATCGGACACCACCACCACTAACAACAACTTTCTGTGACATATAACAAACGAATTAAAATTCACCTAAGCAAGAAATTCGGAAAGAATCCTGGAGGTGGATAAGATACACATTGAGGAAATCATCAAACTGCGTCAAAAGATAAACACTAACTTGGAATGCTCAATTGGAAAAGAAAAGAAGAAGACCAAAACACACGTTTAGCCAGGAACTGGAGGCAGACATGCAAAGAATGAACAACACTTGGGAAGAATTAGAAAGTAGAGTCGAGTGTAGAATTGGTTTGAGAATGTTGGTAGGCGGCTTATGCTCCATAAGAGGCGACATATATTGATTGATAAAACAAAATTGTAGAGATTATATGTTTTTACCCGTATGAATTATAATGTAGCGACGATTTGTTCTGTAAGAAGGTATACTAGAAGACAATAATGTGCTTGAATTGGACATTAGTTTATATTTGATTGAGTAACACATTTCCAGTGTTGCTAGTAGCAACTCAATTGTCTATTCACACCAATGATATTTATATTACCGTGGAAGATTTCATCTCATACCCTACTGGCAGTTTATAACACTCTAAATAACATCAAATAGTCGTTTCTTAGAAGATAAGGGAAATATCATGCAGAACAGCATAGAATAATAGACGACGATATACAACAATTTTGTACATTGAAAGTCTATAACACACTTAGTCTATTTACATGGTAAACTAAACAATTAACTTTCGTTGTTAATGCTAAAATACCTGACATCTGTTACACAAACATAATTGATATTTCACATACTGTTCATGACAGAATCTCCAATACTACAAACGTCATATGAATTTATGTTCAGGTTGACGTCTTCTTGACGTTTTGAATTAGAATCAACACCCTAATATTTACAGTGATCGTATGTAAGATCATCTGTCAAAGAAGATCGTCTTTCAACATCCATGGCTCAGATGTGAAGAGAAAGCAATAACCATTCACATAGTTGAATCGTTTGAATACTTAACAAAGATGGTTTCTGTACATGACAACAGGACATGGAAGAAAAATAGTGGTGGGAGGACAAAGAAAAACACTATGAAGTACACTGACTCCTGTTAATAGATGACTGAGGCGGTGGGTAGGCACTTTACACTGTGCACAATTCACTATTCACTCTCAAAAAGATATGAATGCAATCAGTTGATTATCCAACTTATTGTATTAATATTAGTAAATTTGCATAGAAATACCAGTTCAAGAGGATAATTAAAGGTGAAAGTGTAATCAAGGTTCTCATTCCTTTTATTAGTAAGGCAATGTATCATCACGTAGAACAACTGATGTATACAATGTGCTTCCATTGTATCTGAATAGTAACTGATTTAGGTTTATATCTATTGTCAATACAAGCCACAGTTTACATAGTAACGGATTCTAAATTGTTTTGACGAAAAGCATAGTTAACATTTATACGAATGGACAATCTATTTACGATTGGCATTACCTTTTTGTTTCTTTTTCGTACCTTCAATATGATGTTTATTGAAGATATAAGTTAGTAATCGATGCAGAACGTCAGTACATTTCGGTATGTCATCAATTTCTATACACTTTTGTTATATCAAGGGGATTCCTGAAGGACAACTGAAATTCTGAACTGTTTTACAGAAGGCAGTTTCATTTATTTTCAGTAAATGTATATCGATTATGTTATCACTTTTATTGTCATGTTCCCATCATCCTAACCTTCCATTAGACTCATATTTTGTTATTTAGGAACTGTTCCCCACCCCAGTCCCTAGTCATTATTGTTTACGTTTTGTATAAATGTTATTGATCTTATTGGTATGTTGGTTGGTCAGGTTTTGTATGTATATGGTGAATGAGTGAAATATAGTCTGACTGTCTGGTGGTTGACTTAGTTGTCTTATGTTATTCATTCCTGCTTAGAGAATAGTAGTTACGGAGAGACATATACATGCACTGATTGGTACTATCGAAGAGCTCACAGTGTTTTCCATATATTGTGATTGACCCGATTTTTCAAGATATAACAACTGTAGTGTGTTAGTCGAATCAGACTCTTTGAAACACTAGTTAATTAGCAGTTTACATTCGTCTCGTTATAATAAATTCAAACTGTCTTTTACTTAAACTAATGTAAATTTGAGTTGAGCTGTAGCTGGCAAACGAAATCTAGGATTCGCTTTATGTCCTACATGGAACGCATCAACTGAATGTACCTACGTCCCAGTGTTAATGTTCACACCGAGACTCGAACTCAGCTGGTTTCATGCCAAACTCCACGACGTTTACCACTGAGTCTGGTCGGACTTTCTTGTGCAACGAGTGTGTATACAAAATTAGAATGTAATCTTTGTAAACTATCGTTGTATCAAGGTGATTCTTTCAGAATGCCCATATGA
This sequence comes from Schistosoma mekongi, assembly GCA_034768735.1. Taxonomy (NCBI): domain Eukaryota; kingdom Metazoa; phylum Platyhelminthes; class Trematoda; order Strigeidida; family Schistosomatidae; genus Schistosoma; species Schistosoma mekongi. Next base: position 813,993 of record CM068307.1, on the reverse strand, counting down.
CAACGGAGAACGATTAACTTCAGCCCGTGACAAATCAACGGAAAGATTCGAATACATTTCAAACTATTTAATTATAATTATCACCTGGGTGCTTATTGAGTATGGATGGTAGAACGTATGTGTGTGCGTGTGTGTGTATGAAGGGTACTATTAGTAACCTTTTGGAATTAATCAATTTTTCTTCTCCCAGTAACTAATCACTTTAAATATGAACATTAATCGGCACTTTATTGATTTGAAAGGACGGAGATACGGCATAAAAATGAATTAATCCTTTAAAATCTCTTCAACATTTCAACTGACTTATAGGCTATTGAATGAAATCTTTGTCAACATGATATTGACATTCAGTTGTCAATGCTGAAAAGAAGAGAAATGATACAAAACATCAATATTACATAACATTAATGAATTATTTAATGATTACGTAAATGATTAATCCGTAGATTAATCAGTTTAATTCTCTGATATAATTCAATTATGCTAATATCATAGTAACAGTGAGTACTTCGTTGGATTGTTTATTGATTTTATTCCTTATGAAAAATGTGAAAAAGGTGCTTAGTTAGTTTAGTAACATATCAAGGGAAGTGATAGGGAGTTCAGGAGATTACGCTAACTTGTACCCAGTTTTCATTATTAAGTGACCTTTAATCAATCAATAAAATGCCTGTTACCCCACATGAAGCATAGGTCATCAACCAGCATTCTTCAGCTAACTATGCCCTGGGATTTCTTATACACTTGCTCACAAATGCTGTTCATTATGTTCATGTCTGCCTTCGACTTCTGGCTTAATGTGTTCTTTAGTCTTATTCTATTCCTTGAGGAATCCAATTTAGTACTTCTCATGTGACGCCGATTGATGATTTCCTCAGTCACTGGCCTTAGTGCAATAATAATAATACTAATGTGTGTGCTTTATTCATTATGATATAAGTAGTGCATTATCAAAAGATGTGAAACTCAAAAGGGCCGTCAGCCAACATCACAGTCAGAATTTTAAACTCAAACATCAAGACAGTTAGATAGTATTGAGCTGCAATTTAGAGAACTATGAAAAGCATCCTCCGAAAAATATAAGTATTTATAAATAGTTGTCTACACATGACGATACTCCTGGTCTGTTGGCGAGACACCATCATCAACAACCTTCTGCGGCCAAGAATAAATCAACTAAAACATATCTGAGGAAGAGATTAAGAAGAAACGCTAGAGGTGGACATAACGTATGTTGAGGAAATAAACAAACTGTGCCACAAGGTTGGCATTAACATGATACCCTGAAAGTCAAAAGAAAAGAGGTATACCACATTGTTTTGGGAAATAGCGATGAACCTGAAAAGGATAAGTAGTAATTCAGAAGGACTGGTGAGGAATGTCCAGTACAAAGTTGGTTTGAGAATGTTGGTTGACGGCTTATGCTCCACATTAGGTAACAGGCATTGGTTGATTGGCTGACTGATTGAAAGACGTGACTCATTGATAATGCTGACTAATATCCTCTTCATGTATCCAGCGAGGGGTATCCATATTTAATAAAGGATAGTACATGAAATTGAAATCACTGTCCACAGAGCTTCTTAAACACAACTATACTCATGAGTTTATTAGTAACCTACTTTCTTATAAGGTCTTGAAGCATTATTGTACAGTTGTGACCGGTGGAGTCAAGACACAACTGAAGTACAGTGGTTGCCTTGATTTGAATAGGGCCAAAAAGATGAATTTTTGAATTCTAACTCACTAGTTTACATGTTAACCGTTATTAAGGTGTTATACAAATCCTGAGTTTTTTACCTCTTCGGATGGTGGAGGAGAATTTTTTCAAATAAAATAACTGCCCACCTCTTTGTGGCTTTCCATTATACAACATCTGATGTTAGTGTATGATATATGTTGGGATGGCTCCCAGAAACTTCAACGAGGTCTCCAGAACCCTTGAAGGAGCCGGAGATATTCCGTCCAATCACTGATTGATAGAACTTTCTAGAATCTCGACATGGAGCGTCCCGATAGGGTAGCAGTTGAGACTTCTTAATTCGGATTGGATGGATCATAATACTGATTTATTTGTTTCAGAAAACTATAAATATACGAATATTTTGTACATAACTCAGTTCCAATTTTACTGTAATAAAGTTTCCTGCCTTCTCGCCTTCTATATTCTGATTTTACGACTAGGAGGGTTGAAGGCGTTCAAGTGCTAAGATTGCTTTGCGGCTAGTCAAGTTATCAAGTACGAAATATAACAATATACACTGTACATGTAGGCCAAGTTGATTACCAAAAGACACAGCCAATCAAAATGCATCATAGTAATTAATTAACCGACGGTCAATTGAAATAATTCGTTACTGAATATACATGGATTTGTTCAGTTTCATCGTAAACCATGATTAGTTTTGAGAAAAAGTCATTGAGTAAAGAAAACTTTTGGATTCAATGAAGTTGTGAATTATTGAATCTCGTCTTTATACTCATAAATTATTGTATTTGTTAGAAGGGTTGAAGAAGGTAAACTTTTGATTCTATTCAAAAGAGTATGAATATAATAAAATTGTTGATTCTTAACTATTCTTCAACAGACATTAGTTGATGATTTAGGATTCACATTCTGGATGGAAGGCTGAAAGTTCTGGTTAATGTTTGTAGTTTTAATATTCACTTAAATGAAACAACTGTATGATCAAGTAGATGTATTTTCTGTTAGTAGGTTCTAAGACCTGCCTACTAGTGGATCATAGACAAAGGAATTTGATTGTGTATAAGGTAATCTTTAATGTTCTTAAATATGTGAGCATAGTTTATGATTTACATTTGCCTATATGGTGAAGAAGTAATTCCACTTGAAGTACCTGACTGGGGGTACTGAATCATCATTGGATAACTGTGACCATAGTGTCCAAAGAATAACTGTTGGTGCCTGACAGTACAAGGAATTTCGATGACTAGTTTTCAATGTGTTAAGGAATATATTCAAACCACAGATGTGTTGTTTTTGAAATCAATCTTTTCTAATCCATTACTTGTGTTCTGGGAATACACCAACACTAGAGATGCTGGTTGTCTGAGAAAAAAGGCCTCTTTGATATACTGGAGCCAACAGGAACTGTATTGTATGGTTTATCGAAGGCTGTCACATTGATCTATTCTTGCTATGAATGGTTCTATTTATCATGTTATTGCAAAATGATGAGTTCACAGCCTAAAACTACTTCATCAAGGAATAAAATGAATTCATTATGTTTTGTAGCTTCTCATCAACTGTATACATTCTGAACACAGGTATAGTCATTAAAAAGCTGAATGAGTTTGCATAGTTTATCTCAGAAAAAAAAGGTCAATACATTTTGTAGTTGACATGTAAATGTAAATCATCAGTAGGAAGATAACAGTTTATGCGACAATTTGGTAAGTCATTATTTATTGATCAATTTGTAAGAGAATTCTAGAAAACCGGGAAGACTGTGGATACAGATTGATTCATTTGAAATGGTTTAGCTGGCTGACTTATATAGACTTATGGTGATGCTAAATCATTTAATGACTTAGTAGCGTGGCCCACTCTAACCACGGTGGTAAGTCTGAACATAACGAACTCTTTTCAGATTCACCGTAGAACACTATCCAGCATTATTTAAGTTGGATTGTGACTGTGAAGTGGAATTAAGGACACTCATTTAGTCCTAGTTGGGACTTGTCGGCTGGGTGTATTTGCATCCGAATCTTGATGTTCACCGAAGGATTCGAACTCATTCCGTTTCGTGTCAAACGCCATCACGTTCACCAATAGACTGCTGAATCGAGATAGCCACAATTATGCAACAGGCGCTGTATCAAGGCAATCCGCTCAGGATGCACATATAGCATATATAAACTGACTAGCTTCAGTCCATAATAAATCAACAAGAAGATACAAGTTCATCCTAATTAACCAGCATGGCTCTTCAAAGGTAAATGCGAATCAGTTATAAGCTCAATCCAAGGATATCTTATTAATTCTGGTCACATTGGTCCTCTAGAATCAAGCTTCAGTGACACCTATGTTGTCAAACGATTGATCTCAAAGAGGACATCAATGAACCTCCTTGGCAATTCAGCAATCCAAATGCATCCTTTGATTTCAGAAACTCCTCACCCTGACCTTAATTCTTCTTCTACTTCCTGTATTTTATTATTATCATTTTCAAATCTTGTGTTTTCCCTTTGATTTCTCACACTTTATAATCATTTCGATAATTCTATGCCATCTTTTCAGAATGATTATAATTTCCTTCGTGTTAGTACCTCTTCTTCGCGTCAGTCTATTCGGCAGACATCAGTCATTCTTTCAATTACTGAATTAACTACACTTTAATTGTATTCTCTATCATTTAGATAAGTGGATAACACACCTGTAATTTTTTTTCGGTACATGAAATTGCTATTAATTCTTATTACATAATCAATTTGTATATTTCAATAGGCAAATATCATATAGAAATGACAGTATGTACGATTGTACAACTATAGTAAGTAATATCATCTTAAAGGAACCTTTCTTCAATCATTTATCTTCACTTCTCCCACAATAACATAATGAGTTGTTTCTGTTTACTTTCCTATTTCTTCCTTACATTCTATATATGAAAACATCATAACATGCAAAATATAAGGTAGTAGTAACTAAGCTGCACTATACAACATTATCCATCTTATCTATCAGTTGTATAGGTGAATATGATGTGAGTATTGACAGGGTAGGATAATTCATTTAACTTAATGTATTCACTCATCCACATCTAAGTAGATTCATTGTATTGAATTTTCAAGCATACTCTTTTCTTTCTTGTTAAGCTTTTATTTTAGTATAAATTTTGACAAGTTTAATTCCCTTTAGGGAAAATTCATTTATGTTGTCACATTGAATTAACTTGAAATTTATAGACTTCATGGTAATGAAACATACATAAACTATGAGATTCATTCATCATCTTGTTTATTTGTTTGTAGAGGGGTAAGTGGTGATTACATCGATGCATAGAATGAATAAAAACCTTTTTGAGTATTATTTAATCGAAATGCATTAGACCATAGTTCTGATGTGTGAGTGTGTGTGTGTGTGTGTGATTACTTAGATTTTCATTACATCAATGGGAAGATCAATGGAAACGATTTCTGTCAACATACATTAAGTCATTTGAAGGAAATAAGTAACGGTGACCGATGTAAATGAATGTGACAGTGAGTTTGTTTAATATTTGTGTCAATGTGTGTGTGTGTGTGCGTGAATGAACGAAGATGCGAATGGCTAGAAATTCAAAAGAGGACACTGGTTATTTTGATTACGAAATAACATAAACTAGTCAGATGTTTGATTATGGTTTGCAGTTCTACATTTGAAATTAGTTGTTTTAAGCCTCTACTTAGAAAAGGCATTGTGTTACTTGGTAGTCTTCAGTACGACATACTCGTGATCATGAGAAAATTGATCTATCCAAATGGGGAAGGGGGGGAGAAAGGCAATACGAAGTCTGGTCATTCAATTTTACTATCTAAGATATTGCCTTCATAGACTATGATATTAACACACATATTTATTACAGATTAATGGATTAAGTCCTATTTCTGTAGACATCCTGTTATGTGACATAATTGATTCACTGAGAGAATCAGAACTGAGTCAGAACTATAGGTTAATATTAAGAGGAGAACACTGCAACATACTCGTCCTTTGGGTAGAAGATGAATTTCTCGCCGTCACTACAAATGAAACAAGTTGTCAAAAGCCATTTAAGCTTTCTAAATGCGTAATATGATTTGACCAGATACCGTCCTACCTTAACTGATTAATGGGACTTTTAAGACAGATAATTCACTTCCTATCGCCATCCTATCCAAACCATTATGCCAAGGTAACAGCCGCATTTAGGTTCATTACAATTATTCTATAACCATTCATATACATAAATTTACGCACATCTTACAAGATGGTTAAATTAGTGCCGATATGCATATAAAACCTATGCTCAAATCCAAGAACATACTTTACGAAATTCTTCGATCAAACTAATTAAAGGCATTGGTTTATGCTACTTCAAAGGACATTTAATATATACATCAGAATCCTTCAGTACACTGTATTACTTGTCAATTTACTGGAACCATTTCAATTAAACTTTTTAAATGAGATTTGTGTTTCATTGGATGTTTTTCATTCATTTACAATGTTCTTCTTTATTCATTATAGACAATTTACTCATAACCACTCCTCATACGTCATTAGAGTTCGAATTCTCGCTGTATGATATTTTTATCCCCACTGAGTGCGTATTTTTTCTGCTGATTACGTTTACATACTCTAGGGAGGGGGTGGATATGGTTACTAGATACAAAATGTCAACAGTTTATTACACTAGTTGATTGGGTATTCACTACAAAGAACATATACATTGAGTTCACTAAAACTAAATTAGTCGTCTTGTATAGTGTATTTATGCTGTGCTAAATGGTATTGGTGGTGTTGGTGCGAGAACTGGAAAACCACGTATGTTGCCTGCTATACAAATTAAGGTCCAAATACGTAATTATCTCTAGACCATTTAATCTCACGTATAACACATTGACTTCACTGACATGTACTCGTGACCAGATGCGCCTAAAGTAAGAAATCGTTACACCAGATATATGACTTTCTGCTTGGAACAAGTTGAATCCAACAAGTGAAAGAAGTTCAAGGAAACCAGTTGAAGGAGAAAAATTTCCTTTGTACATTTAACATTCACATACAAAGAAAATGTGTTTCCTTAAAAGTTGATATGTTCAAGGGGGGGGGGAAGGTGCTTATAATCTCGACCTCACCAATACTACGGTTTATTCCTAAAGATAAGAGAACATAATTGTTATCTGACATCCTGCTTTAAAATGACATATTACAGCATAAAACCAAGACAGTATTTATAGGTTCAAGAAAAATTAGTCTTCTGAGTCAACGACATTTACAGGATTTACTTCGGTAATTAGTCATGCGGTGAGTTTCAATTTATATATGTGTGTGTGTGTGGCGACTTTAATTAAACCTCCATAACTCATTACACCATACCGAAAACACCTAAGAAGTCACCTCTGGAATGGTATTATTTTCAAATAGATCATTCTCTTTATTTCATTCAATAGGTAATTTTTGATTGGTTGAAACTTATATTCTCATTCAACTTTGCTTGCATTTGATTGGTTCGCATTTTCTCCAATCGGAAAAAATCAATATATTAGTTACTAACAGATTGCTGATAAAAAAAAGGGGGGAGGCTGGTGGTAGAGAAGAAGAGTATGAAATTTTCTTGTATTATGTTGCCATACCTACATGAATATCAAGTGAATAGTAGATGAAAAGAGGGAAGAAGGGATATTTGAAAGTGTGTGTGTGTGAGAGAGAGAGAGAGTGAGTGAGTGAGTGAGTGAGTGATAGAGAAACAGAGAAACATTTCATTAGTGGACATCAATGATTTGTATCGGATCATGTCGTTAGTATTATTTCTCTTGTCAACAATAATAAACTTATTTATCAAGATGGATATGTATGTAAAAATGAATTCATCAATGATTTATACATAGAAGTAATTATCTTTAATCACTACTGATATTCATAAGAAGTAGTAGTTTCAATTTAACTACCCAAAAAAAAAAAATAACCATCATATCTATTCAGTTAAACAATACAAATGAATTCATAAATCAACAATATTCTATGTTGTTGTTTATTTATTACATGAAAAAGAAAGACATATTTATCTTCTTTGAACAGTGAACAATACAACAATTACATAGTCAAATGAACAATATCCAGTAGTAGATTGTGTATTCATTGACTATAATACACTATTGTAAAATTGAAGTTAAAAGGATTTACTGAAGGATTTCAGCCAAGATAATAGTGAGAGAGAGAGTGAGCGAGAGAGAGCGAGAGCGAGAGAGAGAGAGCAAGAGTGAGTGTATATATATGTGAATGGAACTGAAGTGAAGAACAACTGTTATTCTACTGTATAAGAGTGTGGATATGAATATTTTTAGTTAAAGAAAGATAGATTTTCAAAATATTTACAATATAAAAAAGACATTCATCTATTTGTATATTATCGAATTCTTAATGAACTCTTAAATAATGGATCTATTACCTACAATCTATTCACATAGAACAACATATAGAAATGATAATAATAACAATAATAATAATAATAATACAATTGATGCTTCTAATCATAATAACAATGATGACAATCCAATCATATCAATGGAATATCAACGAGATCAACATGAATTAATACATCAACAATCGAATGTGTTCATTAATCAAACTAAATTATTACGACAATTATCTGCTATACCTAATCCATTATATCATTATTTACAATTATTCTATGTTAATCGTGTTGTAACCCGACGTCATAGAATAGCTAGAATACTACATGAAATTGTACAAATTGCTCAAGATATACTACATGAAGTAGAATTACAAGAACCACGTTTTATTAGTACACTGAAAGTGATCAATGCAAATTCACGGCATAATTTAGAACAGAAACAAGAAGATGATACTAATGATAATCGATTATTTTGTAATAATCATCATCATCATTATCAGAATACGGCTAATACTCTTAATTCAACTACAACTCAACATATGATCAATAATCTTACTACTACGACGACTACTACTGCTACTAATACTACTACTAGTGCTAATACTACTAATACTCCTATTAATAATAATAATAATAGTAGTAGTAGTAATACTAGTAGTAATAATGATTGTTTACAAAATGAAGTTTATTATGATGGTCTACGTGTATTATCATCAAATCATTTTGAAATTACACTTTATTTAAATCAAATGGGTGTATTCAATTTTATGGATGATGGTAGTGTACCTGGTGGTGCTGTATTAAAACTCTCAGATGGTCGTAAACGTTCAATGTCATTATGGGTAGAATTTATTACAGCATCAGGTTATTTATCAGCTAGAAAGATACGTGCAAGATTTCATAGTTTAGTTGGACAAGCATTACATAAATCAATATATCGTAGTATAGTGAAAATGTTAAATCATACAAGTGAAGTAAAATTATGCATACGTGATAAGTATATTTTACAAATTACACCAGGATTTCGATGTAATGGTTTATGGCCAAGATCAGCAAATCATTGGCCAACAAATAATTACATGAATATAGATTTAATGAATTCAACGCATTCAATTAAATGGCCATCAAATCAATTAATTAATGAAGTAAAATATGAAGGATTTTGTTTATTAAGTCAAGAATCAGTTTATACAAAAGATAAACAAGCATCAGTTGAAGGTGATGCATGGTTATTAGATTTTTATGATGCTGAAGAACATCTTCTACTTAGTCATACAATACGTAGACAATGTTTTAGTATATTGAAAACATTAGCTGATCGACATTTAACTGGTAATGATGTTGATAACAATTTGAAACATTTCAAATCACCATCATCATCATCATCATCATCATCATCATCATCATCATCGACATCGATGTCGACATCAGTAATTCAAGAATATGATATTAAAACTCTTGTTTTACATGAATGTGAAAAACATCCAAATGATGAAGATTGGACACAATTCACTCTTGGTGATCGTATTAATGGCATTCTATTACAATTAATCTCTTGTTTACAACATCGTCGTTGTCCACATTATTTCTTACCAAATTTAGATATTTTTCGTGGTTATTCTACTCTTGGCATGGATATTACTGCTAAACAAGCATGGAGATTATTAAGAGAATTATTAACATGTCCAAATGCATTAGAATATCTTTGAATTCATTAAATAAGCAAAAAAACAAACAAAAACAAACAAACAAATGGCCATTCAAATTGATTCAATGTTCAATTATTAGTTCAATGCTCAATGTTCAATTCAATGTTCAATTATTGATTTCACTTTAAGGCTAGTTAATGTAAATGATATTTATACTTTAATAATAATAAGTATAATTTAATGTTGTAATCATTAAAAGTATCAATTGTATTGTTTCACTTGTTTACTTGAATGAAATTCAATGGGATTTTCGATAATAATAATAACATTTGTATGGATGAATGAATGAATGAAAATGTTAAGAGTTTATTTATTGTTTCATTAAATTTGTTTAATTTATTGTTTATATTCATCATAGATACTACATAGTTGGATAGTAGTAGAAATGAGGTTGATCTTCAGGAAAAAAAATACCCAACTTAACTTGATATAATTTAAAACTATTTCACAGTGATAATGGAAGATTGTGACTGATGAAGTTCAGATAAGATGAAAATGAAATACATACAATGATATATAGAATGATTGAAGTGAAAATTCTAACATTTAACATTATCTGGTTCAGTGGTGATTATGAGTTTATTATGAAATGTGAAGATTGTAAGTGTACATTGTCACTGAGGAGACTTCATACTGTGAGAAGACAGTCACCTAATGGTCTATAGTTTTTGATAGTTACTTACTTACTTACTTACTCACTCACTTATGCCCGTTACTCCTCGCTGAGGAGCACAGGCTGCTCACCAGGATTCTCCATTTAACTCTGTCCTCAGCAATCCTTCCCAATTGTTTCCAGTTGCTGTTCATCCTTTTAATGTCTGCTTCGAATTCTCGACGCAGCGTGTTCTTTGGCCTTCCACTTTTCCGTTTCCCAACAGGATTCCATGTTAATGCTTGTCTCGTGATGCAGTCTGATGGTTTGTGTAATGTATGTCCTATCTATTTCAAAACGTCTTTTCGTGATCTCCTCTTCGGCTAGAAGTTAGTTTGTTCTCTCCCATAGTAAAATGCTGCTGATGGTTTCCGACCAACGCACATTCACTATCTTTCGTAGGCAGTTGTATATAAATACTTGTATCCGTCTGATGATGTTTGCAGTAATTCTCCAAGTTTCAGCTCCATACAGCAGGACTGTCTTCACGTTAGATTTGAAGAGTATGACTTTGAGGTTAGTTGATATTTGTTTTGAGTCCTATATGTTTTTCAACTGTAGAAATGCTGCTCTGGCTTTACCAATCCTCGCCTTTACATCTGCATCGGACCCTCCTTTTTCATCGATGATGCTCCCCAGATATGTGAAAGTATCCACTTCTTCCAGAGTTTCTCCATCAAGTTGAATTGGGTTGGTGCTCCCTGTGTTGTATTTAAGAATCTTGCTCTTTCCCTTATGTATGTTCAGGCCTGCTGATGCTGAAGTTGCTGCTAAAGTGGTTGTCTTTGCTTGCATCTGTTGGTGTGTATGTGGTAAGAGAACTAGATCATCCGAAAAGTCCAAATCATCGAGTTGCATCCTACTTGTTCATTCAATTCCCAACTGAAATCAATCTTCAACGAATACAAATGACGAATTAAATACAAAAATCAATCTTCACAAAACTATATCAATAGAACTGATTTCAATTTATTTATCTTCTGTTAAGTTTAGTCCACTTATGCAGGGATTATACGATTTGTAATTCACCACTGTTGGCATATTCAACATTTCAATTAACCAAACTTGTATTACTGTATAGAAATTATGAACTGATTACGTTGACACTGACAACGACAAGTTACAAATGATCAGTAGTATGATTCATTATTGGAATATTGCCACATTATGAAGTTATTGTTCATAATGAAACTACAGTTGTAATGCCTTAATCATTTCCAATCTACAAAGCTACTGATTTAACTTAGTCATTAATTTGATTGAATATGTCACAGATTAATGTTGGCAGCGTACCACTGAAAACCAGGGATCACTGGACAGCTATTTCATTGACGTGCGGAACTCCCCAGCAAAGCGCACCCCGGATTCCACACCAGGGGCTTCAGGTTGACGGAGAATGCCTAACCATCTGCAACGCTGGTTCTGCGTTCAAACTTGTCGGGTGTGAGACAGTTATCACCAATGACAATCGATGATCGTCGCGCTATATATCACAAATTCATAGAAGTGAAAATTCTACATTGGATACAGACCCAGTGGTGCAGATGGTTAAGCGTTTGCCGTCAACCTAAAGCCCTTGGTGCGGAATCTGAGATGCGCACTAGAATGAAACTGCTGTCCAGTGATCCCTGGTTTTCACTGATTCCCTGCCAACATTCATCTGTGACGTATTCATCTAACTAAACGTAATATCAATCTCCACAAACTTTCTCAATTTAAATACCAAAAGTTATTTTAAATAAGAACTAGACCGACTTGATTTGATGAAAACATTGCATTCATTGAATAGTTTGTTGCATTTTCTTCGATTGTATACCATAGGTAATTAATTGTAGTCAGTTATAACATTTGATGCAAATGCATCGTTTATCAAGTTAGAATAGACAAGAGTCAGTTTCCATTAGAGTGCATATCGATATGTAAAGGTAGTGTTAGTTCTAAAATCAGTTTTAATTAAAGCAGTTACGTAATATAAAAAGGGTATATTGATCTAAATAGATAAGGCGTCGAACAGAACTGATAGACCGTTTAAACATTATTAATTTGGTTGCATAATATAACATACTATGATAAGTAATCAGTCATCAATCAATGCTTTTTATTCCTCGTGGCTACCAACCAGCATTCTCCAATCAACTCTGTACTGGAGTCTCCTTCACAGTTCTTTCCATGTACCACTCATTCTTTTCATGTCTGCCTATGATTCCAAAAGCAATACGTTTTTTAGCCTTATTCTTTTCCTTCCACCTTGAGGATTTTAACGTTATTGCTTATCTTGTGACGCAGTTCGATGTTATACTCAGCGTTTATCCTATCCACCTCCAGCTTCATTTAGTAATTCCTCCCTAAGTTATAAGTTGGTTTATTTTCTGCCACAGAAGTTTATTGCTGATAGCGTCTAGTCAATGGATCTGAAGTGTTATCTTGTGTAGACAACTGTTTATAAATACCTGTATCTTGTGAATGGTGTATTTTGGTAGTTCTTCATACAAGCTGCAGCCGCCATACAGTCGAAATATCTTGATGCTATTACAAAGAATTCTTACTTTGATGTTGGTAGACAGCTGATTTAAGTCCCATATATTCTTCAATTGTAAAAATGCTGTCCATGGATCGTCTCGCCAATCATTGCCTTTACATCTGAATCAGATCCCCGTTGTTTATAGATGATAAAAATGTGAATTAACATTTAACATATAAATGCTACATCCGGAATAAATCGAATATGTTGTTATTACGTAACAAGTGGAGATAAATGGAGTTGGAGCACAATGTTGAAGCGTCAATAGTGATCATAGATAAACAATGATTGGATAAAAATAATGGTAATAATATTCGTATCATTTACGAAGGCGATTAATGGTTTACAACTGATTCTTTTTGGAATAATAGGTCGTTTTAACCTTCTAATTGAGATGGCTTCAGCAAATCTCAACATCGTGAAAATGCCTTGTTTATTTATTATATTGAATGCTTATATCGTGTTTACTGCATATCTGGTGTCTATTAGATCCCTTGCAAGTGAGCTGTGTAAGGTGTTTTGTTCTCATGACGTTTAGGTTCTTTCGGACAGGTTCAATAACTCATGAAGAGGCTTGTTTTTCTGCCCTTCCAATATACTTACTTTTCCAAGTACATAAACATTCTATAGAGTGTTGTTGAAACCCAATGAAACATCAAACTTATGAGGTTACCTTTAGATAAAATCGTTGTATTTACTTGTAACATCAAGTTAACTTGTAAGAACTTCCAATTAGTTTCCTGAACATATTCCACTGCAATTAGAATGCATTTATATCTTCCCATTGATTTACCACTTACTGAAATTGATCAGTCTCTGTTGTTATATGTGCATCTTAAGTGGATTACTTCGATAGTGAGATAGTTCACAAGTAGTGTTTGGGATATTCCAAAGTTTAATACGAAAGGAACTATTTACCAGTACAATAACTAAAGAATAAACAATCATTGAACACTACTGTCAATTCAGGGTGTTTGTAGTTGATGAGAAATTTATAAAATACGAAATGAATTCGTTCTCATCTATAAATCTTGCACAATTTGAGTTGTACAAATTCATAAAATAATCATGTTACAGGTACATCCAGCTGATGAGTCCAAAATAGGACGAAACGCGCATCCGAGACACAATCCAACTTAAACAATATCGCAATCATATTTTATATTGATAAAAAATACCTTAAATGTATAGGTAGAGTATATCATTTGGCTACATAATGATAACTGATATTAGAAGAATCAGTATTTCAGTCGTCTAATATCCATTCATTGGTGGTAAGGCGATTGTACAACTGGTAGGGCATTAGATCAGTGAGAACTTATCGTATAGCTACAATCAATTCATATGATCAGTCACATAACTGACAATCAATTAGTTGCAAGTAAACAGTAGTCATCATCATTATTCCATAATTAAGATGATTATTGACTTACTTGACATGATGTGTGTATGCATAATCACCATAGAACATGGTACATGTGTACATCGGTCCATGTTCCCGTACTTCAAAAGTACAACAAGATTAACATCAGATTAGTAGAAGTTACTTCAATAATAATAATAATAATGAAAGAGAAGAAGAGCGAAAATATGATTCAAAGAGTGTGAAAAGAAAGTTATCGATTAATTTAAAGCTCACGTTTCAAAGGGAGGACAATGAGTGGATACGTCTGCACGATTGTCATCGATTCTGAGACATATCATTCAAACTTTCCAACCACTAGTTACGATATTAACGAGGACCACAACCATGTAGTCTGCAGCTACCGACACGACTTAAGTCAACAGTCAGCAAATTTATGAACTAATGCCATGTTTTGATATGACTGCCAGTAACTCTTCCATCCTACCTTTATATCAGTCATTATCACACGTCGAGGTAGACAGTATCGTAACTGAATTGTAAGTGTATGAATATTTGTTAATAAACTTTCTATGATAACTACTTGTAGTAAGTATATCACATAGGACATTCAATTCTTCATCAGTAGTATCAATAGAAACTCCGCCTGTAGCCCCTAGGGTTGCTGCCGGTCCCAAGCCCAAGTATCAATAGAACATATGATCATTATTCTGTAAGTAAGTGTTTACATCAAGTTTCCTTCGTATTGAATAGGCATAAAACTAACAAAATATGTATAATGTTTAATATCCAAATATTTTTATCTATTAATTTCAATAGTAGAATACTTAAAATATCTATCCTACTGTTACATTCTTCATCAATGATAAACTTGATGCCTAGATGTTATCATTGCAAAGCATGAATATTTCAACGTTGTTCAAGATGAATTATGAAGTTAATGAATGTAAAGTTGAGTAAATGGTTTAAACAGTAAATGAAAAAAAAAATAATCCGATGAAAATATTTTGTCGATGGTAACTAGACAAGATAACCTTCCATTTAGAGGTGTAGTAGATCTTAACTGGTAAGCTGCAGGTTCTCTCTTTTGAACTGTAGAAACTCGTTTTGATTGTAGTTCTGGTTTCATGTTTACATCAATTACCTTCCAAATATAGCCATTTCTGTTGAGTATTTGTCAGTGATGATGTAATTGGTTGTTTATTGTATTATCAGAGTATATTCATCCAGTAAGCACTAATAAACGATGAATTAAGTTCCCCTATCAATTCAATGCTACCGAATTTCGGAAATTCGTGCATTAATTACTGCAAGTTGGCTTTATATAAGGGCCTTTGTAGTGAATTATATAACCTTCTCTTCAATAAAACATTGAGGAACAGAAATTTTAAGTTGTTTACCAATTACCATGTGAACTAGATTGAGTGACGAGAGTTATCACAAATAATGAATGCCAGTCAATCAATCAATGTCTGTTACCCCATGTAGAGCGTAGGCCGCCGACCAGCATTCTTTAATGAACTCTGTCCCCAGCTGTTCTTTCCAGTTATTATTATTATTACTATTCATATACCTTCTATATAAATGAGAACTGCGAATGTATATTAGTTGTAACTGTCACATATCATATTAATCAAAGGAAAATTAACAAGTTAAAGTATAAAGTATTCGAAAAAAGGAATGATATTAGAAGAATCAGTATTTCAGTCGTCTAATATCCATTCATTGGTGGTAAGGCGATTGTACAACTGGTAGGGCATTAGATCAGTGAGAACTTATCGTATAGCTACAATCAATTCATATGATCAGTCACATAACTGACAATCAATTAGTTGCAAGTAAACAGTAGTCATCATCATTATTCCATAATTAAGATGATTATTGACTTACTTGACATGATGTGTGTATGCATAATCACCATAGAACATGGTACATGTGTACATCGGTCCATGTTCCCGTACTTCAAAAGTACAACAAGATTAACATCAGATTAGTAGAAGTTACTTCAATAATAATAATAATAATGAAAGAGAAGAAGAGCGAAAATATGATTCAAAGAGTGTGAAAAGAAAGTTATCGATTAATTTAAAGCTCACGTTTCAAAGGGAGGACAATGAGTGGATACGTCTGCACGATTGTCATCGATTCTGAGACATATCATTCAAACTTTCCAACCACTAGTTACGATATTAACGAGGACCACAACCATGTAGTCTGCAGCTACCGACACGACTTAAGTCAACAGTCAGCAAATTTATGAACTAATGCCATGTTTTGATATGACTGCCAGTAACTCTTCCATCCTACCTTTATATCAGTCATTATCACACGTCGAGGTAGACAGTATCGTAACTGAATTGTAAGTGTATGAATATTTGTTAATAAACTTTCTATGATAACTACTTGTAGTAAGTATATCACATAGGACATTCAATTCTTCATCAGTAGTATCAATAGAAACTCCGCCTGTAGCCCCTAGGGTTGCTGCCGGTCCCAAGCCCAAGTATCAATAGAACATATGATCATTATTCTGTAAGTAAGTGTTTACATCAAGTTTCCTTCGTATTGAATAGGCATAAAACTAACAAAATATGTATAATGTTTAATATCCAAATATTTTTATCTATTAATTTCAATAGTAGAATACTTAAAATATCTATCCTACTGTTACATTCTTCATCAATGATAAACTTGATGCCTAGATGTTATCATTGCAAAGCATGAATATTTCAACGTTGTTCAAGATGAATTATGAAGTTAATGAATGTAAAGTTGAGTAAATGGTTTAAACAGTAAATGAAAAAAAAAATAATCCGATGAAAATATTTTGTCGATGGTAACTAGACAAGATAACCTTCCATTTAGAGGTGTAGTAGATCTTAACTGGTAAGCTGCAGGTTCTCTCTTTTGAACTGTAGAAACTCGTTTTGATTGTAGTTCTGGTTTCATGTTTACATCAATTACCTTCCAAATATAGCCATTTCTGTTGAGTATTTGTCAGTGATGATGTAATTGGTTGTTTATTGTATTATCAGAGTATATTCATCCAGTAAGCACTAATAAACGATGAATTAAGTTCCCCTATCAATTCAATGCTACCGAATTTCGGAAATTCGTGCATTAATTACTGCAAGTTGGCTTTATATAAGGGCCTTTGTAGTGAATTATATAACCTTCTCTTCAATAAAACATTGAGGAACAGAAATTTTAAGTTGTTTACCAATTACCATGTGAACTAGATTGAGTGACGAGAGTTATCACAAATAATGAATGCCAGTCAATCAATCAATGTCTGTTACCCCATGTAGAGCGTAGGCCGCCGACCAGCATTCTTTAATGAACTCTGTCCCCAGCTGTTCTTTCCAGTTATTATTATTATTACTATTCATATACCTTCTATATAAATGAGAACTGCGAATGTATATTAGTTGTAACTGTCACATATCATATTAATCAAAGGAAAATTAACAAGTTAAAGTATAAAGTATTCGAAAAAAGGAATGATATTATAGTAAATAAATAAAATTGAACAGTCAGAAAGATACGTCACTGAGATTGATTTCAGTAGTATAACGAAACTATGAGGAATTCAAAGTCTGGTTAGACAGACACTGAAAACAAAGAACAGGCATTCGTAAAGTGATTCGTCCTAGTATAGAATTTCTGGATGATATTAATCATCCATAGCTCCAATAAGAGTTCCACCCTAAGACTTTTAGACTTCTTAAAGATTGTTTGACCATTTTATCACTCGGTCCGTTTTCTCTCCAACAATTTCCACCACACTCAGTTACGTACAATATTAGCTCACTAATGACCGATTTCAAGAGGCGATTCCGTATTTCTTATCAGAAAACCTGACTGATTGGGGGGGGGTAACTATGCTAAAAGTGAAGCAAAATATTTGATGGTCCAACATATTGTGAACTGACTGCAATTAAGAATATCATTTGTTGGATGCCAATGAAATGGTCTACTAAATATGGGTTCGCTTCGACCTCCTAATGAATTTACAAGTGCACATCATCACTGAACGATCCTGTACTAAGATGAAATACCTGTCTCTCCTGGTGGTTGTTGGTTGTCAACGTCCATCTAAACTAAGTCGATTACTGAAAGCGAATCCTAAAAGTCAATTAGTGTTTTCAGTCAAGTTTTGTTTAGAATGAATAGCTAATTTAATTACCATTTGACATTCTCATATTTCGGAATCTTGTCAAATAACTCCACAAATCTTTTGTATTATAGGGTTTCAGTAAAGTGAACGATGGATCTTTCAGTGTTGTCATGAATTCCCTTGTTGTTATCGTGAAGTGAATAAAAAGGATAAGTGTAGAAGGTAGGGAGGAGGATGCTCTAACTTGGTTGATTCCTTCTGTACCGATGATTTAGTTTGACTTTTCGTAAAATAAGTTAGAAACTAAAAAATAAGTAAATACATTTTAATGTTTCGTCTAGTAAACTAATTTCAGCTTCTTCAGCGGTGTAAACTTTCAATGATAAATACTGTTTTAAACGTACAGCTCATTTACTTCATACGTCATTAATTTGATATCACCAATTGGTCTAATTTAAATGATCAACTAAAAGGCACTGGACAGCTGTTTCGTTCTAGTATGAGGCTATTCATCAGAGCGTACACAAAAACCTACCATAAATCTAGCCTTCTGGCTTCGTGGCGAACACTTTGCCATTAGATCAATGAGTCGTCCGGTATGCAATAATTAATGCTTCTGATTCAGTCAATTCGCGACCATTTTTGTGTGACATCATCTATTCCCTTTCGTGGGTAACTGTTTCACACTCAACTCCACTGGTCACATTTTCTCACTAGGACTCACTAGAACTACATCCAGAAGTCAATCACTGGTCAGTTAATATTGATTGTAACTGGGCGCCGTGAAGACTGTTGGATATTAACTTAATATCCCAAACTGATGTAACGGTCCTGTGCTCGATCTATGGTGTGGAGGGGGGACGTGAATGTACATTCCTAAAGAGTCCCATACTACGAGAAGACAGTTGAAAGATTATCTTCTATTACAGTGTTTTGTAAATAAAACTAACTCGAGTAAATCAATCCATACAGTTGTAAATGTAAAGTGAAGCTTACGATGATGTAGTATGAGGCGATATTAGAATAGTTGTGAAAATATCAGTGATATCAACTGTTGCTTTAGAAAAGGTTAAAAAAGAACTGGAACTCAACAATATCTACTGAGTTAATAAACTCTCAGAAATTTTGTCAAGTCAGGATCCGAACACAATAAGAAGCAAAGATAACTTAAATCTAGATTATCTGGGAAATGATTATGAACAGTGATAGGCTTCCAAAACAAAGGAGATAGAAAAGAAGGCGGTGAGGAGTAATACTAGTTAACTTTAATTACAATAAGCTTGTATCTTCCCATTTGTAATGGACTGAAGCTAGTCAACCTTTGTTGTCATATGTATATCCTGAGCGGATTGTCTTGATATAGCGATAGTACGCAAGTAATGTTTAAGTTTGATTGTGCCTGGAAAGAGGGATCCAGAATGCGCGTTTCGTTTTATTTGGGACTCATCGGCTGGATGTACCTGCATCCGAATGTTGATGTTCATATTGGGATTCGAAGTCAGTCCGTTTCGTGCCAAACGCCACCGCGTTCACCACTTGGATGCTGTGTCCAGGCAGCCACATTTGTGCAACAAGTATATGTGTAGTTAGAATAAGCTTGTACCTTCCCATCGATTTGTAATGGATAACTTTTCAAATTTATACTAGAAACTGGATTAGGAAAGTTAGATGTTGGTAAAACTATGTTCGAAAGACACAGAATTTTCATTTACTTTCAGCCTCAACGTTTAGAACGAGGGACGTAACTCATTAAAGAGCAGTCTAGTTAACCTTTAATTAATCTCCTAATACTGTGTTTCCAAGCAACCTGAATGGACAAAATATAGGCTTTCAAACGCTTGCTGAAATAGATAAAGGTACATGTAATATAAAGAAGGTAAAAGTAACAAAAATCTTCAGCGGTTACTTTAACTAATATATTATCTACAGTATCGAAGCTGGAAGTAATGCTTTATGACTAGTTACGATAGATGATCATCCAAGATTATAAGGAAGAGCTGAAATCTTCCAACAGAGAACCCAGTTTGACTAGTATAATGTTTAAAACATTAGCATGACTGATTGTCGGACGATTAATTATGACTTGTGAAGTGTAACCAGGGCAAAGTAAGGTGATGTCAGATCTACACATGCTAACTAATAATTGTGTAATCGTCTTATAATTATTAAGAAGACGAGACATGATTATGTAATAATCAAGTAGATGTTTAAAATTTCTTTAAAAGAATGAATTTTATGAATTAATTTTTAGTTGATCAAGTTCGTCATGGATTAATGTTGGTAGGGCTGGGTATGCTGAACAGCTGTTTCATCCTAACAAGTGGCTCCTTAGTAGTAGGCACCGTCGACTCTTCCCGGGGGGATCAAACCCAGGGGTTTCAGGTTGGTGAGCGCCTAACCATCTGTACCGCTTGGTGGGTGTCCAATAGATCAATCCACACCTTTATTAATTTTTGATATAGCTGGACGTTCATCAATTGTCATTAATGACAAATGTCTCACTCATGACAGATCTAAACTCCACCAGTGATGACTTCTCACTACAGCTTTAAGAACGTCTTGAAGTTAGTCAGTAGTAAGCTGATTATTGTAATTGACTTGAGATGAAGATTGGGATTAAGTTTTATTAGGTTGAATTCAGCAGAATCTACCACAGAGAAGTTCCATATCAAGACGAAAACGTCCTGGTACTCATCTAATATCAATCTGTGAATTAACTAAAAATACTGTTAAGGATTGATTATATCTGTCCTCTAAAATGCAGTTATTCAGTAAATCAAGTGAAAAGTGTTTTATTGAATCATTTAAGTTGGGAAAGAATAAGTCTGTCGTATCGAGGTCTGAATGTTTTGCGTTAATCATACCGACTATCGACAGAATTCGATATATAATCTGGTTAGGCTTAGATTTATTACATCATAAACTGTATAAAACCTACAAGAACTTATAAGTTTCATACCATTTCAAGACATATCAGTGGTTTAGTAGGTTAGATAATCGCTAACCTGAAACTTCTGACGAGTTACATACTAGAACGAAATGACTGTCCAGTGCTCATTGATTCCCAACATCATTCTGTGATGTATTCAATCAAATCATTTCATCTTTATCTCTACATATTAAATCTTAATTCAATTAAATGAATGTAAAATTATAAAAAATTGAATTCATTAATGAGTGAACTACTTAAAATGGTCACTAATACACATGATTCATTCATAGAGATTCAATTCAATTTGAAAAGAGAAACAACGTAAAAATAAAACAGAACAGAGTTTAATGTTCTTTAATGTTTTTCAGTTTAATATCACGAATTAATCTGAATTAGACAATGAATGATCATGAAGAAGCATTGAACAGCTGTTTCATTCTACTGTAGGACTTTTCAACAGTGCGCATCTACAGTTCTACCAAAGATTGAATCCAAAACTTCCAAAACTCAGTGGCAGACACTTTACTATTAGACTACTAAGTCGGTTCATAACGATTAACATTTCTAATTCAGTTAATTTGTTATACATTCATGCGACATCATCGATTGCCATCAATAAGTAACTACCTCACACCAGATACAATTGAACTCTGCCGATTATGTCTTTTCACTGGAATTCTAAGAATCACCTCGAGAAGGAAGTGATTAGTGAGCTAATATTGATTATAATTTATCACTAAAGAGTTCTATACTATGAGATGAAACATCCCTTCAGTGATTTCAAGCTGTCAACGGATTGTTTAAATCAAATCAATTCTTGATATCAAACAAAAAAAATTTAACAACCTCCATAGCAACCAATTAAAAATCAATAAACAATCATAAAAACAACTACAATGGCATTTCGTTTTCCATTTTGTTTTTTGAAATTCTTTTTTTCTTTCCCAGTTAATTTTTGTTTCTACACTTCACACAAACAAACAAACAAACAAACAAACAAAAGAAGATAAATTAATTGATGAATTTGTTATATTCAATTGTCAATATTTAAAGAATCCATTCAAGTATTTTTCTTTTTCTTTTCGTTGTTTTTTCACTTTTTCAACTTGTCAACAAAATGTGTATGTTTATTTTATGGTTTAAAAGAAAAAAAAAAGGTGAAGAACTATACATTTTATAAATGAAGTTAACTACTACTGAAATACTGAATAGGTAATAATAACAACATCAACAACAGCGACGACAACGACGACGACGACAACAACAACAACAACAACGACGACGACAATAATAGTCAATAGAGGTATAATAAAAAAATATGTATATCAGTAGTAATGACAGTAGTATGTTGAATGAATGATTTTATGAGATGAATGCAGTACTATTGAAAATTTAGACAGATTACATTATATTTTGTAGTTAAGTTTTTCCTTTTTTTTATCTTCTTTTTTGAAAGGTACATCTACAATGAAACATTCATTACATGATTTCAGCATGGAGAGAGAGAGAGAGAGAGAAAACAAAAACAAAAACAACGATAGCAACAAATGAATTACATTAAGTTACTGAAACTGTCATCTACTAGTTGCCAATGACATAAAGATACTCCACCCTAGTTTTCTTTCAACATGTAACATTCACAATGATTCGTTGTATAGTGACAGTGAAGATGATGATGATGAAAAGTTTGTGTATTTCAATCAAAGTGATAAGTAACTTATATAGAGAATGTACTTGAGATAGATTTACAATTAATGTGTAAATATACATGTGTGTGTGTGTGTATGTACAGTGTCTGATAATTGTAACCAATAGACAAATATGACATTTTATTATATGCATTCATTACAGATTAATGTCGGTTGGGTATCAATGAAAACTAGGGAGTATTGAACAGCTGTGTTTTTTTCTTGGAACTAGTATGAGATACTCCAGCGTTGTGCACACTTGATTCCATCATGAAATCGAAAGCCCAGCAATCAGCATTACTACGCCGGTTTAAATTCTTATTTTCATCAACTTGTGATATAACATGACGATAATCTACTGTCATCGGTTATGTATCCTTCCCAACATTTCTCAACCTTATAACTCATCACTACATACTCGAACTTCAGGTATAACATGAAATTAGTCATTAGTGAGCCGATTGTTTTGGTTGGTTTCAGGTAGTTAAGGGTTCTGTTAAAGATATGAATATGTTGGATTAGATTCCCCAGTGAAATCAACTGTGCACAATGCTGAGGAGTCCCATAATAGGTCAAAACGGGTGTCCAATGATACTTAGTTTTCAATGGTACTCAAACAAGATCTATCTCTGACGAATATAAGTAATAATGTCAATCTTCACAAAATCACCTTCAAAATGATATTTGTTAAAAAAAAAGATTATTCTATGATGTACATTCGTGATTATTCTGTTCCATATGCAGTGTAGCCCTGTAATAGGTATATTTAATAAGTATTAGTACTTATTTATTCTTTCTCTTTACATTTCTTTCTCTCGTCATATTTATGCTTTCGGTGAAGTTTTATCTCTATTTCAACAATTTTACACTTTGTAGTTAAGGCAGAATGATATCCTTCTTGGAATAAGAGAAAGAAAAAGAAGCTTGCCTATAGTTTGTATTTACAGTTTAAATTCGTAGCAACTTCAACGTTAATAGCGTGTCTTTGATTGGTTCATTGAAGAAGTTGGTACAGTGGCGTTTGACAATCGTTCTTGTATCCTTCTCTAATAAACTCTAGGCTTATTTAATTTGTATCCAGCGTCCAGTAAACGGTAAAGAATTGAACTTCGGTTAATTTACCTGATATTGAACTGCACAACAATACACATTCACAACCCGATTGACAGATGTAGCCTAACATAATCAAGTTTTATGTCAAATAATTAACTGTAAGACTATTATGCAGAAATTACCGACGAATGGTAGATATGAGTTGACTAAAGTTAGAAATATCAACTGTTGGATGGCAGACAGTCGAAGATCTGAGATGTAGCCAGAAAGCCTAAACATCCTGCGATATATTTTTTGGTGGGGTTATGCATATGCACTGTTGTCGAGATCATCCATACTACGACGAAACAACTGTACAGTGTCGATTTCTAGTTACCTGTTTAACTCGAGCTAATTCATGATATCGAATTCTATTTTAATTTTCCAAACGAATATTGAAAGTATTAAATTATCTAACAATAGAAGATAATCGATTTAGAATTTTTAACAACAAAATAAAGGAAGACTGCGAGGGCGGTGGAAAAGAATAAGAACTAATTCTTTTTGTGAATAAAACGTTCCAGATTGTGTGTTCAGAAGCTAAATTTATAAATTGCATGAAGTTGTTACGATGTTAGAAAATGCTGTTATGATAACGAGAGAGTATGACCAATCAGTATGCATTTGTACGCCTACCCTGTGATTGTGAATCCCCTCATTGCCCCCCCTTCCAAATCAGCGGTAAAGAAGATAAGACAGTTTTGAGCTGACCACCAGACGGAGTTGAATTTCATGTCAAACAATCTTTTATTTATACATAAAACCTGACCAGTTTGTCAACCAATTTAAAGATTATCATTAATACAAAGTAAGAGTAACAGTGACTATGAAGTGGAATAACGTATACACAATTGATTAACTGTAGTTCATAAATGAAAAGAACAATAATAATAACAAATTAATACAATAACCGAGAGATTAGGATACAAAGTAACGTAACAACAATAAGAATAAAATGTTTACTTTACATACAACCACAATAAATACGACGTTCTACTGAAGAACAGTTCTACAAGATAATCAATCTTCTTTAGATGCTTGATACATCAAGAATACAAGAGGGCGGGGGGGGGGTGAGTGGGTGGGTTGAATGGAGGTAATTATGAAATCACCTCAATATCCAATATTAACCAAATGATCATGAATAGAACTTTTTTAATACTTTTAATTCTATCTTCATCAAGAAGATGAACTTAACGAATTATGCTTTGAATGTAGTTAGCTCTATAAGAACAATTGATTTTCTGCATAGAATTCTGATAATCTATTGTTATGATGAAAAATACTGAATAATTACACAGTGATACTATCAATTCAGATGTATTAAATATTCTATGAATTAGTTACTTCAGTTAATGTATTAAAACTTGATGTTATTCTTGTGAATTCATATTAAATTGACTGATTAGTTATTCATAGTTACTAAGTAGATTATCAATAATATTTAATTCATTGTCAATAGTATCATAGGATAAAAGTACTTCTAGTCAACGAAGTAAAATATAATCCACAAATGATTTTTATATTTTTGGCTGGAAAACGTGTATCATGAAAACTCAAGATATGCGTCGACTTCAGATATTTGACCATAGGAATCTTCGTAGCACCGCTCGTATATCATAGAATAGCTAAATAAGTAATATTGAGGTTAGACAAAAGGTTCTTGGGAAACACGGTAAATCAGTCGAAAAAGTCATTTACCTTCATCGAATGAGATGGTTGGGACATGTATTGCGAATGCCCAACCACCATCTACCTCTTCGTGCTATGTTGGCTAGGGTTGAAGTAGGATACCATACGAATTGGATATCACTAATTAGTCTAAGTTAGACAAACATGAAAAATCAGGAACTTTCATCGAGAAGCTGGTTCATTGAAGTATGACACTAATCAGTAGTGTACATCCATGACCTTACCAGCGTTTTAAGCCCAGAACTTTAAGCTCCCATGGGGAATGTTTAACCATTAAACCACTGAGCCGGCTAGTATGCAACAATTGATATACATAACTTAGTCAATTTTTGAGTGTGCTCATCCACTACTATCAGTGAATAACTGCCACATACCTGATATGGTTGAATTCCATTGGTCACGTATTCTTACTAGAATACCAGCAACTACATCATGTAGTTAGTCACTAGTGAGTTGTATTTGTATTTCGGACATCTTGTGCTAGGTCATAATTTTCGAACAATCATTCTGAGCAATATATAAGTACTAAATTAATTGATATCAAGTTTCCTAGAATGTTACTGATTTATTATGATAACCACCTTTTCCGCACAATTTAGAAATTACACGAACTCCACTCTATATTATTTGTGTTATGTCGGCAAACTGTTATGATGTAACGTACAATCAATTACATGATATGATCTTATGTGCCCGATTATTACAGCGATCAATGACAGTGCAGTCAATGTCTAATTTCTGCCTAATGTCTAGCAAAAACACAAGACCGATAAACCAAACACACTAATCAAATTATATTTCAGCTACTCCTTTATATACATGTAAAACCTAACCACACAGTCAACCAATTCGGAAATTAACCTCAATACAAAAATATGCACGACAGTGGCGGTAAACCAGAGTAACGTACACACAATTAAATAAAACTGAAGTTCACAAATAGGAAATCACATATTAGTAATTAATAGGTCAAGTGGGTTGATAGACAGAGAGGGATGTAATAACAGTAGAAATGATACATTTACTTTACACACAACTAATATAATTCAAATAATCTTCTAAAATACAGTTTTGAATCACCCAATATAACATTCCTCCTTTTTAAAAAACAGTGATAAGATCCAGCATATTCATTTGGATCTAAATGTGGTCATTTACAACTACAAATGTACCGAGAAAAAGATGGTGGGTTACAAAATATATAAGCAGTCGCAATCAATCACTGGTCTCCTCTCTCCAAACACGAAAAGTTTCGGGATCATTCTACGGTAACTGGAACAACACTTCGTTACACTACACATTTGTAAATAAAGAAGTCAAAGATATGATTACATCTGGTTTGTATTTTGACGGTTGTAACAACTTTACTCAGTTTAATACTTCATCTTATTGAATACTTTAACTTCTTCAAGTGCTCAGTAGATAACTTATGCATTTTACTTAAAATAACTTTTTGATTCGGAGCAGTGGATTCCGTGAGGACGTCTATTGGGACAACCACACGCCAATTTTGCAAATAACTAGGTGGGGGGGGGTTACAATAAGCTTGCAACTGGCTGATTTATCCATCTTTTAAGTGACTTGAGTTGCTGACTAGCTCTTGATAAGACATAACATCGGTACTAATAATCAAATGACCATGATTTTTATATGAAGGAAGAGTCTGTTTTGGTTCGTTGATTTTCAACCCTGTTGTCAACTGTTACATAGAAAGGCAACAATTGAATGAAATATAAGATAGGTTCATAGATATCCACAGTACATTTACTTGGTTGCTATGCATTTTTGTAATTTCCTATAACTATGCGTATACAGTGTGTTGATGTATGCATTTTGCAAGAACAACATGTTGTTTAGATCATCCTTTTTAACAGCAACCAGACTACTTCAATCAATGAAGATGACAGTAAGTTTGAATACGTAACGAAACAATTCAAATATTAAATGTCATAAAAACAAATTCAATAGATCTATAGACAAACACATGGTTTCAGTTTATACAAAAACTATGTAAATATTATCGAGATTGTTATCATTTTAGACATAACATATTTGACTACTTGTAAACGTTATTAAGTAGTTAAAATCTAACTGAGGATATAATTGGAGATGATATGTGAATAAGTACAAAGGTTCACACGAACGTGATAGATCAATTGAGGTACGACTAGAGACATGGTAACTTTTGATTTGTTATGACGGGATAAAGAATCTGAGATCAAAAACTACAGAGTCTAATCACCATGACATTAGGACGTTTACTATAAAGTTGCATATGTTAAACATTAAGTAATTATGATATTTGTATTGCTTAAATTGTAAGCTTCTCATAGACTCATTACCGATTGTTAGATCTATTTTGCTTCCTGAATTATTGTAACTTTTAGACCCACTATCCCGATGTTTGTACACAACTCCCCTTGTTCAATCATTAATGTATCTTATATTTCCTATAACCGATTGGACCAGTATGTCATATAAAAAAGGTCATAGTTCATTATTTTCTATTCACTGTTGTTCACTCACTCTCTACTTTGAAAAAGGCTACTGGTCACTCTGGCACCATGACAACCAATAAGTATTCACAAAGTCAGGTCGTAGTTATAGTACAAGTTCGACTGGTTGCTCATCTCGGTCATCCTATATCCTACCTTCACAAGTGCATCCACGGTTGCTGCCGGTCCCAAGCCCGGATAAAGGAGGAGGGTTGGGCATGGGGTTAGCAACCCCATCCCGTAAAACAACTACCATGCTAAAAAACAGTTCACGAGTAAAAACCCATATAATAATTCTAACTCTGCCCTGGGAATTGGAAGGATCAATATGACGCTCCATGGTGAAAGCCGAGTTCCCTCGGAAGCCATGAGGCCGATGCCTCCCCTTCTGACAACCGGAGCAACAATTAATGTACTCGACCGACCTCAAACAGCTGTCCCCTGGACACTGCGGTCACACTCTCAGGTCATCACGACCTCCTCTAATCCTCTTTCTCTTTCAGGTTCCTCAAGAATGACCCTTCCACAGTGTGGGAAACCGGGAAGTGATAACCGCCCTCATACCTCTAACAGCACAAGAGATCATTTTGCTCGAGGTCAAATCCCACCCTCAACTCTCAATAACTCCCTTATTCACACGATTAACCCGACGAGCCTAACCTTATCACCTGACGCCTCTAATGCTAATGGTTTGAGTTCACAAAACGTTATTCCTGGTATCCTGAAACCTCGCACTAAACTACATATCGGAGCTTTTAACGGTAGAACCTTAGGCCAAATAGGACAACAGGCCTCCCTAGCCATGACCCTTAATTCTCGTTCCATCGATGTCTGCTGTCTCTCTGAAACGCGTATACAGGATCCAAGTACAGTCATTCACCTGACCTCACCTTGTGAAAACAAGGAACCGGTCCGGTTCACCCTTCGTGTTTCCGGAGACCCCACCGCTACCACTCGAGGCCTTGCTGGTGTAGGTATAGCACTAAGTTCAAAAGCTGAACAGGCTCTCCTTGACTGGATTCCCATAGACAGTCGGTTATGCGCTGTCCGTCTAAACGGGACGGTAAGAACTCGGAAAGATAGGGACACACGCCGTTGCCTCTTTGTTGTCTCTGCCTACGCTCCCACTGATTGCAGCTCAGATGAAGTAAAAGATGAATTTTACAGAAAGCTTTCAGACCTCCTTCGTAAAGCTAAGCGTACTGATGTAGTGATTATGGCTGGTGACTTTAATGCCCAAGTAGGTAGATTAGACGAAACCGAAAGGCACCTAGGTGGATCCTATGGTGTCGAGGCCCAACGAACAGATAGTGGTGACCGTTTATTACAACTGTGCTCAGATAATCGTCTATTTCTCGTAAGCACTAACTTTAAACATAAAGAAAGACATAAGTTGACATGGCGGCCTCCACAGTCAACTCAACGTTGGACCCAAATAGACCACATTGCTATCAGCCACCGTTGGAGAGGCTCGATAGAAGACTGCCGCTCATTTTGGAGCACATGTTTAGACTCAGACCTCGCTTTAATACGAGCGCGTATTAGTCTGCGTCTCACTGGACGTAAAAGACCCACGGCTAAGATCCCCATAAGAGTCCAACTTAATGATGAAAAAGTCAAGAATATATTTCAGGAACAACTTAAAAACCAATTAGTCAACTGAATAAACGATACCCACCCCGAGTCAGCTTGGAATGATATCCAAAAAGCTGTTGAAACAGCAGTGATATCTACTAGTAAACTAAACCAAAAAGTTAGGAAAACTCAGTGGATTTCAGCTGCATCTACTGAACTGATAGATGCTCGGCAACACATCCCGTCTAGTCCTAAATACGATGGGGAGCGAAGGCAACTTAAACGCAAACTGGTTAAAAGCTTACGAAATGATCGTGAGTAGTGGTGGGTGGCGAAAGCTAAAGAGATGGAAATGGCAGCGGCAATAGGTAACAGTAGGCAACTGTTCAGACTTATCAAGGAAACGGGCATCAAAAATCCAACTGTAAGTGAAACTATCGCAGAAAAAGATGGGAGCACTATTCACTGTCAATCCAGAAGGTTGGACCGATGGGCAGAACACTTTAAGGAACAGTTCAATTGGCCCTCGGCGTCATCCCAGTTGCCCACCATTGCCAAGCAATCTGAATGGCAAGTTAATACTGGTCCCCCAAGCCTTAGTGAGGTTGAGAAGGCTATAGGGAACCTAAAGCGAGGTAGAGCAGCAGGACCCGATGGGTTGACCTCTGAGATATTTAGGGATGGTGGTCCAGTTTTAGCAGCGAGATTAACCGGGATTCTGGCTAGAATCTGGGAATTGGGCGTAATCCCACCTGACTGGTCTCAAACACTAATTGTTCCAATCTATAAGAAAGGACAGAAGTCCTCCTGTGACAATTACCGAGGAATCAGCTTAACGAATATAGTGTCCAAAATATTAGCTTCAATCATACTTCGACGCCTAACTAAAGCTCGTGAAGAGCAGACTAGAGAGAACCAAGGTGGTTTCAGACCTGGACGTGGCTGTATAGACCACCTATTCACACTTCGGCAGGTTCTAGAACATAGACACACTTTTAGACGCCCAACAATAGTTGTATTCCTTGACCTTAAGGCGGCATTTGACTCTATCGATCGTAAGGTTATGTGGCAATGTCTGTCAATGAAAGGCGTACCAGAGAAGTACACTAACCTTATACAAGCTCTCTACTCGAACACCACATGTCGAGTCAGAGCTTATGGCAGATTGTCATCAGAACTGATTACCTCAAGTGGTGTTCGTCAAGGTTGTCCGCTTTCCCCATTTTTATTTAATTTTATCATTGATATACTCTTAGAGTTGACATTTTCATCGTCTGACTTCCGGGGTGGGGGGTTGACCTCCTTCCAGGAGATAAACTAGCTGACTTAGAATATGCAGATGATATAGTTCTATTAGGCGAAGATGCTGATAAAATGCAGAATCTTTTGACTACCTTAAACAAGAATGTAAGGATGTTTGGGATGCGATTCTCTCCACCCAAATGCAAAATGTTACTTCAGGATTGGATTGATTCGACACCGAAGTTAGTGATAGGGAGTGAGGCAGTTGAATGTGTTGACCGCTTCACTTATCTTGGCAGCCTCATCAGCCCTGACGGTCTGGTGTCTGCTGAAGTCTCTGCGCGTATACATAAGGCCCGATTAGCTTTTTGGAATTTGCGTCATCTGTGGCATAGGCGAGACATCCGACTACTGACCAAAGGACGCGTTTACTGCGCAGTAGTTCGGTCCGTCTTACTTTATGGATGCGAAACATGGCCATTAAGGATAGAGGATATTCGTAGGCTCCTGGTATTCGATCATAGGTGTCTTCGAAGCATTGCTCGTGTTTTCTGGGACCACCGAGTAAGCAATACGTGGGTTAGGAATAGAGTACTAGGTAGATACGGTAAGTCTATTGATGAAGTAGTAAATCTTCATCAGCTAAGGTGGTTAGGACATGTGTTACGTATGCCTGACCACCGCCTACCTCGACGAGCAATGCTGTCTGGTGTAGCAGTAAGCTGGAAGAAAGCTAGGGGCGGCCAAACCAAAACATGGCACCAGTCCATGAAGTGATTAACAGTTGGGCTGAGCCATGTTAATAGGTGGAGACTACGTGGTTGGGGTCCGAGTGACGCTCGTAACAAATGGTTAGAGACCTTGTGTGATATGGCTCAAAATCGTTGGCAATGGCGCAGGTGCATCCATTCCTTGTCCTCCTGCAAATCCTAAGTTTCTGAACTTATCATAATTTTCTCTTTACTGGATCATATTTTCTTAAATCTTCTCGGTCTCTATTCCCTTCCATGAATACTAACTCTGTTACTATCTTCCCCACTCTGGGATTTGATTCGACAATTTAATCTCTATCTGCTAATTGAGGCATGGCAACTTGAACTGACGTACGCATGTACCAAGTTCTACGTTGCAACTGTCTGTCTGTCTGTCCATAAGTTCATTCAACGTTGCAGGTATACCATGATGACGTAAACCGATCTATAATAAATCTAGCTCACGAAGGTTTATCTGCCGATTGACCATAACAATCAAACGATAATGTAGGATCATTTAAATTGGTAACTTATATTACCCGACCGTAGCTGTTACCTTGACGTGGTGGTCGGGCTTGCCTATTGTGATGACCCAACCGAGCTATATTGGATGGAATGCATGTTCCTCTAGGTCTTACCATGCCAAGCAGGTCTGTTGGAGAACAATAAGACTAAAGGCAGCAACTTAAGATCTGAGGGCGAAATCGTACTGCTGACTGCAGCGGAGTGTGACAGCAGTAAGGTGTTTCCCTCGGATAATCAGCATCTGCAGCCATGCTGCATTCTCACAAAGGAAGGAAGGGGTTAGAAAGGCGGAACCTAAAAATGTCACACTTCACCTTACACCACGGATTTCCGTTTCGGCAGTAAAGCCTTTTCAAGAACGGAGCTAACACTTCGAAAACTTCCCATAACAAGATCGTGCGTGATCTGCCTCAAGCAGTTGCTCCTTGGACTTTGCGATTGCGCTTCCAGGTTACTATAACCAATACTAATCCAGTTTCCTTTCCAGGTACCTGAAGAAGTAATATCCTTCCATGATGTGGGCAGCCAGGAAGTAACAACCACCCTCATACCTCTAACAGCACATGAGATCATCTTGTTCGAGGTTAAATCCCACCCTTAACTCTTAATATTACGTGATTGATTGAAATCAATCAATACTAGAAAATCAAACAAACAGGTGGTTACCAACTCAGATTATGTAATAACAAAATCAAACAAATGATAAATATTTCTTCTGATTGAGTACATCAATACACTAGTAAATAGATAAATAAATAAGTAAATAAGTAGACCAACATGAAGATCAATGAAATATTAACACAATGTTAATTAATCAATAAACAACGGGTTTCGAACTTCAACGTTAACAAACAAAACAAAAGATATACTTAATAGATAAGCAAATGTACCAATAAAAGTAACTAACTACAAATAACAATGAAACAAAAACCTACTTCATTACATTAATCTACTAGGCTGTTTGTTTACAATACAATACCAATCCACTTATTCTTCTATTGCCCATTCAAAAAAAAGAAGAAAGAAACAAAGAGAAAAGAAGACACATTGATGAGATATACACAATACAAAGTTAAACGAAATGAAGTAGCAACACTATTGACAGCAATAGTATAACAAAGTAATACTTCTATTTAGTTTACTTCATGCAGTAAATAACTAAAGTGATTGTATCAAAAGTTAACAGTTTCAGTTTATTATTCAATATTTTGTAGTACTAGGTCAAGTGAAGCAGTACAAGTTACAAAAAGTCTATCCAGCATCATTTTACTTAGTTACATTTGAATAGCTGCATAGTTACCCATATAACCAACATTAAATATAAAGTATCAGTTCAAACTAAATAAAAGAATCTGTAAGTAGTTAGTGACAAAAAGTAGTAGTAGTAATAAGCAACAGGACATTTCCACCATACTGAATAGTTCGACTATGAATAAACGTAAAAGGAAGGGATATTACATAATACACAAATCGATGTGATGATGAAGCGCTGTTTTTACTATGGTTTATGTGAATTTACAAGAAGGAAGATTGATGAAGCACATTCTGTGCATATGCAAAAATAGGCAAACATTTACAAGAAGAGATGACCTTCCGTTCACCGTTCAATACAAAAAGAATTAGATATGATGATCAAAACACATAATACCAACAAGAATGGCAAAATTAAGATAAACAAATAGGCAAAACGAATGAGTGCGAATAATGAAGGGGAAGTGGAAGAAGGAAATAACGAAGTAACCAAAAAAAGATGAAGAAATAAATATGAAGGAAATCGATAAACCAAAACAATTAACGTTTATGTTTGCGTCGACGGCGACGTTTATTAGATGACGCTGAAGATGCGCCTAACACAGATACAGATGGAGGTGTTGACATCGTTGCATTACTGACATTAATATCATCGATTACAGATTGTATTGAATCAAGATTATTTGTAACATTTAACCAAGTATTTACATTTGACAACTCTGAATCATCTTTATTCTTATTATCGCCATTATCATCATTCTGACAGTCTACATCCAATTCTGTTAATGCTGTTAAGTTAAGAATTGAAGAATCAGATATAATCTTCAATTGTTTCTCATCATTCAATGCATAATTTATATGAGTTTCTATACATGATGATGGAAATGAAGATGATAAGATTTGTGATGAATATTTGTCAATATCACAAGATGATGAATTCATTCTAGTTATTGTACGATTGATAAATGACTGTCGTAATGTAGACCAATCATAATCATCTTTCTCTTGTAATGATACAGTATTTTGATGATTAATCCAATAGGTATGATCTATTTTATTTAAAATATGAATATTATTAGAAGAATAATTTGAATGATGAGTAGTATTATCAGTAGTATTGTTAGACAATGCAGTAATCAATGAAGTATTATACTGATTTAATGGATCAATCAATTCAACAGCATAACCAACAGTCTTTAAATTACCATTCCATGTTAATATAAATTGTCGTCCAATTTCTAGTAATTCTGGATGACGTATAAAACGTAGTACAATATAAGTTGTATCATCTAAATGATTCTATAAATTTGAAAGAAAACAAATACATAGAAGAAAGATTTTGACAATGAAACAGTTCAAAATAGAGTGTATATGGAATCATGAAGAAACTGATGATTATTGATCTACTTACTTTTAGAAAACTCAGTTTCACCTATAGGATTAAGATATTTAAATGTTGATATGCCGGGCACCTAATGAAGATTGGCTATCTTCGGGAACTGTGATTTATAACATTATTTCATTTATTATAACTGTGGACAGTGTTAACATTTCATTTTCTATGACTGTTACGTTCCCCTTGCCCGGTTCTCTCGCTTAGTGTATTGATCCTTTGTGTATTGTTTATTATTACGAACTACGTCTACCTAATTGTGTACAAGTTCTCCTCATTCACTACCACTATTTCTTTCGTTCTGTATCAATGTTAGGTTTCCGATTGGCTTACTGTGTGGTCTGGTTTTATGTATATATAAATGCATGATTAAAATATAATAGGACCTTGGACCTTGGTCTGGTTCTCTGGTTTTTGGTTCTCGTTCTCTCAGTCTTCCTGTTCTCAATTCTGGTTGTCCTATTGTCGGCCTAGGGGGGGGGTGAATGGGCTTAGGTCAATCGCATATTCTTAACTAGGCACACATCGTATTGGTATTCGCATCCACCAACCAAAATCATCACCCTCCTCCTCCTTTTCATCACGTTCATAACAAATGTGATGATCCAATGACTAGCCGTTTAAGTCATTGTTATTTGGTCTTTTAGTTTCGACGATCTATTAGGACGAAGTGATCGAATCATACTGGCTGAAACGATCGTTCCTTTAGGTTATACAATATCTCGCAAGACGAAAATCAGTAAACTTAAGGTCTAATGACGAAGTCATTAAAATGTTTACACTTAGACAACCAGCACGATAGTGATACTACTTTCTTAAAAGGAAGGACGAGGTTAAAGAAACTCAACTCTAAAAACACACGTCTCAAATTACTCTACGAACCTCCGTCTTCAAAGATAAAGACTTTAAAATTAAGTACAAATCACAACAAAAACTACGCAAACAAGTTTATTTGTGACCAACCTTAAGCAGTTGTCGCATAGGCACTACAGTCACTCTCGGGTTATCAAGACAACCTTTAATCCAGCCTAACGAGAGAACCCCTTCATGATGTGGGCAACTGGGTAGTCATAGTCGTCTTCATACTTCAAATAGCACCCGACAACTCTTAGTACTGATTGAATTCAATAGATCAAGTCACAATTTAATCATTATTCTAAATGACTAACCATTGCTTACACTATGTTGTTGTTGGCGTATGGTGGTTGGAGCTAAGCATATCCTATTCAAAATGAGATGTTTGAAAATGTGTACGAATAATAGTGTACACAATTGGCTTACACAAATCGTAGAAGTTATAGTAGGTGGGAAACGTGGCCATTCGATGGCATTCGCAAGCTACTAGTATATGACTTTGAATACAAACATTATATCCACCTCGAGTTCCGTGTTAACAATGTCTCCTCTCTTAGTAAAATGCCAATCAGAACGCATAGAAATGTATGGCATTCTGTACTTACAATGCATTTGGTTTTACACATACATGTGTATTATTAAATTCAATCGCAGTTGACAGGGGACGAGTACTTATCTACTTTAGTTTGAGCTACTGAGTATAATATGGTGGTATATACTCTGATACAAATTTAACTGCAAGAAATATGTTATTTAAATCAACCTTCCATTCTTTAAAATGATTACATGTTTATCCTTTGAATCAACTACCATACACATATTCGCTTGTATATGTAGTTGCAGGGAAGAAAGCTATGAATTCATGGTAACCTGCGAGTACATTATCGTTTTTTCCTTGTTTCTGTCCAAGTATAACCTTTAATTCATATAATAAAAGATAGTTCTTCTATAAGAAAGGATGATTGAAAAAGGAAATTTATTTGGCCACGCATTACAACAACAACAACAACACAATGTGCTGTCATTTGTTAGGAACATATGACAGAAGTAATAAACACATAACACTATGATTAGTAGTATATCACAAGTAGTATCAGCTGTTATGCAAAATAATTTAATATTATGTATACATTGTGCTTTTGTATATCCTCCTTGTATCTTGTCTATTCCGTTGATATGAAGGGCGAAAGTGAAGAATGAAAACCAGATCTAAATGTCGATATCCGGTGGAATGATATACTAAAAACTTTTAGTGAGTGCACATTGATGATGACAACTATCCAGTAATTTTTTAGAAGTAGATGGCTAATGGGGCTAAGGCACTTGACTTTTAACAATTGAGAATAAGACTTGAGAAGAGCTGTGGTTAAACATAAAGTACCAGGGAAAGTGAAAAATCAGTTAATGAAGTTGTGAACTTTTATCAACTGAAGTAGTTGGGGAGTGTGTGATTAATCACCAACTACCTTGACATATGATGCTAAATAGTGTAGAAGTGCGTGTTGAACGCCACCGCGTTCACCACTAGACTACTGAGTCCAGACAGTCACAGTTGTGAAACGGGCGAATTGGTATTAGGATGAACTTGTATATTCCCGTTAGAATCTCACTGTGAACATCAACATTGGGATGCAGGTACATCCAGTCAATGAGTCCCGAATAGAACAAAACGCGTGTCCTGGACCCCACCTTGCCAATCACAATCCAAATTAAGTAATACTTGTGAATAACCGCTGTATCAAGGTAATCCGCTCAGGATACATATATAGCTAAAGAGACTGATCAACTTCAGTCTATAACAAATCAACAGGAATATACAAGTTCATCCTAAAATCATACGTCCACAGTTTACCTCGAAGTTATGTACAAAACTTTCGAAATATCAAATGGAATAAATAACAAATATACAAAGTTGACTAGTAACTACTAATTGTTTACAAACCTGATTATTTACACAACCTTCTTTATCTTCTTCATGTTTACATTGTTGGATAATTTCCAAGATAACACCAGTTTGACATATACATCCTGCATAGATACTTACACGTTGACCAATAGATGGAATCGGTGTTAAAATCACTGGTGGATTGCCTAGTTTAAATGAAACAATTGGGAGACGACGGATTAACTTCAACTTCACCGTCCAAACTACAGTGAAATGTAGATGATCACTTGGTTTCAATCGTTCATTCCAAATAAATTTATACGAGGATGTCACTGGTGATGGCAGTGACGGTGATGATGGTAGTGGTGGTGACGGCGGTGGTGGTAATGAATGCATGGATGATGAAAGTGTAGTTAGTAGCATTGGATAAGTGAGAAGAATCATACCACGACGTATTTTGATTGGTGAGTAAAATTGATAAATACTTGATAGATTATTTCCTGGTTCATTACATGGAATGTTTTCTTCATTCCCTGTAATATCATTGTTATTATTATTATTATTAGTAGTAGTAGTAGTAATATTATTATCACCAAAGAATACAAATGACGATGATGATGGTACTGATGCTGCTCCTGTTGTTGTTGCTGCTGCTGCTGAAGATGATATACTTTGTAGGATATTTTGACGTTGTTTCTGTGTCATTGTATTCCATGTCTTTGGTAGAAAGTATACTTCCATTGAAGCAGATTGTCCAGCATAAACTATGTCATGTACTTGACGATTATGCATAAGGCTAACAATTTGAACAGGATAAAAATCACCAAACTGTAAAGAAGATACAAACAGTATATTTATTCTGCCACAATGACGATGATACTTTTTCAATATTTAAACGATAACAACAGTGACTTTCTAGAACTATCACAAAGTAATTCATTTAGGAAAGTAACTTCTAGTAGTTTTTGGAAACATGGCAACAAGATGGTAACAAAATCGATGACTATCTAATCAAGATAATCCAAAGAAGAACAATAATACCTCGTTTACTATAAGATTCTCTTTCAAGTTCTCAATTACTAATCAGTTGTGGGCTTTCAACGTGTGACGCAATCGGTGGAGTGGTTAACTTAAATCCAAATGAAAAATAAGATTAATTCGAAGAGATCTTGTTAAACAAACGGTACGCATACTTCATAGTAGACATCGAGTACAAAACAAAGATGGCAAATCGGCTGATGAGGTTGTGAATCTTCATAGACTGAGATG
Organism: Schistosoma mekongi; assembly: GCA_034768735.1. NCBI lineage: Eukaryota > Metazoa > Platyhelminthes > Trematoda > Strigeidida > Schistosomatidae > Schistosoma > Schistosoma mekongi. The sequence goes on along the minus strand of CM068307.1, from coordinate 774,862 downwards.
GTCGGGACGTATACACACGCAGTTGGTTGATGTAAGAGAAGAATGTCAGAAAATTGGGGTTAATCAAATTGGAACGTGGGATGAGCCCATGAAGTCATTAACTATTGGTGTATGCAGAGTATAATTTTGGCTCCGCATGATAATCGCAACCTCAAGTTGGGAATATTCAGTGATATAACTGAAAATCAATTACAGCGACCCAGATGTGTTAACTCTAGGATAGATCGAGGTAAACGTAAAGACTTAAGGGATCTGCCCCACTGTGATTGTTTCAGAGTAGTGTTATATGTCTTCAAAAACAGATGATGCAGAAAGTGAACTAGGTAGTGGACAATTACCAATAGGACTCAAACCAACAGTCAATGGTTGTATGGAATGATGATGAGTCTTACTTTGGTTGTGAGCAATTTTCTTACAACTTACTCCTTAACTAACCAATATTGTACATGCGTAATATATATATTGTAACAAACACACTCTATGCCTCAAGAATGTGTACTTGATGATTTGACTATACTCAGATCATGCTTTGAAGACACCGATGATAGAAAATTTCTAGTCTACTCCTTCTGTTTCACTTAACACAGCCTTAACAGTTGACAAACGATATTTGACTACCAGGCTACAAGTAAGTCAAAGACGACAGATAGTTCAATAATTGGTAGCCGGTTACTAATCTGAAGTTCGTTTAAAGTGAAACAATGGTAACAGGTTTAATAACCTGTGCCGAATATGTATAATTTTTATTCATTAATAATGTAATTTAAAGCCATTTACATAGTACGATTCCATAATTGTGACTGAGTAAATTCTTAATTGATGTTTGTGTATTTATCACAGTCTAATCTCGGTTAAATGATATTGTTCTGTTCTACTATGCGACATTTCACTGACAGGAGGCAACTATGACTCTATCATCGATCGAAACTAGGAGTTTATTCATCAACACTAGTGAGACAGTGTCCAATGCAAAAATCTCAACTTCAATAAATGTGGTATAGTGTGATGATTATCTTATGTGATTGATGAGAACCGTCTCACTTTCGATAGTAAGTAAGTGTTGAAATTGTTCATTATCATCATCATCATCATCATCATCATCAGCAACGTAGAACCGGGCACAAACGCCTGTAGGTTCAAGTTGCCATACCACAATAGCACTACGAGAATATTGAGGTAACGTATAGACAGAATACAAGAGAGAAGAGTAAGTAAAGATGTCCAGAAAATAACAATAGAATTTAAGATCTAGATGAGGTTAAAGAGTGAATACACTTGCGCCACTGTAACCGGTTCTGAGCCATATCACCTAGTGTCTCCAGCCATTTATTGCGATCATCACGCGGACCCCAACCAGGTAATCTACATCTACCTACATGGCTTAGACCAGTAGTCAAGGACTTCATGTACTGATGCCATGTTTTGGTTTGGCCGCCCCTAACCTTCTTCCATCCTACTTCAGCCCTAGCCAACATCGCGCGACGGGGTAGACGGTGGTTGGGCATGTGCAATACATGTCCCAGCCATCTCAGTCGATGAAGGTTAATGACCTCTTCGACTGATTTACTGTGTTTCCCAAGAACCTTTTGTCTAACCTCACTATTACTAATCCGGTTATTCCATGGTATATGAGCGATGCTACGAAGATTCCTATAGTCAAATATCTGGAGACGACGTATATCTTGAGTTTTCATGGCCCACGTTTTGCAGCCATATGTTAAAATGGCGCGGATTGCTGCGCAGTACACCCGGCCTTTCGTTGAGACACGGATATCTCGTCTGCACCACAAGTGCCGTAGATTAGCAAATGCCAATCGAGCTTTCTGGATCCGCGCTGAGATTTCATCAGACACCGACCCACCAGGGGTAATGAGACTTCCGAGATAAGTGAAGCGATCAACGCATTCAATTACTTCACTCCCTATAAATAATTTGGGGGAAGAAGCAGACCAGTCCTGGAGTAACATTTTGCATTTGCGAGGGGAGAAGCGCATCCCAAATATGCCTGCATTGTTACTCAACGTGTTCAAGAGACCTTGAATGCTGTGTGCATCTTCACCAAATATGACTATATCATCTGCATATTCTAAGTCGACAAGAGAGCCTCCTGGAAGGAGACTAATCCCAGAGGACTTAAAAGAAGTGAAAGAGATCTCTGTCTACTACTGTTAATTTTCAATTCAACTAAACTGATGAATACAAAATAATACAAGAAGAAAAAGCAAAATCTATACAACATGATATTAAGACAATTGATTTAATTGACATTACATAATCTGGTCCAAGCCATAGAATTTGATTATTTAATAATTGACCAAATTGTACACGACCAACAATTACTGGATTACATACACCAGGAATTTGTGTATACACTTGATTAATCCAAAATAATGTTCCATTATAATCTTGATAAGTTTTAATAATATTCATTTGTTCATTAATCTTTATTAACATTAATTGAATTAGAGTTTCATTAGAAAATTCCATGAATTCAAATGAATGTTGTTCAATGTTCTGTTGTTCTTCTTGTGATGATGATAGTTGATGTGTTGTAAAGGTTTGTGAATTAGTACATTGATTAAATGATGAATTTGTCAATGGTATTAATGAATGATGATTTAAACGACTAAGACGACTTAAAAAATGCATTAAATTTTCAATACCTTGACCAGTTACTGATGATACAGGAAAAAATGGTGGCATACAATGTTCATCATTCAAATCTCTATAATATAAATAAGAAACATTAGATAGAAATCATAATCAGTTATGTACAATGTAGAATTTGACATATATATGGATTAGTCAGAGTTGTCACACCCCATTAGAATAGTAGGACGAATACCAAAGTAGTAGTAACATCGGCGGGAGTAAACGTGATTCAAGTTCAGAGGGAATACAGAGTGAGTATACCTGCGCCAATATAACCGACTTTGAGCAATAACAACTAACGCCTCTAACAGATGATTATGATTATCGCGCAGACCCCAACCAGCTCCTCAAAATACTCTGATACAGCCGACGGTGGGAAGAATGAGCTTACCTTTCTTGAGATATTTTCATATACCTAAGGAAGTCCTACTCATTACATATACGCAGAAAGGGTATCATTTTTTCAAAAGTGAAAAGATGAAAGTGACGGCGCATAAACAGTACTGGTGGATACGGAGTGTCCAACTAGAAGACAAAGTTCAAAAACCATCATTCCAAACCGGTACAGGAAATGGTCTTGAAGATTTACTAGGAACGAATAGCGTATGAAACTAGTTTGGTCACCACCTACCATAGGATCGATTTTCCTTCTGATGTTCCGCCACCTTGTATTTTAGGCCTTTAGGTAAACGGCTCAGGGAGTGGGTCACTAAGAAAACTATCTACGTACCACATACCACACATAATTATGCAAAGCTTATACACTCCTGATGTCCATTTGTACCAAATCTTGTGTTTAAATAAGTCAAGGTAATCTGTATCTGCCAAGATTGCTCAGATCAACAGTCAACGGCTTGATATACTAATATAACGTTTGGGTATGAACACCCCAAGTATTCATCATATACCAGCGTACATCGTGCAATGAGATAGATGGCGATTAGATATGTATGTATGAATGTATGATCAACATAGAACATGGCACATGTGTGCGTCGGTTCAAGTTGCCATACCTCTGTGGCACCGCAAGTTACTTTAATAATAATAATAATAATAATAATAATAATGATAATAATAATAATAATAATAATAATAATAATAATAATAAGGAGTGTGAGCATATAGAATATGGTTCAAAAAGCGTAGGAAGAAAGTTAAAGTTAAAGCTATGATTCAAGAGAGGATAATGAGTGAATACATCTGCGCCATTGTAACCGATTTTGGGCCATGTCACTCAGTGTTTCTAGCCACTGGTTACGGTATTCGCAAGAACCCCATCCAGGTAGCCTGCAGCTACCGACATGACTCAAATCAGCAGTTAGTGACTTCATTGACTGATACCATGTTTTAGTTTGGCCATCTCTAACTCTCTTCCATCCTATTCTTATATCAGGAAACATCGCACAACAAGGCAGACGGTGGGTCGGTATATGCAACACATGTTCCAACCACCTCGATCGATGAAGATTCACAACCTCATCGACTGATTTACCACATTTGCCTAACACCCGTCGTCTAACCTCGTTATTACTTACTCGGTGATCCCAGCTAACGCGAGCGATGTTTCGTAGATATCGATGGTCAAAAACTAATAACCGTCGAGTGTCATCTACCCTTAATGGCCACGTCTCACACCCATACAGTAAGACAGAGCGAACTGTTGCGCAGTACACTCTTCCTTTCGTTGAGAGACGAATATCTCGTCTATGCCATAGGTGACGTAAGTTGGCAAAAGCCAAACGAGCTTTTTGAATTCGTACTGAGATTTCGTTAGAGACTAACCCATTAGGGCTAATCAGACTTCCAAGATAAGTGAAGTGGTTGACGTGCTCAACTACTTCACTCCCTATCTTTAGCTCAGCTGTTGACGAAGACCAGTCCTGGAGCAATAGTTTGCATTTAGAGGGGGAGAAACGCATTCCGAACATGCTTGCATTGGAGCTTATTGATGATAAAAAATTCTGCATCTTATCAACGTCTTCGCCAAACAGGACTATGTCATCAGCATATTCTAAGTCAACTTCGAATAATGGTGGTGGTGTTAATCTTGCGGTGTCATGGAGGTATGGCAACTTGAACCGATGCACACATGTGCCAGGTTCAATGTTGATTATACATACATACAAGTCAATAAGTGGATCTCCTGGTAGGAGATCAATTCCTGAAAAGTCATACGATGAAAGTATAATTTACAACTGTATGTCGACTATGAAATTAAACAAGAATGGGGAAAGTGGGCAACATTGACGGACATCACTTGAGGTTACAAGTTCAGATGACAGCTCGCCATACGCTCTAACACGACTAATAGTGCTTAAGTAAACCGCCTTTAGAAAATTCGCCTTCAAGTGGAGGAAAACCATCATTGTTGGGCGCCGAAAAGTATGTCTGTGTTCTAAAACCTGACGAATGGTGAATATATCTGGTGTATGCAACCGCGATCAAGTCTGAAACCAGCCTGATTTTCTCGTATTTGGAGATCACGAGTTGTAGTTAAACGTCTGATAATTATAGAAGCTAGTATTTTAGACACTATAATCGTCGTTTTGCAGACTTTTCGTCAGTTCATACCTGATTACACGTCGCTCATCATCATGTTCGGAGCCTGATGGGATAAGTCTTCGGGAGTCTATCAAATCAACAGAAGCCACTGAGATCCATTGATTTTTTCTTGACATGTTGATTTAAGTCCTTGATAGATATCATTATAGATGCCACAGCTGTTTGGACATCTTGCCAAGTAGTATCTAGTCGGGTTGCATCCTTATAATTGCCTAAGTGATTCCTCAGTTGTTCCTGGAATTTAATCTTGGCTGTCTCGTTGGTGAACTGAATTCTAATGGGTTTTTTTGTGGTAGTTTTTATTCATCCAGTAAGCTGCAAGCAAACGCCTGCTCGTAATAGAGCATGATCAGGATCTAAGCATGTACTTCAGAAAGATCGGCAATCTTCTATCGAGCCTCTCCAACGGTGACTAATCGCAATATGGTCTATTTGAGTCCACCATTGAGTACGGCCAGGAGGTAGCCATGTTAAACGATGTCGCTCCTTATGCTTAAAGTTCGTGTTGGCTAGAAATAAACGATTGTCTGAGCAGTTGAAGCAGACGGCCGGCGTTATCCGTTCTTTGAGCTGGAACACTGAAGCATCCACCTAAATGTCTTTCAGATCTGTTTAAGCTACCTATTCGGGCGTTAAAATCACCAACCAAGATTACCAAATCTGAGTGTTTGGTCCTATGAAGTAGTTCAGAAAGTTTTCTGTAAAATTCATCTGTCACTTCATCCAGGCTGCAGTCGGTGGGAGCGTAGGCAGAAACAACGAAAAGACAACGGCGTGTGTCCCTATCTTTCCGAGTTCTTACTGAACCATTTAGTCGGACGGCACATAGGCGACTGTCGACAGGAATCCATTCAAGAAGTGCCTGTTCTGCTTTCATACTTAACTCAATACCTACACCGGCGAGCCCACGAGAAGTTGCTGTTGAATCTCCAGATAAACGAAGAGTGTATCGCGAAGGTTCTTCATTCTAAGTGAGGTCAAGTGAATGACCACTCTACGATCCTGTATACATGTTTCGGAGATATAACATTCAATAATGTCAGTGTAATATTCTTTAGTTTGATCCAGCCTGGATCTCAGTAGTATAATGTGACTGGATATAATTTAAAAGCTAGGGACTGTTTAGCAACACTCCAATCAATGCGAATGTATGTATTAAATCATTAGCAAGCGTTAGAGACTCTATAGTGACCCTCCTGACCCCCCTACTCCACATCTATATAAAAAATTATTCAATAATATTACAGAATGACCATTCATTGAATGGTCAATGACTTAATCAGTGTGGTGTGACATGAGGGCGGTTGTCACTTTCTGGCTGCCCACACCATGGAAGGATATCACTTCTTGAGGTACCTGTACATGAAAAGGAAACTGGGTTAGTGTTAGTCTTTGTGACCTGGGAGTGTGATTACAAAGCCCAAGGAACAACTGATTGAGGCCAATCACGCATGACTTTGTTATGTGGAATTTCGGAGTGTTAGCTCTGTTTACCTTACCATTGGAGACGGAAATCCGTGGAATAAGGTGGGGTGTGACATTTTTAGGGTCGACTCTTCCCAACCTCTTCCTCCCGTTTAGAATGCAGCATCACTGTAGATGCTGTATATCTGAAGAAAACACCTTACTGCTGTCACACCCCGCTGCAGTCAGCAGTACGACTTCACCCTCAGATCTTAGGTTGCTGCCTTTAGTCTTATTGTTCTCCAACAGACCTCCTTGGTATGGTAAGAGCTAGAAGAACATGCGTTCCAGCTAATATAGCTCGGTTGGGTCATCATGATAGGAAAGCGTGACAACCAACGTCAAGGTAGCAGCTACGTTGTAACTAACTAATCAGTGTATGCACTTCATTTGAACAAAAACAGTTTACTTCATCACATTCGATAATACAGTACAGTACAGTCAAATAAACGTCTTCTTATTCAGAAAAAGAAAAGCAAATTGTACAATACCATAGATAATAGAAAAAAAGAAGTGTCAATTACTTGAATGAATTGAATTTCCAATGATTTATAAATGAACATTCATTTAATCTCCATGTTGAGAATGATGATGATACACCACCATAAGACCAAGCATTTTCAATTTGTTTAAATTGATACACTAATTGACGATAAATTAACTGAATACGTTTCATTTGTTCAGTTCCATTAGATAATTGATCAATTTTAGTCAATACTACTATCATAGGTAAACTTAATGAACGTAATAATTGTATATGATCTAAACCAATAGTACTTAAACCAATTGTTGCTGATATAACTAAAATTCCCATCAATGGTTGATTACAAGCAATACCAGCTAATGTTGTACGTTGATATTTTGAATGTCCAGCTAAATCAAGTAAAGTTAATAGATTGGATGACATTCGAACAACCTTAAAAAGAAAGAGAGAACAGAAATAAAGGAAATGAGCATATGCGATTTAAGGCGATCGGCATGACCTAGTTTTCTGTGCCAACTTGCAATTGTTAAAAAGGTTTACCTCCAACACAAATTCACAGCCTGAGATGTTAATACTGGACTATTTGGGCTGGTGTAAGAGAAGGCTGGAAGAGAGTTGTGTTGGTTAGATTAAAATGGAGTGTTTAGATGTACAATGAAGCTCAGAAAAATTACTGTAAAAATCACTATCCACTTCGTCTGGGCTGAAATCAGTGGGAACGTAGACACAAAAGCGACGAAACGGTATCGATGTGTGTCTCCATCCCTCTGGGTTCTAACAGAACCATTGAATAGGACACCACATAAGTGATTGTTGACATGAATCTACTTAAGAGGTGCTAATTAGGTTCCGATACTAAGTGATATGCACACACAATCCAGATCACGTGGAATCGATGTAGGAACACCAGATATATAGACGGTATATAATTTCAGCACTCTATATTGGTTAGGTGAGATCAAATAAGTGAACATGCAAGGATTCTGTATGCATGTTTAGGAGACTTCATAAACCCATTACTCTTGCAACCTATTTGTATAAATTCGAATTTTTCATTTTCGTGCCATAAGCACCCATTATTACCCTCAGTTCGTGTTTCTCATCTAGAAAGATCTCAAACTATATTAGTTTGCCTTCTCTTTTGGTACATTGTTCTTGTGACACTTTCAAGGACATTTTTGTAGAACATATACGAATGAGTTGACTGTTTGTTATTCGTTTCCAGGTTGCTTGTGAAATTACGCTTTTCTGCTCAGGCTGGTAATCTTAGCTCGGTTGCTTAGCTTCAGTCGGTGTAATTCTATCGCTGGTGATTGTTCTCGTTTACTCTTATCAAGATAGTACCTTAATTCCGGAAACCTATCAGGTGCACGGCAGGCGTCTGTAGCACGAGATCTCAGGGTGTTAGCCAAGGAGGCCTGTTGCTCTATTTGATAGAGGGTCGATATACTGAAAGCTCCAGTGTCGAATTTAGGGTGTGGTTTCAGTAGACCATAGAGAGTGTTTCATGAACTTAAATTGTTGATGTTGGTTGCACATACAAAAATAATCAAAAACAAGAATTCAGGATTGGTAGTCGAAATAAAAGAAGCATTAGGCATTGATGGGGAAGGAACTTGGCAATGAGTATAGTGATCTTGAGTACTGTTAGAGGTGTGAGGGCGGTTATCATTTCCCGGTTGCAAACACAGTGGAAAAGTTCGTCTTTTAGAGTGTGCACAAAGAAAATTGGGTTAAGGTTGGTATTAAAGACCTGGGAGTGACCCCAGTACATGAGGCTGGTTATGTATGATCATTTTGTGAACAATATTTTTTACATTCGTTCTGTTAAAGCCCTACTGCTGGAGATGGAAATCTGTTAAGTAGGGTGAGGTGCATATATCCGGGGCCGACGTTTTACAGGGCTTTTCGTTTGTAAAAAGGCAGAATAGTTGTTATGCTGGTTGTCTAAGAGAAACACCTTCTTACCGTCACACGTCTTTACAGCCGGTAGGACGCCTTCGTCCTCAGACCTTAGGACTACTTTTATTGGTCTTACTGCTCTTCAACCGATCTGCTTGGCATGGTTGAACCTTGAGGAAAGATTATCCAAGTCTGTATAGCCGGATTGGTTTATCACAATAAACAAGTATGCGCATCACATCAAGATAACAGGAACAGCCTAGTAACATACGTAATTTGTGGCATAGGCGAGATAGAAGTAAGCATATCAAATTAGTAGACAGTGGTATAAAATATCGTCTATAGCCGTGGATTGTATATGCCATCGAATGGCTGCAGTGCACGCCATTGTGACTACATTGAAACGATACGACTTCATCACTAAATCCGATTATCGCGGCAAATCGGTGTTTCATGGCACACAACAAACTGTAAGCACAACGGGCTAGTCCATCTGCGCTAGACGATTTCCATCAAATGAACATATCATCGGTAAAATGGAGTATGAATAATTGATGCAACTCAGTATCATCAGGCCATCGAACAGCCTTTTAGTTTGGTTTCCAAGCAAGACGACTAAACAGTACAACTTTAACTGATCACTACTCTGTTTCTCACTTTCACGATTTTTGTTTGATGTTAGGTAGTGAAAACATATTTTTAAAGATCGATTATGTCCGAGCATATAACAAAATTACAGTGGCGACCGAGAATACAACTAAAACTGCTATTAATACACCATTTGGTTGATTCAAACTTTTACAAGTGTTCTCTGGGCTTAGAAATGCCACCCAAACATCTCAAGAATTCATGGATTAAGCCACACGAGGGCTTGATTTCGTATATGTTTACATAGGGGACGCCCAGATAGCAAGCACAGACGTGGACAAACACAACAACTGCCTTTATGGTATACTACAGCACTTCAAACGGTACGGAGTCATTATCCATCCTCATAAGTGCATATATGATGCTAAGGAAATTGATTTTTTGGGCCACCACACCAACACCACAAGGAGATCACATGCTTGGCTGAGAAAACTGAGACAATAAAGGAGTACTAAGAGCCAGACTCAGTTAAAAAGTTAAGTAGATTTGTACCGACGTTTCATACAACTTTTCGTGCGTATATTGCAGCTACTTACTGACAACTTAGAGGTTACTATGTTGTCTTCGGTCGACCCAAACTTTCGGTCTCAATATAATTTATGCGCCGATGATTCAGAAACTGTGGTCGGTGTTATACAGGGACAGAATAATGACTTTAACCAGTTGACACTTTGATCTAAGCAATTAAAACCGTCACAGGTGCGTTACAACACCCCTGGACGTGAACTGTTAGCAAGGTATCTACAGGAAAGATAATTTAGCCACGTATTACGACGGCGAGAATTTAGGATATTGATGGACCACAAACCTATATGTTGCTCGCTAAGGACATACTATGATAGACACTCATCACATGAAGCACGTAACCTGAATTATAATAATACAGTTCACTACGGGCATCAGATTTCTCAAACGCAGCAATAACGTAGAAGTAGACGCTTTATTAAGAAGTCACATATACGCCCCTATAATACAAACAGCCGCAAATGTGCAGAGTATAGCTAAACTTTAAAGTGAGGATGCAAATTTACTAACTGGCTAATGAGACTCAAGATAAGTACTTAAACGCGTTCCTAACTGTTCTTCAGAGTCGACTATGGTTTGTTATGCATCTACTGACCATGTCAGATCATTTGTTGCAGGAGTTTGCCGTAGCAATATGCTTAACGATCTACACCCATTATCTTCCTCTAGAATCATCAATTCCATCTTTTATACCTTCTTATTGAACTATTTTGTGATATCAGTGTTGATAATTTAATTTTCATTGTGCTAATACAGTAAGCCAACTTGAATAGATGAACACATTGACTAGAATTCTATGTTGTACATGATTGACTGATGTAACTGGTTCTAATGATAATCTTAATTTTCAACAGTATGATGAATTCTAAGTGATAACACCTTAGAACAGATCAATTTTTATTTCGTAGAGAAGATGAGTTACCAAAGAGAAAAGAAAAAAAAAGACTCCAATCAAGTGTAAATATGTCAAAGTTGAATAGTTTTTTTCATTAGCAACAAACAACAATCAAGTAGATGTGAGTAAATAAATTTTAATTTTCATCAGTTGATAAGTAAATTGATCAAAGAGAAGATGATGAAATTATCATCAAAACATTCCTGTTCTTCTTTTTTTTCTAATAATAGATTATTTTAATGATTGTACAGATTGAGATTATGTGAAATACCTGAAATGTTCAATGGTTAGATTATGGTTCAATACTAACGTTTATTTGTCTAATTAGGATGAACTTGTATCTTTCTATTGATTTATTATGGACTGATCAGTCTCTGTTGTTATATGTTGTTGTCTTGAGAGAATTACCTCCATATAAACCCCAGTGTCCACTCAATGCATCCTGGATTCAGCTTGCTAGTCACAATCTACCGTAGATTATTTTTCTGTTCGTTTAATGAATAAGTGACAGAAGGTGGTTTGTAGGTAGTCGATAGTCAGTCAGTTACAACGTAGAATTTGGTCGTGAGTAAATCAGTTCAAGTTATCATGTCTTAATTATCAGATAGAGATGATGTCAGCAATTATAAATAATACATACACGCAAACTTAAGAGAACCATGTACCCCAGTGAGTTCAATCTTAAGTTATCCAGTTTCATAGTAACGGGTAGTAATCAATTTGATGTTTATCCAGTACTTTTATAGCGCTGATCGAGTACTGCAGTAAAGACTCAATTTCAAGCAACTAAGATAGTTATAGATAACTATAACTATCTTAGTTGATTGAATACGTCACAGATTGATGTTAGCAGAGTACTATTGAAAATTAGGGAGTAATGGACAGCTGTTTCGTCCTAGTATGGGACGAATCGGCAGAAGCCACCAAATGGCTTCAGGTTAGCAAACACCTAACCATCTGCAGCGCTAGGTCAGCATCAATCTGTGACGTATTTAATCAACTAAAATACTAATCTCTACAAACTATCTCAATTTAATCACTAAATATGTTAGTGTATAACAGACAGACATGATGGATGAAAAGCATTAATATAGCAGAAGTTAAAGATAAATATATGGAGGAAATGAGCAAAATAGCTGAATAAAACACCGGCAAGCAAAATTAACTTACTTCCTCAGCAGACCGTCGATAAACTCTACCATCCGCATATTTATAATTTGTAACATTGCCATTTATATCAAAGCCTAATAATTCACGACTTAAACTACTTGTACGACCGGATTGTACTTCATGTAAATGACGAAATAGATTTAAACGTGCTTTACCACGAGCATTATCCAATTCACCATCAGTTAGTACACCAATTAATGTTGACTTTCCTGAGTCCATTCCACCAACCAATGCTACACATAAGTCTGGTGACTAAAATAATGTAAAAACAACACAAAAACATTATTGTTTAAAAGTTTCTACTTAGAAATATGATAAGAAACATTTATTAAGGCAAAAGATAAGATGTGAATAGTTCAGTGCAGTCCGACTGTAACTGCTACTTTGACTTGATTGTCGAGTTTTTATGAGATGAAGCAATCAATCTGTAAAGGCTGGAACACATTCTTTTCGATGCTTCCGCATCAGGTAGGTTGAGAAAGTCTGGGGGTGAGGTTATACTGCTGATTATATCAGGTATGTGAAGGCAGTAAGATGTTTTCCTCAAATAAACAGTATATGCAGAGATGTTAGCTTCTTTTAACATAAGGGGCTAGAAAACAAGAAGCAAACGTCACCTTAGCCGCACAGATTTCCGCTACTGATTGTAAAATATAAAAAGTACTAAAATATCACCAATAACTACTTGGAAAAAGACCATATATGACTAGTTAGTATTCAGGAGTTATCCCCTGGGATCTGTGATCACGCTTTTAGTACGTCAAAACCACTGCTACTAATCCAGTTTTCTTGGACTGGTCACCCCTTACTTTCTTTCATCCCACTTCTACGAGGCCAGTCAGTCAATATAAACATTATGAACATATGTAGCCAGATGGCTATTAGACAAAAAGTACTTTAAGCAGAGATGTGGTGTTTACAACTAAAAGATGCATTAAAGATTAGACGCAGGGTAACAGACAGATATGAGAAATCTGATGACGAGTTAGTGAAATTCCATCGATTTGATAGTAACATGCATTATGTATAATAAAACAATGTAGTATCAGTCTATGAAGTTACTAACTTTCAGTGGGGCTTGTTGGTAGATATATGCTACCTAGCTGAAGTGTGTGCGATATGTGGTTGGAGACATTCAGTGATATAGTTTAGGATCAGTCAAATACAAACCTTTTGATGCCCACTAATTAAATAATATTGCAACACTAATCTTGTTAATTGAATTTCATTGCGATAATATGGTATGACAAATTTAGTAAATGCATACATGTACCTAGCTCTTCATTGTTTATGACTGAATGTAGACATTTACTTCGTGGGTAGGAACTGGCTGGCGTCTACGCGATAACTGTAACCAATACTTGACGACACTAAATCACATGACTCAGAGTCGGTTAAAATAGCTCGATTTCATTTACTCTTTATGTTGTTTCAAAATTATTTTATATCTTTCTCCTCATGAATTAATTCCTTTATGTCGAATTATATTCACTACATTGAATCTTTTACTTTTCTTACTTCTACACCTACTACTTTAATATTCATTTTGATATAGTGTAGTGTTACAAGAAATTGAACTGATGAAAAATATATGCTTAGTTCTACGTTTTTCATAACTGATTGATTAATTTAAACATTGGTGTTCAATGACATGATAGTGCATCTCAAACAATATAAAGTGAATAGATGAAACCGAGTGCATTTTGTTTTTTTTTTGTTACTAATCATCATACAACGAACACAATCTATAAATACATTAATATGACAGATAGAGAGAGAAAGATGTTATTGACAATTATGAGTTCATGAGTTCAATTTGTATACTAATTACAATAATTATTTATAACATTATAAAGGTAATTAGGATATCCTAATTACATATATGCCCGTTGCACAAGTATGATTGTCTGCACACAGTAGCCTAATGGTGAATGCGATGGCGTTTGGCACGAAGTGGACTGAGTTCGAAACCCAGTGTGAACATTAACATTGCGATGCAGGTACATATAGCCGATGAGTCCCAAATAGGACGAAACACGCGTTCTGGATTCCGCTTGCCAGTCACAATCCAACTTAAATATAATAAAGGTACTTTATAGACAATGATAGTATTCATTTAAGAGTAAAATAGTTGTTGTGGTGATTTATCAATGAGTGAAGTGATAGTTTAACGATTAACGTGTATCTCTGCTTAACTGTAATGCATGAATCTATCAGATATTGTCAATTTTGATATCACGAACTGATCTGAATTAGATAACCATTGATCACCTGGAAGCACTGGATAGCTATTTTGTCCTAGTATGGGACTCCTCAGCAGTGCGCATCCACGACCCCATCGAGGATCGAACCCAGTACTCTCTAGCTCCGCGGCGAACACTTTACCATTAGACCACTGAGTCGACTCCTAACGGTTGATATTTCCAGGTGATCAATAGCCGTCTGATTCAGATCAATTAATGATATCAAAATTGACAGTTAACTATCTCCACAAATCTCCCCTCCCCTTAATTCTATCAGATATTGCTATATTTTTGATAATATAAATGTAAAGTAAAGAAAATTAATGAATACATTTGTAGTGTTATAAGTGATACTAAGTCATATGATTACATGACAATAGAAACAACTATTCAAATGTATTCTTGTTAGAAAACAATAAAACTTAGGATTTTATATGTACAATCAGCTCAAGGATAGGATTATTATTCCATGAGAATATGGAAATCATATAGAGAGATTATTAATGTATACAGTTGATGACTTATTTGATTTTATCAAAAAAATAGAAAAGATCTACTAACTGAAAAACAAATCAATGATATCAGTAGATGTAATCATTTATCCTCATTAATGTTACTGCTGGAACTCTTACGAAGGAACACAGTGCAAAATTGTACATGGAGGACAACTGACAAATGAATTCCCAGTGACGACCGGAGTCAGACAAGGTTGCCTGCTCTCACATTTACTCTTCCTCCTAGTGGTTGACTGGATCATGAAGACCTCCACATCTGAGGGAATATACTGGATTCAATGGACAAGTAGGATGCAACTCGATGATTTCGACTTTGCGGATGATCTAGCTCTTTTAACACATACACACCAACAAATGCAAGCGAAGACAATCAGTGTAGCAACAACTTCAGCATCAGTAGGCTTGAACAAACATAAGGGAAAGTGCAGGATTCTTAAATACAACACAGGGAGCACCAACCCAATTCAACTTGATGGAGAAACTCTGGAAGAAGTGAATACTTTCACATATCTGGGGAGCATCATCGATGAAAAAGGAGGGTCCGATGCAGATGTAAAGATAAGGATTGGCAAGGCAAGGGCAGCATTCCTACAGTTGAAAAACATTTGGAACTCAAAACAAATATCAACTAGCCTCAAAGTCAGACTCTTCAATTCGAAGGTGAAGACAGTCCTGCTGTATGGAGTTGAAACTTGGAGAATTACTGCAAACATCATCACGCGGATACAAGTATTTATAAACAACTGCCTACGCAAGATACTGAATGTCCGTTGGCCGGAAATCATCAGCAACAGCTTACTATAGGAGAGGACAAACCAACTTCCAACGGAAGAGGAAATTAGGAAAAGACGATGGAAATGGATAGGACATACATTACGGAAACCATCAGACTGCATCACGAGACAAGCATTAACATGGAATCCTGCTGGGAAACGGAAAAGAGGAAGGCCAAAGAACACGCTGCGTCGAGAATTGGAAGCAGACATTAAAAGGATGAACAGCAACTGGAGACAAGTGGAAAGGATTGCTGAGGACAGGGTTAAATGGAGAACCCTGGTGAGCGGCCTATGCTCCTCAGCGAGGAGTAACGAGCATAAGTACGTAATGTTACTGCTATTAGAAACAATGCATTTTATACTCAGTGAACTTACTAAAAGAAAACATAAACACTGAAACCTTTGTCCTCACATTAAAAGAGTTGATCCTTCAGGATAAAATGAGAGTAAATTTCCACGTATGATTAAAGTTGAATTGTGACTGGCAAATGGAATCCAGAATGCGTGTTTCGTCACATTTCAAGTTCGTTAGCTAAGGTCAGTTGAAGCAACTATATCATGTCCTACAACTACCATATCATTCAAGCAGGAAATATAGGCATACTTTCTGAATTCATCTCATTTATGTGTATTTATCTATACGCCTACATTTATGGTGCCAGGTACATTGGGCGAAAATCCGTAGCCGACAATTTTTTAACATTATCCAACTTAGTTGAGTTAGGAACAACTACGAGAGCTTTATACTTTCACATCTAATTGATAAAGAAAATTATTTATCAGATGCCATCAATTTTCCCAGATAGTCAACCCCTACATATTTTACGCTGAACGAAACCATTAGTATCTACAGGTTAAATA
The DNA here is from genome assembly GCA_034768735.1 of Schistosoma mekongi. Taxonomy (NCBI): domain Eukaryota; kingdom Metazoa; phylum Platyhelminthes; class Trematoda; order Strigeidida; family Schistosomatidae; genus Schistosoma; species Schistosoma mekongi. The sequence continues at coordinate 758,165 of CM068307.1, read as the reverse complement.
TTTAAGTTGGTTTGTGACTGGCAAGTGGAATCCAGGACGCGTGTTTCGTCCTATTTGGGACTCATCGGTTGGATGTACCTGCATCCCAATGTTGATGTTCACACTGGGATTCGAACTCAGTCCACTTCGTGCCAAACGCCACTGCGTTCACCACTAGGCTACTGTGTGCAGACAATCACACTTGTGCAACGGGCATATAACACTTTCAGGAACAGTTCAACTGGCCCCCAGCCACTCTTAGCTTACCCACAATCCCCAAGCTACCCGAATGGAAAACTGACACAGCTCCCCCCAACTCTCAGTGAAGTTGAAAACATCATAAGTAAATTGAAACGAGGGAAAGCAGCAGGACCTGATATGTTGTCTACCGACATCTTTAAGGATGGTGGTATAGTTTTAGCCTGCAGGTTGACTGATATACTAGCCAAAGTCTGGGAACTAAACTCCATCCCATCTGACTGGTCTCGATCGCTGATCGTTCCAGTCCACAAAAAGGGACAGAAATCCTCTTGTGATAACCACAGAGGAATCAGTTTGACTAATATAGTATCTAAGATATTAGCCACTATAATCATCCGACGTTTAACCAACACTAGGGAACAACAGACTCGACAAAAACCAGGCTGGTTTCAGACCTGGCCGAGGTTGCATTGATCACGTATTCATCCTGCGCCAGATCCTCGAACACAGACATATGTACCAACGCCCAACTATAGTTGTATTTCTTGACTTGAACACAGCGTTCGACTCTGTAGACCGTGAAGTCTTGTGGCAATGTTTGTCATTAAAAGGCGTACCTCAAAAGTACATAAACCTTATAAAGGCTCTCTACTCGGTAGCCACTGGTCGAGTCAGAGCATATGGCGAATTGCCACGAGAAACTTCATCCTCAAGTGGAATCCGTCAGGGTTGCTCCTTATCCCCATTTTTATTTAATTTCATCATAGATGTACTGTTAGAAATCAATCTCACTTCTTTTAAGTCCTCAGGAATTAATCTCCTTCCAGGAGGCTCTCTTGTCGACTTAGAATATGCAGACGATATAGTCATATTTGGTGAAGACGCTCACAGCATTCAAGGTCTTTTGAACACCTTGAGTAACAATGCAGGCATATTTGGGATGCGCTTCTCCCCTCCCAAATGCAAAATGTTACTCCAGGACTGGTCTGCTTCTTCCCCCAAATTATTTATAGGGAGTGAAGTAATTGAATGCGTTGATCGCTTCACTTATCTCGGAAGTCTCATCACCTCTGATGGGTCGGTGTCTGATGAAATCGCAGCGCGGATCCAGAAAGCTCGATTGGCATTTGCCAATCTACGGCACTTGTGGCGCAGACGAGATATCCGTGTCTCAACGAAAGGCTGGGTGTACTGCGCAGCAATCCGCGCCATCTTAACATATGGCTGCGAAACGTGGGCCATGAAAACTCAAGATATACGTCGTCTCCAGATATTTGACCATAGGAATCTTCGTAGCATCGCTCATATACCATGGAATAACCGGATTAGTAATAGTGAGGTTAGACAAAAGGTTCTTGGGAAACACAGTAAATCAGTCGAAGAGGTCATTAACCTTCATCGACTGAGATGGCTGGGACATGTATTGCGCATGCCCAACCACCGTCTACCCCGTCGCGCGATGTTGGCTAGGGCTGAAGTAGGATGGAAGAAGGTTAGGGGCGGCCAAACCAAAACATGGCATCAGTCCATGAAATCCTTGACTACTGGTCTAAGCCATGTAGGTAGATGTAGATTACCTGGTTGGGGTCCGCGTGATGATCGCAACAAATGGCTGGAGACACTAGGTGATATGGCTCAAAATCGGTCACAGTGGCGCAAGTGTATTCACTCTCTAACCTCATCTAAATCTTGAATTCTATTGTTATTTTCTGCACATCTTTACTTTACTCTTCCCTCTTGTATTCTGTCTATACGTTACCTCAATATTCTCGCAGTGCTATTGTGGTATGGCAACTTGAACCTACAGGCGTTTGTGCCCGGTTCTACGTTGCTGCTGATGATGATGAACGGGCGTATATATGTAATTAGGATAAGCTTGTATTTTCCCGTTGATTTTTTTTTTTAAAAATACAAGCTTATCCTAATTACATTGGTATCTACCTTTACAAACTTAGTGTCAGCGTATGTAATGAATTTGTATACTGGCCATCATAATAGCCAACACTATGGAAGTTTACAAATAACTCGTTACACTCACTTCTTGTCTGTATTATTACCATTATTTATCTTTTTGTAACTTTCTAAATTTGTATTATCCTTTAGTGGTTACATAACGGTGATATTCTTCTCATTATAACGCCATTACTATTCAATTTTCATTTCACCGATTCTTTTAAACAAATATTAAGTAATCCATCACGTGTCTATTCACACACTTATTAATTAATCACTATGACCATTTTAATTACATAATCTACTCTCATTTCTTGAAAGTGAATCGTTAATCCTTTTTACAAACACCGTTGGATTTATAACACTGTTATGTAACACACGATGTAATTGATTGATATTGATTCTATATATAACTGTATGTAATTTAGTGTAGAATCTTAATGTGGAAGTAATTGAAAAAAAAGACAATTTTTCGGTTTTCTTATCATTTTTTTTCTCTCAAACGACGTCTTTTCATTCTTGCAATAATATTTTTCCTGTTGAAGATTAGTGTCTAAGTTATTTTCTGTATTCATTACAGATTGATTGCGGTCGGATATCATTGAAAACTAGGGAGTACTGGAGGGATGTTTCGTCCTAGTATAGGACTCTATAAAAGTGTGCATTTATAACCACAAATCGAGGATTGAACCAAAGGCTTTTCAAATCTCGTAGCGAACAATTAACTATCAACATTATTGGCTCGGAGCCCAATAAGTGGACTCTCTCTTCAGTCAATATGTGATATGGTGCAACAATCATTCTTGGTTTTCAAGAGTATCCAATCGAGATCAATCAATCGGTGACGGATATATATATTCATTTTATAGAACGATAAAACAGTTAGTTAATCATAGTTTGTTTCAAGAAATACAGTTAACTTAAGTAAAGTAACAGTTAAAGCTTGTTACAATATACACTGATTTAGTAAATACTTATCAACTAATGTTGATGTGCACAAAATAATTGCCTGATTACACTGATATGCAGAGATACAGAGAGATATACAATTTCTTAGACAGCTAGACAGATAGATACATAGACATAAGTTGGAATAAACGTCGATTCTAGACTGTTGTATAACTATGAGGAATGAATAAATGGAATGATAAAGGTGTTAAGTATGTATACAAGCAATTTATCAAAGTTGTTTTTTTACAGTGCATGTATGATATTACAAATATGCATCAGGAGAGAGTGTAGTATGATTATTCAATCTATTAGAACGACCTCCTAATAATCATTAACATTGGTTGAATGTGACTGGAATATTAATAGAGATTATTTATAATACTAGAATTCTAGTCATAATAATATGCCATCATGTTACACATTTGATTCTCCTCTAGAAAGCATTGTATATCAGAACTATGTATTGGCTGGGTATATGTAACACATGACACATGTATCTCAACTGATGAAGATATACAACCTCATCAACCGATTTGATATTTTTGTTTAGTACAATGTGTCTAAATTCAGCCCTACTGACATTGTCATTCCACAATATATACGAGTAATTATTTGAAGGCATCTATAATCAAAAACTCTGAGCTTGTACGTATCTTCTACTTTCATAAACCATGGTTTATAGCTGTAGATTAAAACAAGTCACACTAATGAGCATTATACTTGGCCAATTTTCAGTAGAGAGATGTTTCGCCTACATTACAGGTGACATAAATTGGTAAAAGTCAATCGATCTTCCTTAGTCTGTACTGATTATGTCAGACACTAATATATCAGGGCTGATAAGGTTCAACTTATTTATTTTCTACTGTTGAATCAAATATTGAAGTAGCATCGCAAATTGCTTGCACTGTAATTCATAGCGATCAGAAGATGATGCATTATGTCAATATCATCACTAAATAGAACTATGTCATTTGCATATTCTAAGTCGATTAGTGAATTTTATAGTAGGAGCTTAATCCCTGGAAATGTAAACGAAGAAATTATTGTTTCCATTTGTAAGCCTACAATAAAATCTAACAAAAATGGTATTAATGGGTAACCTTGATAGACAAACTTTAGAACTAAATTCATTAAGGTTAGGTTAGAATCCGGTGGTTTAGTGTTTAAAACGTTCGATTTTCACAGGTTTGATAACTGAGTTTGATCGTTAGATTAGAATTCATGATTTCATGAAGTAAAAGATGAGTTTGATTTGGTGTATACAATAATTTGTGCTGGCTATAAGAGGCGATAAATAATTCTGACCATAGCAGCTTGCTTCTAAAAGCTGGTAGTCGCTTAAATTTAATTGACCAGTTCATGTAAATTAAGTATGCTTTAAGGAGTAGGAAATTGTGTTTACGGACGTTGTTAAATGTAGTTGTTGGTAACCATACGATTAATTGATTTGAGAAATAACACATAATTTAAATAATCATTGTAATTAATGACGTTTGAGCAGTAAGATAGTATCAGTAGACTTCCCATAACAGGTTTGTGTTTATAATCAATTAATAATAACGTAAAACCTGGCAAAGATATACATCAGTATCAGATACCATATACCATATACGCACAATAACATGAATACCAATATTTCGGTTTGATTGGGTTCTTTGAAGTGAGTGGCTTAATCTTCTCTACCATTAGGAATACCGACGTGGTAGTAAAGAGACTATACATATGGGCTCAGATACTGGAAATAATCAGTTCACAGGATAAAATTACAAAGTAGGATTAAAACTCAGGATCTAAAGATACGCAAACAGTGAATACACATGAGCCATTGTGACCAAATGTTTTAAACCACTAATCATAATTATCGAGTGGACCCCAGATTAATAACACTTCGCTCATTCATCTCTAGCTTTCTTCCGATTTACTCTTATAAGAATCAACATCGTGATTCGATATAGATAGGGTATATATAGATATATATAATTAATGTCTTAACCACATTCGTGGTTTATTCTATGAATCTGACAGGAATTAATAGGTTTATATGCATACAGTCATCACATTGTAGATAATCGCCAGCAGTATGAAAACTGGAATTTTCTTCATGTGTTTGAAAAAAAGTAAGACTTTGTTGGTAGTATGCGTTTACCAGAATTAGAGCTGAGGTTTGTTTTAGACTGGTCTGATTTTTATTTTGATGGTTGAGTTTGTACCGAATAAAATGTTTCTACTATTACTACTGAAAAAATGTAACAGACGGGCAGTTCATTGATTAAGGCATTCGATTTTTGGCAAATAAATCACAGATTCGAAACCCACTTCATCTACTACAATTTAATCAATCGACTGGTATCACCAACACTTACATAATGTAGCTCAAAGCCAAATACACGAATTTGTATCTAGTAAATCAATAAAATGTAATAACTTTAAGGAATAGATTTGTAGATAGAATGTACAAATGTAACAGCTAAATTTGATCACGCTAAGATCATGGCCGATTATCACCTGCCTATTTTCATTATATACAAAACAATTATCAGGACATAGAATACCTTTTTTATGCACACATATACATACAGAAAGAATAGTTATTTTAACATTTTCCCAATTTTATCACAAATCAGTTCATATGTTTATTAACAATTGGATTAGTAGTCTAGTCAGCTGTCATACTACACCGCATAAATCATGTGTCCAATCATTATATTAAATAGTACGGAAGTAAACTATATTTATTAGTTGTGATAGTAAATTTTCAGAAATATTCAGGGTGATAATAATATACATTAACGTAGCAAACTAAGTATCTAGTTTATGTGTTTGACTTGCTGCCACACATTTTTCTTAATGGTTAGAGATGTTTACACGCAACTATAGCAGCACAAACCAAGGTACATGAAGAAAGATTTAAATCCGTGACTTAACCGCTACATCATGTATGAATACTGAAGAGTTAAAAGTTCGTAACTAACTTCTAGAGGTAATTCCTTGAGTTCTAGTGAGAAGACGCGACCAGTGGAGTTCAACGGTATCATGCATGAAATTACCCACCGATGGCAAAGGATGAGGTTGTGCAAACGTATCACGAATTAACTGAATTAGGAATATCAATCGTTTGGAACCGACTCAGTGGTCGAATGGTAAAGCGTTCACTGCAAAGCAACGGGGTTTTGGGTTCGATTCCTGATGGGGTTGTGGAGTTGGTTGGTTCAATACTAGGACGAAACAGCTATCTAGTACTTCAAGTTGATCAATGATAGTCTAATTCAGACCAGTTCGTGATATCGAATTAACAATCAACAATCTCCACAATACCCAATTACAAAAAGAGCAAGTAGTTTAGATTTATCATAGATAAGGGTTGAAAGTTATCGACAAGATTTACATTGTGTTGTATTTCGCATTCAGATGATGAATACTGTATATCTGAGTGTAGTTTTTATTAAGGATTTCGTTTCAAACGTTTAGGATTATTCACAACTAACTCCTGTGAACTTATCAATATAGTGTAAAGTGGGGTAGAGAGTGAAAAACGGACTACATGAACAGGAATGATGGGTTGGTGGGAAAGTTTCTTTTGCTTACAGTCATCAGGCCACAGGTTCGGGTATCGTCACCCTCCCCTCAAAAAATGCCCCAAACAGAGTGATGGCATACAATTACTTTTCTCTCTATTGTTGCATTCCAGCAGTAAATTTAAGCAGGGTGCTCAATCTCACTATTCCTGTTTAAAATTGTCATCAATGACATTCTGGGACAAGCTTTAAAAGAAGTGATTAGTATTAATCTATTAACCTCGAGTATGTGGACGGCATTGTCTTACATAGATCATGTATTGGTGAGAGCAATTCTGCTATAGTTGTGAAATATGACCCCTTCGAGCTGAGAATATTTGATGACATTGTGTTTGATCATCAGTGTGCCAGCAATATTGAAGTTCGGCAATGTGCTCGGGCCTGGTAACGACAGTTCAATCAGTGCAACATCAGCCCCAGTAGCTTGGTCATGTATTATGAGTGCCATCCTGGCGGCTTCCATATTGAGCATTATTTGTCGACACGAAAACTAGACTGGAATGGTGACAATGGTGAAGAGAAAGCCTTTCGGTATGAAAGGAAACTACATAAGATTGGCCTATCTACCCATCACGACTTTCTGATTTGAGTTTTAGAGATGATACAGTTCACTTGTTTGAGACTATGTCAGACGTGGCTCACAGTAGAGGCCAATAGCAATCGCGCCGCCATTTTCCTTTACATTTAACACCAAATGGTCTTATTTTCCACTAAAATGTAGCTCATGAAATGTAATTTTCTTGCTATTATGTTAAATGTTAACTTATTGATTATGATCGCGTTTCCTCTTTTTATAAACTGTGTAAGGTATACATTTTTGGCGCTCATCTGTGTGAAAATTCTATGTTTGGTAAATGATTCATATTACATGTAGTAAATTAATCACACAATATAATAATACTGTATATAACACTTAACTTACACCTTCGTTTGTCGTCGGTGCTAGACGAACAAGCATTTCAACAGCTTTGCGGCATTCTTTATCCGATGAAATAGTTGTCGATTCAATTACACGCTCTCTAAGTGGATGAAGTGTAGCGTTTAAACGTCTTGCCATTCGCTCAAGTGTTGTTAATGAACTGATTAATTCAGATGGACGCAGCCCACTAATATGTCCATCATCGTCTACTCCCAATTTATATATAGCTTTGCCACCACCTTCATTAAGCCGCCATTTCATTTGAGTAACAAGTTGCTCAAAACGGTTTGGTGTAGGATCAACTAATTTCCGCTAAATATCAAAAATAAGAGAATTAATTTAGAAATGGTGCAAAGAAAAGAGCTGACATAGTAACAAAAATAAAGACATTAGTGCGAATAACTATTTGCCTTTTCATTATATTACTGAAATTGTATTTTTCGACCAGTGGCTACAAGTAATTTACGCATGTATAGTAGGGTACCAGTATGTACACTTACTACATTTTAAATGAACGCCTAAGTAGATAGGCTAGCTAAATTTGATTGGAGTTGGGGTTTAGCCCCCCCCCCCCATACCGCAGTTTTATAGTAACTTACCCATGCCCTTTAATTTCAAAGGCATGTTTATCAACCATAAAATATTATCACTAATTTATTTACCAGACACATTAATATATTTAGTTATGGGTTACAGTTACTGTGCAGTCAGTTAGTTACAACGTAGAACTTGGTACATGAGTACATCAGTTCAAGTTGCCATGCCTCATTTAGCAGATAGAGATTAAATTGTCGGACCAAATCCCAGAGTAGGGGATGTAGTAACAGAGTTAATATTAATGGAAAGGAATAGATATCGGAGATAATATTTAGGAAAATCTGATTCAGTGAAAAGAAAATCATGATAAGTTCGGAAACTTAGAATTTGGAGGAAGACAAGGAGTGGATGCACTTGGACCATTGCCAACGATTTTGAGCCATATCACTCAAAGTCTCTAACCATTGCTTACGATTATCACGCAGAACCCAACCAGGTAGTCCGCACCTATTAACATGGCTCAGCCCAACTGTCAATGACTTCATGGACTGGTACCATGTCTTGGTTTCTCCACCTCTAGTTTTCTTCCGGCCTACTCCCACACCAGACAGCATTGCTCGTCGAGGTAGGCGACGGTCAGGCATACGTGACACATGTCCTAACCACCTCAGCTGATTAAGATTTACTGTTTCATCAATAAACTTACCATATTTACCTAGTACTCTATTCCTAACCCACATATTGCTTACTCGGTGGTCCCAGCAAACACGAGAAATGCTTCGAGGACATCTATGATCGAATACTGGAAGCCTACGAATACCCACTATTCTTAATAGCCGTTTCAGATCCATAAAGTAGAACGGGTTGGATTGCATGGAGCAGCAGTAAACGCGTTTCTCGGCCGGGAGACAATTGTCTCGCCTACGCCACAAGTGACGCAGATTGGTAAAATTAAAACCAGCCTTCTGTATACGAGCCGAGATTTCATCACATATTAGACCATCAGGACTCATTCAACTTCACTCCCTATCACTAATTTCGGTGCCAACGTAAGCCAATCCTGAGATACCATTTCGCACTTGGGTAGGGAGAATCGTATCTTAAACAAGCACCCATCGATGCTCAAGGCGGTTAAAAAACGCTGTGTCAATAGCTCGCAAAAGAACATTTTACGTTCACAGACCACTCAGGAAATGAGTACTAAGAGAAGACTGATAAAATAATTCACCGTAATTGGTGCCCTAACTGAAACTAATCAAATTAAACCGAAAGCGTTAGTCTTGTTACGTTTCGAGACGTCAAAACCAAAAATTTACTCAATGACTGGAAAATACCAGCCGCTTGCCAGAAATTAACAAATATCTCGTTCACGTCATAAGTGGAGCAACAGCTAACTAATCACATAGGAACTTAAATTCAGGGAAATATAGAAATACCATAATCTGATTACCTAATAAGTATGAGCGATATACATATGTATATAATTTGTGCAAATGTGTCGTTGTCAATGGAGACTAGTATGTCTAAGACGAGCCCAGCAGGACGATGTAATTTTTACTTCGGGTTCAAACACACCCTTAAGCTTAATGCACTATCCGGAAGAATAATGTATACCTATTGACGCGTCTGTTAGTATGATATACTGGTTAAGGCCACATTAATGTAGTTGGCCATTCTTTGTCTAAAGATTCTGAATTTCCTAATGAGGTTCAAGAGTTGTGTTAGGATATTTCTTGGATAACAGCAGTAGCACATACTTCTAAGGTGTTATTTTTTTTGACTTTAAGTTTGACTGGTTATTGTTTATTAGCGTTTCTAATACTCTGAACAGTCACAACACAACTATGGACGATAGCCAATCGGGATTGGTATAATACCACCTAGATTATTCTGTGTATATAGAAAACTTGGCAAAAATATCTCTGAATAAGCACCTTATTAAGCTCAATAAAATAAACAGAAGTAATCACCCCCAATGTACCAAGAACTAACAATTAGGTGGTCTTAGTATCTTAGGATAAAATCCATAATACAAAGAACAGTTAGGAGGTAGGAATATACATCAGCAAGTGATGTATATTCCTACCTGATGTCTATAAAATTAGGTTTCTGACCACGGCCATTTAAATTCCTAATATGTTTACATTTTTTCTCAACTGCCTTGTTCGACAAAACAGATACAAAATATTACTAAGGGAGGATTACAACAAGCTCCCTGGCACTAAAAATAAAAATCCGAATAAGATAATATTAGAGTAACCATTCTCTGTTCAAAATATCCATAAGCGTATAAATATCAAGTGCAAAACTAGTTTACTTACTTTATACTCTATATTTCCTTCTTCTATTTCAGGAGGGAGAATGTGTGGCATCCTCGTAGAGACACTTCCACAGCTAAGTATCTGATTGTTGGAAACAGGATTCAAGTTAAGGAAGGAACTGTGTGCGCTATTTTGATCGGCGTCCATAGTTTTATTTTTCTTGTTATAACCTCTGAAGCTTTTGCGTTGTTGAGATCCATTATGAAAACTTGTTGGTCTCGAAGCCGACCTAGTTGATTTTTCACTCAGATTAGGCTTCGATGTTTCATTCTCGGTTGAAAAATACAAAGAAAGCTCATCCATCTCGGCATGTAGAAGAGGAAACTAGAACTATCAGAAAAATGGAAATGTCCTTCTCCAAATCCCGCCTCAAGGTCAAACCGGGCTTATTTGATTACACCGCTTAAATATCTCTGTACGTTAAAACGAATTCTGAACTATGTTCATAGCGAGATAATTATTTTCCAGACCTATCTATAAATTTAGTGGTCAGGTAACTCCTGGTATAAGAGTAATTTATTTACATAATTTATGTACTTTGTTGTTATTAATCCGCCTGTAGTGTATAGTTCGTCAATATTGGATAGGAATTATGAATGGTATGACAGTAGCTATCTTCTACTTAATGCTAACGAGAGAAAGTGCTAGTGGTGAACAGTCGAAATACGTTCTGACATATAATCTTGGCAATTTCAGTGTCACTCTTGCTACCTAAAAGTAGGTATGGACGTAGTTCTCTAAATACCACAGGTATATCATCTCACTGGCATTCTGAATGTAGTAAAATTTACTTTGCGGTTCCTTTTGTAACTTATAGGAATTTAGACTCGAGACAACTCCAACAAGTTTAATTGATTGTGTATCTATTATTTTTCGGTCTGGAAGTTGCGGTGGGATCAAACACAGAAGCTGATATGACTTTCATACACCATTTGTTTTGATTTTGAGCCTACTGAATTCACCTTCATTCCAAATATGACTTTCTTATATTTATCGTTAACGATGCTTAAGTTATGAATTGTAGGTGTCAATCCTACAAAAAATAAATAAATAACTTCTTTCGCTTGACCTAATAAACGATTATATTTTGGGGATTTTGAATTCCCATTACAGATGAATGCTGGTATACTTTTTTGCCGTACACACCTTTGAAGCTGAAAAAAATTGGTGACGTAACACACAACCATTTGTTTGACAATCACGATTTCGAAAACCATTGCAAATTATGCGAAAATGCAGTAGCGTAGATACTTGAAATAAAATTAATTGACATGAAACTGCTTTGATCGCTTCATCCTCCCATAAATAAACAAATGACCATCTAAAAGTGCTAGAATTACAATAACCGCGTAACTAGCGTGTTGTTGAAAGAATCCGTCAGACCGAAGCCGAAACGAAGGCACTTAATACGTGAAAAATCTGTTGTCAATTAACAGCTCGTTACACAGATATTGAATATCTGGCCCACACGCGTGGTGATTGGTCAATGAAAGCGTTTGCAAATAGGTGATTAATGATTATTGGACGAATTGATAATTGTGACTTATAAACTTATATTTTCATTTGATATGTGCAATTTGTAGAATTTAATAATCCTCTAAATAAATAGTTGCATAGGTTCTCGTCATCGATGCTGACACTGTTTTAGCAGCCACAACTAGCTGAAGGCTCTCGGTCAAGTATCACCACCCAGATCATGACACGATACGATGTGGGAAACAACCCTTCCTCTAGTTAGCCAGCCTAGAAGTTGCTATCACATTGACGCTCTACTCACAACCAAATATAACTTCCCATTCATCCTCATTGCCTTCTCCTTTTATTGTTATTCGTACGTGTGGATATAATCGTTAGAATACGTACTGGTTATACGACAAACGTTACTTGTTTATATACTGGGTGCACTTCAGATTCATTAGTCGGTAAGTTAGTGTTTAATCTCTCTATTTCTTGATCATCTTGCCTGATTATCGTGTCTGTGTAACATGTTAATGGAAAGATAGGATAGCAGACGGTGTTATATTCCTTGTAAATCAAAATCGATAGGATCGGCTACCCTGATAGATGGACAACAGGTTTTCCACTTTACTTAGTCAAGAAATGTCTCTCGGGTACACCAATAAACTCAAACTCAAACGTCGAAATCAACAAACAGATCACCCTGTCATATTTGATAGACGTCTGAAATTACAACCAAATTATTAAGTCCCATAAGAGTAAATGTCACACACAAATTAAATATAGTCAATTTTGTAGAATTCAAATAACAAGATAGCATAAGAAGACAGACCGATCGTTGTCTACAAAGTGAACAGCGCCATCTGTGATAAACATTACATGAGATAAAGTAGCTAACTTTTCAGTCTTCGCCTGCATGAACAATAAGTAGCCATCAAGTGCCACAGTATATTTTCCCTTATATAAATACATATTGGTAATTATACAGGCAAGTTTGATTGGGAAAACGTGAGGATTATAGTCACAGGGAACACAAGAAAAACCAGAGAATTATAAGGAGCCTTGGATTTTAGGTCAATCTGCAATCGATAAACAGTTAGATAGATGCCCGACCGTAGCTGCTACCTCAAAAGTGGTAATTGGGCTTGCCCATCGTAATGACCCTGCCGAGTTATATTGGGTGGAACGCATGTTCCTTTAGGTCCTACCATGCCAAGCAAGTCTGTTGGAGAGCAATAAGATTGAAGGCAACAACCTAGTATCTGAGGGCGAAGTCGTACTGCTGACTACAACGGGTTGTAACATCAGTAAGGTGTTTCCCTCGGATAACCAGCACCAGCAGCGATGATACCTTCTTAACGAGAGAAAGTGGGTAGGAAGGGCCGATCCTAAAAATGTCACACCCCATCTTATTCTACGAGTTTCCGTCCCCGGCAGTAAGGCCTTCTAACAAACGAAGCTGACACTTCGAAAGCTTCCTGTGACAAGGTCGTGCGTGATCTACCTCAAACAGTTGCCCCTTGGGCTCTGCGATCGCGTTTCTGGTTCACTATGACCAATACCCTTCCATGGTGTGGGCAGCCAGGAAGTAAAAACCGCCCTCATATCTCTAACAGCACAATGGATCGTTTTGCTCGAGGTCACATCCCACCCTCAACTCCTAATAACTCTCGTATCCCCACGATTAACCCATCTAGCATAATTTTATCACCTCACGCCTCTAACGCTAGTGGTTTGCGTTCACGAAACGTTATTTCTGGTCTCCTGAAACCTCGTACTAACTACACATCGGAGCTTCTAACGTTCGAACTTTATGTCGAATAGGACAATAAGCTTCCCTAGCCATGACCCTAGGCTCTCGCTTCATCAATGTCTGCTGAATCGCCGAAACACGTATACAGGATCCAAGTACAATCATTCGCTTGACCTCACCTTGTGAAAACAAAGAACTCATCCGGTTCACCCTTCGTGTTTCTGGGGACCCCACTGCTACCACTCGAGGCCTTGCTGGTATAGGTATGGCACTAAGTTCAAAGCTTAACAGACTCTCCTTGACTGGATTTCCATAGACAGTCGCTTATGCGCTGTCCGTCTAAACGGAACGGTAAGAACTCGGAAAGATAGGGACACACGCCGTTGCCTCTTTGTTGTTTCTGCCTACGCTCCCACTGATTGCAGCTCACATGAAGTAAAAGATGAATTTTACAGAAAGCTTTCAGACCTCCTTCGTAAAGCTAAGCGTACTGATGTAGTGATTATGGCTGGTGACTTTAATGCCCAAGTAGGTAGATTAGACGAAACCGAAAGGCACCTAGGTGGATTGTGTGATGTTTAGGCTCAAGGAACATATAATGGCGATCGTTTATTACAGTTGTGCATAGATAACCGTCTATTTCTTGCAAGCACCAGTTTTAAACATAAAGAAAATACATTAGTTGACATGTCGTCCCCCACAGTCAACTCAACACTAGACTCCAATTGACCACATACCTATCAGCCACCATTGGAGAGGCTGGATAGAAGACTGTCGCTCATTCTGGAGCACATGTTTAGACTCAGACCACATTTTAGTGTGAGCGCGTATTAGTCTGCGTCTCAGTGAACGTAAAAGATCCACGACAAGGACCCCTCTCAGAGTCCAACTTAGTGATAAAAAGTCAAAAATACCTTTCAGGAACAACGAGATAACCAATTAGTCAGATCTGTAAACGACACTCATTCTGAGTCAGCTTGAAATGATATCCAATAGGCTGTTGAAACAGTAGTTATATCTACTAGCAAACTTAACCAATAGGTTAAGAAAAATCAGTGGATTTAAGCTGCATATACTGAACTGATAAGAGCTCAGCAACACATCTCATTTGTTTCTGAACACGATGAAGAGCGGAGGGAACTTAAACACAAGCTGGTTGTAAGCTTACGCAATGATCGTGAGCAGTGGTGGGTTGCGAAAGCTAATGAGCTGGAAAATGCAGGGGCAATAGGTAACAGTAGGCAACTGATTAGACGTATGAAGGAAACGGGTATCAGAAATCCGACTGTGAGTGAAATTATCTCAGAGAAAGATGGGACCATTATTCACTGTCAATCAGGAGGGTCTAACCAGTCGGCGGAACACTTTAGGGAACAGTTCAACTGGACACATCTGTTATATATTGCGGTAATAATACACAGTGACCTTGATAACTGTCAATCAGAATACGGACACGTCAGCCTCAACGACTATCACCCCCCAAAGCCGGAATAGAGAAGACAGCAGCTACGAGCCAACCAGACACAATCAACCCAGTCCAATTACCGGTCGTATTGTATTTTAATCATACATTTATATACACACAAATTCAGACCACACAGCAAACCAATTAGGGATTTTATATTGATACAAAATAGAAGAGATTGTGGCAGTGAATAGGGGTAACTTGTACACACATAATTAACTGTAGTCCATAATAAGAGACAATACAATAACAGCAAATATACTAAACGGTAGGACAGAGTAAGAGAAAACATAACAATAATAGAAATGTAATGTTTGCATTACACACGACCAGAATAAATGAATTAGTCCTCTAAAATACAGTCCTAGAAGTTCTTTCACTCTTCTTTAGTGGTCCGACAAAACAACATCCCAGTTGCCAACCATAGCCGAGCAATCCTAATGGTAAATTAATAATGGTCCCCCAAGTCGTAGTGGGGTTTGGATGGCTATAGATAATCTAAAGCGAGGGAGAGAAGCAGGAACTGACGGGTTAACTGCTAAGATATCTAAAGATGGTGGTCCAGTTTTAGTAGCGAGATTAATTGGGATCCTAGCTAAAATCTGGTAACTGAACGAAATCCCATCTGATTACTGTCGAACACTGACCGTCGCAATCTATAAGAAAGGACGGAAGTTCCCTTGTGACATTTACCGTGGAATCAGCTTAACGAATATAATGTCTAAAATATTAGCTTCAATAACACTTCGACGTATAACTAAAGCTCGTGAGGAGCAAACTCTAGGCGAGACACCCGACTGCTTACCAAAGGATGTGTGCTTGTTTAAGATACGATTCTCCCTACCCAAGTGCGAAATGGTATCTCAGGATTGGCTTACGTTGGCACCGAAATTAGTGATAGGGAGTGAAGTTGAATGAGTCCTGATGGTCTAATATGTGATGAAATCTCGGCTCGTATACAGAAGGCTGGTTTTAATTTTACCAATCTGCGTCACTTGTGGCGTAGGCGAGACAATTGTCTCCCGACCGAGAAACGCGTTTACTGCTGCTCCATGCAATCCAACCCGTTCTACTTTATGGATCTGAAACGGCTATTAAGAATAGTGGGTATTCGTAGGCTTCCAGTATTCGATCATAGATGTCCTCGAAGCATTTCTCGTGTTTGCTGGGACCACCGAGTAAGCAATATGTGGGTTAGGAATAGAGTACTAGGTAAATATGGTAAGTTTATTGATGAAACAGTAAATCTTAATCAGCTGAGGTGGTTAGGACATGTGTCACGTATGCCTGACCGTCGCCTACCTCGACGAGCAATGCTGTCTGGTGTGGGAGTAGGCCGGAAGAAAACTAGAGGTGGAGAAACCAAGACATGGTACCAGTCCATGAAGTCATTGACAGTTGGGCTGAGCCATGTTAATAGGTGCGGACTACCTGGTTGGGTTCTGCGTGATAATCGTAAGCAATGGTTAGAGACTTTGAGTGATATGGCTCAAAATCGTTGGCAATGGTCCAAGTGCATCCACTCCTTGTCTTCCTCCAAATTCTAAGTTTCCGAACTTATCATGATTTTCTTTTCACTGAATCAGATTTTCCTAAATATTATCTCCGATGTCTATTCCTTTCCATTAATATTAACTCTGTTACTACATCCCCTACTCTGGGATTTGGTCCGACAATTTAATCTCTATCTGCTAAATGAGGCATGGCAACTTGAACTGATGTACTCATGTACCAAGTTCTACGTTGTAACTGACTAACTGATCGTGTGAGTGAAATAGGTGTTATTTATCAATCAACAAGAAAACTAATAAACGACTGCAAACTATGTCAGAAGGATAGAGGATTGTAATAGGTGTGCTGAAAATGTTAATGTGTTGACAATAACTAATCACATTCGAGGCCAACAAAATAAGCAACTAGTCATTTATGGATAAGATCTCATAGCTCATTTATATTAGAAGTTTAAGCCGGTGGATTTGGCCAGAATAACTATGAAATCTCTAAAATTACTCCATCCAACTTGAAGATCGAGTTTTAACCAAAAGTGTAATTTCCACAGAATAAACAACAGAATAATAATCATGAATAGTAGTTAAATTGTGTATACGTAATTGTTTGATATTTTACGTATTCAAGAAAAAACTAACAGTCGAGTAGAATGTAGTAATTTTTTAACAGTTTTAAAATATTTCAAATCTATGTGTTCTATACGGTGTTTACCTTCATCACATCCAATGTCCATGTACATATGATAGAAATCAGCATGAAACTATAAAGAACAAGAAAAAAAAGCACAAAATACAATCAAAACATATAAGAGGTAATACAGACGACATAATGATATGTCATCGAATGGGACAAGCCTATGGGTTTTTATTGATTTCGTAAGGTTCTCGATATAGTATAGCTAATAGATTTAGAGTAACTGGATTATATCTGTGATTCCTTTCATAGTCGACATGGTTAAAGAGAAACCTTATCTCTGATAGATGTACTTCAAATTGGATACTACGACTTTATTCCTTCTCATATTCACAACTAGTCCAAAAGACTAGAATTATAGGAATATGGTATTGTGGTGAGAACTGGCAGGAGACTAGAGAACCACATTTATTTGAATACATTCATTTTCATACAAATTAATTTATAGTGATTATTCATCAATTCCAAATATAACTCGTTTAAGAAATACGACAATTTATTCATACGGTTAAATGTCATGGTAACTACTGTGAAGTATGACTTACATTGAATTGAGTTAACGTGATGCAAATTTACATATCAAACTCGTCAATTAAATCAGTACAACTTCCTTCGCATGATTTACTGTACAAGTGTACTTTTGAAGGTTTCGAATCCTTAACACTTACACGTACAATGTGGTAATTAGCAATAGAACTTATCAGTGAGAAAATAAACTGGATGATAATTTGTACTGTACCTCTTGAAAGATTCACATTAAGATACAGGTTTGTTGATTCGTCAAGGAGACCTACATACAAATAAACTTTAAACGTGTACTCATATTACGATGTATAAACGTAGAATATTCCACGGTCACTATAACTTCGTTAGTTTATATGTGATAATTAGTAGTGTGTATGGATGAATTAAAAACTTTTAGGTGTTATTCTTAGGGGTTTATCGTCAAATCATAGTATTTCGGGTGACCGTCGTTTAAATTGCAATTCGTTAGTGAACTTCTTACAATGTTTGTTTATTTCAATATGTTGTCTACAAGCACGACTGATTACCATAAGACAAGACTACTAAACAAGCAATGAACAGATGTGTAATACTTTACGTCAACTATGTTAAAGTTAATCAACGAAATCAGTCAAGAATACTTATTACAAGCTACCTACGAGCATAAGACTACTTTGACACAATCTTAATATGTATAATTGCGCTGTGTAGCAACCAGAAATAATCGTGAACATAATATTTCATTTGTTGTAACTGGGTATCTTTCTATCCACGTTGCAGTATGATTGTACAGTAGAACTATGGCCAACACCACTTTCCTGATTTTGATTTCTGCTCAACTTCGGCTAGTTGAAATAAATTCTCTCGTATCAACTAATATTTCGTCTTTTCCTATTAAGCGTAGAATTTAGTCAATTACCCATGAAATGCTTCAAGATAGTTGCCAAGTATTATTGATCTATGTCATTTGAAGGGTTAGATGGATTCTAAGCATTATCTAAACATTGGACTCAGTATCAACTCTAGTCAGATGTTTCACTAATTTAATGTCATTGATCTAACAACAGTTTTACATTCACCAACATTATTCTCCACAGAAATTTACTATTCTACCTAGGTGTATTACGTAGTGGTTCCTGGATATGGATGGCTGGGAAATTATTAAAACTCAACATACTTATGAACATAACTTATATTCCATCAGTTACATTATTTCTATTGTTTTTTTCAGATTCGATCCATTCCATTAAATCATTGTCCAGATTCTTTAGATTCCATTCATTTCGTTACATCAAAGTTTCTATTGTTAAATCTAGTTTTCTCATCAATTCAAACTTTACTTTTAATGATTGAACTTAATTCACATCATTTTCAAGTGTTGCCAACTGGTTTTTTTCTTTCATTTTCTCATTATGTAATTACTTAAACGTTGACTACTAACTTGTTTGTTAATTTTATATGAACTAATTAGTATGAATTACACAATCGCTATTTCATCCTAGCATGGCACTCATCGGCAGTGCATCCATGATCCCATCGTGGTGTTGGAAGATTCGGTTCATGATATCAAATCGACATTCAGCAATTTTCACAAAACCAAATTACTATCAATATCAGCTTATTAGTGGCTAACTTCTCTGGATAACTACTGGAATTGTAGTGTGATGTGACTGTAGAATTAACTTGAAATCGCGTTAGATTCACCAGAGTAACGTACCCGAAGTTGATAAAGTCAAAAGACTGTCTTGAGTGTTCGGAATGTTTATTTATTGGAACAGATATATTAATGCCTAATGTGGTTCTTCGACAAATAATTATTCATTTGCTAGTCACTTACATCCAAGGCGATTAAACAACAACAAGAAAACGGTTACAACAGTCTTCATCTTATGCACATGAGCGAAAAAATGCTAAAGTAAAATGGCTGGCCAGACAAACAATGTTCCAACCAATAGAAAACAATGTCTAGAAAGTTCGGTTACATCAGACCAATGAAACGCAAGTTACAAATTGCACAAAAACACTTAACTACTCATTAATCGTTAGAGCAGACACATTTAGTCGATGAGAACCAAATAGGACGAAACGAGCTTCCTGATTTCCGCTTGCCAACCACAATCCAACTTAAATAATACTCATGAGTAGTATGACAATTAAACTATATTACATAATTCATTTCTTTTTAATATAGATATCAATACTTACAGGTTGATTAGGATTAGGTATTGGACTAAACTGTTCATCATATTCTTTCATTTCTAACTGTTGTACCTTTTTTCTAGTCACGCTGTACACTTTCCAAGTTTCCTACATAGACAAGGCAAATACTAAATGAAAAGATATTGAATATTGAACAAAATACATATGTCATTTAATGTAATGATGAATACTGATAGGATCGTAGATACAAGCCACTTGCTGCCAACGACAGACATGTAACACTTCTGAACGTCAGTCATTTTCAGTGATGCATAATGACTCTGGATTACATTCCTGGTTACATCTTAGATGCATCCTAACATTATGTTGTTTGTCATTAGAGCATAACAGTTATTCATCACTCTCTGGTTTTGAAAGAATGCTCAATGATGGCGAATGTTTTGAGGGAAGTTTTTTGACAAAGATTCTTTGATATTCCTGAATTTAACCTAACTTACTAATCTGTAACCAACAGTTTATAATGCATAACTTTCCTACATGTTTTCTATCGGTCATTTACAACCAAATTCCTACTTCATTACTGATAATTATGTTTATTCGTTGTCTGACCATACTGTATTTGTCAACGAATGTATTTATCAACTAGAGATGAATGCGGAGTAAACATGAACAGACTCAGAAGATTTGAAGTGGTAGTTTGGAACTCAAAGAGCATTTTTAATGCAAAGAATGCTGTCACCAAAATGAATGATAAGAAATCGTAGTGATGGTAGTATCATGAATTGTTTGCAGATTTGCAAACTATATGCTACATGAAGGATCCTAGATGATTGTACTAAGTTTTTACTCGTAGTTATTTTGTTCCCAGGTTTTTTTTACTTTGTAGACTGTTCACCGCTGGTTTGAAGATCGTCTCCTTTAGTTTGATAACCGAATACATATGAACAATGTCAATTCAACCCAGCTAACAGATTGACATTTTATTTACATTCAACTTGACTAATTTTAATTTTGATTAATTGACCTCCCCCCCTGAAGAAGTATGGATCAGTTTGTCTGGTGAAACTTAGGATTCTTTATATTTCAATCAGTGCGATTATTTCAAATAGACATTTCCACTACTAATGTCTCCTGTATTTACTTAGTGTCCAATTTCTGTCAACATATTTAATCACATATTGACTAATTTATCATTGACTTCGGGTAGTGTTGAATCAATTGAAAGTTGTTCAGACAGTACTACAATGATAAGTTAGGTGCCTAATTTTAGACAACCACATTATGTTTTTTGACATATGTGAAACAGTTCACTTTCAAAACGACATTTGATGATACACAGAATAGAGTACTAACGTCAATTATCAAGGGGTTTCTCCGTTGGAGTAACACTATATACTCAAATGATGAATGGAACACAGTAGGGTATATAAGCAAAAGTTACTACTACTATACATTTGTTAGATATAAACAATACTTTATCGATTGAATAAGTCACAGGTTAATGTTGGCAGGGTGGAACTGAAAATCAAGGAACACTGGGCAGCTGTTTTGTTCTGGTGTGAACTCCTCGGCGGTGCGTATCGAAGATACCGCCCCAAGGGCTTTAGGTTAGCGAACATCTAGCCCTTTGAACTACAGGGCTATTATCCGATGAGAGAATTCCAACCATCTCAATTCAATACTTTATCGACTCAATAATAAGGATGCATGTCAATAATACAGAATCTTTAGGATCAAACAGAAAGGTACTGTATAGACAAATTATTCGTCTAACAGTCTGTTTGCGACATGGAAGCATTCTATGCTCCTGTTAAAATTCTGAATTCATGGTTATTTTTAGACTTTAATTATGTAAATTCCATTTTAACAATAAGCTTTCTTTTGATTAGCTTGAAGCCATACAAAGTTCCTGTGGATTTTTGATTGATTCAGCACTGTGGTATACGTAAGTCGAATATATTAGTTCTAAGTAATAACTACAGTTGCAGAGTAAATTACCTAGAACTTTGGTTTATAACATGTATTAATTTACTATTTATCTTCGTCTTGGTTGGGCATCACAAAAATAAAACACAGTATCGGACTATAGTTTTATCGTACTATAGGATTTCTCAATGATAGAGCACAACAACAACCCCATCAGGGTATTGAATCCTGTATCTTGACATCTCACAACAATCGTCCAACAGTCAGTAACATTACGCCAACGTCAAATATTAGCATCAAAATACTTCAATCCAAAAGACAAAACCTCTTTGTGCCACACATGTGTAACTATTAGAATGTCAGAATAGTCTTCTGACTTTCGTCAATCATCAGGACTAGTTAATCAAATGAATAGAAGTAAGTTTTCAAAAGATTTCATAAAATGTGCTAGTTAGTCCGAATCTAACAAAAGGTAACCGATACTCTTACCTCATCAACGGAATCTTCTGTATCTAGATGTTCAACTGCTTTAACAATAACTGCCTGATCATTTTGGCATGAATCATTCCATCTTGACCAACCAAAAGCCATTGATGGACTTAATAAAGCCATATGTTCATAAAGATTTTCTTCAACAAGACGATTCTAGTTAAACGACAAAGTGGGTTAAGTGGTAGTTATAACGAGGTATGTAGAGGAAAAACATTTTCTGGAAACCAAATCCTCAGGCTTTCACTGTATGTTGTGAGCCTGTGATTTTGAATTGAGGTAAGTGGTGAATGATAATGTCACGTATACTTCTCTAGTTTCTAATTTGAATTATAGGTATAACGTCTAGTTGGCTTTACTTCTCTACGAAAGCATTTTAGAGTATAAAACACCAGGTTTCTATGCTAAAGAGTATGATGTTGTGAAAGAACGAGGTGAGGAACTTGAATCACAATCTGTAGTGCATATTCTTCATGATATTGAGACACCTACTGCTACATGGCAACTGTTGAATGCTTAGTAACTATCCAATGTGCATTGTTTAATTTGTAAGCTTTCCTTGACCTCATTAACTGTCGTGATATTTGTATTACTTCCCCAGTTATTGTAATCATATTATTACCTCATTATCTCAATCTCTGTACACACCTCCACCCGCACCCTCTAGTATTTCGGTCTTTTGCATTTTATTTTGTCCAGTATATGATATATAAATACAATTGTTACCATTCTACAAATTACTCGCTCTTAGCTCTCATCTGTTAGTGTTTGTTCCCTATCTATCCATACCTCTGGAGTAGACTTTCGTCACTCAGACACAATGCTAACTAATCACTGTTTCTCGAGTCTATCAGGTTATTGTCATAGTACAAGTTCCCTTGGCTAGCTTTCTTTGGATAATCACTACCATGGTCATTAAATGTTGACGGAAAAAGAAGAAAACAATTTACTTTTTTGGTTGTCATATACATTTAATGTCTATTTAGTACATTACCAACCCCCTAATTTTATCAGTATGCTCCTTCTCATACTTAAGTTTCCTCTATGAGGCAATGAGAGATTAACTTTTAAGTCATTTACTTAACTATGAATCCAGTTAACCGTTGAATGTTATTGATTCATTCCCTGGTGTGATTGTGTATACACACTCTTAGGCAGTTCCATATTAGGATACAACAACTGTTCAATACTTCTTGACTTACAACAGTTGTTTAGCTAAATTACAGTCTGTATTATGAAACTTGAAATTTAACAGTCACGCTAACGTTCTTTCAGTTGACTAAGGTATTAATTTGATATCACGAATTGATCTGGATTAGACAACCAATAATCACAAGTAAAAACTGAATAGGGGTTTGATCCTAGCATAGGACTCTTTAACAGTGTGCATCACCGACCCCATCAAGAATGGAACCCAAGCCATTCTAACTTCACAGTGAACGCATTATCATTAGACTACTAAGTCTACTTTCAACGATTGATCTTTCTAATCCAATCAATTCCTGTTATCAAATTAACATTCAATAATGTCCACAACACCCAATTTCATAAGGCATTACTTGATCAAGTTCAACATTGTTATCATTGCAACAAAAGAACAACATATAATGGAATGAAAGTAATATATACAATTATTGATTATATCCATGAAGTAAATAAAATCCTACTTTATTAAGACATTCAATTCTACTGATTGAATCTTCTCTAGGGAATATATTCACACCAGATTGTTGTAATACAGTAATTAACTCATCTAATGTAAACCATTTACCCCATAAATGATTTAATTCATGTTTAGTATATTTTCCTGAATTTATAGAATTTCTATTTGTTACATTTACATCTTCATGTTGTTCATTGTTTATTATATTATGATGATCATCTTTGATATCATTAGTACTTGTCAATGAATTGATTTCAATAGATTTAGAATCATTTGGAAGTATTGAAATATGATCGCCTAAAATATGCAATCGAAGTTCAATACATCCACCAATTATAGTTAATAAACATTGATTTATTACTGTGGATGATGATGATGACAATATTGATTGATAGGCTTCATTGGATAGACCAATTGTTGATGAAGGTCCAAGAATAATACATTCATTTGATTGATTTTTGTCAACATTCTGATTATGTTCTGATATCATTGATTCAGGATTACTTGTATTCTAGTGTATAAAAAACATTTAGTAGTCATAGTGATGGCATTAAATGTTCAATTAATTATAGCAGAGTATTCCTATCTCATGCCTATATAAATATCTTGCTACTTTAATAATCTTTGTTTGGTTGGTAACTGACAACATTTCGTTAGTCAATGGTTATGGTATATTTGGCCTACATAATCTTTACATTGTCACTAACTTATGCATGATATATATCATCAGTAGAAGAGTGAATGTACTTAGTAGGAGTCCTGTGTATACCACTGATATGCCGGGCACCTAACGAAGATTGGTTATCTTCGAGAACTATGCTTGAGAACGTTATTTCAATTATTATAACTGTGGACAGTATAAACATTTCATTTCTATGACTTATGTTCCTCTTTCCCGGTCCACTCGTTTAGTATATTTACTGTTAGTATTTTGTTTGTTACTATGAACTACGTTTACTTAATTGTGTACAAGTTGTACCCATTCACTGCCACTCTTTCCTTTGTTCTGTACAAACGTTAGATTCTTGATTGGTTCACTGTGTGGTTTGATTTTGTGTATATATAAAGGCATGATTAAAATACAATACGTTCTCCAGTTCTCAGTTCTACGTTTCCGGTCTCCCAATTCTGATTCTTCTATTGTCGGCCTGGGGGTGAATGGGCTTAGGTCAGTCGCGGATTATCAACTAGGCACATCTTCAATTGGCGTTCGCGTCTACCAACCAAAACCCTCCCTCTCTTCCTCTCGTCATAACAATCGCATTATGGATAGAAAAAGTAAGAAATCAAAGTTTCCGAAATGATTAGGCTGAAGATTATTGATTATCGTTATCTTCAAAGCATTTAATGAAACGATGGATTCCGTTAGTAATGAGGTGAGTGGAGGGGGAATTAGATATAGAGTACCGGACAAAGATGAAACATTTGATTGTAAGGTTGTGAATCTTCAGTGATTCAGGATTACTTGTATTCTAGTGTATAAAAACATTTAGTAGTCATAGTGATGGCATTAAATGTTCAATTAATTATAGCAGAGTATTCCTATCTCATGCCTATATAAATATCTTGCTACTTTAATAATCTTTGTTTGGTTGGTAACTGACAACATTTCGTTAGTCAATGGTTATGGTATATTTGGCCTACATAATCTTTACATTGTCACTAACTTATGCATGATATATATCATCAGTAGAAGAGTGAATGTACTTAGTAGGAGTCCTGTGTATACCACTGATATGCCGGGCACCTAACGAAGATTGGTTATCTTCGAGAACTATGCTTGAGAACGTTATTTCAATTATTATAACTGTGGACAGTATAAACATTTCATTTCTATGACTTATGTTCCTCTTTCCCGGTCCACTCGTTAGTATATTTACTGTTAGTATTTTGTTTGTTACTATGAACTACGTTTACTTAATTGTGTACAAGTTGTACCCATTCACTGCCACTCTTTCCTTTGTTCTGTACAAACGTTAGATTCTTGATTGGTTCACTGTGTGGTTTGATTTTGTGTATATATAAAGGCATGATTAAAATACAATACGTTCTCCAGTTCTCAGTTCTACGTTTCCGGTCTCCCAATTCTGATTCTTCTATTGTCGGCCTGGGGGTGAATGGGCTTAGGTCAGTCGCGGATTATCAACTAGGCACATCTTCAATTGGCGTTCGCGTCTACCAACCAAAACCCTCCCTCTCTTCCTCTCGTCATAACAATCGCATTATGGATAGAAAAAGTAAGAAATCAAAGTTTCCGAAATGATTAGGCTGAAGATTATTGATTATCGTTATCTTCAAAGCATTTAATGAAACGATGGATTCCGTTAGTAATGAGGTGAGTGGAGGGGGAATTAGATATAGAGTACCGGACAAAGATGAAACATTTGATTGTAAGGTTGTGAATCTTCAGTGATTAAGACGGTTGAAATATGTAGAAGAAATGTATACCTAAACATTGTCTGTCTTCTACAGACGGAGTACATGAAAGTTGAAAGAAAGTTATTGGTGGCTAAACCAAGGCATAATATCTATCCGTAAAGTCAATCCCAGTCTGCATGATGTATACAGGTAGGTGTAGACTACTTGTTTGAGGTAGGCCTATGAACTGAGATCGCTGGCTGGAAACTTTAGCTAACACAAATAAGAGTTAGTTACAGTGGCTTAAGAGTAATCAATCTATATATATACCAGTAACTCCTCATTCCTTCGTCTTACATGCCTTTGCATTTCGTCCTCGCAACCTATACTTTTATTACCTGGTGTTTCTCAATATCATCACTCCTTTTCTATTCACCATGTTAATTTAATCGTATTCTACTAGTTTGATGCCACAACTGTGGATAACTAACATTGGTCGCATGCTCCAAATTGCTTATGACTGACTGATATACATAGTCTTTGTCATTAATATCATGTTTTCAGAGATGTATGCAAACTGTTGTCAGTTGTGACATGAACTACATCACTTGTGTGCTTTAGCTCAGGTTCCCATACCCGATTGTCATGACAAGATCAACAAGAACGAATCAACTAATATGTGATGGTATAGCGCAAATGAAGCTCTAAATGAAGATAATGAGGTAATACGCCTTCATCCCAATTGTTACAAGAATCGCTTAAATCCTAATCGCGGAGTCAGTTTTAATTCCATTATACATCAGCCAACATCGTGTCTACAAACATTCACTACCCCATTAATAGGTTCGTCATTTTTATTCAGTACTCCAAACACATCTTCACTATTACTCACGCACCCGCTATAGGATTCTTCAACGAAGAGCTGATACCTATGCATATATACCCATTGTATAACCCATGTTTCACAGCCATAGAATGATGCACTGTTGTTATATATCCGTTTGCTTTTTTCAGTATTATACATCACAAAACGCTGTATTCAATTTATATAAGAGTAAGTGAGTTCATTAAACAGTTTACATACATAATTAATTCCATCTTACTAATTGACTTGACCTATATAGCTATTCGAGACCACGAAGCACCATAAAGTACAATCTCCGCAATACCCAATTACAATCAATATCATGTTAACAGTGACTAAATACAACAGGTAATTCCTCATTGACAGCGAGGAGACTGTAACCAATTCGAATCGCGAATTAACTGAAATCGGAAACGTCAAACATTGGATGATAGCTAGTTTAGTCGTCTAAGGGTTATACACTTACCTCGAAACTTGAAAGTTATAAGCACAATTCCATGAATGTGTCGTGGATAAACCAGCTATCTGATAATGTCAGCTACTGGTTTCCTCCAAATCAAGACAATTCATGCAAATAGGTTACTTATGAGTGAAACATTTGGTCACCACCACCACCATCAGAGAATACAAAATAATTATTTACTTTTAATTTACTTACAATTACTTCTTGACCTAATCCATTCTCACTGATTACTTCATTTGATTTCATGTCAGGTGTAGGTGATTTAATCGTTGATATGAATTGTTCATTTGTTGTTGCCAAGTCATTTGTAATATCGCCATTATCTGAATGTATTGATTCTGTTGTTGTATTGACTAGTTCATTTCTTCTCAATGGTAGAGGACGTAGCTCCCAGTACTAAAGGAATAGAATTTTTAATTCATTATGAATTCAATGCACAGTACATTATAATACAACTTTCTCTATACAATCTCATAGATTCATGTGTGTATCTGAGGTCAGTAATGAATTTAAGTGTTTGTTGCTGATATAACTCAACATTATTTAAGCAAGAATACATTCAACATATTCATCCATACTCATCACAATGTGGTTAACAGCATACTCTTAATCTAACGATCTAATATCATCATCATCATCATCATCAGCAACGTAGAACCGGGCACAAACGCCTGTAGGTTCAAGTTGCCATACCACAATAGCACTGCGAGAATATTGAGGTAACGTATAGACAGAATACAAGAGAGAAGAGTAAGTAAAGATGTGCAGAAAATAACAATAGAATTTAAGATCTAGATGAGGTTAGAGAGTGAATACACTTGCGCCACTGTGACCGGTTCTGAGCCATATCACCTAGTGTCTCCAGCCATTTGTTGCGATCATCACGCGGATCCCAACCAGGTAGTCTACATCTACCTACATGGCTTAGACCAGTAGTCAAGGACTTCATGTACTGATGCCATGTTTTGGTTTGGCCGCCCCTAACCTTCTTCCATCCTACTTCAGCCCTAGCCAACATCGCGCGACGGGGTAGACGGTGGTTGGGCATGCGCAATACATGTCCCAGCCATCTCAGTCGATGAAGGTTAATGACCTCTTCGACTGATTTACTGTGTTTCCCAAGAACCTTTTGTCTTACCTCACTATTAATAATCCGGTTATTCCATGGTATGTGAGCGATGCTACGAAGATTCCTATGGTCAAATATCTGGAGACGACGCATATCTTGAGTTTTCATGGCCCACGTTTCGCAGCCATATGTTAAGATGGCGCGGATTGCTGCGCAGTACACCCGGCCTTTCGTTGAGACACGGATACCTCGTCTGCGCCACAAGTTCTGTAGATTGGCAAATGCCAATCGAGCTTTCTGGATCCGCGCTGAGATTTCATCAGACACCGACCCACCAGGGGTAATGAGACTTCCGAGATAAGTGAAGCGATCAACGCATTCAATTACTTCACTCCCTATAAATAATTTGGGGGAAGAAGCAGACCAGTCCTGGAGTAACATTTTGCATTTGCGAGGGGAGAAGCGCATCCCAAATATGCCTGCATTGTTACTCAACGTGTTCAAGAGACCTTGAATGCTGTGTGCATCTTCACCAAATATGACTATATCATCTGCATATTCTAAGTCGACGAGAGAGCCTCCTGGAAGGAGACTAATCCCAGAGGACTTAAAAGAAGTGAGAGAGATATCTAACAGTACCTCTATGATGAAATTAAATAAAAATGGGGATAAGGGGCAACCCTGACGGACTCCACTTGAGGATGAAGTTTCTCGTGACAATTCGCCATATGCTCTGACTCGACCAGTGGTGACCGAGTAGAGAGCCTTTATAAGGTTTATGTACTTTTGAGGTACGCCTTTTAATGACAAACATTGCCACAAGACTTCACGGTCAACAGAGTCGAACGCTGCTTTTAAGTCAAGAAATACAACTATAGTTGGGCGTTGGTACATATGTCTGTGTTCGAGGACCTAACGATCTAATATCATCATCATCAGCAACGTAGAACCGGGCACAAACGCCTGTAGGTTCAAGTTGCCATACCACAATAGCACTGCGAGAATATTGAGGTAACGTATAGACAGAATACAAGAGAGAAGAGTAAGTAAAGATGTGCAGAAAATAACAATAGAATTTAAGATCTAGATGAGGTTAGAGAGTGAATACACTTGCGCCACTGTGACCGGTTCTGAGCCATATCACCTAGTGTCTCCAGCCATTTGTTGCGATCATCACGCGGATCCCAACCAGGTAGTCTACATCTACCTACATGGCTTAGACCAGTAGTCAAGGACTTCATGTACTGATGCCATGTTTTGGTTTGGCCGCCCCTAACCTTCTTCCATCCTACTTCAGCCCTAGCCAACATCGCGCGACGGGGTAGACGGTGGTTGGGCATGCGCAATACATGTCCCAGCCATCTCAGTCGATGAAGGTTAATGACCTCTTCGACTGATTTACTGTGTTTCCCAAGAACCTTTTGTCTTACCTCACTATTAATAATCCGGTTATTCCATGGTATGTGAGCGATGCTACGAAGATTCCTATGGTCAAATATCTGGAGACGACGCATATCTTGAGTTTTCATGGCCCACGTTTCGCAGCCATATGTTAAGATGGCGCGGATTGCTGCGCAGTACACCCGGCCTTTCGTTGAGACACGGATACCTCGTCTGCGCCACAAGTTCTGTAGATTGGCAAATGCCAATCGAGCTTTCTGGATCCGCGCTGAGATTTCATCAGACACCGACCCACCAGGGGTAATGAGACTTCCGAGATAAGTGAAGCGATCAACGCATTCAATTACTTCACTCCCTATAAATAATTTGGGGGAAGAAGCAGACCAGTCCTGGAGTAACATTTTGCATTTGCGAGGGGAGAAGCGCATCCCAAATATGCCTGCATTGTTACTCAACGTGTTCAAGAGACCTTGAATGCTGTGTGCATCTTCACCAAATATGACTATATCATCTGCATATTCTAAGTCGACGAGAGAGCCTCCTGGAAGGAGACTAATCCCAGAGGACTTAAAAGAAGTGAGAGAGATATCTAACAGTACCTCTATGATGAAATTAAATAAAAATGGGGATAAGGGGCAACCCTGACGGACTCCACTTGAGGATGAAGTTTCTCGTGACAATTCGCCATATGCTCTGACTCGACCAGTGGTGACCGAGTAGAGAGCCTTTATAAGGTTTATGTACTTTTGAGGTACGCCTTTTAATGACAAACATTGCCACAAGACTTCACGGTCAACAGAGTCGAACGCTGCTTTTAAGTCAAGAAATACAACTATAGTTGGGCGTTGGTACATATGTCTGTGTTCGAGGACCTAACGATCTAATATACAAATAAACTAAAGAGACATCAATAAAGATCATCAATATACTTGACTAACTGTAGAAATAGTAATGCAAAGATCAAAAACTTCAGTATTACCAGTGATTAAATCAAAAATATAAATCAGCTAGGTGAACAACACCTTCATCTGCAGTTTAATCATCAACATCTTTGTGTTACGTTGAGCGATTCAAGAAGAGTAACTAACTTTTGAAATTGTCAGGATAAACTTGTATATTCCCGTTGAACATCAACATCGGGATGCAGGTACATCCAACCGATGAGTCCCAAATAGGACGAAACGCGCGTCCTGGATTTCACTTGCCAGTCACAATCCAACTTATATAATACTTTTGAAACTGTCGTTTAGAAGACTATTTCAGTTGATTTATTTCTGTATAAAGTTATCACTTTCTTTCTTTCATTATTACATCTCTGTCACTTTATCCTCCTATTTGACCTCGTAACTGTTGGTATGTGATTTCCCATTTGTGAACTACAGTTACTTAATTGTGTATCCAGTATTTTATTGACCTATCATTGTTGTCTTCATCATGTGTTTATGTTAATTTCTGAATTGGTTAACTATGTAGTTAAATTTTCTTCATATATAAAGAAGTGCTTGAGATATAGTTTGATTTGTCTACTTAATTTATCGGTGTTGAGTTCTTTCTTTTAGACCTGCAACTGATTAGGCATTAGGGTAGACATTAGACATAAACTACATAGTCATTTCTCTCATTGATCGGTAAGTATAAGATCATATCAATGAATTGGACATATCAATCCATCACAACTTTTTGAAAGCCTAAAATTTCAATTCGAAAAGAAGTCAAATAACAAACTGTCATTCATGGATGTGCTAATCCACAGAGCTAACACAGGAAAACTGGAACCCCTGATGTATCGAAAACTAACGCATATCGACCAAATTCTCATTTGCAACAGCTACAATTCAATAACTCACAAAATCAACTACATTCAAACTTTATTTCAAAGGGAGAAAACAAGCTTTACCACACCTACCACAAGAAGAAAAATACTTGATGTGTGTCTTTTAAAAGAACCGGTATCCAGGCAACTTTACTAATAAGTTTCCATTATGTTCATTAGTAGACATAAAATGAGACGTTGAAACCAACAAACAGATCATTCTACCATTAATGAAAGACTTATGGATAATTACAATCAGTCTATTGTAGCCGTTAGGAATAAATATAGCGCACAAGTCAACAATTTCACTTTAGTGAATTATATACAAAACCAAATGACAAGAAACACAAACGACAAACCAAAACGTTATCTTCAAAATAAACATCACCATCTGTGAAACACATAACATCGGATAAAGTGGCCGACACCTTCATTTCTACCTATGTGAACACTAATTAGATGTCAAAAGCCAGGTCATATCTTCTCATATATCTCAATACATACTAATAACTATGAAGTCATCGGTAATTGCGTGAAAATCGCTACAATTAAGCCATTCAACTCAGAGAACGTAGTACAACCTAAGTCATTCTGCTCAACTACAAATTTTTGAAAACCATATTCAAAATACATCTAAATGGTGACTATAGTTGTTATTCATCGATTTCTCTTAGTATATTGTTTATTACTGTGAACTACAGTTATTTCGCTGTGCACGATTTGTCCCCATTCACTGCTACTCTTTCCTTTGTTCTGTATCAATGTTAGATTTCTGATTGGTTTACTGTGTGGTTTGATTTTATGTATATATAAAGGCATGATTAAAATACAATACGTTCTCTGTTCTCCGTTTTCCAGTTCCCAATTCTGGTTCTTCTGTTGTTGGCCTGGGGGTGAATGGGCTTATGTCAGTCGCGCATTATCAGCTAGGCATACTTAATTGGCATTCGCTAAAACCAACCAAATCCTCCTTCCTTTTTTTCTCACGTCATAACAATTGGCGCCCTAACGACAATTTGTTTAGTTTCCCGGTAATTTGACTCGATGATATGATATGTATCTTTTTTGATAGCCACTACTTCAGTTAAATTAATGAAAGTGATTATTTGATTAAAGTAAGTTCAGAAGATGATTTCATTGATAGAGAATACTTTGAAGGTAGTAAGCTAAAAACTCCACTTCGTTTATGTTTTACACTAACTGACAGTCACCATTACAGTGTATCTTTAATCTTGACAGATCTGTTGCATTGTGGTTGATTTGAAACCAGTTAAAAAGTTTCATAATCTGCTTCACTTGTCACTGTGTTGTTTAGGCCACTAATAAACACTGTTTGGACTGTGATACACTGACTTATCACTGATTAATTTTCGATGTCACATTTTTTTAGTGTAACTTAACATCCCCTTTATTATACTGTCGATGCTAAGTTATTTAGCGTAGTTGGCAGCAATCTCTGCATAATCTAGTTTTCTGCTGTCTACGACTCGTCATTAGGACCTATTTGCATTTTTCAAGAAAGTAATACTCTCATATATAACAACGTAGTGGCTATGATGACGTGCCAGTACATTGTAACTTAATCGATAAAACTAAATCAATACCAAAACACAACTAGATGAACATAACATTTGTCACTAATTAATTATCAATCTGTGTACACATCTCATTGTTCGTCCAAAAGCTTGATGGTAACCATTGTAGACTGTGAAACTGGATCGCCAAGTATTGAATCCATCATCAAATATCATCCCCTTAAAGATTTAAGATAAACCCTAGTTATGAGTACAAAATGACACGAAACATTGATCCAGAATTTTCTGTAAACACTTTCCATCCAACCCAACATGAAATGGCAGCAACTAGACACTACTTTAAATGTAAGTTGCTAGTGATAACCTACTGTAACTTACTTGAAATGGCATATTGATATGATAATCTTGAAATATTGCCATTATACCAAATACACTTGTATGAAAAGTGACTGTATTGTCATCTTCATTAAATCTAACTAATTGAATACCAGTTGTACGCCATTGTAATTTCTCTGCATCCCATCTAGCCAATATAGGGTCTTCTACCACGATTACACATTTTGGTATACTACAAAAATGTAGAATGGTGATGGCAGATAGTTATTAGTCAACTTGTTTACTACACTAATACTACGTCTACCACTTTTACTGATAATAATAATTTTAAGAGTTTTAGTAAAATACCTCGACTGGCGGGCAACAGTCTTGTCGAGGATGAAACACGTATCATTAATGACAGTAGGTAGTTTTCGCGTTACGTCGTCACTCGACTGACATTAGAAATTTAAATCATCCCCACTTAGTCTTCTAAATGACAAATGCTAGATAAAATGCTTAGGTTCTACCGCTGATGAAATCGTGAATTCACACTGTTGATGATCACTGTACTGAGAGAAACAAGTTATCCAGAGCAACTTACTTTTCAATGGCTAACTAACCAAATGACACAACAAATTACATGCATATTATTGGCTGAGTTAGATTGTGATTAGCAAGCGGAATTCAGGATGCACGTTTCATCCTATTTAGGACTCGTAAGCTGGATTTGCTTGCATCCAATTGCTGATGTTTATATTGGGACTGTAATTATGTTTACTATCAAACACTACCGCATTTAGCACTAGGCTAATGAGTCCAGACAACCATACTTATTGATGCTGATTGTATTAAGACAAACTTGTTATCCAGGGCTACATGCATTTCAATGGTTCACTAATCAAACGACAGCAAAAGTTACATTTATATTGATTTTTACCGAATTTTAACTTGAATCGGTGGTTTTTCGTCTTTCTTCTCTTGTTTATGTGACATTGCATCAGCAACAGATTCATTTTCTGTTTCTATGTTAAAAAAAAACATAAAATAAAACATCACATAGACAATACAAGAATGTTTAAAAGCTACACTTAAAGGATACCACTTGTCATTGGAATAGATCGGTGTTAACTGTTGTAAATTATGAAACTGGATACATGTGAACGAATTGACTAAAAATCTTTAGTCCTCCTAAAGATTGAAGCTCTGTTATGGTGATGTAGAATCGAGTTGAAATAAGATTTCCTATTTAATACCTACAACTAACTATACATTAACATGGAATGTATCCATTGTTGAGTCATTTCTACTAATGATTACATTGAAGCATAATCAAGAGACTTTGATCAGTGCTAAAGGGAGACTAGATAAACATGGTAGTAATCACTGATTAGTGAAAGAAAAATATAAAAAGATGAGTTATTCAGCATTACAGTAATGAACATTTAAGCTTATCTTGGTAACAAAGATAATAAAATGATTCTATCTAAACACTATTTCATGTCTTGTATGTGTATGTACGTATGTACAGCATAATATTTAGCATAAACATACTTCGTTTCAAGTTTCAACACTTCACCAGTATACCATGATTAAAACTAAATTAGCAAAAGTAACAGTCATTTTTTCAATTATGTAATCAAATGGAATATGATACAAGAAGAAAGAATTAGTTCATGGAAAATGATGAGACATTTCTTAAGCTGACAATATGAGGGAGGATATATAGTGAGTGTACGTGGGATACTATGATCAATGTTGAGCTATATCACTCAGTGTCTTCATCTATTGGTCACGGAATTCTCATATGCTCTAACCAAGTAATCTGTATCTATCAACACAATTCAGTCCAGCAATTAATGACTTCATGGACTGATGCCATATTTTGGTTTAGCCACCCTTAATTTTCTTCCATTCTATTACAAAACTGGTCAGCTTAGCGTGTATAGGTTGATCATGGTTACACAAACACAACAGATATCCCAACAACCTCTGTCTTATCCTCAAAGTAACTGATTCATTGTCCTAAATATAAACAATTATTACTACTATGACTATTTCATTTCATTTGCAGTATAATAGTGTTTTAATCTAATAAATACTGGGTTCCAGCGTTACAAAGAAGAACTAAGTTTCATTTAGATATAGAAATGTTGATTCGACATGTATCATATGAAACAACACCTCCATTATAGATGATACATGATCATTGTATGGCAGTTACATCATAATTTTTTTCTATCATAGAAACCTTTACAATTCTAGAAATTCAATTAGAATGCATCAAATTAAAATACCGTACTGTATGTATACATGAACAACAGAGAACCTGGTACATATGTGCATCAGTTTAAGTTGCCATACCTCAAAAGCACAAGAAGGTAGATAAGAGATAATTTACTAACAGTAAATATGTTCAACAGGAAGATAGAACACCATGGATATTATGATGATAGGGACAAAATGCTTACATTACACACATATAAACTAATTGAAATAGTCATCTAAAATATAGTTCTGAAAGTTAATCATTCTTATTTTATTATATAAGTTGGATTGTGACTGGCAAGTGGAATCCAGGACTCGCGTTTCGTCCTATTTGGGACTCATCGGCTGGATGTACCTGCATCCCAATGTTGATGTTCACACGCTATATCGAGGCAATCTGCTGAGGATGCACGTATAGCAACAATGACTGACCAGCTTCAGTCTATAACAAATCAACGGGAATATACAAGTTTATCCTAATTCTTCTTTTACTGTCCAACATAATGAATGGACAGTTATGGACTCATGTCACTCATCACTGATTTAGTTTTGGAACTAAAGGATTAGCATCAAACGCTTAACCATTATACTAGTAATCCGGTATACAGTGGCTGACACTTTTAATCTCAGTCAAAATAACGTATATTGAACTGCCGTATTCATTGTTAGTGGGATACAGTTGCCATGATCTCAAAATTGTTTAACTTGTCTTTAGTTGACAGCTCTGGAACCACTTTGTGGAGTTAAGTTCATAAAAATTATGACTGCAGCCAACTAGCTGGTCATAACTTGAACTGTTCACCACCGTCTTGGACTCTGCCTTTAGTTGGGATATCGATGTGTACTTCTAATAAGTTTCCCACTAGGGTGTGATAGCTATCCAGTGATTTCTGGTTTCCAATGGTTGCTTAAAACATAGTCATAGAAGTCAGCAAATTCAAATTCAATAGTTTCCACGACACCTAATCATAACTTTGGTTTTCTTTACTGCTAAAATGAATCATTATGTAGTATAATAC
The DNA here is from genome assembly GCA_034768735.1 of Schistosoma mekongi. NCBI lineage: Eukaryota > Metazoa > Platyhelminthes > Trematoda > Strigeidida > Schistosomatidae > Schistosoma > Schistosoma mekongi. Next base: position 721,000 of record CM068307.1, on the reverse strand, counting down.
AGCTTTTAGGAAAATTCTACATGGTGATGTAACTTGTAGGAGAGTATAATCAACATTCTGCCGTAACATCAAGCTATCCGAATCAAAAATGCATAAATGGAATTACAGCGTGGGAATCTAAAGAAATCATGGTTCTACTAGAACATATACAAAACAATCATCATCCGAGAATAGTTGTATTTCTTCACTTGAAACCAGCGTTTGACTCCCTAGGTTAAGAGGCACCGTGGCAAGGTTTATCATTGAAAAGTATACCTTATTAAAGCTTTATACTGGACACCACAGATCGAGTTAGAGCTTGTGGTGAACCGTCATGAGAATTGTCAACCTCAAGGGGTGTTCTTCTGGGATGTTCTTTATCTCCCGCTTTTTGTTTAACTACATCGTAGATGTCCTCTTAGAAACCACACTTTCTTCGACTAACCATCAAGAATCGATTTCTATCTAGGAAGCCTACTCGTCGACTTATAATACGCAGACAATATAGTCCTATTAGGCATAGACGCTGACGATATATAGAGTCATCTGAACACTTTAAGTAACATACGAAGCGCTTATCTCCATTCAAATGCAAAGCGTTATTTGAGAACTGGTCTGTATTATCGCCTAGATCAATCAAACGAAGTGAAGTAGTTGAGTACGATGACCTCTTCACTTATCGCAGAAGTCTCATCACCCTTCGGTGTCTAACGAAATCTCAGCTGGATTCGGAAAGCTCGTTTGGTTTTTACCAGCCCACGTCACTTGTAGCATAGGCGAGATGTCCGTCAAAAAACGAAAGGTCGAGTGTACTGTTCAACAGTCTGCTCTACTTTAACATATGGGAATGAAACATGGACCATAAAAATATACGTAGGCTCTAAGTCAGTGATTATAAAAATCATCGCAGTATCGCCCATATATCAATGAGTGAGTGAATAAATAATTTGGATAGATTGAATATATCATAGATTGATGTTGGCAGGGTACCAGTGACAACAAGGGAGCACTGGATAGCTGCTTCATTCTAGTGTGGAACTCCTTAGCAGTGTGCACCCCAGATTCCACACCATGGGCTTAAGGTTGACGCGAACGCCTAACCATCTGCACCACTGGGTCGGCATCCAATAGTAGAATTCCCACTTCCATCAAATAATTTTGACATTAAACATATAGCATTAGGAAAATATTGTATGTCATTGGCACATATGTTACAGACGCCTGACCACTGTCTGACTCATCGAGCTAAGTTAGCTGGTAGGAGTAAAATGCACAAGTGGTTACTAAACCAAAACACGGCATCAACCTATGCTGTTTTTGACTGTTAGTCTAAGCCATGTTGGTAGATGCAGACTATATGATTTACGTCTGCATAACAGTCGTTATCAGTGACGGGAGACTCTGGATGACACAGCTCAGAATTGTTAACAGTGGCGTAAATGTAATCAGTGTTTATTTTCTGCTAGATCCTAAATTAAATTATTCTTATGTACATTCGTTTGTTTCATTCCTTTCTGTTGAATTATTCTGTCGTGTTATTAGTGCGAATTTAAACTCATCGTGTTAATGTGATATGGTAACATGAACCTACACTCATACACGTCGAGTTCTACGTTGAACACGAATTAATGAATTAAGAGTAAAATGCTATTACATAACTTTTTTTATTTTTAATAGTAACATTTTTACGTGGACTTAAATTTGGAATTATAACTTAAGTTGGATTGTGACTGGCAAATGGAATCCATAACGCGTGTTTCGACTTACTTAGGACTTATCGTCTGGATGTACCTGCATCCCAATATTGATGTTCACAATGCGCCCGTTGCACAAGTGTGAGTGTCTGGACTCAGTAATCTATTAGTGAATGCGGTGGCGTTTGGCATTAAACGGACTGAGTTCGAGTCCTACTGTGAACATCAACATTGGAATGCAGGTACATTCAGCCCATGAGTTCCAAATAGGATGAAACGTGTGTCCTAGATTCCACTTGCCATCCACAATCCAACTTAAGTAATACTTGTGAATAAACTGCTATATCGTGGTAATCCGCTGAGGATGCACAGATAGCAACAGAGACTGACCAGCCTCAGTCTATAACAAATCAACAGGAATATATAATTTAAGTTGGATTGTGACTGGCAAGCGGAATCTAGGACGCGCGTTTCGTCCTATTTGAGACTCATCGGCTGGATGTACCTGCATTCCAATATCCTAATTATAGGAATATATAAGTTCATCCTAATTACATTTGCAATGTATATGTTAAACAAATTAAAACAAAGTCAACAACTCACTTATATCATCCGATGTATCAACAATATATTCAAATGGATGAAGTATTGGCGGTATGACACATGTTTTCATAGTCCAACCTCTTCTTGTTATTGGTTGTCTTGGTAATGTAACTAGTTCAAAACGGAATACACCACCAATTACATGATAATTTCCCAAATCAATAGCATCTTTCTCCATATCAGCTTTAATCCAATTCTTAGTCTCTTAATGACATGAATCAAAATGATTATTTTATAGACAATTGAACATATGATAATCAAAATGATAATAAGTAGTTTATCAATTCACTAAAGTTTAAAATAACAGAGATGAAGTTTAATGCTGTGATGCTAACAAATCATATTTTCATTATTAGTCCAGTCATTAGATATGTGAAATCACTTTCTTCAGTTAGACACATGTATGCCGCATAGGGATTATGACTGACACTGATTAGAATATGCTATGAAGCCATCAAAATTTTACTTACCATTCAATATCACTTTAACTTTCTTAATGTATATATTATTAAGTATTAACTGATGTTAAGTAGTATGATTATCTTTATACTTACTTACTTACTTACTTATGCCCCTTACTCCTCGCTGAGGAGCATAGGCCGCTCACCAGGGTTCTCCATTTAGCTCTGTCCTGAGCGATCCTTTCCAATTGCTTCCAGTTGCTATTCATCCTTCTAATGTCTGCTTCCAATTCTCGACGCAGAGTGTTCTTTGACCTTCCTCTTTTCCGTTTCCCAACAGGATTCCATGTTAATGCTTGTCTCGTGATGCAGTCTGGTGATTTGCGTAATGTATGTCCTATCCATTTCCATCGTCTTTTCCTAATTTCCTCTTCGGCTGGAAGTTGGTTTGTCCTCTCCCATAGTAAGTTGTTGCTGATAGTTTCCGGCCAATGAACATTCAGTATCTTGCGTAGGCAGTTGTTTATAAATACTTGTATCCGTCTGATGATGTTTGCAGTAATTCTCCAAGTTTCAACTCCATACAGCAGGACTGTCTTCACGTTGTAATTGAAGAGTCTGACTTTGAGGCTAGTTGATATTTGTTTTGAGTTCCAGATGTTTTTCAACTGTAGGAATGCTGCCCTTGCTTTGGCAATCCTTGTCCTCACATCTGCATCGGACCCTCCTTGTTCATCGATGATGCTCCCCAGATATGTGAAAGTATTCACTTCTTCCAGAGTTACTCTATCAAGTTAAATTGTGTTGGTGTTCCCTGTGTTGTATTTAAGAATCTTGCTCTTACCCTTATGTATGTTCTAGCCTACTGATGCTGAAGTTGCTGCTACACTGATTGTCTTCGCTTGCATTTGTTGGTGTGTATGTGTTAAAAGAGCTAGATCATCTGCGAAGTCCAAATCATCGAGTTGCCTCCTATTTGTCCATTGAATTCCGTGTATCCCCTCAGATGTGGAGATGATTATCTTTATAAGACTTTATTAATTGAGATAAAATAATCAAAAGTAAGGGTTCTATGGTTGGATGACATCTCAGTGATGTCGAAGTTTAAGTTTTCGATAACCTGAAGCTGCTGGGGAGTAATGAAGGTTGTATCAGGCTAAGAGGTCTCGTGCTAGGGCAAAACGGCTGTTGAACAGTACATGGTTTTCAATGGTACCCTATCAACACCAGTCTAGGGCGAATTCAGTAAGCTAATATCATTGTAATTATATCATTCAACTCTTTTATCCATACAGTTTTTTTGGAATACAAAAAAGTTGTGTGGACTGAAAAAAGGATAATATGCAATAATCAACTCATTAGTGACTAACTTCAAAGTGCTGGTGAAGTTTAAAAATGTCAGGCGTCGGACAATTATCGACAGTAAGAACGGACGATTGTCTCGTTATATTACATGTGGATAGAAGTAATATTTTTACTATAGGACGTTGGCCTAGTAAATCAAATGGTTAAGATTTTGTCGTGACACCTGAAGGTATTGAGTTAGATTCCTTGTCAGAATTGAGAGTGCATACTACTTAATAGACCTATATTTAAATAAAACAGTTATCCAGTGTTCTCTCGGGTTTTCAATGTTACCCAATCGACATCAAACTGTAACGAGTACAAACAACTAGAATATAAGATAGTTGTTTTCTTCTAGTTTATAACTATTCAAGTATGTAGACTCACAATACTAGTTCGAACAAATGATACGCTGGGCACCTAAAGAAGATTGATTATCTTCAAGAACTGTGTTTTAGGACATTATTTCAATTATTATAACCGTGGATAATGTAAACATTTTATTCCTATGACTGTTACATTCCTGATTCTTACTTGGATTCTGTTTCTTATCCTGTTTCCGTTTCCGATTCTGGTTCTGTCTGGTTGGTTCTTTTATCTCTGGCTTGGGAGTGAGAGGGGGGCATAAGGCAGACGCACATTTATCATCTAGGGAAGCCACATTGGTGTTCAATTATCCAATCAAATTTCCTTGTGTCATTACAATAAAGAATCTTAAAGGTTGGATTTGGATAACATTTCAATGAATACTATATCAGATGATGTTGAATGTCTAGTTAGTTGTAGTGTTGGTTAGAGTAAATTTAATTGGATTCTAATGATAGTGTTTACTTGGAACTTATTAAAAACTTGCAACTATATGGTATTATGTAGGTATTCAACTCACTTTCATCATAGAGACAATTTAATTGTTAATGAAGATAACAACAATCGGAAATGATAAACACTTAGAAATGATTAATTAAGTTGGCAATGATCTTGCCAGTGACTAACTAGCTAAAACTATCCAATGGGATTTACTTTAGGACTGTAATCTGACTAACTTGGCGAAGGATCAAGGATCAAACCTACATCTACAAATATTTCAACATTATTTCACTTAAATATGACATACAATCGGACATTCGTAGTGACATTCAACTTGTTATCTACATTTATATTCAATTGAGATGGTTATTTTTGTAGAGATTGGTATTTTTATTTGATTGAATGTATCACAGATTGATCAGTTTTCAATAGTATCACTGTCAACGTCAACCTATGACAAATATTCATTCAAGTAAGATATCAATCTCTACAGAAGTAACCATGTCAATTGAACTAAAATAATCAGCTCACTAGTGACTCACTCCAGGATGTTCCTGAAGCTCAAGTGAAAAGTTATAAGTTGTCGGGAGTGAGACAGTTATCATCAATAACAATGGATGATCGTCTCGCTAAATATCACAAATCGATGTAAGTGGGAATTCTACCATTGAATGCTGGCCGGCCTAGTGGTGTAGAGAATTAGGTGTTCGCCAATCCGAAGCTCCTGGTGAGCAATCTGGAACACACACCAAAACAAAACAGCCGTCCAGTGCTTCTTGATCTTTAGTGGTACCTTACTAAGATTTATATCCGATAATTTTCAATTTCAGTTATTTCCCTGAAGAAGCTTTGACCTGGCTGTTAGAATTCTCTTTGATTTCTTTCCCTGAGATTATTTACATATAAATTCTATTCATATGTCTTATATGCATTCGACACCCAAGTTTTATTAGTCTATTCCTATAAAATATTTTGATTATCCTTATCTAAATAACTTTATTTCCAATCCGGTTGCATTCAATGCTTTGGAAGGTCTTACACTGAAACACTTATCATCATTATCAGCTTTGATAAGTAGAATACATCATTATAAGAAGCATTCAAACAAACAATAAGTCATTGTTATTATTTCAAAAACATAAAGTAAATAACAACCTGGTGTAGGTATTCGATCTTCTAGAGGAGTTTCATCTACTTCGGTTGATTGTTGTTTTTCGTCGACATCATCATCAACATCACCATTATTATTGGCATCACTTAGTGAAATCTAAACAGAGGTATTCAATAGACAATAATAAATAAACAAACAAGTAAATGAGTAATTCATTGAATAAGTTGATAAACTGATCACCTTCTAACTAACTGTATCTACTACCTCACTATCACTTGCCATAAAAGTAATCTAAATTAGATAAGCATTTAAAAATAAAGAAATCCGATTGGACAATACTTTCATACTAGTATAAGACTCCTCAGCAGTACACTTCCATTATCCTACAAGCTGATCGAGGTTATGAATAACATGTTAAGCAGCGAAAGCTTAAATGTTGGCCAAATGATTCGACATCTAATAATTGATTAATCCTATATATATTCAAAAAAATCAAATCAATGCTTGTTACCCCAAGTGGAGCATAGACTGCCCACCAGCATTCTCCAACCAACTCTGTCCTTGGCTTTCCTTTCTAGCACTTCCCAAGTGCTGTTCATTTTCTTTATGTCTGTTTCCAATTCCATTCCCGACGCAATGAGTTCCTGGGTCTTCCTCTGTTTCTTTAGCCTTTAGTATTCCAAGTCAGTGCTTGTCTTGTGACTCAGTTTGATGGTTTCCTCAATATGTGTCCAATCCATCTCCAGCGTCTTTTCCTAATTTCTTCCTCAACTGGAAGTTGATTAGTTCTCTGCCACAATAGGTTGTTGTTGATGGTATCCGGCCAACAGATCCGAAGAATCCTACGCAGACAGTTGTTTATAAATACTTGTATTTTCTGAAGGATACTTTTCGTAGTTCTCCAAGTTTCAGCTCCATACAACAGAATTGTCTTCACAATTTGTTTGAAAATTTTGACTTTAATGTTGATTGACAGTTGGTTTGACTTCCAGATGTTTCACAGTTGTAGAAATGCCGCCTTTGCCCTACCGATCCGCGCCTTTACATCCGAATCAAACCCTTCTTGTATGTCGATGATCCTGCCCAAATATGTAAAGGTTTCAACGTCTTCCAGGCTTTCTCCGTCAAGTGTAATTGGGTTAGTGTTTGTTGTTTTGTATTGAAGGATCTTGCTTTTCCCTTTGTTTATGTTGAGGCCTACTGCTGCTGAGGCTGCTGCTATATTGTTGGTCTTCATCTGCATTTGATGTCCCATAAATATTGAACCACCAAATTCAATAAATGAAATTGAATAGTATCTTAGTAGTTTAGCTGTTATGCTTGATCGTGAATCATAAAGATTTAGGTGAAAATAAGGGAACTGAAACCTGAAAAATTCCAGATACCTTTATTATACAAGCAGGATACAGATGAATCAAATGCATTGTGAACAATAAGAAGTAAATTACATTAAACTAAGTACTTTAGACTTGAGTGTTTTTATTTATTTGTAAGATTTTGTAGACTGCTAACTGAAACAGTTTCTGAAATACAAGAAATGATTCCTGAATGAATTAACTAGGTGAATATTTCAAATTATGCCTACATAAACAATCAGTAGATGTGGTCTGAAGTCGGTCGGTTATGTACTGATATGCCAGACACCTAACGAAGATTGGCTATCTTCGAGAACTGTGCTTAAGAACATTATTTCAATTATTATAACTGTGGAGAGTGTAATCATTTTATTTCTATGACTGTTAGGTTCCCCTTGTCCGGTCCTTCCGTTTAGTGTATTTACTCTTAGTACATTCTTTGTTACTATAAACTACGGTTTCTTCGCTGTATACAGCCTGACCCCATTCACTGCCACTCTTTCCTTTGTTCTGTAACAATGTTAGATTCTTGATTGGTTCACTGTGTGGTTTGATTTTATGTATATATAAAGGCATGATTAAAATACAATACGTTCTCAGTTCTCCGTTTCCGGTCTCCCAATTCTGATTCTTCTATTGTCGGCCTGGGGGTGAATGGGCTTAGGTCAGTCGCGGATTATCAACTAGGCCCATTCCATTGGCGTTTGCATCTACCAACCAAAACCCTTTCTTTTTCTCGTCATAACATGTACAGCGTAGAACGCAGGACACATGCTCATTGCTCCACGTCAACATACATAAAAACATCAAATTAAAGAAATTAACAGCATAATGTAGTTCCACAAGAAAGAATAGAATAAAGACGTATATGAAAGAATAACAAAATTTAAGATCTAGAAGAATGTAAAGAGGGAGTACAGTTGGGCCATTGTAGCTGATTCTCAGTTGCATCACTTCTTGTCATAAACCATTGATTACGATAACCGTGTGAACTCCAACCTAGTAGTCCGAATTTGTCTTCAAAATTCAGACTAACAGTCACTGGCTTCACGCACTGTTTGAGTTGCCAACCTTTACTTCATTTGATGGTACTGCTAAACCTGGCAGTAGCATGCGACGAGGTAGGTGGTAATCAAAAGCACTCAAGATTGGTGTCAGTCTCGATGTCAAAATAAAATTAGGCGAAATACAATGCGTTATTTAAGTTGGATTATGACGTGTAAGCGGAATCCTTAATACACGTTCCGTCCTATTTAGGACACTTTGGCTGGAAGTTACAGCTTGTATACTGTTTGTAACACAGCATTTTTATGTAGTGAATGATAGTAGTAAGGTTATTTTACCGACACGACTGTTAACATCAACACAATTTTTCGTTGACCTCACTAACACAGATACATTCATTCGTTATAATTTAATATTATTGTACACATTTTCAGGATAGTTTTTAGAAATGTTTGAAGAAGCCTCCAAAAATCACAACGTAGTTGAATGCAGTCGATTTAGGCGGTACTCAGTTGAGTTACCAGAGGGTTCGATATGACATCATCCCATTGATTGATTGAGTAACTTGTTTGAAGATTGAATGAATTACGATGATAATTTCTAGTCAACTGGAAACTATGAGTACACTTGTTTACTCTATAAATTTGGCATCTTACTGAAGTGAAAGTTTTCCTGTATTCTTCCGTTTTATGATTTACCATTTGTGTGGTGTTCAGGCGACCTCAAGTTTAGCGAAATGTTAACGCGTAGATTAACAAACAACAATCTAAGCTCAAATAGAAGTTTTACAAACATCTTATTCACTTATTTCATTCCACCCAGTTAAACAACATTCTCAATGTGTGACATTAATGATTAGTTAGTGATCATTAAGTACAAAGATAGTCTACCAAAATAGAAGACATTAGTAGATTACAAGTCCCTGATTATAAATAATTCCGGAATATCGTTCCTGTACGCAATCGTCATGTTAGGGAAAAACAATAAGTTGGTTAATAAAACTATGAATCTCCATTTGTTCAGTTAGTGACTGGAAAGTGTTTTACATATGACTACCAACAGTTTACATCGATGAACTTGCTTGGCTAGAAGATAAGTATTGGCGACCAAATCAAGACATAGTCTTTGATTAATCGTTTGATCTATATTAGTAAGTACAGACCACCTGATTAGTGTTCATACGATAATCGCTATGGTTGATTAGTGACATTGGGTGAAGTAATCGTTATGAATCAGTCACAGTCACAATAAGGCATTCGGTAAATCTTCTTTTAGATGTTGATTTTCATTATACCATTCAAGCAAGCATATGAATTGTTGTCTGTTAAACAATTTATTCTAATGCACTAGTGGTAATCTCGACGTTGTTCATAGTATTAGTATTAGTAGTATCAGTATTATTATTATTAGTAGTAGTAGTAGGTTATGAGATCTAGTTTCGAGATGATGTAAAAGGAAAAATATATTGTAATGGAATTGTTAGCAGGAAGTAATTTGAAAAACATCGTCAAAGAACACAAGGATTGAATGTACCTGCATCAGTGAGACGTATATTTAATTGCATATCAAAATAGTAGAGAAGACATCAAGATGAACTAATACTGCACTTTTGTTTGCATACTGTTTGTTTTCTTTAGAAATAGAGTAGAAATGAAACGAAATGCTACAGAGTATGCATTCGACATATTCACTTAGACAAGTTCACTACATCAACTTAAAGTTGAATAAATCTCCACTCATTTTCATGTAATATCACCTCACTAGTAATGAACTTCTGAAGTTAATCCCTGGAATTGTAGTGAGAAGAGGTGACCAGTGGAACTCAAGCAAATCAGATGTGTACTATCTACCAACTAATAATAACATGTATGGCCGTGAGCAAGTATATTGCTAATTGACGGTGTTAGAGATAACAACCGGTGGATGCGTGTTTAGTAAACCCCGAAAATCCTGGATTTGCTTGGTTGTAGGGTCGTAGGTGCACTATAATGAATCGTCATATACTAAGACAAACCAGCTCTCTGGTAATGCTATTTCCTGGTTTTTAATCGTTGTGTAACTGAGACCTGTTTTTTCCATTAATCTAATTAAAGTACTTCACAACTATTTCCGGCAAGTATGCGATTTTTCATCTGTGTTCATCAACAAATCAATAATTCGTCAAGTCTAGGTTCTTAAAGTTTCGCTGTCAGCCTTTAACTCTTAGACTACTGATCTAAACACAGTTAATTTATAATATGTTAACATCATAATCTTATTCATTATTATTTGTAGTCAGTTATCACACATCTAATATAGTTGAACTGCCCTAGTCATGTCCTCTCACAAGAACCTCAAAGTTACCTCTTGAAATCAATCTCCAGTATCAGTTCTGTTTATTCAATAGTTATTTAACTTAAATTAATTAATGATGATGTAACATTTAATGAAGAAAATAAAAGAATAACCTACTTCATTTTTATTCTCAGTCAATTGATTCTCTATTGTTGAATTATCATCTTGTTGTTGAATAGTTTTGTTATTGGAGATTACTTCATTGTTGACTAGAATGAACATTGTTGGTTAGATCAACGGATACAAATCTCAATAACTTACTTAATTTATTCTGTTGCCATGGTGAATATGATTGACATTGTAATGAATAGTTATCATATTTCATAAAATTGATTAATACAGCACAATCTGATAAACTTAATACTTTCGGTATATCGAATGTGATGTCAACATTAGAAAATGTAAATTGTCGAATTCTAATGAAGTAATTAAAACAAACAAACAAACAAAACAACAATACAAAAGAGGGTGGAGTATAATGCAATCGGGGGGGGGTAGGGTTTAAAACTGAAAGTGAATGGTTTTAAAAAGTAGAAAAAAAAACATAAAACACTTATTCTACCTTGGATTCTTTGATAAATTACCCCAGATACATAGAACAATCCATGGATTATACCAAATTTTTTGTAGATTCATTGTTTCATGATCGGCATAGTTTACAGCTATTGTTAATGTTTCAATGATGGATCGATTGAATTTTTGATAAATTTGTTCTAGTAATTGATTTTTTGTCTAAAATAAAAAAAAAAACAGTAAAAAATAAACTGATGATAGAGATGATTTGTAGTTTCATAAGAGAATTTTTGATTGTTCTGTATACCATCAGCTGAATGAGTTATCTGTTAAGATTTTCACTATAAACAACTTACAGATTGTTCTATCGATATTGAGTTTGATTGGTTATTGTTGTTGTTGTTGTCGGCATATGCCAGTTTCTATATGCTTAGTTTGTTTTTAATTCTCTGGCTGAATTGATAGTGACCACTGATGATGAATTTTATACCATGAGGAAACAACTTTCATTGTACACTCGTATCTACTGGTATCCAGCCAAAACTACCTCAGTTGGAATTTAAGATGTATAGAACAAGCTATGAAACAGGTGTACAAACAATCCTCTAGGTCATATCTATCTGAAATTTGAATCGATGAAGTCGTTCAGGAGAATGATGAAAGAACTACAATCAAATCATTCAGCTTGTAGAATACAGCACAATCATAATGAAATTCTTTTTCTTCTTTTTCTTTTTGACAAAATATTAACTTACCTGTTGATATTTGTTATGACGCGATGAAAGGAAGGAGAAGGGTGTTTTTGGTTGGTTGATGCGTATACCAATGAGATGCGTGCCTAGTTAAGAATGTGCGATTGACCTAAGCCCATTCACCCCCCTAGACCGACAATAGGTCAACCAGAACTGAGAACAGGAAGACTGAGAGAGCGAGAACTGAGAACGTATTATATTCTAATCATGCCTTTATATATACATAGAGTCAGATCACACAGTGAACCAGTCAAGAATCTAACATTTGTACAGAACAAAGGGAAGAGTGGCAGTGAATGTTACAACTTGTACACAATTAAGTAAGCATAATTCATAGTAAATAAAACAACATACTAAGAGCAAATATGCGAAACAAGAGAACCGGGCAAGGGGAACGTAACAGTCATAGAAAATGAAATGTTAACACTGTCCACAGATATAATAAATGAAATAATGTTCTAAAGCACAGTTCCCGAAGATAGCCAATCTTCGTTAGGTGCCCGGCATATCAATATTTAAGTTGGATTGTGACTGGTAAGCTGAATCCAAGACGCGTGTTCCATCCTATAATATCGCTATATCGAGGCCATCCTCTCAGGATGCACATATAGCAACAGAAACTGACCAGTTTCAGTCCATTACAAATCAATGGGAAAATACAACTTTATCTTAGTTAAATATGTATGCCCGTTGCATAAGTGTGGCTGTCTGGACCCGGTAGTCTAGTGGTGAACGCGGTGGCGTTTGGGACGAAGCGGATTGAGTTCGAATCCCAGTACGAACATCAACATTCGGATGTAGGTACATCTAGCCGATGAGTCCCAAATAGGACGAAATGCGCGTCCTGGATTCCACTTGCCAGTAACAATCCAACTTAAATATATAACTTGTGTAATATCGCCATATCGAAGTAATCCTCTCAGAATGCACATATGGCAACAGAGACTGACAAGTTTCAGTCAATTACAAATCAACGGGAAAATACAAACTTACCCTATTTTACTTACCTGTTGATAGTTTAAAAGAATTTCTTTATCTTCTTCATTACTACTTAATTCTGATATTAAATAATTCAATTCATCTATAATCTATGCATTCATGACATCACTTAAATTGTTATTGTTTACTTGAAAACTTTGCATTGAATCATGTAATACATCATCCATTGTGATATGCTCTTCATCAGCATTCCATAAACTTATGAATGTATTAATCTCTTTCGTAATACATGGATTTGGTAGGTTATTACATTGAAAATATCGATTCCACTAGATTAATAGATTACTAATTAATAATTTAAGTAGTTAATTATGATACAATGTATTGTCGTTTGGCGGTGAATTCCATTTGATGCAAATGTTTATAAAGTTCCATGAGTAAGATTCTTGTTTCATTTAATTCTTTAACTCGTTTCTGAAGTTCCTAAATAAATAATTAATCGTAAAAAGAAAAAAAATCACTAGAATAGGTTTACATCTTCCCATTGAGATATTATGCAATACCTGTACGTTCGGCTGATGAATCCTAAACAGGACGAAACAATTTTTATTAGATTTGACCGACTAATCTCCTGCAGAACTTCGAAGTCGAGTTGAAGCAGTTTTACAACGAATCTCTGAAAATGGGTTCAGGCTCCTTCGTGAAAAATGTCAATTTTTCCTGAGGTCAGTAAAATACTTAGGATTCATTTTTGATTAAAGAGAACGCCGATCAGATCCGAAAAACATTCGTACTATTCAACAAAAACCAGCACCTACAGATGTCCCTTCTTTTAGATCTTTCCTTGGAATGATCAGTTACTACTCCGCTTTTGTCCCATCATTACATCAGATACGTCATCCACCAAACCACCTGCTTGGAAAGAACATACCTTGGACTTGGACCAAGGAATGCGGTTTAGATTTTCACAAACTGAGGTCTGCACTGAATTCTAACATACTACTAACGCACTACGATCCAAAGTTACCAATCATCGTATGGGCCAACGCTTTAAGTCATGGAATAGGAGCAGTTATATCCCACATATTTCCTGATGGAAAGGGAAAAGCAATAATGCATGCTGCTCGTGCACTAACTCAAGAGGAAAGAAGATATAGTTAAATAGAAAAGGAAGCACTCGCCCCTGTTTTTGCCGTAAGACGTTTCCATAAATTTTTATATAGGCGGAGATTTACATTGCTGACGGATCACAAGCCCCTACTCACAATTTTCCGTTCGAAGTCCGGTATCCCAGTTCGTTCAGCGAATCGTCTGCAACGCTGGGCCCTAATCTTGTGGAGCTGTGATTTTGATATTCAGTACAGGCGCACTCAACATTTCGGTCAAGCAGACGCCTTGTCTTGACTAATCAGCGAGCACTCTACGGTTTACGACGACACAGTCATTGCCTTACTATCCAAAGAATACTATACAGCATCCTACCTAACGAACGCCGTCCGTGCCTTATCAGTATTGGTGTCAGACATTCAAATGGCCTCCAAGAACGATGCGCTGATCAAAAAGCTATGAAATATGTCATGAAAGGGTGGCCGAACATCGTTTTTGAGGGTGATATGAAGCAGCTTTACCACCGTCTAGATTCATTATGCATCGCAGATGATTGTCTAATGTTTGAAGAAAGAGTAGTTGTGCCGAAGTCACTACGATCAAGGGTCCTGCAACAGTTTCATACTGGTAATCCTGAAACAAGATGAATGAAGTCTATAGCTCGCAGTTTTACATACTGGCAGCTGATGGACCAACACATCGTCGACTTGGTAGGCAGGTGCACTCAATGTCAGCAGGTAGCGAAGTTCAACGCTAAGGCACCACCAATAGCCTGGCCACAACCTGAGTACCCGTGGTCACAAACACATATTGACTTTGCCAGCCCAGTCAACGCAGTTACCTACTTGATTGCGGTGGGTGCTTTCTCAAAATGGCCGGAGACTTTCCTCGTAGTGCCACCGACTACTATGAAGACGCTACAGATCCTCACGGAGATTTTCTCTAGAAACGGCCTGCCGGATGTGATTGTTTCAGACAACGGGACCCAGCTTACTTCAAGCAAATTTCAAGATTTCTGCCGATAGCTAGCCATCACACACTACCGTTCACCACCTTATTGCCCGCAGTCCAATGGCCAGTCGGAGAGATTTGTGGATACCTTCAAGAGGGCACTAATTAAGTCAAAAAGGGAGGAGACGCCCATCGAATCATTACAAAACTTCTTGTTCGTCTATCGAACAACTCCAATCGATGCATTACCAGGGAAGAAGTCTCCGACAGAGGTGCTTATGGGTAGGAAACTTATGACAATCCACAATCTG
Organism: Schistosoma mekongi; assembly: GCA_034768735.1. Classification (NCBI taxonomy): domain Eukaryota; kingdom Metazoa; phylum Platyhelminthes; class Trematoda; order Strigeidida; family Schistosomatidae; genus Schistosoma; species Schistosoma mekongi. Next base: position 705,794 of record CM068307.1, on the reverse strand, counting down.
ATGATACTAAGCAGGACCACATGAACAGTGACCAAGAAGCTGCCAATGTATGAGGTTGGGTGTCCGGTGTATGCTCGTGATTATAGACCTAACCACGGTCCCTGGGCGGAGGCCTGTGTGGTAGGAAGACGGGGACATGTTATATGCGAAGTAGAGGTGAAGGGGGAAGAGATGGAATCGACACTGGAACCAGCTGCGTGGGAGAGTAGCTGCAGATCGACCCACTTCAAACCAAAATCTCCCGCTTGAAGTCCTTCTAGATACTTTCAACCTACCACCAGTGGATGAAGTAGACCAAAAGCCAGTCAACATATGTGCCAGGAAACGGTCACTCAGACAACGGCGTCAAACAGTCAGATTGCAAGTGAACCCGAGAAACGTCCGAATTAAACAAGGAGGTGTTGGGGATTCATAATCCCCTAAAATACAATGGCGTCATAACATCATCTTAAATGACTGAAAAGAGAAAAAGATAGTCACTACAAGAAGAAAGATTCTACTGAAGTTAGAAGGTTAAATGTCCCCATCTACCAAGAAATCAAACGTTTAAGGTCATTGTATGCTAACAAGCTACTATCCTGTAGAGATTCTTTTAATCTGTGGATACTATTCAAAGAGCTTACATACGTTAAATAAATCACAGAATTGATATTTCAATGCCTGCTTGTTAATTGAGTCTATTCTACGGTATAGATTTCATAAGATGCTCAATAATCAATGTAAATCGAATGAATGATGCGGCCCATAGCTATAGCTTCTCCGTTTCTCAAAACTATGGAAAAACTTCTACTACGTAAGCTGCAGCCAAAAGTTAAACGGCATATCGAGCCATATCAGTTTGTATACAGATGCAATTGTAGTCCATTGGATGCGGCAGATGTCTTAATTGATAACATAGTGTCTAGCTTATAAATGGGTGAAAATTATGTCCGAAGTACGTTTTTAGATTACACTTCTGCCTTTGACTCCGCTCCTAGACCTATATTACTGAATAAACTTGAGAACATGAAAATAGAAAGCTGGATAATCAACTAGCTGTATTCCTATTTCTCCGGGAGAGAACAATATACTATGTACAGAGGCAAGTGCTCCACTTATCTGTTAAAGAGAGTTTGTATGCCTCAGGGTGCTGTTCTTTCCTCTTCTGTTTTCTCATTTTTCTTGAATGACCTGCACTCTTCTACGAAAAATACGTTTATTAAGTATGCAGATGATCTTACTATTTGTATGCCAGTTTCTTCTTCGTTAAGTTGTCGTGAAACGAATTGTTCCTAAGCTAATGTTGAACGATGGTCTACTTTGAATGGTTTTCAAATGAATTCCTCCAAATGTCAAACAGTCAATTTCAGTTTTAGACATGCGAATAGACCTAAATCCTCTTGTGGATTCACACGACGTTTGTAAAATTGGAGACTCTACAATCAACACTACGTCGAATGTTACTTATCTTTTGAAAAAAGACCAAGTTGTGTTGTGTGGAGTACTGAAAGTTGTTAGTAAAGTGTGTGTTGAGATCTATTACGTTATAGACATTTAAAATCCTGTAGAAAGCTAGCTAGTGCTATCCTATCTGATATAAACCACCCCTCTTCGTTTTCATCTTTTACTTTGTATATATTCTGGCAGGACGCTACGCTGCTATACTAGAATTTAAGCACGTTCGAAAAAGTATAAATGCTCGACTATTCCATATTTAGCACATGTTTTGTATAATTAAAAATTTGTATGAGCCAATCTAATTGAAAATCTGTGCTTTTAAAATACAGATTATCATGTTATGCAGAAACTCCTATTCCTTATGTTACCATAATCTGAAATTTTGCACATAAACACATATCGTCTTCATCACACACATATATATATATGCATATACATATATATATATATATTGTTGACATTATATATATATATATATATATCATATTTTTAGATCTGACACGGCTAAAGAATAACTTGTAGAGACACTGAATACTGAAAATCCATTTGTACCGAACATACTATTGAATAAAGCTATTATTATCATTTATTATTATTAATAACCCAATCAGTACCTAATTTTACTTAGTTTATCAGTTGTACTTACACACAGTTTTGAATGCACGGCGTTTTACCTATATTTTAATGCTTATTTGTATGCTGATTTACTTGAGAAATTCATTTCAAAGTAATCAGTGACCATAATTGATATGAAGCTTTGGTTTGCACATATTAAAACAGTACAAACTTGTTTCTAAATATTAAGACATTTTTACTTTATTTTGGATATGTTGAGGGAAATACACTTCATTAGTAGACTTTTCGCTTGGTGGCACCTTCACAATGTGAATAAAAGTAGACTTGGAACATTATATTCGATATATATCAGACACTATTTATGACATGAGATATAAGGAGAAATCGTAGGTTATAAACGTAAACTAGGTGTGATAAGATGTGTTCAAATACTATTATTTAATGGCAGGGGTATGCTCCAGTCACTTGTAAGAAAAAAACCCAAAATATCTCCACCTCTTTGTCCCATCTTATCACCGCCAAGGAATAATTTTCAAACTGACTTCCCAATATTTCTACCGAGAGTTAAACTAAGCATCAATCTTATACTTTTGGGTTAATTTCTATCTACATAGATGATATCTGATTTAGACTTGTCAAATTTTGATTCCATAAATCACCGTGTGCGCTTTATTTCGGATTTATTTAACCACAGTCTATAGATATAAGTTCAGTCATTCGTTTGAGTCATTAATCAGGTCTTGTACGGAGATATCACTCCAAACGGTTAGATACACCCTCTATAATCTATAGATCGGTATACTATTTGTTTATTCTTGCGATCCAAATACAGTTCACCATTAATGTTAATTTACAGCAGGAGTCGAAATATCTGTATATGCTGGACTCACAGCATTTACTCACGTTATTGACATAAGCTACAAGTTCGTATTAAATTTTGAAGAACCACACATTATGCACACAGTTAACAAATAAACACGAAGAGGGCAAGGCAAATGTTTTCAACATTTCAACATTAGTCATCATTTAACAGCTTGTGTTTCTTGTATGATAGATGTTAGACAACAAAGAAGTTTGAATCATACTAAGTGAGCTATTTTAGGGGGCCATGAATCGTTATTGCTTATTTATACTGGATTATAAACTAAATATATCTCTTAATAATTTAGTTCTAAACTGTCTATAAATTGTCGTATATTATATTGACTCATACACAACCGCAATTCATACAGTCGCAACGTAGAACTTGGTACATGAGTACGTCAGTTCAAGTTGCCATGCCTCAATTAGCAGATAGAGATTAAATTGTCGAATCAAATCCCAGAGTGGGGAAGGTAGTAACAGAGTTAGTATTCATGGAAGGGAATAGAGACCGAGAAGATTTAAGAAAATATGATCCAGTAAAGAGAAAATTATGATAAGTTCAGAAATTTAGGATTTGGAGGAAGACAAGGAATGGATGCACCTGCGCCATTGCCAACGATTTTGAGCCATATCACCCAAAGTCTCTAACCATTTATTACGAGCGTCACGCGGACCCCAACCAGGTAGTCTGCACCTATTAACATGGCTCAGCCCAATTGTCAATGACTTCATGGACTGGAGCCATGTTTTGGTTTGGCCGCCCCTAGCTTTCTTCCAGCCTACTGCTACACCAGACAGCATTGCTCGTCGAGGTAGGCGGTGGTCAGGCATACGTAACACATGTCCTAACCACCTTAGCTGATGAAGATTTACTACTTCATCAATAGGCTTACCGTATCTACCTAGTACTCTATTCCTAACCCACGTATTGCTTACTCGGTGGTCCCAGAAAACACGAGCAATGCTTCGAAGACACCTATGATCGAATACCAGGAGCCTACGAATATCCTCTATCCTTAATGGCCATGTTTCGCATCCATAAAGTAAGACAGACCGAACTACTGCGCAGTAAACGCGTCCTTTGGTCAGTAGTCGGATGTCTCGCCTACGCCACAGATGACGCAAATTCCAAAAAGCTAATCGGGCCTTATGTATGCGCGCAGAGATTTCAGCAGACACCAGACCGTCAGGGCTGATGAGGCTGCCAAGATAAGTGAAGCGGTCAACACGTTCAACTGCCTCACTCCCTATCACTAACTTCGGTGTCGAATCAATCCAATCCTGAAGTAACATTTTGCATTTGGGTGGGGAGAATCGCATCCCATACATCCTTACATTCTTGTTTAAGGTAGTCAAAAGATTCTGCATTTTATCAGCATCTTCGCCTAATAGAACTATATCATCTGCATATTCTAAGTCAGCTAGTTTATCTCCTGGAAGGAGGTCAACCCCCCACCCCGGAAGTCAGACGATGAAAATGTCAACTCTAAGAGTATATCAATGATAAAATTAAATAAAAATGGGGAAAGCGGGCAACCTTGACGAACACCACTTGAGGTAATCAGTTCTGATGACAATCTGCCATAAGCTCTCACTTGACATGTGGTGTTCGAGTAGAGAGCTTGTATAAGGTTAATGTACTTCTCTGGTACGCCTTTCATTGACAGACATTGCCACATAACCTTACGATCGATAGAGTCGAATGCCGCCTTAAGGTCAAGGAATACAACTATTGTTGGGCGTCTAAAAGTGTGTCTATGTTCTAGAACCTGCCGAAGTGTGAATAGGTGGTCTATGCAGCCACGTCCAGGTCTGAAACCACCTTGGTTCTCTCTAGTCTGCTCTTCACGAGCTTTAGTTAGGCGTCGAAGTATGATTGAAGCTAATATTTTGGACACTATATTAGTTAAGCTGATTCCTCGGTAATTGTCACAGGAGGACTTCTGTCCTTTCTTATAGATTGGAACAATTAGTGTTTGAGACCAGTCGGGTGGGATTACGCCCAATTCCCAGATTCTAGCCAGGATCCCGGTTAATCTCGCTGCTAAAACTGGACCACCATCCCTAAATATCTCAGGGGTCAACCCATCGGGTCCTGCTGCTCTACCTCGCTTTAGGTTCCCTATAGCCTTCTCAACCTCACTAAGGCTTGGGGGACCAGTATTAACTTGCCATTCAGATTGTTTGGGAATGGTGGGCAACTGGGATGACGCCGAGGGCCAACTGAACTGTTCCGTAAAGTGTTCTGCCCATCGGCCCAACCTTCTGGATTGACAGTGAGTAGTGCTCCCATCTTTTTCTGCGATAGTTTCACTTACAGTTGGATTTTTGATGCCAGTTTCCTTGATAAGTCTGAACAGTTGCCTACTGTTACCTATTGCCACTGCCTTTTCCATCTTTTTAGCTTTCGCTACCCACCACTGCTCACGATCATTTCGTAAGCTTTTAACCAGTTTGCGTTTAAGTTGCCTTCGCAATTCATAGGATGAGTGAATATATTAAAAGTCAGCAATGATGAATATAGAAGAGTTATATTTAGCATAAAGGTAAGTCTAACAAGCGCAAAATCAAAACCAACATGGGAGAGTAGAGTTATATTGATTGTTGTGTTCAATCGTGCCACAACCTGCATACCGTAAAATAATGGATGTACAACCAGTAAAACTGGCAAGTATGCTTGGGGTTATTAGCGACCGCTGCACTATATACAGGTAAAGAATGACTTGAATAAATGCAGGATTTTGCACTTTTTTCTGTCCTCTTACTTCATCAAATTCCTTCAACTAGGCAGTAACCACAAAAACTAGTAAATACATCTGCATTATGTGGGCACTGAAATATTAATCGCACTGTGAATTTTTACGTGAGGTATTATTATTATATGACTAAATAGCAGAAACCATTTTCTGTTTTAAACTTTTATAAAATTTTGTTTCTAAGTTGTTTAAACAAATAGATTACAAAACTCCATATTTTTTTTGAGAGGTCTACATTTAAAACTTGGGCAGATGCACATATTCTTTGATAACTAGAAGGACAATTTACACGAGTAAATGTTCATAAAAAAGCAAATACCAAAAATGACTGTCAATGCAAATCTTAGTAGCGTTTTGAAACTTGATCATATAAGGTACTTCTTGGATAATTAAACTTTTATTCCTATTTACTAGATTTTTCCTTGAGTGATTGGTATATTACAGGGAGTGATCTTAAGCTAAATAAATAAACGCGTAAAAAGTAATAATACTGTGTTCGAACACAACAAAATATATAAGGTGCTTTAACCACTGCCATATATTAGCTTGTAATACAAACACAATAAGTCAAAATAAGATTACTCGACAAAATAAATTTTAAAACTAAGAAATATGAATGGCAAAAGACATGATATCTAACCTCTTTTTCTTGTTGCGCCCTGAGTACTTGTTGTTCTTTCTCTATTCTTAGTCGTTCTTTCTCCTCTTCTAGTTCTTTCAGTCTTGCTTCATCTTGAAAAAATAGACACCATAATTTCAAACTCGAATAATTTAGACATACTCTCTTCGATCAACTTTTTGTTTGCATCCCCCTTTTTCTTTGATGACCTATTTACCTTTTTCGATGAAGTAGTAGAATTATTCATTTTTGCCATTTTTGTAAAATTTCAAACGTTTGCGTATCTGTTGTTATGACACGACAGTGTAAAACAATTTGGAAACATTGAACAATGCGAATGGCTTCCTATATTTGTATCCAGTGGTTACCATTATATAACTAGACTCAGGATGCTTATCAAATATAGGCCATAAAGTCGTGGGTGGTGAGAGATTCTTTTGATGTTTCATTCACTCGAAGGTCGTCAGTTTTTTTCTCACAGGTCATAAGAAACTTCGATAAGATGTGCTGATGGTCTAGCTCTTCTAGATTATTTAGAATTTAAACTTTGCTTTGTAGAATCAGCTAACTGTTACTTCTTTAGAGCTGTATATACGTGCTCATGCTTTTGGAGAGCACGGTTTACGTTACGATCATTTTGATACTAGGGAAAAAAAGCTTATTTGTGAGAAAAGAGTGCCTAAAGGTATCGCTTCTACAGTATTGTTTCTCAGTTTCAGCAGAGAGTAATTATCTACTGAGTCCTTTATGTAGGGTTCAGTAAAAGCTGCCGACACTATCTTTTCACGTGAACAACTCGATGTCTAATCATTCTGGACAAAAAGTTGCAGTAGCCTCTAATTACCCTGCATATAATAAATTACTTATTTCAGATTGTTATCTTCGTATACATCTTACAATGTGATTGAACAGCGGTCTCTCCTTTACCCGCGTTTTTAGTTTCGGCTTGCATGGTTTTGTTGATTTACAATAAATTATTTGCATTAAACAATTTTTCCCCATTTACATAACTCATGGAAGCTTGTGGAGGAACACTATCCTTCGTGAATAAGTCATTGGCTTCGTTGAAATGCTAGATGTGTTTGAGATTTATACTTACTTAGTTAGGCAAAAACTAATTATATCTTTGCAGCACGGCTTCATGTCTAAGAAATCCTGCATAACTTGGCACTTAGAATACTTTGAATACATAATAAACAATAGAGATGACGGTAAACTAATTGTTACCTACTACTTCGGCATGACTAAGGTGTTTGACGGAGTACATCATTCATCTCTCTTATATAATTTCCAAGCCTTCGGAATAACGGGCAAATTAAATGAATGGATAGCTCTGTTTTTGAAAGATCGCATTCAATTAGAAAACTAGGACGACATCTCTCACGTCCTCAAAATATCAGTGATAGCGTCTTCCAGGGTTCAGTCATAAGACCATTATTATTTGTTGTTTTAAAGAGGGTTAGACCATTATGTTCTCGGGGGACCTAAAAGATTTCTGTGCATTCTACCCAAATGAAGGTCGAAATGTTGACAACACAATACATATTTAATACCGAGAGATCTAAATGAACTAAATGAATGGTGTAATAAATGTTTTTTTCCACTTAACATACAAAAGTCAAGTTACCAATATTTCGAAATATCTATTTCCTGGATCAACCTACATTTTAGCGAACATGAACTTTGTCAACTAAATAGAATCTGTGATTTAGGAGTAAGGTATCCGAAAAGTCTATCCTTTACCGAGCATGCCTTATCACAAGTCTCTAAAGCTCGCAGACTTATTGGTTTTATTCATCGTGGCTATCATCTTAATAAATCTGAAGTTATTCTTCATAAAACCTGTGTTAGATCTCTGTTTGAGTACTGCTCAATTGTATATAGTTTCATGCGTTCACTAAATCGGCATAAAATAGAAAAGGTTCAACGGCATATTACTAGGTTACCGACTCCTGGCCGACCCTATAATGCTAGATGTTGTGCTTGGAAATTAGACCCTTTATGGGTCAAAAAGATTGAACTTAATCTTACTATACTCTATAAAATTCTCAATAAAAAAAGTTATAACAGATTGTACTGCCTTGACATATTCTCGAAAACGTAAACATGACTTGCGGAACCAAAATTATCCGATAAGAGTGCATAGAGCCACTAGTAAACTAAAATCCTTCTTCATTATTGCATGTTGTGCCAACCTCTCGAACCGGTAACCAGAAAGCATACGACAATCTAGCTCCCTGTCACAGTTTAGATTGGCAGTAAACCTGTATTTTGAAAATTCCGGTATCTGCAACTTACTGAACACAACTTTTATAGATTGGGGTACACTTATCAATGGACCTCTTGGTATTTAGTTTTTCTTATAACACTTCTAAAAAATTACTTGTAGAATTTAAAAGCTTCTTGACTACTCACCTACAGGCAATAGATCGTTTTTCTTTCCAACAGATAGTGCTTTGGGATCTCGTAATGCCGATGCATTTCTTGGAGGAGATGCAGTATACTTTTTATTTCTCTATACTTTACCTTATAGGATAAAGTAGACTTAAATCTACCATAGTTATCTCTAGTATCAGTCGACGTTTTCCAGAATAAAAAAGTGGAATAACAAATGAGCTTTAATTAATCCAACATGTGCATTTCAGGTTTCACTGGAATCAATTGTTCTTAATTGATGGTTGTGTCTTCTTGCTAAGCTGCTTGTTCCTTTTCTTTATCTTTTCAGTTCCAAACTACTGTGCCATGTTAAAATTGTCACCTAGAATCAACGCTAAAAAGAGAGGTGCATCTTTGTGGTTCGTTCATGATGCCTTAATCTGATACGTCCGAACTCCATCGTTAATGCAAGGCCATGTTCATACTGGACGCCACAATTGACTATCTCAAACAACTGTGTAATATCTAAATCCTCCAAGTACTGCGTTTTTGACACTTCTTTTCTTGAACTGGTTGCATATATTGATATGTGGTCTCTACTAATGTATCGTTGGACACTCAGGGTTACAAAGTACCTTCTAGTTGATGGTTGACAGTTTTCTTGTTTACATTTAATATCCATGCACATTAATTTAGTGTCTAGTGAATGTTATTGTTAATCAAGCACATATTTCTGTAAAACTTTATGCTCCATTGTATAAAAGTTAACCTTTCTGTATCAACGACCATGTTTGTAAACTGGCGAGAATTCGGTACTAAATTTCAGAATATTAATAATGATAAAAATGTTTATGACGTTGAACAACTAATTTATCAAATTTTACAACAGTTAGTTCGTGCTTTCTACTGGCTACTTTATATATGTATCCAGAAGTTCCGATTGAAGCTTGTATATAGTAGGGTTAAACCGTGCCCTATGTAAGAAGGCTGTCAAAAGGAGTCAATGGATGAGGCTGCAAAATATATGACGTACGAATATTAGTGTTTAAGTACCGTTCACAGTGAAAACAGTCAATAATGGAATGAATTTAAGTGTATATAAGATTTCACATATAAAACGACATCGTCAAACAGCCCTGAATAAAAAATAAGACCTACTACACTTCACGTTTGTTATGAAAGTGTTATCAGTGAATCACCTCCTTCGTAAGTGAAAAGGCGTATAACAAATAAGATAAAATATTTTTGTTTTTCATAGAACCCATTCCCGTAGCCTTAAAGCAGATCGCAGGTTTATTGCGTTTATTATTTGATTGGTTTGCATTTAGCTTGAAGGAATGTTATGTTTTGTCGGGCATAAAGTAATGTGTGTAAATCTGGGACACGAAAATGTAGATATAGTTAAGCATTTATGATGCGTTTACACTTACAAAAAGTAGGGGACTACACCACATAGAAATGGAGCATTTAAAGGATTAAGACGATATAACGATCCAAAATAGAATCAAATTGTTATGCGCCAATAGATGACAAGTTACTGAAACGACCTTGTACGAACCCATACACTTGTGATAATAAGACTGTTTCTCCGATAGCCGTAAGTTTACCTCCATACCTATTAGACCCACGTAGAAATAAGAACACAAGATTAATAAATCAATCAGCCTAGCAAAAGAATACATGCATGTTATATTATGTAAGAGGTTTGTTTGTTATATAGGATAGATCGAAATTTAACATGAAAATCGTGAAACACAATCAAGATGGTGAATTTATAAATTACTGTGATACAGTTATTGATCTCAATAGCGCACTTAGATACATGTGTCAAATTAGCGAAGTCGAACTGCTACAAGTGAGTGGTCACTGGAATTCAGAATCCTGTTAAGATTCTGCTACCAATCAAGCACTTCTATTTAATAGAAAATCGACCTTAACTATTATCCACAATTTCTAAAAACGTGAGTCTAGACTGGTATTATACAAGGTCTATGTACGCCCGCTACTTGAATACTGTCCACTCATACTCAGCAGCCCCCGAATAAATGGTAAGCTAAACATAGAAGGGATACAGAGATACTTCACAAAAAGATACTAGGGATGGATTGTGGACTAATTTATACTACACGGTGCAATACATTTGGCTTAGAACCACTTTGGAAAAGACGAGCTAAGCTCAATCTGACATTCCATTTCAAAGTTTTACACCGTTTAGCATACTCCTACGACCCTATATTAAAGTTTATAGATGCACCTAATTATAGCCCTAGAAATCATACAGGTATAATTTGAGTGGGACACTGTAAGACTAAAATACGATCAAATATTTTCGTGCATAAATCTACTGCCGTTTGGAATAGTTTACCGGGCAGAAATCTGTACGCTAGATATCATAGATCACTTTATACGAGCTATAAACCAACTATTTAGTGACTCCAAGTCACTGAATAAACTACCGATTTATTCAAATTCTAGTATAAAGTGCGAAGTACTCGGTCCGCTCAATGTGACACGAGAATGCAGACTAGATAAAACGACTAGGTAACGACTGATCTCCCCATATCTAGAATCGAAAGAAAGACTTGTAATAAACCTTTGACGACTTACCACTAAACCACGAATCAGTGAGCCGTGGCCTATAAGGGTACTAAGACTGCAAACACTATAATCATGTACGTTGTAGTAAAATAAAACCGAAGAAGAAGATTCTGTTGAAAGTGTTTATTTTGATACCATTAATTAAATTCGTTTCTTCGCTTCATAACTCATAATTTATGTCACCGACTTCCCGAGTTTATGGTCTGGACTTGCAAGGAATTGATCTCCTTTAAGCAACTTATTCCAAACGCTGGCTTGGAACGTAATCAATGCAACTGACAACTTACTGCTCAAGACCAGCCCACACAAATTGGCTGCCTTTACCAAATCTCAAAATACCAGCCTTATCCAGTCTCTGGATAGTCTCCATGGTTTGTCCTGTTCTCTCACAGCTATTCTCTGAGATTACAGCGCGCGGTAGTTTACTGGAAGTCTTCTGTAATACAAAATATACCTCTAGTACTGCGGTACTGTAAACTATGAAGCTTGCTACTGTTGGCTTCCTAATTGATTAATATCTTCATATATCGTCAATTCCATAACAGTAACTCTACTAAAGCCCTGTTACAAACAAGCTATATTATTCTGATCATGCCTGTAAACTGGTATGCTCTCATGTACAAATTGCTACTAGAGAATAAACTATTATTATTATTATTGTTATTATCATCATCATCATCATCGCAACCAATGGAGTAACAGCAAGTTATCAGAAAACGATTAATCACTTTGACGTCTCGTCGTAAGAATACACAAAAGCAGTCTAAAATAATACAATAAATATGGAAAATAACTAGCATGCTACTTCTAAATAATATTGACTTCAATAATAACAGAAACTTTCGCTAAATCGTCCCAGAACCAATGGCTGCTTACATTGAAATCCAATCGAACATGGCAACATTCAGTGGCATCAATGACCAACTCTTTTGACGACATGCAAAACCAGATCATGCAGTAAATTGGTTGAAAAATAGCACCAGCACAAAGGACGAAGAAAAACCTACATTATTAATGTGTTACGGTTTGTAAACGGGAAATAATCTAAGAACAGTCAGTAGATCTAAAGACAAACTAGAGCGAATAGGAATAATAGAAACAATGTTTGATACATAAAACAAGAAAATGTGATATAATTTGAACAGTAGTACCCTAAGTAAGTCTTAATCTTTAAGATTCTAGTTACATCACAGATAAAGTTGGAAGTGAGGTACAAGGTGATAGTTTGCTGTTTCTGTATTACGTTTCGACGCTTCTTCATACTTTGCAGAGTACATACTGTAACGACACAAATGTTCAGACTTATTTTGACAAAATTTCTTTCGAATCATTAGTAAAATGGTTTTCGAACTCTAAAGTAGAACATTTGTTAGAATGACTTTATGTGAATCAACGGTGAAATAAGTAATCGTCTTTATTGTGTTGCATGTGATTCATAATGATCATACTGTGTTGGAATTTGATTTAATATTATCCGGTTGAGCAAATCTGAGTGTGTTTTCATATCTTTTTTTACCAATAAAGCCTTAGTAACGAAAGTTATACAGACAGGGTTAGGTCAATAATAGCACTTTGTAGGTTAATTGAATTAGCATGACTACGGTTTCTTGTGATTTTGTACAATGTGATGTCTATTGCCATTCTAATTACATCTTTATGATTGCCATGAGCTAATGAAATCGTCCAGAAGGATATTAAAATATTTTCGATGATAATATTCTGCCACAGTGTCTTGGGTTCGGTTTCTGATGAAGTCGTGGGTGCACACTACTGGTTGGTTTCATGTTAGGACGAAACAGCTGTCCAGTGCTTCATGGTTTTTAATGTCTGTCTAATTCAGACTGATTCGTGTTATCAAATTGACTGTTACAAGTCTATTATAAAATCGTTGAATATATACATAAGTGCAATGATTAAACAATGTCTATTACTTTAAAAGCAATCCATAATTTGAACGCATTTGAATCTTTCCGTTGCTTTGATGTGGACTAAAATCGATCGGTCCCTGTTGTTATATGTACATTGCGAGTGAATTGCTTCGATACGTCTGACGTTTATTAGTATGTTCGTTATGTTGGATGACTAAAAAAAAGTATCAAACGTTTAGAACTATGCTCTAGAAGACTGTTGCAATTATTTTAGTTGTGGGTTATGTAAACATTTCACTTCTATTGCTGTTGCGTTCCTCTTACCCTATCTTCCTGTTCAGTGTATTTATTGTTAGTATATCGTCTCTTATTTATGCACTACTGTTAATTAGTTGTGTACAAGTTATCCCCCACCCAATTCACTGCCACAATCTCTTCTGTTTTGTATTAATGTAAAATCCCTAATTGGTTTTTTGCTGTGTGGTCTGAATTTGTGTATATATAAAGGCATGATTCAAATACAATACGACGGAAATTGGGTTAAATTGATTGTGTCTGGTTAGCTCGTGAGTCGTTGTTTTTTTGACTATTCCGGCTCTGGGGACTGGTAGTCGCGGAGCTGACATGACCGTATTCTGATTGGCTTTTATCAAGGCCACTGTGTATTAATTTTTAATAAATAACAACAGTAACTGTGACAAGTAAGTTATTCTAACAGATGTGAACAACATTAATTCGTATAAAGTATTTTATTAATGAATAATCAATGCACATGAAGCATAATAGTTGATATAAAGTGGTTTCAGTCACTTATTGTACATTAATAGTTTGTCATGCATGTAACAACATGATTGAACAACGGACCCTTCCTTACCCGAGGTTTTTGGTCTTGGTTTACTTACCTTTGGCTAGTTGAAATAGAGTGTTTCTAACCAACAGATATCTCGTCTATTTTTTTCAACGCGCTGTACTCTCCAACGTATCTAAGCGTTGGTTGAAGATAGTTGCTGAATTATACAAGTCCATTTCATTTACAGAGTTAGTTACACACTAAACATTATCTAAGTGTCGGATTCATTAGGAACTGCAATCAAACGTTTCACTAATTCAACATTGTTGATACTACAGATAATGTCTAAGTTTCCATAGATTCACTTTATACATATCAATTCATTTACATACAAAATCGACTATTTCAATGAATTTCATTTGATAAAGGAATTCATCTGAACATTCACTACCTAACACATTAATATACCTGGAATCACTTGAAAGCTCTTGCTTCCTAGTATGGCAATTCTCAGAGGTACCTACCCTAGATTCCTCTCCAGTTACTTCTGGTTGGAGAACATCTAACCTTTTGCACTACTATGCCGGCATTCAATGAAATGATTCCCATTTCCATCAATATTAGGATTCCAATAATATGACAAAACACCTGTTTAGTGCTTCTTAGTTATTAATGTTACCCTACCAACATCAATCTGTGACTTATTCAATCAATTAAAAAAAAAAAATACCAATCTCTACAAACCATGTTAATTCAATTACATTCCAAAGTTAGCAACATACTAACAAATCGAATGTCTATGAATAATAATAATGTAGTTTCATTCACCTTTAACTACATCTTTTCTTTTCTTTTATCTTCTTCTTTTTTTCACAGTTTTGTTTAAATTCAATAAATTTCCTTTTTTTTTCTCTTAGTAACATAATTTTGTATCTATGAGAAACTATAAAGACAATATAAAGACAACTGACGTTACTTTTAAGTAAATGTACAACATTTAAACAACAGAAAACTTATTGTATTCTAATTACTTAACTACAAGAATGTTTCATAGTTGTATATAACTGTCTATAAGATCAAATTACTGCTTATTGGTAGAGTCATACACCCCCCACACCACTCCCCCCACTTCTCCTCTTCGTATGTTACCTAATTATAATGATATGCTGTATTGTCATTAGTTGTTAAGTGAACACAAGATAAATCAGTATATTAAATGGTTACAGTGAAGTGGTAGTAATGTTCATTCTTTTTTCAATAAAACAACTGTTGGATACATTCAATTACACAAGTAATGCTATTCATAGTATAAATAACAATCAAGTGAAGAGAATGAATCTTTGATTTGTGCATTAGCTACGAGAGAAGTTTTAACACTTAGATTATATTTTTCTATAGGTACTGCTCATCTACTTGTGACCAAATAGTATCTATGTGTCAGTTTCAATACACTACACAATCTCTATCATTTCAGAGTTGGTCTTATTACTGGACTGATTCATCAAAAATTCTAGTGGTAAGAGATGAATAAAAATATCATAGAGGAAACACGTTGTTATAGGATCTATGAAAAATTAAAAAAAATCGAAGATAACGAATGACTCCTCGGGACTTTCCCAACTCCGGATGCTTTATTATAAGACTACATTTACCACAAACTGTTAGGAGTTTTATCAGAATCAAATGGTTTTTCTTATCTTCTAACATATGTAGTCTGATTCATAAACTTACCAAGGTTGATGCTAATCGAAGACATTGTAGCTAAGACAATTGTTGATACTGACTAGCAAACTTTGGGTTTTCATCTCCAGTTACGATAGTTAATTGAAGTCAGTTTCAACCTAAATTATTTGACTCTGGCCGAATTCCGTAGAATTACGAGCTTCTAAACGACCGCCTACCACTCACAATCCAATGGCTTGTTAGAAAGACTTCTTAGAAAACTGAAAGCATTATTGTCAGCCACAAATATTCCTCACAAGATTGGCACTCTTCTTATAGTCATATTTGAGATAAGTAGCACTTTAAATGACGCTGGATGCAGTGCAGTTGAACTGGTTTACAGATAGATTCTTCGGTTTCCATTAAAATTGATGGAAACATGCTTCAGTTAAACGAACATAGATCACACCTCTTACACGACACAACTCATAAACTTTACACCTCCAGTTACGCAAGTTTAAGGTCAACCGCAATCAATAGATATCTCTATGCAACGCTTTGTACATCTCGATTTTCTCTATTACTATGACCTGACAGACTTGGGAAATGGAGGTTCGTTGACACATTACCTTATCACGTAGACCTACATCAGAGGTACGGATAGAGAGAACAATCACCGGCGAATAAGACCTAAGACGAAGCCGTCTATTTAATGAAAAAACATTAGATCTTATATTTCATATACTAGACCAAACACATTAAAGACCGGATTTGGTGAGTTGTGTACAGAAATCGTAAAAATTGAACTGATAATCAGATTACAATAACTGGGGAAGGGAAATACATATGACAGCATTTAATGAGTCAGTCAAAAGTAATACACACAACATAGTAACTGACTGTTTAACAAATGAATTGTAAAAGTAGGGTTCCGAATAAAACAAAGAATAGATTCTAGAGATTGTAATTTTAACTCTTTGTTTCGATGTAACACTGTTCTATTCAGGATGCCTATTACATAACAAAGACTGGTGAAAACCAACTCATGAAGATCAAACTCGATAACAATGATATAAACATGATACTCACTCAACGGATTAGCTTTGAAGATAATGCATCAATGTTTAAAGCTAGCATTGCTTGTTTCAAAATCGAAAGTTCAACATCAATACTGGGTTGTATATGCATTTGATTGATGAATTCCAAGTAAGACGGAATGTATCATGTAGAATCTATTGTTAGTCAGAATTTTGATTGACAGAATTGATATCTAGGTGCGACTTTATAATTTACTTGATCCAATAGAAAGATTTTGATACATTTATGCACAGATTGATTTCAGATGGGTGCTATTCAAAACTAAGGACCACTGAAAAACATCTTTTGCTTTCTCACATGTGTCTTCTTAGAAATGCGCATCCTGGACGTCGCCGTACATTGAACTGAAGGTCCTCAGATATCACAGCAACTTCTTAATTATTAAAGCAATTATATCGGTTGGTGTTCAATAATAATATTAGTGACAATAATCTCATTCTCAGTAATCACTTGTTATTCAATCGACGTTGATGCATATCGCCGACTGGAGGAAGGAGAAATCCTGCTATTTAATATCTGCTGTTCAGTAATACCAATCACTGGGTACTCAACAGTAGACTTCAATTTCGTGAGTTCTATTCCAGTCAAGTCAGTAGTGTGACTAGGAAGTTCTACACTAAGACGAAAAAGCTATAGAAATCTTGATGGTTTTTATTCGTACTCAATTGAAATCGGTTCTATGGCAAATGCATAAACCATAATGCTATCTCAACTATACTAATTTTTATGAACTAATGTGTGGAGATAGTTAATTGTCACTTTTGATAACACGAATTGATGTGAATCAGACAACCATTGATCACCTGGAAGCACTGGACGGCTGTTTCGTCCTAGTATGGGACTCCTCAGTAGTGCATTATGGGGGAGGGACATTAGCAACGTGCTTCTAGAATCCTCAAGGCTAAATGAAAAGAGGAAGACCAAAGAACAGATTGCTTTGGCAATTGGATGGAGACATAATATAAAAGAACATAATTAGGGAAAAAGTAGGAATGAAAGACAAGAACAAAGTTGATTGGATAGACTTAATCAACGACCTATATACTCCATGAGTAATGAATAATAAGCAGTTATTGTTTGAAAATGACAATATCCAACTTCAAAGTATGAAAAAGAAAATCTTTAATGAATTCCTAAGTGGTTAGCATGTTGCAATAGAATGATTCATAATTATGTTAATAGATAGTTGTTGCTACAGTTAATTTGCATTCATTCTAATCTGTAACTAGGTGACCTGAAATTGTCTATTTTACACCTAATTTACAATTCATAAATAAATTAGAATAAGTAAATTGATAAATGATGAACAGATCAGAGATTCAATAGAAACTCATCTAGTTGAACATTTCAATCAAAACAGTGGAATACAGTGACAACGTGTAAGCAACTAGATAACTTGAACTATGTGGATGACCAATCTAAGTCTTCTATCCTACATACAACAACAAATGCAAGTGAAGACTCCTGGTGCAACAATAGCCTCTGAAGCCAACAGTAGACCTCAATATACACACAGGGAAAAACAAGATCCTTAGATACAAAACAATGATCACTAACCCAATTACACTCTGCATGATGTGAAAACCTTTAAATACCTCAATGGCATCATCATCGATACATAAAGAGGGTCTGATGCAGATGTGAAGGCACTAATTTTCAAGGTAAGAGTAGTATGTCTACGACTTAAAAACATTTAGAGCTCAAACCAGATGTCAGCCAACATCAAAGTCATAATTTTTAACGCAAACGTGAAAAAAGTTCTATTATGTAGCGCTGAAATTTGTATACAGAACTACGAAACGTATCATTTGAAAGATACAGATACTTATAAACTGCAGTCTACCCAACATACTACGGATTCGTCTACCGGATACCATCAACAGCAACCTTCTGTGGCAGAGTACAAACCAACCAGATTCCAGCCAAGGGAGAAATTAGAATAAGACTCTGGATATGGATAGGGAGCACGTTGAAGAAAATCACCAAAAACCGCAGTACAAGGGAAGTATTAATTTCAAATCCTGAAGGTCAGGGATGAAGTGGAGACCGAAGAACATATTATTCCACGATTTGAAAGTTAATATGAAAAAAATGAATGGTAATTGTGAAGAAATGGAAAGGAGTGACTAGGACAGAGTTAGTTTGAGAATTTTGGTGTGTGGCCTATGCTCTACGTGGGGTAACATTCATTGATTAAGTGACGTTACTCAAACATTTGTTAATATTGTAAATTACTTTTCATTTGTTTACAATTATGGCTATGCCAAGTGTAATACCCAAAACCTCTTCCTTCACGTTTCCGTACTATGCGTTTTATTGATCACCTAACACTTATATCGCCAAGTTGGCATTTCATAGTCTACCAATCTTACTTCGTTGAATTGAGAGGCATTTTCGTGTAGACAAGTATTAATTTTAGTCATTTGTTAATTTGACATTAAGAATTGGCCTGAATTAGACAATCACTGATCACCTGGAAACACTTGGCAGTTGTTTCGTCCTACTATAATTCGTCCAGTGTGAATCCACAATCCCATTAAGAACAGAATCCATGACCATCTGGCTCTATAGCGAACGCCTTACCATTAAACCAGTAATCCGCCTAACACCCAGTAATTAATATTTTCAACGTCATTTATTGCCATTGGTGGATAACTGCCTGCCACCGGACATGGTCGAACTCTGCTTATCATGTCATTTCATTAGAACATCAGGAATTAAGTCGAGTTTGTCAGCCGTTAGCTGATAACGATAGTAATTATATGTTATGCAGAATGTTGAATATTAATTTGTTTTCAATACAGATTAATGATAGATAGGTACCACTGAAAATCACTGAATGTCTGTTGGCCGGAAATCCTCAGCAACAGTTTACTACGGGAGAGGACAAACCAACTTCCAGCAGTAAGTAAGTAATTAAGTAAGTAAGTCAGTAAGTAAGTAAGTTAAGTAAGTAAGTAAGTCAGTAAGTAAGTAAGTAGTAAGTAGTAAGTAGTAAGTAAGTAGTAAGTAGTAAGTAGTAAGTAGTAAGTACGTAAGTAAGTAAGGAAGTAAGTAAGTACGTAAGTAAGTAAGTCAGTAAGTAAGTAAGTCAGTAAGTAAGTAAGGAAGTAAGTAAGTAAGTCAGTAAGTAAGTAAGGAAGTAAGTAAGTAAGTAAGTAAGTAAGTCAGTAAGTAAGTAAGTAATTAAGTAAGTAAGTACGTAAGTAAGTAAGGAAGTAAGTAAGTAAGTAAGTAAGTAATAAGTAAGTAGTAGTAAGTAAGTAAGTAAGTAAGTAGTAAGTAAGTAAGTAAGTAAGTAAGGAAGTAAGTAAGTAATAGTAAGTAAGTAAGTCAGTAAGTAAGTAAGTAAGTAAGTACGTAAGTAAGTAAGAAGTAAGTAAGTAGTACGTAAGTAAGTAAGTAAGTAAGTAAGTAAGTAAGTAAGTAAGTAGTAGTAGTAGTAGTAAGTAAGTAAGTAAGTAAGTAAGTAAGTAAGTAGTAGTAAGTAAGTAAGTAGTAAGTAAGTAAGTAAGTAAGTAAGTAAGTAAGTAAGTAAAGTAAGTAAGTAGTAAGTAAGTAAGTAAGTAAGTAATAGTAAGTAAGTAAGTAAGTAAGTAGTAAGTAAGTAAGTAAGTAAGTAAGTAAGTGAGTAGTAAGTAGTAGTAAGTAAGTAAGTAGTAGTAAGTAAGTAGAAGTAAGTAGTAAGTAAGTAATGAGTAAGTAAGTATAAGTAAGTAAGTATGTAGTAGTAAGTAAGTAAGTAAGTAAGTAAGTAGTAATAAGTAAGTAAGTAAAGTAAGTGTTACCCTATTTATGACTACATCAATACTCTGATGTTCATAGTGTTTTGCTGGAGATAAGTTAATGATTGTGCAATTAGGTAACATCATTTCAAACAGTACAAAAATGAAGTAAAGTAGGCTTTTCTATCGTTTGCCTTGATTCACTCTCTATTAGTGATTTAATCTACTGATCATCATTCATTCTTTCGTTTGTTAACGCCGACTACGATTTTTCGACTAGATCTTTCTTAGTCTTCATTTTCCACTTGTTTACAACGATTATTCATTATTTTTATGTTTGCCTCTAGTATCTGATATAATACATTCTTTAGCTACTCTCTTTTCCTTTTGAATTAATCATTCAAAGTTAGTGCTAGCCTTGTAATGCAATATGATGATTTTCTCAATATGTATATCGTATCCACCTCCAACGTTTTACTCCCAATCTCTTCCTCAACTGTATATCGCTTATCTGCCACCATCGTACCTTGCTGATAATGTCTCGCCAACAAATCCAAAGTGTTTTGAATCGACCGTTGTGTATAAATACTTACATCTTTTGAACAATGATCAATGTTTTGTTTATTTAACGTGAATACAGACTATGTTTAAGCACAAATGTTAGATTACCACATGACTATTGATATGGTCAATAAGAATTTCTATACAGATAGGTTGAAATGTTTATCATTGAATGTAATCAGCACTGTCAATAACTAAACAAATTCAACATAAGTTACCAAAGAATGAAGCTGTATAAGTGAATTGAGGTGGTTTTTCAAGGAAGATAGTGCGTTAAATTGTTGGCATTCATTACAAACTGATCTTGGTTCAGTACCATTTCACACTAGAGAGCACTGGACTGATGTTTTATCCTAGTAACTAACTTCAAGATATTTTGAAGTTCTAGTGAGAACTTGTGACTGTTGGAGTTTGAACGTATGTAGAGTGAGACAGTTATTGCCACTTATAATGAATGAACATCGAATTGTCACAAATTGATAAAAGTGGGAATTCTACCATTAAACACTGGTTTATTGGTGCAGATTATTAAGTCGTTGTTATGCAATCAAAAGATCTTGGGTGAGTGGTCTGTTGAGGATTTCTATACTACAACAGAAAACAGCTTTCAAGTACCTTCTGTTTCTTAATGATATTTAACCAATATGAATTCACATAGAATACAAACAATTAAACTTAATTTATATAAACTACTCATTATTATTAATAAGTAGTATATACGCATAATAGATTACAATGAAAGCGTCAATGTTACTAAGTGTCTTGACAAAATGATAGTTCTAACTTAATCAATAATCAAACTCCAATAACCTTAAAATGTAAAGAAATTAACTTGTTTATTTTATTTGTATGAAATATAAACAAATTGTTTGGTTTTATGTCAAGGAGGTGGGGGGAGGGAGGTATCCAATTGTTCCTATGCCAGTTGATTAGTTGTGGGCTCATCTAGGCAGTCAATGTTATCATCTTAATGATTTCCTATAGAATAAACAAGATAAAAAAAATTTTTATCAATTTACATAACCGGAACCAGTTTTGAGATCCTCATTTTACCGTAAATCATATAGAAGAATAAAAGAGAAATGAAATAATCAAGATCATTTAATATTTTACGTAAAGCTTGAATGAACATCTAATGAATTAAAAACAAAAATAAAATAAAAATAACATCAATAGAAAATAAGAACAATAATGATAAGGGACTAGATTGGGTTCCGGTTAGCGAGAGGTGGAGATAGAAGATGAATGGTAAGAGGTTGATATTCTTAAATAGTAAATAACACAACAACAGTTAGTAGGTTATAAGAGAGATTCTTGCTAAGGCGATACGAGAGATTTCTTAATATGCATACAACTAAACTAAATGAAATAGTCTGTTGAAGAAACCAGTTTTAGCGGTTAGTCGTTTTTATTGAATGTTCGCATCTATCAAAGATGAGTAATGACTTCATTAAAGTTCTAGCGATATCGTTAATATCAGTAGTATTGAATGAATTGATGTATAAACATTGTATGTCTAAAAAGAATCATATAGATGAACTTGATTGTTTGGTAGGTGCTAACTCCATTATCAATCATTATAAACGGGTTACATTTAAAAAGCAGAGAGATATATTTGTCTGATAGTACTCATAACACACATTAGAATTTACATATAGCTACACCTGATGATGGTGTGGTGGATACTACTCATAAGGACATCAATAAGTAGTAGGTGGAGGAGTGTCACGGGAAATTGGAAAGAATCAGTAAACAACATATGAGGCGATTTGTGAGGTGGCAAGGAGCAAAGCATGATTAAAATACATAAGAAAATCGTGGACAACCAACGGAAGCAAGCCGACAGGGACCAGAAAACGCGAAGGATGTGCAAATTGATAGTTACTTACTTACTTACGCCTATCAATCCTTACTGAGGAGCATAGGCCACTCACCAAAATTCTCTATTCAACTCTCTCCTCAGCAATTTTTCTCCAGCTGTCTCCAGCTGCTACTCATCCTTTTCATATCTGCTTGCAATTCTCGACGAAGTGTGTTATTTCACCTTCCACTTTTCCGTTCCCTAACAAGATTCCATGTTAATGCTTGTCTCGTGTTGCAGTCTGATGATTTCTACAATGTATGCCCTATCCATTTCCGACGTCTTTTCCTAATCTCCTCTTCTGTTGGAAGTTGGTTTGTCCTCTCCCATCGTGGGCTGCTGCTGGTAATTTCCGGCCAACGGACATTCAGTATGTTGCGTAGGCAGTTGTTTATAAATACTTGTATCCGTCTGATGATGTTTGTAGTAATTCTCCAAGTTTAAGCTGCATACAGCAGATCTGTCTTCACGTTCGAGTTGAAGAGTCTGACATTGAGGTTGGTTGATAGTTATTTTGAGTACCATATGTTTTTCAACTGTAGAAATGCTGCCAATGGTTTACCAATCCTTGCCTTTACATCTGCATTAGATCCTCCTTGTTGATCGATGATGCTCCCCAGGTATGTAAAAGTATCCGCTTTTCCAGGATTTCTCCATCAAGCTCAATTAGGTTGGTGCTTCCTGTATTGTATTTGAGAATCTTGCTCTTCCCCTTATGTATGTTTAGGCCTACTGATGCTGAGGTTGCTGCTACACTGGTTGTCTTCGCTTGCATTAGGTGATGTGTATTTGCTAAGAGAGCTATATTATCCGTAAAGTCCAAAGCATCGATTTGCCTTCTACTTGTCCATTGAATTCCGTGCAACCCCTCAGATGTGGAGGTCTTCATGATCCAGTCAACCACTAGGAGGAAAAGAAAAAAATTGATGGTTTGAAGTAATGCATGTAATATTTTATGACTTTCTCTGTTTTAACCAAATAGTTTGCTCGTCCAAGTGGTCTTTTCACAATGAGATGAATTAGCTAGTTAATTATTAATTTCAAGATAACATTTGTTGGCTAATGAATCAATAATGATCTTTCCCATACATCATACTATTCCTGTTAATATTGAAGAAGTTCAAGTCCTCATATGAACTTCATTATGTAAACAAGTTAGATACATTTAGTTGACATGTTGGATTTTACTTACTGCATAAAATTCAACGTTATCAGTGATCAATTTTATTCAAAGAAATCTTCTTGGGTACCATTGGAACATACAAGTTTATTGGTATCTTCATTGACAAAATGTCGACATTTCAATTGTTTCTAACCACAGTTAAATTCTATCCATACAACTGTAATGTAATCATCAATGAAAATAGCATAACACTTTATGTACAAAGTTTTGTTGTAGGTGACTGATGATAGTCGGCAGGAAACAGCTCAATTTATGTATCATTCTAGTTGATACTCGTCATTTGGACGTATCTGCATTATAAGGTTTAAACTTAAGTGATTCACTTCTACAGTTTATGTATTATAACTAATGCTTAAATGATTACACATTCTATACCTTTAAGTTGATCTTAATAATATTGTCTTGTTCACCATGTCACTTTCATTGCGTATTATGATTTATTGCATTTCCTCTTCTCTAAGTCTTATCTTTAATGATTACTTAATCCCATCACTGATTATGCAATCTTGAATTCTTCGGGTTGGGGGGGGAGATGAATTGTTAATGTTCTACGTTACTAATAAGTCCTCTATTTATTTATTAGATTGTTATTCCTTGTGGAACATAGACCAGCCACCAGTATTCTCCAACTAACTCTCTCTTAACCTCTCTTTTCCACTTGTTCCCAATTACTATTCATTCTTCTTGTGTCTGCCTTCAAATCCCGACATAATTTATACTTTAGTCTTTCACTTCTTCTTTGAACTTCAAGATTCCAACCTAATATCTATTTGGTGCGACAGATTTATGATCGTTTCAATGTATGTCCTAATTTCTTCGTCAACTAGAAGTCGGTTTGTTTTCTACCACAATACGTTGTTGTTGTTGATGCTGTCTACTTAATGAATCCGGATTATCATTTTGCATAGACAACTGTTTATAAATATGTATCGCTTTCGAGTAATGCTTTCTGTAGTTCAACTATTCAAGTTTTAACAGTAGAACAATAGAACTATCTTGACATTTGTATTTAATATACTGACACTTGATTGAAGCTCCTGTTGTTCATCAATTGTATGATATTTGTAGAGTATTCACATAGTAAACAGATTTGTGTCAATATTCTACATTCTACATTCTATTCAATTGATTGCATTGATTCGTTACCATAGGGATTATTTGTAGTAGTTTAATGTAAGATTCAATGTATACCTTTTGCTTACAACTAATTTCAAAATGTCATTTTCACGTTGACGTTAATATACCTTCTACTAGTCATAGATTCTACATGAGGATGTAGTGGGTGCATGGGGGGAGAGGTTATTGTTTCTAAAAGTGTATCAAGTAGATGGTTTCATTTAGTCATGTGACTACACCGAATAATGTTGTCAAGTAACAACTACATATTGAAATATTATAGAAAAACAACTGTATGTCAATATTCATGGTTTTTCGATATTATGTAATCTGAGAAAGTTATATTAAAAGTATAATGTATGTTTATGATGGCTACGAATGTTTATTGGTTGGTGAACGCATATACTTAGGTTTGGGATGGATTCCTTAGTTTCTTTCCATCTCAAAATGAAATGTGATACTTCCGAATTCGATTGGATTAGTCTAAGACAGTGAGGTAGGTGATTATATCTTGTAATGATTACATTTATTCTTCAAGTAACTTTAAGCAGTCGATGTCAGACGGATTCATTTGTTGCTCGTGTACACGAAATAACCAACTGTTAAATACAGTATGAGTATACCGAGTTATAGTTTGCTGTTCATTAACTAAGACTATGAAGTATGAAGTTTGATAATTGGGGGGTGTGTGTAAGCAGCAGATTTTCTGATAACAGGTATCTTTTAAACATCTCCGATGTGTCGTGGAACGACTGAGTAAGTTATACTGATGTTGGTCACAAAGTATTATGATGTTCACAAATTAACTAATAAAATTGTTGAAGCTTATCAAATGAGGTGGAAGTTGGAAAATGTATTACTTATGACTAACTACGAATGACAAAATATGGGATTGTTACATGAAATCGTTGACTGTTGATCTCTGCTGACTGTCTGTCTTTGATATGAATGACATCAGCTATCAGTGGTTGGAGATATTAAGCAACATCAAACCTAAGAATTGATCAGAGTGGTGTTTACTTACTTTGTATCTGTTTATAGATCATAATTTTCGTTTTTCTTTCATAAACACGCACTTATTCCACCGCCTCACATCCCTGATTATCAGGCTACAATTAAGTAGTTGTTTGATTATTTGATGTTTTAAGGTAACTTTAGCCAATATGTATTAGACCCTGTATATGGTTTATGGTTGATTAATTCATTAATATAGTTTATGGTTGAATAGATGAACTGATGGAAAACATATCCAGATCAGATGAGTTCTGTGAATATAATGTCTTCATTGAGAAACCATGTAACCCAGAAAAGACTGAAAGCCAGTTAGACTTCTTATAGAACATTTACAAGATCATTTAAGTTGGATTATGACCAATAAGCGGAAACTAGCTGACGCGTTTCGTCCTATATGGGACTCGTCGGTTTTATGTACCTACAATCTCATCCTAATCTACAGGATCACTATTGTTCTAAACAATATAATCAAAGTTAACTTTATAAATCCGAATATATATTGACTGTTTTACAAGTTTTTATTTGCTAAAATCTCATAATGTTTTCCTGAACTTGTTATCTTTAAGCATTTTGTTACTTTCCTATGTCCCTCCATTTAGTTGACCTTCGACCATATGGTTGATTTACTCAAACTTTATGAATTGACTGTTATAGTTATTGATTATTAATTGATCTTAATGCGATGCTTCTAGAATTTCTCTTGTATTCACTGAATGTATTCAATCCAGACTTTTAACATTTTCTCAGTAAACCAAAGAGATTTATGAATGACAAAGTTTTGAATGTGTTCCAAGGTATTATGACGACAGTGTAATTTAGAATTACCATACGATGAATTTAGATTTTGAATTTGATATCACAAATCAATTTTAGCTAGACAAATATTCAAAACAACGAAATAGCATTGAACGGCTGTTTTATTCAAGTATGGGACTCTTCAGCAGTGCACATCCATGACCTCACGATGGAATCTGGCCCAAGTCGTTTAGATTTTGATGTGAACGTCTAATCATTAGACCATTACACTGGTCGGCCTCCGACAGTTGGCATTACTAGCTACATCAATTAGCAATGTATTTGCGTGATCTCATCCACTATCATACCTGGGGGAGGGGGGTAACTCAATCACACCCTGATATAGTCACTTTAGATTTAATTCCACTTAAAATTCAAGAGAAATACAACATGAACGATGAATCAGTAAAGTTGAAAATGGATGCTTTCTGTTGTGAAACCTACTGGTAACAATGAAATGAAAGTTATACCATGTTAAATGTGGAATAGATATTAACCAACAGAACTGAAAGTAGATGTAGCATCAATGACTGATTTAACTATGAACAATCAATTCAAACGATTAATGAAAAGTAGGCTGAAAATCATAAAACTGGAATAAATCGTTGCATTTTTAAGTAGTCTAAAGTAGTATGACAATACTTGGATGTAGAAATGTAAATCAATTTGTGTTAAGGTAAAGCACACTTAATAAGAAACTTATGAAATGCATAGAATTTACATTATGAACTAACTGTAATTAGATAACCAGTAGTAGCTATGAAAAGCTAAGGGCGGATTTCATCCTAGTGTATGACTCGGCAACATTATCTTGGACGTATAGAGCTGGGAAATGTCCTCTCAGAATTTGTAAATAACATGCAGATAATTAATATTACTGTAAAGGCGGGGTGGAGTACAATGCATACACACATTTCAGACTTCTAGTTCGTATAATGAAGTTCATTTATGACAGATATGAGATTAGTACCCACCGATGAAATTAAATCAGCTTACTTAAAGTCCTAGAGTTATTAATCATAGAGAAAACAATCAGTTGATGTAAATTTACTAGTGCCAATGGATTCGTCACTAATTGATGTAGTTAGGATATCATTGAAAATCTGTTTCTTTATAGTAAAAGATTCTCCAGAAGTGCACATTCTTACGGACTTCTCGTCTCATGACGAAAGCTTAATCGTTAGAACCCACTGAATCGGCAGCCCTATACCAGAATAATTGAAACTTCTATTAATTTGTGATATAGCGTGACAATCATCCATTTACATCAGTGTTAACTTTTTTAATCCCCAAAACTCTAGTCTCTATCAATGATGACTTCTCACTAGAATTTGAGGAATATCATGACGTAATTCACCAGTTACCTGAATAATGTAATTCAATTGAAGTGGTTTTATACAGATATGAATTAGTTTAAGTTGATTATATTCATCAAAAATAGTTGTTGGTAGGGTACCATTGAAAATGTGAAATCGAAGATTCACTTCATGTAGTTTTTTTTTCACATTCTAATGATTATTACAGTTACAATATCTCCATCCTAGTAATTAAATCATTTTCAGGTTTCACAAGTCTTCCCGCTTCCTTCATCAGTAACTAATTGATTATTTAAAATACTAAATACTGAAGGTGTATTTCATATAACAATCAATCAAAATTGTTACGATTATACATTATTTGATTAAATATATCACAGATTAATGTTGGCAGGGCACCAATGAAAACCAGGAAGCACTGGACAGCTGTTTCGTTTTTAGTTTGGAACTCCTCAGCAGTGTTTACCCCAGATTCCGCACCAGGGGCTTCAGATTGACGGCAAACGCCTAACCATCTGAACCACTGGGTTGACATCTAATGGTAGAATTCCCACTTCCATCAATTTGTGATATATAGCGCAACGATCATCGATTGCCATTGGTGATAACTCTATCTCACTCCCGACAATTCTCAACTCTATCAGTCACAACTTCTCACTAGAGCTTCAGGAATATCCTAAAGTTAGTCACTCATGAGCTTATTACATTAATCTATTAATTAATCACTTACACAATTGTACAATAGTGAAAATGTAAAATTCATTTATAAATAGAATAGGCTTGTATTTTCCCGTTGATGTATAATGGACTGAAACTGGTCAGTCTCTGTTGTCATATGTGCATCCTGAGTGGATCTCCTCGATATAGCGTTATTACACAAGTTATATATTGAAGTTGGAAATACAAGCTTATCCTAATTATATATATATGCCCGTTGCACAGGTGTGACTGTCGGGACACAGTAGCCTAGTGGTGAACGCAGTGGCATTTGACACGAAGCGGACTGAGTTCGAATCCCAGTGTGAACATCAACATTGAGATGTATGTACATCCGGCCGATGAGTTCCAAATAAGACGAAACGCGCGTCGTGGATTCCGCTTGCCAGTCACAATCCAACTTCAATACGTAAAATTCATTGTTGAACATCCTATTAAGTAAAAAAAAAACAACATTGTACACTTCAATAAAATATAAAGTACTTTCTTGTAAGACATATTTTCTTAAATTAATGTTTCATGTTTAGTTACTACATTGTTTAGATTAAAATATACCTAGCAACATGTTAGTATTATCATTCACTTCAATTGCATTAAATGAAAAAAAAACATTTTATTAACATTATTCAGTTACTTATTAATTTTCATTTAAATGCGTAAAAATGAAGAAAAAATCAACGTAGAAAATTTGGCATAGCAACTAAACATTTTAATGAGTTAAAATGAAAATAGAAATAAAAATTGTAAAAGATACAAATAATCGGTAACTGTGTGTTGTTGCTATTGCCGTTTCGGTTTTTGTTTTGTTGCTATGACGTCGAAAAAATTGTATTGATTTTACTATGAATTAATATTACCTAATTACACATGATGGAAAAATTCTAGAAGATGCAGAAACATTTACGTACTTACGTCGCAACATAATCGATAAACAACGAGGGTCTGATGTGGATGTGAAGGAGCGGATTGGTAAGGCAAAGGCAGCATTTCTACAACTAAAAAACATCTGGAACTCAAACCGGCTGTCAGCCAACATTAAAGTTACAATTTTCTATACTAATATGAAGACAGTTCTGTTGTATGGAGCTGTAATCTTGAGAACTACGAATAGCACCATTCAAAAGATACAAGTATTTATATATAGATGTTTGTTTAAGATACTTCGAATCCGTTGACCAGATATCATCAACAACAGCCTTCTGTGACAGAGAATAAATCAACTTCTAGTAAACGCTAGCGGTGGATAGGACACACACTGAGGAAATCGTCAACCTGTATAACAAGATAAGCACCAACTTGAGTCCTAAAGGCCAAAGGAAAAGAGCAAGGCCGATGAACACAATGTCTCTTGGGAATTGGAGACAGACGTGACGAAAATGAGCAGCACTTGGGAAGAGCTAGAAAGGAAAGCCCGAGACAGAGTTGATTGGAGAATGCTGATCGGCAGTCTACGCTTCACGAGGGTGTAAGAGGCGTTGATTGATTATTACATATCACTTAATAAGTTAATCGGTAAATCTTATTATGTGCTTGGCTAACACTAAAGTAAATCAGTGAATAATTGATAAATAACAAATGACAAATGAAAGTGAGGCAATTATAATGATGCATTACATACCATCAAGTTTTCTGAATTCCTGCATTTAATAGATATGTCGCAAGGATTCGAGCTAACGAAACTAGCTATGAACATCAACATTGGGATGCAGATACATTTAGCCGACGAGTCCCAGGAAGAATGAAACACACCTCCAGGATTCTGCCTGTCAGTCACAACCCAACTTAGATAATACTTGTGATTAATAGCTATATTGAGGCACTCCGCTAATCGATGCACATATATATTAACAGAGACTGACCAGTTTTAGTCCATAACAATTTAACAAGAAGATACAGTCTCATTCTAATTACTAGGCTATATGTTCAAAAGTGTTATGTAGCACCCCTATTCTATTCATGATATGTTTCTGAACTATACCCAGTTACTATATACAGGAAATGACAACCTTGCTTACAACCAATACAACAATCAAACACAAAATCTGTTTGTTCTATACCCGTAAGTCTATTCTGATAATGTTAATCCACAAAATGGATTGAATAACACACGATAATTGAGCAAATAACCAGAAGAAAACAGGTTATGCTTCAGTCATTCGTTTATATACGTACAATGCCTGAACAAACAGCTGGTCAGACCGGTAAACAACGTTTATATAAAACAAGGACAATAATGATTGGAATCTGGATGGGGAGTGGGGCGAACAAGAACATAATTAATGAATGGATGGATGATCGTCACGCTATAACACAAAATCATGGAACTGTGAATTCTATCAATGACGCCAGCTAATCCAATCGTAGATAGGGTTAAGTGTTCATCAACCTGAAGCCCCAGGAGTGAAATTTACAATATACAATGCTGAGGAGTCCTACACTGGAATGAGACAGTAGTCCATTGCTACTCAGTGTTTTATAGTTACCAGCTAACATCAATCTCTGTCGAGTTCAATCAATTAAAACTTATTATAAATCTTCACAAACCACCTCAATTCAACAGAGTTAATTAGTTGAAGTTCCTGAATGGGAAATGATGTGAAAACAGCTCATGAATCTAACAGAAGGTTAAAGCAAGGGGAGAGGACATAATAGTAGCAATAGAAATAATATTTGATTTCTATACACCTCAAATAAATGAAACAGTCCTCTGAAGACAAAACAACAGTTATAAAAGTTAATGGTTCTTCTATAGTAACATAGGGAATTCATCCAAAGTTATTTGTTGCGAAGACATCTCTGTGTGATACTTGACATCAAAGAAGAATTGATTAAAAGACGCGTTGACAATGATAAGCATCCGAGTATGATACGATTTATTTAAAGCATTAAATTCGAGTGTTCTAGTGGTCTGAATTCAACAACCATTAACCACCATGATGAACTGGACAGTTGTTTCGTCCTCGAATGGAACTCTTCAGTAGAGTTTACCTACAGTTCCACCAGAGATCAAACCCAGGATATTTTCGCCTCCTGGAGAATGCTTTACCATTGGTTATGTAAATAGAACAAGTAAGCATATCAAGCAACGCTTTCTTTAATACTGTCAAATTTTTGTTAGTTTGGACTTGTATCTTCTAGTTGATTAGTCATCGACTGGAACTTGTGAGCCTCTGTTGCTGGAAAACCGAAGAACTCATTAGTTTTCGGGAATTGGAGATAGACATGAAGAGAACGAACAACACTTTGTAAGAGCTGGAATGGAAAGCTCAGGACAGAGTTGGTTGGGGACTGCTGGTGGGCGGTTTTTGCTCCACGAGGGGTAAGAGGGATTGATTGATTGATTGAAAATCTTTGCATTGTAGTTATAAGCAACAAATTTTCAATTTTATCAACTTAACATGAATCTACTGTTCACTGTGATGATACATACTGAATTCTGTTTAATTTCACTTAAATAAGTAGTATACTTAATTAGAATAAGCTTGTATTTTCCCATTGATTTGTAATGGATTGAAGCTGGTCAGTCTCTGTTGCCATGTATGCATCCTCAGCAGATTACCTTGATATACAACGATAGTACACAAGTTATATTTAAGTTGGATCGTAACAACTAGCCGATGAGTTTCAAATAAGACGCAAAGCGCGTCCAGGATTCCGCTTTTTAGTCATAATCTAACTTAAAAATAAGTAGTATACTTAGTTGTATGCATAATTCTAATTATCAAATATTCTAGATGAAGTCTAATTAGTAGTAGATAACAACTAATGAGAATCAAACAATCCACCATCATATTCTAGTCAATTGTGTATATGCTCACTTTACACTCATCATTCCTCTTCATGATAATCTTATCTACATAAAAGAAAGTTGTTTACTTTTTAATGATAAACTAGACAACATTTACAAATCATAATGAATAAAGCTAAAAAGTAAAATTAAAGTAGTTTACTTTCACTGCCTACAATAAGATGTTTAGTTAAGATAAACAATGAAGTGTTCTTAAAACTCATTGCAATAACATTTGAGTAACTATGAGAAATAAGTCAAACAATTTACGTTAGTTACCATAGACGGTATAATTGAATTAAGCAGTTTGAATTATTCAACTGACTGTCAGTAAATGTTTGTTAAATGTTTACAATTTGTATTTGTGACAAATTATTGTCGGTTGAGTGAACCAGTGAAAACTTGAGAACATTAGAGGGTGATTCTTACTGAATAGGAAACTTTCATCCCTTTTCACCTCCCCCCCACATACATCAATTATTAGGCAGTGAACATCCTTGACCATATAGGTGAACTGAACCCATAACTTTTATGTGTAGTGGCGAGCAGTTAACACACAATATCACAGGGTTGGAGTGGTTAATAAATAGTGCTAATTTAATACGGGTTTTGGAAACTCCTCCTGATAGGAATATAATAATCAGCTTACTAGTGGATAACTTCAAAATATTCTTGAGAACTTGGTGTGAAGTTGTGACTGTTGTAGTTTGGAAATGTTGGAAGTGAGATAGTTACTACCAGATACACTATATGATCGTTGCGCTGTATCACAGATCAATTAAAATAGGGATTCAGCCATTGAGCCCAATCAGTTCACTAGTGCTAATAATTAAATATTCTACATCAGGCTTAGATGCTCTGAGTTTGATTCCTTAATCCGGCTATGATTGTGTACTTCACTTGAGGAGTCCCTTACAAGGATGAAGCCCACTCAGCTTATTTTACCTTTCAATGGTGCCTTATGTAACAAGGTGAATCAACAAATTGAATATCAGTTAGCATATACCACCTTAATTCAAGTGTTATATATGATAAGCTGTTGATGATAGTCTGCAAATAAACCTGGTTAACCCATATTTTCAGACAGT
Organism: Schistosoma mekongi; assembly: GCA_034768735.1. Lineage (NCBI taxonomy): Eukaryota > Metazoa > Platyhelminthes > Trematoda > Strigeidida > Schistosomatidae > Schistosoma > Schistosoma mekongi. The sequence goes on along the minus strand of CM068307.1, from coordinate 671,987 downwards.
TGATATTCAACTGTAATCTAGTTAGCTCAGCGTTAAAGTCTTAGATGATGAAGACAAATGATATTCGATCTTTAGAATATAGTTGTCATAAAACAGCAATAATCGGACATAAAGCATTATTCACTACCCTGTGACTTTAAGTAGTTTGTACACGCAAATGGTTGATCACTCCGATTATGCTGATTACATGAAGTATGCCTTTCTACAATTCATTTCTTCATATTAAGCTAATCAATATGAAGTTTTTACAGTATTTTGGCTATTCCACAGTAATCTCACACAGGATTCTTTATACAAGTATTCATATGTTGGAGTTAGACAAGGTTATAGTTCACATTACATGTTCTGTATACAATGAAATGAAGTATGCTTCATGTACAGCTTTTGCGTACTCATTTATTCACAACTTCCTTGAATACAGGTTAAAGGAATAGCGTCTAAAAACAGAAGTGAACCAATAAATTTAGCAGTACAAGCACAAAGTGGTTATTTTTGTATATATTAGTATTTTTTTTAACTAATTGAATACGTTACAGATTGATGTTGGAAGAGTACAATTAGAAACCAGGCAGCACAGAACAGCTGTTTTATTCTAGTCTGGAACTTGACAGCAGTGCGCACCTCAGATTCCGCCCCAGGGGCTTCGGGTTAACGAGCACTTAACCCTCTACACTACTATACCTGCTGGCATCTAGTGGTAGCATTCCCACTTTCAACAATTTGTAATACACAGGGTGACAATCATCCACTGTCATCGGTGATAATTGTCTGAACTCAAAATTACCTAAAAGTGATAGTGCATCAGTTACTACATGAACAACTGATGTCATATCCTGCGATTGAAATGATCACTAATGATCATGGACTCAATCCAAGGAAGGCCTCAATCATGAACTTATGGTTTGTTAAGGCTTTATGAAATTTGCCAAATTCAAATACAATCATTATCATTCACTTTAATTCTATAGATTATTACTTCTTGTTGCTTTGAAAACTATTACATAATAATCGGTTATTCTTGATAAATTTGTCACAAGAGGTAGAGTGTGAAAATGAACTTAATTGTTCGGTTTAAATAATGATGAGATGACTTGCTAAGAGCGAAACAGTTGTCACAGTGACAAATGACTCTCATTGTACTATTTGATTAACTGATTACAGTGGAAATTCGACCACTGGACATGGGTCAGAATAGTGGTACTGATGGTTAAATGTTTACTGTTAGACTTGAACGCCATGGATTAGACTCTGTAGTGGAACCATGTGTGACCTAAGTGAACTTCGGCTAAAGGCGCGCTATCCAATTACTCCACTGCCTAACCTACCCTATATGTAGTCACTAGGCTTACCTTTTCTTCCTCCCCCCCTAATGCATTCTATATAAGAGATAGTCTAACAGCGTAAAGTCCATTTAAGAAGATGTAGTAGCTGATTTACAGAAAGTGGGTTATTGCTACTTCATACCAAATACCGTGTCCCCTTGAAACGTTGAGTCTCCCCATGACCTTGAAGATTTGTGATAACTCATTTAAAATCCATCAGCCATTACGTACAATGTAATATCGTTAGGGGTTTCATGTATTCACTCCAACCCTATACTCCAAATAAACAAACAAATATCTATGAGCCAACTTACAACCAGCCGCTTCATCGATTGAATAGATTACCTAATCATCAGTTTAACTGACATTTTATGCCAAAGAAGAAAATAATCTCTAGACATGATACTTGATGTGTTTATGTTCATGAAAAAACAAACAAACATGAAAACAGTATCAATCAGATTATGTTGTCATGCTGTAATTTTATAAATAAAATGAAAAAGTACCTTAACTTATACAATGAATTACATAATTTAGGCATAGCAACAATAAGAAACAATGAGGGTGGAATGGGATTAATTCATGTAGTTTTAATCTTTCATTTATAGTTTACAATGGAGAAATTATTTAAAGTGATGTGGTATTTTCTTCTTTATAAGCCTTATCCACACACACACAATTACATTAGTACTGAACTCAGAAAAGTCGTAGTGTGATGGTGGAACTGAATGCGTTGCAATATGGATGGATGGTTGGTTGAACTCTCCATAAACGGTAATACGTTATTGTGATTTAATTCACTGACTAAACAACAAGTCAACTATTCTTGGAATTTATCATTCGCAAAACAGTTTACTCTGAAGGCACCTAAGTCACAGTGACTAATTTCCTTGCGTAGCGATCATTACCATATTCTGCATTGCAAGGTAAATAACTCAGTGGTAATTGGGTGTTGTGGAGACTACTGAATATCAATTTAATATCACGAATTGGTCTGAATTAGATAATCACCAGAATGTATTGGAAAACTGTTTCGTCCCAGTTTGGAACTCTTCAGCCGCGCGCACTCACAACCCCGACAGGGATCAAAACGAGAACTTTCTGGCTCCTCGGCGAACGCTTTTCCATTCGAACACTGAGTCGGCTCCCAGCTGGATATATTTCTAATTTAACAATCTCCACAACACCCAATTACAATCAATATCAGCTAACAAGTGGCTAACCTCTTGTGGTAATTCCTGTAGTTCTAGTGAGAGGATGTCACCATCAGACTTTAATAATGTCGGGTGTGAGGCAGTCACTCACCTGTGTCAATCGATAAGGCGGCGCAAAATATATCTCGAATTGACTGAGTTAAAAATATCAACCATTTAGTGTCAGTCGGCCCACTGGTCTGATGATAAAACGTTTGTCGAGAAGCCAGATGGTCCTGCGTTCGACCTTTAATGGGGTTGTGGATGCGCACTTCCGAAGAGCCCCACAGTATGACGAAACAGCTGTTTAGGGCTGCCTAATTGTAAATGATCGTTTAACTCACACCGATTAGGAGCATCAAATTAACTCAAAAGTGTTTGAATTAAGCATAAGCTCAAACTGGAATCACTTCAAAGTCATTTTACATTTCATAATCATCGTAGGGATTGTACGCTGGACTGTAAAGCTAGATTCATCAGGCTAAAACTTGATGCTTAAATTAAGTGACCTCTCAAACTAATTGACTTTTATATTGTATACTTCAATTTAATCTTCTTTAGATCACTTTGTCACAGACTATGCATAAAACAGATTCAGTTACATAATTTTTACTACAAATCGGCAATTTATTTATTTCTCATGATGAACTAATAGTGTACACTTAATGGATAATCGCCGTTTAATTAATGAAATGATAAGAACTCTAAGTGTATGGAAAGTTTTGTTACTGAGTATACTTATTTATTCTGCTTACTAGAGCTCTCTCTCTTACTGACGGTAGTTGACTGGATCATCAAAACGGCAATATCTCAAGGCCATCTCAGAATAAAGTGGACTATGTGAATACGATTAGATGACATGAATTTTGTAGACGATCAATCTAAGTCTTACATCCTACACATAACAACGAATACAGTTGAAGACGGAGGATGTAGTGGCAGTTTCGGTAGGTAACAGTAGACCTCATCATACACACAGGGAAAAACAAGATTCTCAGATACAAAACAACGAACACTAGCCCAATTACATTTGACGGAGAAACTCTGGAAGGCGTCGATACCTTTACATACTTGGGTGGCAGTATCATCGATAAAGGAGGAAGGTGCTGTTGTGATGGTACGGACTGGCAAGATATGGGAGGGCAGGCACAGCATTTCCACAACTAGGAAAGAACATCTTCAACTTAAAAAAAATGCTAGCCAATATCAAAGTCAGAATTGTAAATACAAAATTTAGGATATTTCTATTGTATGCAGCTGAAACATGAATGGAGAACTTTTAAAATCATCATTCAACAGATACGGGCGTTTATTAGCAGTTGTCTATTTAACATGATACTTTAGAACCGTTGACCAGGCACAATCAATAATAAAGAAATTATTAACAAATGATGGAGGTGGATAGGAAACACACTATGGAAATCGCCAAACTGCAGCACATGGCATGCACTAACTTGGAATCCTGAAGGTTAAAGGAGAATAGGAAGAGCAAAGAACACACTTTTTAGTGAATCGGAGGCGAACATAAGAAGAATGAACAGAACTTGGGAAAAACTAGTAAGGAGAGCCTAGGGCAGAGGTGGTTCGAGAAATCTGGTCAATGGCCCATGTTCCACAAGTGTAGGGGTGGGGGGTGGCAACTTGCGTTGATTGTATACCGGAATTACTAAAGACACATATCACTATTGTCATTACTTGACATTTAACTTAGGTAATAAAGTTAGTTCAAAGTAAATTGGTGTGTTATATCATCATGGTAAATAGAAGGTTCAACTGAATTCAGTAGAAGTGAATGGTAACTGTCACCATTCGAAACATTACTAGTAAGCTAGACTTTCAGATTTACGAAAAACATTTGAAAGACATTTTAACTAATTACGTAATCAGACACTTGGAGTTAACTTAATTGGGTTTAAGAAGAAAATGAGTTAAGATCAATCAGTAAAAGCATTTTATGATGACGCAATGAAAATAAGCGAAACGGTTGAATAAATGGATTAGTGTTACCATAGAAAGTAAAGCATTTCTCATTGATTCTCTTTAAAAATAAGACTGTTGGTTGCTATGGTTTCAGTAAATATTAAAAGAGAGCAACAAGAATGCTTATTAATTATTTTACCAGATTTTAGTGTATCACACTACTGCCTTGTTTCAAGAAGATCCCCTTGAAATGTCAACACTGACGGTTATCAAAAAGTCTAATGAAAAATTCTTCGGAAATCGAACGTGGATATCTATTTCTATTCTGTTAATTTAACTGATAGATTAAATGGATTAAGATGAATGATTAACTATCAGAAATATTATCCAGAAAACTGTTTCACATACTTTTGCTTATATTTACAATGGATACTTTATTGTAATTATTTGTATATTCCCTCCACCCCCCCCCACTCCAATTTCCCACCAAACCTATTAAGTGTTAGTATATCCAGCCGATGAGTCCCAAACAGGACGAAACGCGCGTCCTGGATTCTACTTGTCAGTCACAATCCAACTTATATAATACTATTAACTGTTGTTATATCATTTTCCATTCATGAACTATAACTGGCTAATTGTACATGTGTTACATTTCGAATAAGGTGTAAATCTGTGAAAATGGGTATACTAACGGTTTTAAGTGCTTTATGTGAATACATTTCTTTATATAGACTCATCTGTCCCTTGGGAAAGGGGGATATCTAGGAAAGGTTTACTGTTGTGTTCATCATCTTCATGGATGAATTTAATCGCCAGAATGAACATTATCTAAGATAATATGCAGTTCCTATTTATTGTCAAGCATGTTACATATAAATAGCGTTTCATCTAAATATTGACAATAGTAATCAAGTTTAGCTAATCTGTTATGTAGTTACTCATTTTCCTATTTCAATACGACCCAGAAAGGATACCCCGCCCTATCACCACTATGGATTCATCTGTTTGTCTCTACATTTCATTGTTAATCATAAACAGAATGTTCATTGTGCATTTAAGAAGTAATTCTTTTACTTCACCTATAAGTCTAGGTAAATCTTTCAACTAGTTATTGATGTATATAATCTATTGTTACCATTAGTAGACATAGAAATGTTGTATCCTGTCAAGTTTATGTCTTTCACATTATACTTTTACGCTGTATATGATGAGATCTCGAAGTAATGGTTCCAGTATTTTCACTAATGATTGGTATGATGAATTTAAACTATCAAGAATTGGGCATATTGTAATCCTAGGCTTGTAAATCATTCGTAAACTATAAAGTCAAAGTGAGTGGTTATAAGACAATGTAATCAAATCATAAATAACCAATGAAATATTCTATTGTTGCCATTTATTATAATTTGGCATATTTGGTCCAGTCACAATGTAAGAAAAATGTAGTGTGACCTCGATAATTACTATTCAGTGCCTGTACCAGTGTGCCCCGCGACTATCAGTGCCCAAGCCAGAATGAACACAAGATGGATAGACCAACAAGACAGAATCGAATTGTGTTTCAAGTATTCCTTTATATATACACAAAACTGACATCACAACACATCAATAGAAAGCATAACATCCATGAAAAAAGGAAATAATAACGACCAAGGACTGAGGGTACAAGTATGTGATTACTTGTTCATTGTTCATGAATAACAGCTGATATGACAACAGTTCATGGGTCTAATGGGAGAGTTAGAAACATGACAATAATAGAAATAAAATAATCGATTTACATATACTCAAACTGGATGATATAACCTACTGAAAAGTAGTTCAGGAAGTTAGTCACTCTTCTTGAATCTCTCAATATAACACCATTTTTTATAAAATGTTCATGAATGTCATACTGTAAACGCCTGAAGACATTGATTATTCATTCGATTTTTTCGCATTACTAAGAATCATTTCATTGTACCTACTATAAAAATATGCACTGGATGAATCGATAATCTATAGCAGGGAAATGCATCAGTTAATCAATGAATCAATCAGTCAATGCCTGTTACTCCATGTGAAGCATAGACAGCCAACCAGTATTCTTCAACCAACTCTATCATGGGCTTTCCTTTCCAGTTTTTACAAAGTGTTATTCATTTGCTTCATATCTGCCTCAGATTTTCAACGATTTGTGTTCTTGGGTCTTTCTTTTTTTCCTATGGACTTCAGGACTCCAAGTTAATGCTTGTCTTGACATAAAGGTCGATGATTTCCTCTATGTGTGTTCTATCCACCTCCAGCATCTTTCTTTTAATTTCTTCCTCAGCTAGAACCTGGTTGGTTTGTTTTATGCCAAAGAAGGTTGCTGTTGATGGTATCTAGAACCGAAGTACCTAACGCAGAAAGTTGTTTATAGATACTTGTATTATTTGAATGATGCTATTCATAGTTCTTCAAGTATCCTGGAAGTGTATCTTACTTACTTACTTATGCCCGTTACTCCTCGCTGAGGAGCATAGGCCGCTCACCAGAATTCTCCATTTAACTCTGTCCTCACCAATCCTTTCCACTTGTTTCCAGTTGCTGTTCATCCTTTTAATGTCTGCTTCGAATTCTCGACGCAGCGTATTCTTTGGCCTTCCTCTTTTCCGTTTCCCAACAGGATTCCATGTTAATGCTTGTCTTGTGATACAGTCTGATGGTTTGCGTAGTGTATGTCCTATCCATTTCCATCGTCTTTTCCTAATTTACTCTTCCGTTGGAAGTTGGTTTGTCCTCTCCCATAGTAAGCTGTTGCTGATGGTTTCCGGCCAACAGACATTCAGTATCTTGTGTAGACAGTTGTTTATAAATACTTGTATCCGTCTGATGATGTTTGCAGTAATTCTCCAAGTTTCAACTCCATACAGCAGGACTGTCTTCACGTTCGAATTGAAGAGTCTGACTTTGAGGTTAGTTGATATTTGTTTTGAGTTCCAGATGTTTTTCAACTGTAGGAATGCTGCCCTTGCCTTGCCAATCCTTGTCTTTACATCTGCATCTGGAAGTGTATCATTTATTGATTATTCATTGAAGCTTACTCTATATCATTGATTTAATTTATGAATAGTAAATATTCCATAGTGAATTATTCCTATTATAATGTTACTATGCATTTCTTTTTATTGTCTATAATGTTAACTACTAATAGTATCAATTAGCAACAAACTTGACATTATTAATTTTCTATTATAATGACGTCAATGATTGTAGAACATGTTTAATGTGGGTAAATTATTATCGGAAATACTTGTTTCTTTTTTTTTTTTTTGGTTCTTTATTTATCTATTGAATAGATTGTACATGTTCTATCAGTTTATTTTATCACCTACATGGAAATGATTAAATTGTATGGATACAGTATTGAATTGGCATACTATTGAATATAGCATTAGATATCATAGATACAATCTATAGTGAATTGGTTTTAAAGGTAAGATTTAGAATGATTGTGATTAGTAACTGATTAGTGATTTTGTGTTAAATCTAACAAGTGGAACATTTGATTAATTGACGTTGAAACTGATTGATTGATAAATACCATATAGACTATCATAGACAGAGACAGATAGACAGTTACAACGTAGAACGTCAGATCAAGTTGCCATGCATCAATTAGCCGATAGAGATTAAATTATCGGATCAAATCCCAGAGTAGTGAAGGTAGTAACAGAGTTAGTATTATTGAAAGGGAATAGAGATAAAGTACGAGAGCTCTCCATTAAAGTTCACATTAAATCTCTTTCTTGTATCATCTATTAGATCAACTTGTATTAGGAAATATAAAATACAATAAACACTAATGTACAGTTGCATACAGAAATCAGGAAAATAGGTTTGTGGTAAAATTACAATAAATTGACAACAGGAATAGGCATGACTGCAATTAATGATACTGAATGTTATGTAATTATAATTAAACAGTACATTTTCCTATTTCACAAGGGGGGAGGCAGTAGGCTCCAGTTATTTTGCATCCCCATTCTTTGTCCTATTACACAGGACAGATCCTAACTTCTGTTGTGAGACTTGTCATTCATACACATCCATGATTAAACCAATAAGTTTAAGCTTTTCAGATATGGCTTAACATAATGATTATTGAATCAGAATCTTGTTGTTTTAACTTTGTTCACCGTAAATTAAGGTAGCTTCCTTACACTCAGTATGGTTGAGCACCACTAGTTCTATCCTCTCAATAGAGCTCTATATTTGTTCACTACAGTATCTCATTAAAGTTTTGTATATAAACTCTAAAGTCATGCATGTGTAGCAGAGAACTAACAAACCAACTTCCAGCTGAGGAAGAAATTAGGAAAAGACGCTGAAGGTGGATACGTGACAAATCGGGGGGGGGGGACGTCATCAAAAATTAACTTGGAGTCTAGAAGGTCGAAGGAGAAGAGTAAGATCCAAGAACATATTGTTTCTCGAGAATAGGAGGGAGACATTACAAAAATGAACAGCATTTGGTAAGTGATGGAAAAAAGAGATCAGGACAGAGTTAGTTGGAGGATGTTGGTCGGCGGTCGATACTCCACATGTGGTAATAGACATTTAGTGATTGATTGAATATTGAAAATGAATACGGTTACACAATTAGAAATATTTTATTCCTATTTTTGCTTTCTTTTGTATCTATGTGTCTGTATGAAATTGTTGCGTCGTTCTGGTTACTATGCCGTAATAAATTATGGTTATATATTTTCTTTGTTTACATACAGACTAATTGTATATAAAAGATAAATGTATGTTAACTGAATCAGACAGTAATACGTAATTAACATTTGAATTAGATTAGGAACAAATATGTTTGTTTCCTATTGAATAGAGATTCAATTCCAGACTATGTTGATGTGTGTATTGTGGTAGTTTGTCCAGGATAATAACGTATATCATTAGAATAAAGATACTGTGGAGGGGGAGGAACGTTCTGTGTTGGAAAGTAGCCAGTATCACTCTGGAGTCCGCGTCAATGTTTACCACTTGTATTTACTTATTTAGTGCAATAACAAATATCATGTATATCATTTGATTAATAACGACTAAATTCTATTTGCAATCGATATATGAAGAAGTGAACTAGGTAAGAAAACTACTTAACCAGTTGATGTGAATTCCACAACGAAATCGATTGCTATAGGTAGGTAAGTATTTTACTCTACTAGTTACGATTTCTCATTTAGGATTCTAAGGATTTCCTATGAAACTTTAAGTTCATAAGGTTGATTCCTTGATGAGATCATGAATGCTTGTTAATTGGTAGATCCATACAAGGACGAGATAGTTATCTAGTGGTTTTTGATTTATAATTATATTCCAACTAGGATTAATTTATCATTACCCCGATGTCCACTTCCAATCAAATTGCAATAAAGTTGCAATTCTGCCATCAATTCATATAAGTCAACAGGTTGTTCAAACCCACTCATTACTTCAGTTGATACATTTCGAGAACTCGACATCAGCAGTAGTTGCATCCCTTCCACTATCAATAAAACACCAACTTTACTAGTTAAGTTGTTACATTGTCAAAATTTTACGAAATCTTTCCTTATCTACATACAAAAGCTTTTACGCAGAGTATTGTATGTAAATCATATTGTTATTCATCGTTTCTGCAAGTAGCTAGACAAGGTAACACACAAATATTTCCTAGCTATGTTCAAGACGTACGTCCAGTCCCCACTATAACATCTAGAAATCGATGATACTTCCATACTTTAAAGTGATTAAAACCTGTAAGAAGAACTTCTGCGGCGATTAGACAAGTGAGTAGTAGGCCTCTAAATTTGGTCAGACGAAGTTAGACTCAGCAGATTAATTTCTTCTTCTTGATGGCCTTATAACTGTCAGCAACACTGCCAATACTCTGGGATATCACAACTAAGTCACAAAGTCAAGTGATTCGACTTCATGTTGTATTCTGTCTGATATGAACTTAGTTTGCATGCTGATTTGTGCTAATTAGTAATTCATTTCTGTCCAGTCTTCTGTAGTGCTGATCAAATTCTGTCAATCAAGTAGCAAAGTTCAAAATTAACAAATTTGTCAGTTCAGTTGTTTAGGAAGTTTCATCAGTTTCTCATCACAGATTCAGTAGGCCTCTTTAACTCGCATCAACTTGCAGCATAGGTGAATATGCTATGAAGTTGTTAGTTTTGCATTACCGGATGACTGTGAAACATAATATTTACAATGTTGAGCTATTCTCGTATCACTGTTACTACATTAATCATCTTCATGTTAATTTCACTTTGTTGTACTATGATTGCATAGCAACTAGAGTTGGTACATATTTATTTCCTGTCTCTATGACAAATGAACCGGATGAGAGATCCAGTTGACGCCTAAGTTCGAGATCAACAAGACGGATTCCGTAAGGATCAGTCGTGTATTGACCAATTCGCGACACTACGGGTCATTGTTAAAAAATAAATTGAATGGAGCCCGTTACGTCGTATCAACTTCTTTGACTACAAGAAAGCATTTGATAGCGTGATTCGAACATTATTGTACCCGAGAAGAGTATCAGTATCGCGTAGACTTCCTACGATGGACTAAATTACAAAGTCGTGGATGGAGGACAGCTCACAGATTCATTCGAGGTGAAGATCGGTGTCAGACAAAGATGTTTACTTTCGCGTTTTCTCTTTCTGCTGGTAGTTGAATACTTTATGAAAACCCCAACATCTCAGTGAAAACACAGAATACAGTGGACAACATAGATGCAACTAAGAAAATTATCTCTTTTATCCCACATACAACAACAAATATAGGTGATCATGGACGGAGCAGGATCAACCTCTGTAACCAACAGTAGGCCTTATCATATATAAGAAGAAAAGTCTAACTTTTAGAAACAACACAACATAGTGAGTACCAATCAAATTATGGTTGAATTGATGGAAAAGCTCGGGAAGAAACGTTTAGTTACTTGAGCAGCTGTCATCGATAAACAACGAGGATCTTTTGCAAGTGAGAAGACAATGATTCGCAAAGCAGGGCAGCATTTCTACAATTAAAATCACCTGAACTCAAACCAGCAGTTAGTCAACATTAAATTCACGATTTTTAATAAAAGAGAGAGGTCTGTAGAATGCAGCTTAAACTTGTATGGAGAACTACGGAAGGCATCATTCAGATGATACATGTAACTTTAAACAGTTATCTACACATGATTACCAATCAGATACCATACAACATCAGCAGCAACTTATTGTGGTAGAGAATAAACTGACTTCCTATTGACGACGAAATTACAAAAAAAGGCTTTGTAGGTGGATGTAAAGCACACTGATGAAATCATCATACTACATCGTAACATCTGTATTAACATAAAACCGTTAAGGTGAAAGGCGAAAGGTACAATTTAACCTGAATACACTACCTTCCGTAAATTAGAGGTTGTCATGAAAAGAATAAATAGCAGCTGTTAAGAACTGGAAGATGATGTTCAAGATAGAATTGATTGGCGAATCCTGTTTATTAGCCTGTTCTCTAGTAGACAACGACTAATTAAATGTGCTATCATAATGATAACTGTATATACATTATTTCTATGAATTTGATTTAACCAGTTTATTAACTATTCATAATCCAAATACTTAGCACCTAAACAATTGAATGCCTTAAATATACACTATCTTAGTTACTATTCAACCTAATAACCTAAATACTTTTATCATCATCATAGTCATATTCATAGTGTATCATCATTAATTATGCTGTATTCATTGTATGAATTAGGTAATAAATAACAATCATTTCCTATGATAACACTGTAAATGAAACGAAATGAAATTACATTGACCTGAAATGAGAATCTATTCAATGTATGTACAGTGTACAGTGTAGAAATTATTACATATATAAATAAGATGATTTAGTGTTAAGTAAAGTAGGCAAATACAATTAGTTACATAGTTAACGTGTAATCTTAATTCACAATATTCACATTGCATAATGTTATACAACTTCTCTATTATTCATTAGTTACCATCTGACTAGTTTCACATCAAATTATAATGTAGATTTTCTATGCAAATTCATTGAAGTGAAGAAGTATTCAATGTAGAAATTGTAGAAGAAATTGACAGGTCAATAAACAATCATTAAATGTTACACTTAATATAATAAAATTCTATAAAGAAAATCTTCATTTTGAAATTATCAATGAAGCTACTAACATGACTTTGTAGGTAGCTGATGTTAAAGGTAAGATACAAAACGACCGAGGTAAATGTGTAACACTAACCTTACGTATATAATGGGCTATTAGGAACTGTTCTAATGATCTATACGAATTGGCTATGTAGATGGGGATTGGTTGGATTCAAGCTAATGTAACTAAACGAGTCTAGAGATAGAGAAGGATAGAATAAACAACTAGAAAATAGAAGACAGTGTCATGTTGTTTATTTAGTATGAATAAAGGCTTCTATGTAACATACTGTGGATCAACTAGTAATAACAAATACATGCTGCACTATTGACGCATCTAGAGTAGGAGAGAGTTTTGTAAGGATGACGGAAGGATAGGTATATTGTAAAATTACAAAGATTTAACAAAGATAAATGAATCTATGAAAAGTTTACGACTTAAGCAATACAAATATTATAGTTAATAAATGATTAACCGACGTAACGTAGAGAATAAACTTCATAGGTTGCGATTCCCAAATTCATTGTCACGTTATAACCGTAGGATTCTTACAAAGTGACAAAAATGAACAGAACTACTAACTGTTTAAGCTGGATTGTGACTGGAGAGTGGAATTCAGGAGGCGCTTTTCGTCCTATTTAGGACTTGTCGGCTGGATGTACCAGCATCCCAATGTTGATGTTCACATTGGGATTTGAACTTAGTCCGCTTCTTGCCAAATTGACCAGCTTCAATCTATAACAAATCAACAAGAAGATACAAATTCATCCTAAAAACTAGTAACTGTTTATGACATTTGATTAATGTATAAAAAGCGTTCCTATTACGAAACAAACGTAGCTGTGTTAGATAATTAAAGGTAGTATACAGAAAACCCATATTAACTGTTTAGTAATACAACATACCTACAATCTTAAACTGACTGACACTTGGTTGGATATTTATTTTTATTTAGTGAACTCACAATCTCATTTCATAGGATGGTTGCTTAACATTATTTATTTAATGTCGTCTATTTACTTCAGTGACTATCTACATGTGGTCAGATATCACACAGCTTACTATCAGAGACGTCTCTATCATAAATGATCATCGAATTGATTAAATACATCACATATTGACTTTGGAAGGGCACCATTGAAAACCAGGAAGCACAAGATAGCTGTTTTGTTCTACTGTTGAACTCCTCAGCAGTGTGCACCATAAATTCCGCTCATAGGAGCTTAACATTCGCAATCACCTAACCCTCTGTACCAATGTGTCGGCATACAATGGAAGAATCCCCCCCCTCCCGTCAGTTTATGATACATAATGCGACAATCATCCATTGTCATTAACGATAACTGCCTCACTTTTGACAAATATGAACTACACCAGTTTCAACAATTTCAAATCATTCTTTAAACAGCTTAAAAATTCCCATATTTGTCAAAACAAAGACGTTTAAACGACAAATATTCTTTAGATTTACTCGCATTTTGGATATCAAGAATAACAGGTTATAAATGATTTCCGATCATCATCATCATCATCATCATCATCATCATCATCATCATCATCATCATCATCATCATCATCATCATCATCATCAGAGACTGAATTTTGCATAGACTATGTAAGACGTAGTAAATTGGTGTGTATGATAATTGAAGTTGGTCACATAGCAACAATAATGATGACAGAAAGAATTGTAATCACTTCATTTGTTTGGTTCTCATAAATGGTTTTCAAGTCAATAGAAATTGGTAGATAAGATTGTGTAATACTCAAATTCATTGTGTATACTTGATTAATAATAATAATAATAATAATAATAATAATAATAATAATAATATGAAGATTTGTAAATAAAGAGAGTAGTATTCGGATACGATAAACTGAAGTTATAGAAACGGACACAGAGACAGCTACATGTGCATCGCTACAATTACATCATAGTTTGATTTAGGTGAAGATTGGTTTAATGGGTTTCGGGTCGGACATAATCAGAAAAGGGTTGGACGTATTTTTTGTATGTACAGTTTTGGCCTCTTGATTAGCGAAGTTAATGCCTCTGCAGTTTTAAGGACTATGAGTTTAGCTGGTGTTGATAGTTAACTATTTACACAAAATATGTTTGTAAATGAATGATTTATGCCCGCAACATGACCTGTTTGAATTAGATGATCTATTAGTGAACTGTTGATGCTTTTGACTACACCTTTGGTTAACCTTACTGGATGCTACTAGCGAGCAGTTGAACAGATAGATACAAAATGAAACATCAAGCTTAGGTAATTTATCCTTCATTCTAGGTGTTAACATGGGGTGAGTAGAAAACATTAGTTGCAGTTTTCCTGCGTTGAAAGTTCTTTGTATTGAATCGCGTAATCTCCAAATCATCATTTCGATAATAAGCTGGTTTTTATCTACAGTCCAAATCAACTTACTATTTGTATCCACTCTCCATCAGAGTTTTATACAATGCTTTCGTTTCTTCGTCGACCACATCAGAAGGGCATATTGTTATTATTCTGTAATGTAAGGTTTTTAACAAATCCCTTTTATACTGTACTGGCACACAGGTAAGGGAGTTTGTGTACTGTCCTATCCATGTGAAATTTTTACTTAATGAATCACCTGTTCCTTTTGTGAGCAGAACATCTAGAAATGCTATTTTACCTTCACTTTCTTCTTCACATGTGAATATAATAGCCAGGTGAGCCGCGTTAAGTTGTCTGACAATCATATATTGAATAGCGTCCTCTTCCAAAAGAATGATTATGTCATCTACGCATCGGCAGTAGAATGACAATTTAGCGATGAGTTTTACGAGTGGCGAGACCATAGCTACCCTATCCACCGGTCTATATACCTCATTATTGAACATTAAGTATACATTTCAGTAGATTAATCGGATATGGATAAATTCTAATTCATAGTGAACTATGTCATCAATGGATTTAAATCAAGCTTTTGGTTAAATTCTGCTCAATATACACATAAAATGATTCTGGTTCTGCTGGTGTGAAGGCAAGATACGAGATGACCGAGTTAGGCGGCGTAAAGGTAAAGTAATGAGAATAATACTACAACTACGGCCTAACTATATAGAAGCAAATTGGTTGACATATGCCAAGGCGACCAGCAGCATTTTCCAAAGGTAATGAGTAAGAGAACAACACTAGAAAATAGAAGGCGATGCAGAGTCTCGAATTCATTTCTAATGCACAGCAAATGCCATGGAACTACTCAATCCAAAATCATAATTCCAAGTGAAGTGGTTTTCTATCGATTAATATTTATCTTGTTGCTTGTATCCTACACAGATCAGTTTCATCTGCGCACCACAAAAAATACTAGTGAACATTATAAACTTTATTTTTCATAGTATAAAACTCCCTATTATTTTACCGTATCAGGGATTCGAACCAAAAACCAACAGGTCTAGTGTCAAATAGGCTGTGGTCTGGTGATAGCTGCACTGTTGGTGAAGAACTCGCTGTGAGACTTTAAGTTCTGAAATTTCATTTGAAGAGAGGGTCATAGGTGCATAACACTACTGGGGAGTGCCATAGTAAAATGAAAATTTAGGTACTTCTTAGTATTCAACGGTACTCATCTGAAATAATCTACGATGAATACAAACATCAAATCAAATACCAGTCTCCATAAAACTTTCTGAATCTAAATACACTAATCAACTCACAAGTTACTGATAATAAGATGTTCTATAGGTTCTAGTGGAATGTTTCGACTACAAAAATTCATACACGTAGTTAGTGAAAAAATTACTTTCGTATAATGGATTTTAGCATGTTAGCGAACGGTTAGCATTCTGTTCAAGCTGGTCGGCAGCCAACAGTAGAATTCTCACATTCTTCAGTATATGGTGTAGTGCGACTAGCATTCATCATCACTTGTGATAACTCTGTAACCCTTCTAGAAGCCTGAACTCCAACCACTCACAGTTTCCCATTAGACCATCAAAAACATCTTTGAGCTGGTCACTAGTGTGCTGAAGACCGTTTTGTTTAATTTTTTGTACAGCATAATTTGAGAATATTTTTAACACCTCATTGGTGTCTTTATGGACTGCAATTTGCTAGTCTCTTCTGTTAATATGCACCTACTGAAAGAATCATCTCGATACATCAGTGGCTTACGAGTATGAATATAATATGGAACAAGTATGGCTGTCTAAACCTAGTTGATTATCAGTAAACGTGATGTCATTTGACACTGTAGGACTAAGTTTGAGTACCCACGTAAACACCTACAATAGTGTGCTGATAAATGGAATTCTAAATAGGACAAAGTATTCACAACAGTTTTCAACTGTATTTACAGAAATAAAACTTCTATTAAAGTGTTCAATCTGAGACATTCGATTAAGTGATGTCATACAGTCACCAAGACTTACTTAATTGTTTAATCTGGTTTGCGTTTTTTTAGCAAGCTTGGGTTTTTACGGGATGGGGGTGCTAGCCACATATCCAACCCTCCTCCTTTACCCGGGGTTGGGACCGGCACTAGCCTTAAGAGAGCTACAGGTAGAGTTAATCACCAAGACTATGATGACGTAATTAATTGTTTTCTGTTTGCTTCTTTCTTTTCTATCTATAAGTAATATTTCTAAAGTACAGAAATAGATGACTTCACTTCTTCTGTGTATTTGATTGACATTTGACACAACAACAACAACAATAAATTGTAAACAACTATGGTATTTTTCAACGAGTGTTTCTAACAAACACAATTTCATGTTAACCAGGTTGAACTAAATTAAAAATCAATTTTGTTTCCAGGTGTGATTAGTAAACACTTTAATAGTTTTATAATGTTCTGTTATTTATATTCATCATAGACTGATCTTTGTTGGGTACCGATGAAAACCAAAGAAAACTGGACAACTGTTTCATTTTAGTAAACGGCATCATCGATTCTATCGTGTTATCAAACTTACGGCATTTACGTTAAACTGTGAACAAGTATTTATCTCCAACATTGGGATGACTTTAAAATTGTAGAATTCCATTATTTATACAGTGCTAAGATTATTCAATGTCATTGGGGATAACTGCCCTACTCTCCATATGTTGTTGAACTCCATCTGTCAAAACTTCTTGTTAGAACTGTAGAAACATTCCGAAGTTCTTCACTTGTAAGCTGTTTAATATACTTTATTTGACTTCATATTTCTACAAAACCACTGCAAATATTATTTCATATTGTTTGTTAGGAGGCTATTGATAGACTTTTTTTCTGTGCAGAATACAAAGTAGATAACCTTTCATAGTTTTGAATGCACAAGTGATCACTAGTCAGCAAAACCTTCATTGAAGGCATACTGACTAACCGCTTGGAACAATCAATAAACAATTGAGTTTATTTCATATCACTGCATTAAACAACACAATGATCGATCATTACATAGTGACAAGTAGGATGTTTGTCATATACTTTACAATGCTCATTTAATTCTGTCAATTAAATTTATATGTAACGATTAGTCTGAATGATTCAAAATCAAGAGAAGTACTTCGAGATGGAGAGCGGTATTTAGGATATTTGAGCTGGAACTTTATACTAAGTTTTTGCATTATGTAAGGCTTACCTGGAATCTTCAGGGACCTTGTACTTTGTAGTAGATTCGATTTCACATTTAATCTTAATATTCCTCGTTACTTAGAATAATGATCAAATCACAACTTGGTTAATAAAATTCAGTCAGTACTAGTAAGGACTTGACAAACATCACATTAGTCACTCCCCATTGATCAACCTGTGTGACGACGAAAAATCTCGCTAGCGAGTATTCCAATAAACCGGAAGGGAACTTCAATTTCTTCAAGTTTAGAGGTACTCTCTACTTATAAGTGCGAAATTCCACGATATTTAGGTGAAGTAGGACTTCATACCAAATACCTCAGTACCACCTCACAATTTATGTTGATACATATTTAAGTGATATCTACGTACCACCCTGTTTCGCACAGTAGGTTATTCCATTTCATTTCGCATTGGGATCGATGGCTGATATCTGACGTTTTGGTTTAGTATCAGACAACTTTTACGAATACAAAATATATTTTAGTCGGATTGTGAGAAGCAGCTGATGAAGATTAAAAAAAATGAAAACAAACTTATGAGCCCCATAAAGAGATCATTAGGAAAGATGCAACTTATCAAACCAAAGTTGACGAAACTCCTAAGAAAGAATGAGTTTATCATCAACGCTAAAATCTATAAAAGTCTAAGACCACAAAGTCTAAGTATTTCACGGTTGTGTGGCCTCCTAAACTACATGAAAATCTATCCTTATAGTCTGATAAGGACGTAAATAAATTCATGTACCATGAAATAGTCAGGTGGATGATGCGCATTTTACAACTAATCAGAAATGACATCAATAGGCATAACGTTACTGATTCCTTTGATTTTATGCACTCACCAGACAGTCGCAGAAGTAATCAGACAATTTTAATAGTCGGTTCTTTGAGAATTCTACTGTCACATTCTGCATTCCACGGACACGTCTTCATTTTGTCTAATGACTCGCGGATTGAACTGAATACTGATTTGACATTAAGGTCTTTTAATGTTTGAGAAAATATCTAAAGCTATAGGATCTAATTCTGTGTATGATTGTAAATATACACAAATTTAGCATTTAAGTATTGTTTGAGTTAGATTGTGAATAGTAACTGGAACATGGGAAGCGAGTTTCATCCAACTTAAAAAGTACGTATGAACTGTCAATATATTGAGGTAATCCGCTCAGGATGCACATACGTCAACAGAGATTGATCAATTTTAGTCTATGACAGTTCAACGGGACGATCCAAATACATTCTAATTTTATATGCATGCCCTTTTCACAAGTTCGGCTGTCTGGACTAAATAGCGTAGTGATGGAGGTAGTTGAGTTAAGCACGAAACCAAATGAGTTCAAGTTTTGGTGTAAACATTAACATTAGTCCTTGACAAATCACCGGGAAGATCCAAATACATTCTAGTAACATTTAGGCTTAGAACAAAATATAGTGATAAAATACATACTGTCATAAAACTTCGGCATCGATTATAGAGTGTCCCAACGAACTTCAAAGTAACATACAATCAATTGGTAGTTCTTAACTCAAGTACCTTTCATTCAAGAATGCTCTCGACTAGATCATCATCAGCAACTGCATTTTCCAGTTACAACATATGAGATACATGTATTGCTAACACATTTGTTTCTCAGTTTCACTATGTTTCAAAGTGTACTTTCATTACTTTCAAACTGCATTTTAAAATACTGACTTTTCTACTGTAACTCACTCGACTTGAATACATTGATGATTTGACTAATGATGTACAAGGCTGATGGATCCTCAAATGGGATGCAATACATTTAAACACCAATAGGATAAACTTGTATATTCCCGTTGATTTGTAAAAGACTAAAGCTGACCAGTCTCTGTTGATATATGTGTATCCTGAGCGGATTACCTGAATGTCGTAGTTATTCACAAGTATTACTTAGGTTGGATTGTGACTGGCTAGGGGAATCCAGGACGCGTATTTCATCCTATTTGGGGCTCATCGGCTGGATGTACCTGAGTCCCAATGTTGATGTTCACAGTGGTAATATACAAGTTCATCCAAATACCAATTCGACTGTTTCACAAGTATGACTGTCTGGACTCAGTAGTCTAGTGGTGAACGCAGTGGCTTTTGACACGAAACGGACTGAGTTCGAATCCCACTGTGAACATCAACATTGGGATGCAGGTACATCCAGCCGATGAGCCCCAAATAGGACGAAACGCGCGTCCTGCGTTCCACTTGTCAGTCACACTCCAACTTAAGTAGCATTTAAACACTGCTTTTTTTGTTCATTTTCATTTCATATCAGTCAGTAATGAATATTCACATATATAATGAACAGTCTCGTTTACACACAATAGAACGACGTAATGGTAATAACAGTTTATCAGAGTTCATTAAAGTTTTCGTTACCTTCAATTGTAAACTTTCTGTAAATCTATTACTTTATTCCTTAAAACACATTCCTTATTTATGTATTTCGGACTATGAAATTGCATATCAACCGGGTTACCCTTACTTACTTAGTGGCATTCCATTTTGAAGTCCTATTCAGTTATTTTTATCTATATCTGTTACTCAAGGAGTTACCATAGAGTATCTTTTGTTCTGTTTTGTACCAACATAGGACACCTCAGTGACCATTTCATTATGGATCGAACCCTAGGTCTTTTAGGTCTGACAGATAATGTTCAATTATCTGTATAACAAAGATGTTTGGTTTTTAATGATAAGATTCTAGCTTCAATCGATTTGTAACAAAACTCAACGATCATCCATTAGTGTGTCACACGCAACTTGTCCGAACTCCACCTGATACGAATCTCTACTAGAACTGACTATTGTTTTATACAAAAAAATGATTTAAGTAGGTATGCTACTATAGGACGCCTGTAGATTACTACTTCTAATTATGAATACTTCATGGAACCTTAAACTCCCTAGATTCCATCTATTATGAAACAACAGGCACAGTCTGACACTATGAAGTCTCATACTAGTACACAACAGCTATTGTTCTTTGTTCACTCGTTCGCAATGTTATTCAACTAAGTCTATTCTGTAGTGAATATAAATAATAATTCAGATCAAATCTCTACATAGTAAGTGTTCATATCACCAGGGTAACATCCTTAATGAACATTATGTACTAATCACCAATCACCATGATACTTAATGAATGTTTACAATTTACTTTAATGCATTTAAATGTTATTCATAATACAAAAAAAAGTAATTTAATTGGTTTACTTAGTTTTATTATTGAATACAAAATCTGTTGCCATGCTAAATATAGACTGTTTTACATTGGTAGATAATTAATTGGTAACAGGTGTTTTAATGAATGTGTATTACATTCATAATAGACTACTAACTATATAAGTATGTATGTATGTATGTATGTATGTATGTATGTATGTATGTATGTATGTATGTATGTATGTATGTATGTATGTATGTATGTATGTATGTATGTATGTATGTATGTATGTATGTATGTAGTTATGTATGTATGTATGTATGTATGTATGTATGTATGTATGTTATGTATGTATGTATGTATGTATGTATGTATGTATGTATGTATGTATGTATGTATGTATGTATGTATGTATGTATGTATGTATGTATGTATGTATGTATGTATGTATGTATGTATGTATGTATGTATGTATGTATGTATGTATGTATGTATGTATGTATGTATGTATGTATGTATGTATGTATGTATGTATGTATGTATGTATGTATGTATGTATGTATGTATGTATGTATGTATGTATGTATGTATGTATGTATGTATGTATGTATGTATGTATGTATGTATGTATGTATGTATGTATGTATGTATGTATGTATGTATGTATGTATGTATGTATGTATGTATGTATGTATGTATGTATGTATGTATGTATGTATGTATGTATGTATGTATGTATGTATGTATGTATGTATGTATGTATGTATGTATGTATGTATGTATGTATGTATGTATGTATGTATGTATGTATGTATGTATGTATGTATGTATGTATGTATGTATGTATGTATGTATGTATGTATGTATGTATGTATGTATGTATGTATGTATGTATGTATGTATGTATGTATGTATGTATGTATGTATGTATGTATGTATGTATGTATGTATGTATGTATGTATGTATGTATGTATGTATGTATGTATGTATGTATGTATGTATGTATGTATGTATGTATGTATGTATGTATGTATGTATGTATGTATGTATGTATGTATGTATGTATGTATGTATGTATGTATGTATGTATGTATGTATGTATGTATGTATGTATGTATGTATGTATGTATGTATGTATGTATGTATGTATGTATGTATGATAGTATGTATGATAGATAGATAGATAGATAGATAGATAGATAGATAGATAGATAGATAGATAGATAGATAGATAGATAGATAGATAGATAGATAGATAGATAGATAGATAGATAGATAGATAGATAGATAGATAGATAGATAGATAGATAGATAGATAGATAGATAGATAGATAGATAGATAGATAGATAGATAGATAGATAGATAGATAGATAGATAGATAGATAGATAGATAGATAGATAGATAGATAGATGTATTCTGTATTAAAATGTTTGATGTAAATAAGTAGACTTGTCGGTAATAGGCTTGTGGTTATGTGTTATGATGAGGCAGGAGGTCAAGTTAAAGAGTCTATTCTTTGTGATATTAGGATCCTTACTGCAACAATACATTTATTGAACATTTAGCAACTATGCTGTTTGTCTTACATGAGTTGTAAGCTTTTTTATAGATCCATTAACTGTTATCGTGTCTGTTTCCCATCCTCCCAGTTATTGCAATCTTATTTTGAATACATTATCCTCGATTTTTGCGCACAACTTGCCTTCTCCAGTTTGTAGTGGATTCCGTATTTTCTATTACTATTTGATCCAGTATATGATATATAAAAGTTATTGTTTTCCATACAATAAATGACTCAGTCTTCATTTTCATTCGTTGGGCTTATTCTGTCTATCCATACCACTGAGATAGGCTTTGATCGGTAGGGCATAGTGCCAGACAATCGCCGTCTTCTAAGTTGATAAGGTCATAGTCGTAGTGATAGTCTCATTGGATACCTTCCTCAAGTAAACAACAGAATGTATAACTGAAATCTAAAACTCTTTGTTTTGACCCTCTGCTACCCATTTTTTGTTTAGGACAAAACAGCTAATCAGCACTCCACTGTTTTTAATAGTAGCTGGGCTTAGTTCCATCATAGATGAATACAAACAACAAATCAAACTCCACAAAACCACCTTCATTTTACTTCACTCTAAAGTTTGTTAGTACTTCAAATGACCAATGTTTACAGTTAAATTATGACTTATTCAATCAATACAAAAACTGTACTATGCATCCACTGTATACAGGGCTGTACACATGAAGATTTCTTATGACGTGAAAAAAAAGGAAGGGTGAATGATTTTGGCTGGTGAACGCGAACACAAATGAAGATGTGTGCCTAAATGATAATGCTCGATTGACCTAAGGCCACTCACCCCCAGGCCGACAACAGTGAACTAGAATTGAGAACAGAAAGACGAAGAGAGCGAGAACCGAGATCGTATTTTATTTTAATCATGCCTTTATATATACATAGAATCAGACCACACGGTAAACCCATCATAAATCTAACATTGATACAGAACAAAGGAAAGAGTGGCAGTGAATGGGTATGACTTGTACACAATTAAGTAAACGTAGTTCATAGTAATAAACAATAAACTAAGAGTAAACATACTAAACGGGAGGACCGCGTAGGGGAAACGTAACAGTCATAGAAATGAAATGTTTGAACTGTCCACAGTTATAATAATTGAAATAATGTTCAAAAAGCACAGTTTTCGAAGATAGACAATCTTCGTTAGGTGCCCGGCATATCAAGATTATTGTCTAGAATGTCCATTTCATAAATGAGATAACAGTTCGAGTTTCTCTCTCTATCTTCATTTGAAAGTAATTCTCTTACAGCGGTACTTAAGTGTGTTTATTAACTTCATGCATTGGAGTTAGCTCAAGTTTCAATACCCGGAAGTAAGTGTTATCTAAGCATGATGCTCGAATATACAAAAGATGATAATTCGACAAAACTATACTAGTTTAAACACTGGTTTTGACATGTTAAGGAAGTTGGTTATCGTGTGATATGATTTAATGTGTAAAATATTTGGCCTACGAGCAACGCTGTAAGGCTAACTGTTCTGGCGTGTGATACTAGTTAGCCGTTTTGTTCAAAAAACCATCATCATGAAAGATGTTGTCTCTTCATGATAGAAAGTGTTGAAAGGGCCATTCCTACGATTTACCACATCTAAACTTACTTTAAAGATGTTCGTTTCTGGTAGTAAAACTTTTAAAAGTAAGAGATTTCTTGGGCTTGTAGCCGTCAAGTTTACTTCTTACTTAGTTTTCTCGAGATACACCTCAAACAGAAGGACTGTTTCATGTTACGGACACTAGGAAAGCGATACACTTAGTAGTCGTTGAGATCATTAAGTTCATTTCAATCTTTTAGGTTCTTCTGAAAAACACTTTATAAATCGTTAGTTAATACACTAACCAAAACATAACCTGCAACCAGATTAAAGGTAGGAATGTAGCCATCAACGAAGGTAGTTGCCACAGTTACAAATTCAGTAAAGTTATAAATGAACACGATCGAACAGTCAAGTGTTTACCGTGTGGCTTGAAAGTGCTCGATTCCAACCCTAAGGGGTTGTGATTTAAATTCCGAAGTCACTTTATATTAATTACTGACAGCCCTTAGCTAGAAACTTAAGAGATTTGTAATTTAATTAAAATGATTTTGTAGAGATAAGTATTAAGAATAATTGATGTACCACTCAATCCACTAAGCACTGCATAACTGTTGTTATCCTAATGTCGGGTTCCTCTATTGGCAGTGAAAACTCCCACTTCCTCTAGGGAATCTAACCCAGGGCGTTTTGGTATCATGGCTATCATTTGACCGTTTGCACTACTGGGCTACTTGGTGTTCAGCCGTCAGATTTCTACTCCCATCAATTTGTGACATAGTGAGACTGTCATCCATTGTCGCTGGTGATAACTATCTCACTTCCAAGAAGGTGGAACTTAATCCAGTCATTAACTCCCACTAGGACATTAGAAACACCTTCAAGTTAATCACTAATTAGATGATCGTCGCAGTTTATTTGAATACCGGTTCCAGCGAAAACCAATCGATGATGAATACAAACAATGAAGAGTTTTATATTTCTTGGTTATAGTAAAGTTTTTTAATTGTAGACAAAAATGTTGTTCTACCGAATTAAGATAACTGGTTTTTTTTTGTCAATGACGCTTGAAGGAAATCAGTCGATCTTTGATGCTCAACTTACGACTATAAGCGTACATCAACATGCGATGTCACATTACAACATAGCGACCACATAAATGTTAAAGTAATGGAGATAGTGATGATGATAAAATAAGTAGCTAAGTATGACGTACCTTTATGTTTCAAAGTTTATTCTCATGCAGATGATGATTCAGAATAATCTACTGATAGTATCAATATCACCAGTAGAAATTCAGCATGAAGTATTGTCTATGTCCAGTAGTACCAACTAATATGAAACTGAGCATTATACACTAAATTCTATCGTCTACTTAATATCATCCCATTTAGATATTCTTGATGGAAATGTGACCAATATTCTTCTATAGAATTCAAACCTTTACATCTAGTAAGCATCAATACACGATGAACAAGTTACTGATTATCTGTTCTAGTTAGCTCAGTGGATAACACGTAAGGCATTCAAAGTAGCATTTACTAGATTCTTGTTCTGATATGGACACTAACTTTGAGATGTAGACATATTCAGCTGAAAAGTTTCATCTAATATCCCATTACTAAACACAATCAGTTCATTTTTGTTTAACCTGTAGTATAATTTTACTGGATTCACATATGTTTAACTATTCCATTCTTGTAACAGTTACGTAATCTTTCTTATTACCATTTACATTTTGTTATCTTTACACTGAATAGCATGGAAAATACCCTTCATATGCAAATACATAGCATATCATTTTTTAATACGACGTCTGTTGATGCCCAAATGGCTTTAACAAACTTTATTTAGGAATGAGACAAGTCACAATTACCTTTAGAACGTATGTGAAACCGCCAGTTGATTTGTCATGAACTGAAACCGATCAATGTCTGTTATAACATGTCTCTCCTAATGCGGATTGCCTCGACATTGCGTTGAATCACAAGTATTATTCAAGCTCTATTGTGACTAGCAAACAGAATCCATCTAATGAATCCCAAATAAAACGAAACGCGCGTCTTGGATTTCGCCTGCCAGTCACAATCCAACTTAATCAATAGTGCTTTATTATTATTATTATCAAGTTTATGTTTAACTATCAAGATATAACCATATTAAAAAGGTGACAGAAATATGCAAAACACTTGACATTTACTTCATTCTACAATAAAATTCCTTATTAATGTACATTAATGACCAAAACACAGATTGAAACTAGAACATTTAGATTACACAGAGAGAGCTTAAACATTAAACTAATTAGATGTTATCTAAAATAGTTTTAACTTCCAGCTTCAATCAACTTGGATTTTCTTGTTGTAATGGTACAAAGAATTGAAAATCACAATCTTTCCAGTCTATTCTTCATGATATTGATTTGGTTATGTCTAAGCTAGATCTGGGTTAGTATTCAGTAACTATAACACTTGTATTATATGAGTTGGATTGTGACTGGCAAATGGAATTCAGGACAAGCGTTTCGTTCTATTTGGGACTCGTGGGCTAGATGCACCTGCATTCCAATGTTGATGTTCACATTGGGATTCGAACTCAGTCCGTTTCGTGTCAAACGCCACCGCGTTCAGGATGCACATATAGCAACAATGACTGACCAACTTCAGTCTATAGCAAATCAAAGGGAATATACAAGTTCATCCTGATGTAACACTTGTACTACTCAAATAGCCAACCTTTCACAGACTCATTAACGAGTAATGTATGTACTTTCCTTCTTGAAATATTGTATTCTGATTATAATCTTATAATCCAAAACCAAATACATAACTTTCTTAATTCGGTCTTCATTGTATTTCGTATTTGATGTTAGTAAGTGGTCTAGTATAAACTATATAAATGCCACTGTTTTCACTCAATACATGACTTGGCTTTAATTATCATTCACTGGTGTTTATTTTTTCTTCCTTTACCTCTGTGAAAAGGAATTAATCACTCAAGCATCATACCAACCAATCAACAGTCTTATATTGGGCAATTCAAGTGGAATACCTAACTTTCAAAAGCATGTTTCAGAAGACTATTTCAATTCCTTTAGTTGGATACAGAGTAAATATTTTAATTCTTATCATTAATATGTCCCTCGTGCTCTGTCTTGTCGTTTTGTACATTAATTGTTGCTATGTCTTATCTCATTTTTGAGTTATAGTTAATTGATTGTGTACACGTTGCCTCAATTCACTGCCACTGTCTCCCTTGTTTTGTAATGATATTAATTTTTCAACTGGTTGACTGAATGGTATGGTTTATGTGTATATAAAGGGATACTTGTAATACAATTGGATTCTGTCTGGTGGCCAGCTTAATTGTCTTGGCTTATTTATTTCTGCTTTAGGAGTGGGGGGGGTGTTAGTATTTACTGGACAAATGTGTGCGCATACTGACTGATCATACGTTTCCAGTTATAACATTCATTTTCCAAATATGTGAGGTTGTAGTGATAGTACAAGAAGTCTCAACTGACCCATTTCTCACACCCCCCCAACTCTAGTAGTTACATGGTCATTACATTTAAAATAACTTTCTACATAAGCGAAATTCACTGGTCAATTCATTGATATGGAGCAATGGAATTACATCCTTAAGTTATTCACTTATGAGGTTATCCTAGTGTTGTAGACACTGTTAAATGGAAATACATCATGACACTCGTTGAACATTCAAAGTTTATGTAAACAAGAAATGTGTGAAGAAACTATATAATGAGAAAACTAGTAAATAATATAAATCTTATTATACTTGGAATGTGACTTACCTTTTATCTAGTTACTACGGTTGATTAGTTCGAATCCTTTAATGATTACCTCGTAAAGTAAAACATCATTAAACAGTTAGTCATAATAATTCATACAATTTTTTTGCAGTTTATCGATTTAAATAAAGAAAGGATGACAAATGTATGAGAATAAGATGAATTCATGGAACATTTATTGGATCACAGCTGTCTACTAAAAGTACACACAACCGATTCTCCAATCAGATCAATATTATCAATGGTAAAATCTCCTGTTCACGAACTAGCCGACATTTGGCTAACGAAACATCTAGAATCAATATGATTAAAGCTTGCTGGTTATACCTTGAAAGATATGCTTCAGTTTCCACAAGTGTTAACATGAATCGGGACAAATTTCTCGTTGGATTCGACGTTTCAATACAAACAATACAAAGTACATATCAGAAGTTCATTAATTAATATGGAAAACAAAAAGAAAAACTAAAGGAATCAAATGTGCTAGTATCGGAACAAAGCCAATCTATTTACAACTTTCATTCAAAGATGATGAAATTGCCAATAGAATTAACGTTAGAGTTAAAAACTATATTAAGTAGAATGGTACCTGTTGCCAAATTGATCTTTCTACTATATGAAACAAAATACCTACTAATATAGACAACTTCTCACTTTATGTTACCTTAAATTATATTTAACAGTTTACTTGTTCATGCAAAGGTATCTACATTGGAAGAACAGAAAAGCGAATTAACGTCTGCATTGTCCAAGCATACACCATGAAATGTGGAATCATATACTCTACATATTTTCAATAGTGCTATCACTCGTCATATTCTTGATAGTGGCCAAAAGGTTGACATCACAAAATACTTCAGAGTAATCTACATACAATAATCATCCAGTTTATTACATCACCCTGAAGTCTTTACTATCAGAAAGTTTAAACCAAATTTTATGCACTGAAGAACATATAGTAGTCAATTTTAGTATTTCCATGATAACTAACTCTATTTTTAAATGTTGTTCTACGTAACACCTTAGTTCATGTTTTCTCAATTATTAGTTACCTTTTGAGCAGTTACTTACTTACTTACGCCCGTTACTCCTCACAGAGGACGATAGGCCACTCACCAGTATTTTCCAATGAACTCTGTCCTGACTAACGTCTCCCAGGTTTTTGCAGTTGCCATTCATCCTTTTGATATCTGCTTCCAATTCTCGACGCACTACGTTCTTTGGCCTTTCTCTTTTCTGTTTCCCAACAGGATTCCATGTTAATGCTTGTCTCGTGATGCAGTCTGACGGTATCCGTAATGTATGTCCTATCCATTTTCAACGTCTTTTACTAATTTCCTCTTCGCTACAAGTTGATTTGTTCTCTCTCATAGCAAGCTGTTACTGATGGTTTCCAGCCAACGGACATTCAGTATGTTGCGTAGGCAGTTGTTTATAAATACTTGTACCTGCGTGATGATGTTTGCAGTAATTCTCCAAGTTTCAGCTCCATACAGAAGAACTGTCTTGACGTTTGAATTGAAGAGTCTGACATTGAGGTTGGTTGACAGTTATTTTGAATCCCATATGTTGTTTAACTGTAGGAATGTTGCCCATGGTTTACCAATCCTTGCCTTTACATCTGCATCAGATCCTCCTTGTTCATCGATGATGCTTCCCAGGTACGTGAAAATACCCACTTCTTCCAGAGTTTCTCCATTAAGTTCAATTGGGTTGGTGCTCTCTGTGTTATATTTGAGGATCTTGCTCTTTCCCTTATGTATGTTCAGGCCTACTGATGCTGACGTTGCTGCTACGTTGATTGTCATTACTTGCATTTATTGTGTTTATTAGCTAGAAGAGCTAGATCATCTGCAAAGTCCAAGTCAACGAGTCGCATCTTACTTCTTGTTATGTTACCAATCTACGCATTTTACATTTCTGATTACATAACACTTGACCTTCATTTTCATTATGAAAAAGTAACCTGTCTTCACATGTTTTCCATATTTTCTTGAAGAATTTTCATGCCGTCTAATGTATGTATTAAGTAATTGACTTCATTACATGTTACTAACGGTTACCTGATTGTTACCTTTCTATTAATTGCTCATGGTTTACATGATATAAAGTATGTACAGTGATAATATTCATGATTATTTTCATTTAGGTTATAAGGTAGCTGAAGAGAAACTACGAAATGTAGGTGAATTCATTCCTATTCACGTATACCCGTTATTTCATATTTAACCCTAATGTGAAATTGATTCTATTAATTTAGATAGGCTACAGAATGACTGGGAATCACGAACAGGCATTAGACAACTGCATCCTCCCAGTATAGGACAACTAAGTGACATCATAGATAGTTCAACTTAACTGATCAATAGAGACAGTTCATTATTGGAAATTGTCAAAGTAAATCCCTCAAAGTGATTTATGTACGACAGCCATTAAAAATCAAAATACACTGGACAGCTATTTCGTCTCAGTATGATACTTTGTAGCTGTAGGCAATAATTTACGAATCGACAAAAGTGATAAGTGGTAATCACAGGATTACACTAACTCAGTAATCTAAATGTTAGTGTTGAAGTTTCTGAACTCAATCATCTTAGCAGACATGGATGAATTGTTCTGACAGTTACCTAATGTCAGTTTATTATTTCTACTAGTTGTCTTACAAAGATTATGAAACAATTGAATTGAAATCATGTTGTTCATGTCTATTCTACTGTTACATGATTGTTATTCTTTTTTTGTAACCATATTATAATGTGTATATGAATGAAGCATAACAAATCATTAGTTGATATGTTTTCATTATTGATAACAAAATCAATATAAACTATTTTTTTTTAAATTCTGTATTTTAGTAACCATGGCCACATGCACACACATACACACATAAACCTTGAAAAAAAAGAAAAATCTTTTCTTTTCCTTTCAGTTATTTTTTTTTCTGTTTTTGTTTTATTTATCACATTCCAATGTGTTGTGTAATGAATATCTGATAGAAATTAATGTAAATGATAAAATTTTATTTGTATTTTTGTTTTCTCCCTTCATTTTGAAAAAAAAGATTTTCTGACGTAATCAATATGAATCAATAATAATCAACATAGTAACAGAAATTCATAGTTATAAGTAAATAATGTATCGTTTGATTAATTATGTTTTTTTTGTTATATTGATTAGTATTGATTAATATTGATTAATGTTACTAGGGATACTATTGTAAGCCACTGAACATTCAACAGTATAATCAAATCAATAATTTTCAATCAATTTTAATAATAATCATTGAATATTAATTCCACATTGATTATATCATCATCTGAGAGTAATTGTATTGAAGTATAAATGGTCTGTATTCGAGTGATGGTGTCATCATCATTGAACAATATAAACTTCTTTCATTAATCGAGTTATCAGCTGACAACCATATTGGATACGCATCAATGTAGCTTGTCTATTGTCTTCTAAGTGGGGTGGGGGGGGTGTAAGAAACTAAGAGAACTGTCGAACTTCATTCAGCAAATGGCACTATCAGTGAAATTGTTATTAAAACATTAGGAACATTATAGATCTTTTGTATGATTACCACTTGTTGATTATGCCGAACAGAAACTGACGTCATGCCTTCACATTGTTGTACTATATGAATTTACTATGAAAGTGAGAGGTCCGAGTTTAAATTCATTAGTACAAGTGAATTGATACCGAGATGATTCATTTTAATAAACGACCTACTGACATCAAATGATGTCTTAGTGTACACTGGGAACAGATCAACAGTGCTGGAATTACAATCATCATTAGTCAAATGTTGAATGAAATAAACTGAGTATCACATATTCCATGTGCTTCATGTTTTAGTTATGAAACTTTTATTATTGTTGTAAACGGTATCAGAGTGAATATAATATTGATGTTGAATGGTTGTATTCAGAGTTATTGACAACTTCATTAACCATTATATTTTTGTGGACTATTATGTTGGGTTGATAAGTACCAACATGATTATACGTAGAAGGTTGTGTATTGGGGAGGGGAGGGAAGAGTTGACACTACAGGAATCCCTAGATCTAGGTTTCATGCTATTTTGGCTTCGATTACGAGTGTTAAGTAGCTCGAAACCTAGGTCTAGCGTTTCCTGTAGACTATGCCAAAACAATCTTCTATCTCAACATGGTGCTTGTAATGTTGAGTTACATAAACTAGTAACCACATTGTAGCTAGATTGATAAAAGTTGCTTAACACTATAAAAAACTTGACAAACATCAAACTAGTTACTACACAGCTATCAATCAGCGCAAAAGGC
This sequence comes from Schistosoma mekongi, assembly GCA_034768735.1. Lineage (NCBI taxonomy): Eukaryota > Metazoa > Platyhelminthes > Trematoda > Strigeidida > Schistosomatidae > Schistosoma > Schistosoma mekongi. Next base: position 639,354 of record CM068307.1, on the reverse strand, counting down.
GTATGTTTATCTAATGGTTACAAATGAAGAGAATGCTTTACTCAGTGATCATTTTCAATCCCTTAGATGCTAAATTTCATTTGAATTTTGCCGGGTAAACGAGATCCAGGAGGCAATTTATGTTTTATTTTGAACTTGTTAGGGAAATTTGCATAAATTTCAATGTTGATGTTCACACCAGGACTCGAACTCAGTTCGTTGTGCACTAAACGCTACTGCATTCACTATTAGGCTACTGAGTCCAGACGGCTACGGTTATGTATGAGGGTATGTTTATACTTTGAACATGTAATTGATAAAGATGAAAATATGTTAATGATAGTAAGTATTCTTGTATTCATAAATGAAAAGAGTATTCACTTCACTTAATATAATGATTATAATGGTAGATTCACTTGTAATCGTATAAAGTGACATAAACTAACTGTATTAGCATGTGATCAACTTTAAATTTGAACAGTTTTGCATTTAAGTTAGTGATTCCAAAGGAGGTTAACAGTACTAATAGAAAGAATTGTTTTCTAGTTTTCTATACTCCATTAAATATGAAGTATCTGTAGGAAAACATAAGACGCTGCCATTAATGTCATTCTATAAACGACAATTAATCAAATTCTAAAGATGTTAGAAATCATTTTTAGATGAATAAAAACTAAACACATTGACATAGATCTATTGGTACTAGAATAATGTTGAATATTAGTGTAACCTTACTGAATTTAATTTGGGTGGTGTTACTCCCTGCTAAAAGTGACACTATCCAATGACTTCATATACCTGCCCTCCCTAACGATGGTTTCCATGCTTTTATGTACCTTTATTACATGTTATATGGAAGATAGTTTTAAGAGACAAGAATATATTTAAGAAGATTAAAGTGTTTCTATATGAATAAATGACAATCATACCTTAGCCTACTCTGTATTGACTTTGTACATAATTTGCGAAGATGAATGATGGTGGCTTTGACTGGTTAAAATACTTCACTTAATATTCAGTTTTGTGTATTTACACTAACAATTAAGATTCAGTTGATGAACTTATGTGATTTAAGTCAATTTATCAGTTTATCAGAGGTTAATGCTCAACACGGTCATATGCATAAATAACCAAAACAACACCCACAATAACAACTAATCACAGCACAAACAGACTAACACAAATCATTTTTAACCAGTGGAAACCAGAGAAAAATGGACAGGTGTTTCATCCTATTATGAAATTTCTCATCTGTGAACACCTTTCACTCCACCTGAAAATCCAGCCAAGGGCGCTGTAGGTCTCCCGGTCAACGCTTAACCATTTACACTATTGGAATGGTGTCTAATGGTAGAATTTGAACTTCCATAAAATTTTAATGGGCATCAGAGAAGCTCTGAAAGATGTAGAAACTTTTCGTACCTGGACAGCAGCAACACTGAAAAACAGGGAGGATTCAGTGCAGATGTAAAAGCACGGATTGGCAAGACAAAGTACAGCGTGAATAGCATTTCTACAATTGGTGAACATCTGATTATTAAACCACATATTAGCGGACATCAAAGTCACAATTTTCGATACAAACGTCAGAACAGATGTGTTGACCAGACATCATTAATAACAACTTACTATGGCAGAGAACAAATCAACCGAAATCCAGTTGAGGAAGCATTTAGGACAAACACTGGAGGTGGATAGGATACATTGAATAAATCATCAGACTGAGTCACAGCGCACGTACCGACTTACTATCCTGGAGACCAAAGAACATCATACTCCAGTAATTGGGAGAAGACATGAATAAACTGAATAGGACTTGAGAAGAAGTGGAAAGGAGATCAGAAGACAGGTTTGGTTGGAGAATGTTGGTTAGTAGCCTATGATCCACGAGTGGTAACAGGTATTGGTAGAGTGATTTATTGATTAATTGGTTTAGTAGTGGCTGTTCTTCATTAATGGTATCGTCACTTCAGATTGATCTGATAAAAAGCTTGGAGTTTACGCATATTCTCTATTTTCATGGTTCATAGTTTAAAATAGGGCAGACTGTAAAACAGTACATTTTACCTTCCGTTAAGGAGTAGATGTCTGGATTACTTCACAAGTTGAGCAAGTCACTAAAAGCCAAGGGAGCTTGGTAAATCTGTTCTGAATTTTCCTTCAGACACTTACCTACTGGCAAAGTAGTTTAAGCGCCCACATACTTCACTCTCTCTAAAGAATCTAGCCGATGGTACAGATTCGTCCTAAAGTAACATTTTACACTTGAAGTGTGTGTGTGTGCGTGGAGGGAGAAAAACATATTGTGAATATGCCAACAAGATCATTTGTTTAAGTATTAAATTAACTCTAAATTTCATAAGTAAACAATTTTCTCCATTAAATTTTACTTTAATGTACATTAGACATCTAATGTAAGTATGTTTATAGTGATGTTGATCACCAATGTGTTTCTTCAGTACATAAATTACCAGAAGTGCACTATAGCCGGTTCAGTTCATGTTTATCTTCACATTCTTCAAAAAAAGATAAATAAAATACATACAAATTTGGAAGAAAGGGGCATTGATAACAACCTCATGTTACATAAAATAACATAAACTAAATTAAAGTTAAATTTTGAAATCATAAGTCGATCTGAATCTGACAACTATTGATCACCTGGAAGCACTGGACAACTGTTTCGTCCTAGTATGGAACTCATCAACAGTGCACATCCACGACCCCATCCGATATCGAACCTACACACAGTGTGTGTGCACCTACATTACCCCAGTTCAAACCCACTATTACTATTGTTTTGTAATAATGTCAGTTTTATAATTGGTTGATGGTGCGGTCTGATTTTGTGTATATATAAATGCATGATTGAAATTTGAAAAGGAATGTATCTGTTCGGCTCATAAATCGTTGTTTTCTCTATTACGGCTTTGGGGACTGGTAGTCGCGGGTCAGACGTAGCCATATACTAATTGGCAATTTTCAAGGGCACTGTGTGTTTTCGCAGTACATAACAATTAGCCATAACTCGGGATGTTCAATACCAAAATGACACAAGATATTGGTCTTCAAACATTTTGGTATTGCCAATTGGATACTAGTTTGTAATTTCGGGGTTTAACAGTTAAGTGCATTGTTTAATAGTTCAAAATTCTACATTCGATCTCTTGTAAAGTTGCAGATAGGAATCCTTAAAGAATTCTATAATAGAACAAAACATTTTCTTTATTATTGTTTGAGTTGGATTGTATCTGCTAAGCGGAATTCACTATTGTCATTTCATCCTACTTGATACTCGTTAGTTGGATATACATGCATCCCAGTGTTGATGTTCATATCGGGATTCAAACGTACTTCGTTTCATGTTACACACCACTTTATTTACTACTTCTATATAAAGACGATCCGTTCAGGATGTATATATGACAACAGAAACTGGTCACTTTCAGTCCATAACAAATCAACGGAACTATCCAAATACATTGTAGTTATGAAACACCCGATAACATTGTCTTAGCGACTATTCCACAACAACAACAACAACAACAACAACGACTACAACAGAAAATTTCGTTCTCTCATTTTCAGACAATTGATTCATGAACACTTGAAACACTGAGAAATAAAAAAGTAAACAAGCAAGAAGTAATTCATCACAAGTAAAATAAACAAATCAGAATAATAAAAAAGAAAGATTTGGAAATCTTTTCCAAAATGGGTTATCATTATCTAAGGTTAATAAACAAGAAGTAGATCAAAAATTTCTAGAATGAGATTGACATTTTGATAAGAACAAATAAATGAATTGATGAACAGTTTATAGTTCCTGCTCTTCTATCAGCATTTCCACTCTCTCACCCCCTCCCCGCCAACTTTTTAAACAGGACGGGAAAAAGTTACATAACAGACAATTTTTGCATGTTGTATACATGATTGATAGATGCTGTACTTGAATTTCATGTTAGACTAAACAAATGCAACTATGAAACATTATCGTAATCAATGTGTAAATTGGAGTCATCTTGGAGACGTCATTAAGTAGATTTAATCATCTTGTGATTTTAGATTGTTACCTCCTGGCATTCATTTCTTGTTCAATGTATAGATTATTGATGTCAAACACGGTGGATTAATGTAAACTAAACTCTGTTCGTTTGAATTGTAGTGGTGTAACTTCCTAACGTAAGTGTGCTTAAGCTAAAGCTGTGCCATTTAATGACTCCGTTAGTTGGTTTACTCTAATACTGGTAGTCACGAAATTCCTGTTCCTTTAAATGCCAGTCTAATCAGGCAAGAATGCCACCACACCGTAACAAACGCCATGATCAATTTGAATCTCGGTTGTCCGTTTGAATGATATTGGCTTTTGGAATAAATCAGTCAACGTTTAGTAATCGTTACCTAAGGTGTAACCTTGTTAGAGTTTAGTGTATTTATACTAACCTGATGTGATTATAAGAATGCATATTGATTCACTAGATTGATTTAGTATAAAGTGTTTTTTTTCTGGTGATTATTGGTAAGTGTTGAAAACTAGTGACGAAAAGTAGTACTACAGTTACTTCATACTTTCTGTGTGACTATAATGTTTGCACTGTTCATTGCAACAAGAATATGTGGATATTACTCACTGTGTTTCTCAATGATAGTTAGTGTATATGATACATAGAAACGCTTAGCAGAGCTGTGGAAATGTACTTTAACTGATGGTACGAAAGGTCATGTTAAACAGATCTTCAATATCATTCCCTCTAATCTTAAGAAGGATATCGACATTCTATAGCAACTTCGTAGAAAATTGACCAGAAAAAAGCTTCAGTTATCATTAGTTCGTCAATACTTAGTACCTATAGAAAAGTTACCTGCATACTAATGTCTACTGTGTAGGTAAATTCCTGAAGTTTACGTCTCAGTTAACGATTGATAAAGTCTGAGTTTGTCAAACTATGTTAAATTATAAATGATAATGATCTATAAATCATACTTATGTTTACATATTGTTAAACATAGTAAATAACTGATTCAACACGTCGCAGATTGATGTTAGCAAGGTACTACTAAAAACCAGGGAGCACTGGACAGCTGTTGCGTCCTAGTGTGTAACTTCTCAACAGTTCGCATTCTAGATTCCGCTCCAAAAGCTTCAGGTTAGAGAACAGCTAACCCTCTGTACCACTGTGCCAGGCATTCAATGATAGAAAAAAAAACCCCATCTTAATTCACTTATATTACGTAATGTTAAGTGATTGATTAAATGTTTATTCATGTACTTAGTTTAATGTAAAGTTTCTATGTACTAAGGTTGATTCTGTAAATTGGTTATTTACATAGTGAATATACATCTAACTGATTATCGTCAGGAATTGATTAAGGAGAAGGGAAACGTTTATTTCATAATCATAAAGAATTGGATTTCACATGAAATAATGATTCAATGAACATGTTAATAAAGATTTTATTCAATAGCCAATATGATGCAATTCAATGAATTAAGTTCAGGTCAATAGATTAACATGTGTAAACAACTACGTTCATGTTCATATAAATCAGTTACATTTAAGGTCACTTAAATAAGTTATTCATAGGTGTATAGAGAGATAGTATTCTTAGATCACTTTGTTTATCATTTGACACTACAGAGTTATGTAGATAAGATAACATAAATCTCATATTAATTAGATACCACGGATCGGTCTCAGTTAGGTAACCACTGATAACTATGAAGCACTAGATAGCTGTTTTATCCTAGTATGGGACATTTTAGCAGTGTGTATTTACGACCGTATTAAGGACTTAGCTCAGGACCTTCTGATTTCAAGTCGAACGCTTAAACATTAAACCATTGAGCTAGCTTTAAATGGTTGATATTACTAACAACAGTCATGCACATATATATCATGAACTGATTAAAGTTAAAACTAACAGCTGTTAGGTTCTATATCAATGGTTTAGTGGTTAAGTCTTCGATGCTAAGACTGAAGGCCTCAATCCCTACTAAGGTCATGGTTAGCCAATGATTAAGAGTCCAATACGAGGACAAAAACGACTGTTTAGTATTTCCTAGTTGTTTGTGGTTGTTTAACTCAGACTAATTGACGAGATGTAATCAAGATTAAACAATCTCCATTATATCCGATAACAATAAGTTTCGTAGTTACTTCTTAACTTCATAGACTAAGATCTTTATCTTTTTATGTTTCACTGTGGAATCTTGATACACAATGATTGTGATGTTTGTCTATAATACACAGTGAACGATGATGTTTATCTGAATTCATTAATAGGTAACAAATATTCTGTTGGCTATTTGGTCACCTAGAGAATTGTAGCTAGTTGATCATGTGATAAAGAATTTTATCGTACAATTTTAGGTCACGATGATTACGTAATGTTACATGTGTCCTTTATCTTTAGATAAACTATGTATGCAATTAATTTATTAAATCAACTCTTTAATCTCACCCTTCCCTCCTACTTCCTAAACATGATAAGAATGAATGAGAGATGGGAACAAGGGAAAAGGTGATCTCACAACTACAAAACATTGTCCTTCATAATATTCCTTTATCATGTAGATAAATTATTCAAGCTGATTTGTCTGAATTGCGAAGTGTACTCTCTAATATCGCTATCTTGAAAAATTCAATTAAAATCTCATTGGTCTCTCACTAGGGTATATTTCTAACAAAATATTCTATTGCAATGTATTTAATACATTTTATCTATTCCATCAATTTGTGATATATAGGGCGACGATCATCCGCCCTAAATGAACAATAAGAATGAGCTCATTAGTAACTAACTCCAGAATATTCCTGAAGCTCTAGTAAGAAGTTGTGTCAGGTGGAGTTCAGACTTGTCGGGTGTGAGACAGTTATCACCAATGACAATGGATGATCGTCGCTCTATATATCACAAATTGATGGAAGTGAGGATTCTACCATTGGATACCGACCTAGTAGTGCAGATGGTCAGGTGTTCAATGTCAATCTGAAGCTCCTGGTGACGAATCTGGAGTGCGCACTGCTGAGGAGTTCCACACTAGAATGAAACAGTTGTCCAGTGCTCCCTGGTTTTGAATGGTACTCTGCCAACATCAATCTGTAACATATTCAATCAAATAAAATAACCAATCTCCACAAAAATAACCATCCCAATTCAATTATGTATTTTAGTTGCATCTACACTGAAGGTTTTATTTATGTTATTTGTATATAACACCCTCCCCCTAACTCCTAGCTCTAACCTTTAATCTGACCTATTAACTGTTACTGTATCATGTTCTGTTTATAAATTATGACTAGTTGATTGTGTACGTGTTACCCCCACCCCCTCATTTTTGACAAAGAGTTGTCCTTCTTCAGTGTAAATGTTATTTTCCTAATTGGTTAGCTGTGTTGTCAGGTTTTACTTGTAGATACAGAAATGTTTGGAGTATAAGCAGAATCCGGTTATTGGCTCATTTATCTTGTCCTCTTCTATCCGAATTTTGAGATTAACGATATATTGTCAGACTTACAGGTACAGAATACACAGATTTTGTGTCCTGATGTGGCATTGGTTGTGAAGACGAATATCAAAGAAGGATGCTTACTCTCGCCTTTTTATTTCTTTTACCTGGTTGACTGGATTATCAAGGATTTAACATCTCAGGAGAAGCATGAATTACAGTAGATAACTTGGATGCAGCTAGACGATCTGGACTTGGTAGATGACGGACCTAGCTAATCTATCACACAAACATCAGCACTTGCAGGTGAGGACGGAAAGTACATCAACAACCACTTCAGCCTGTTTATTAGTGGGTCTAAACATACATATCAGAACAAGCAAGGTCCTTGGGTACAATACGACAAACACTAACCAAATCACACTTCAATAAACAGAGAAACTCTGGAAGATGTAGGAACTTTTCGTAACTGAATGGCATTATTTACTGATAAACAGGAAGGATTCAGTGTAAATGCAAAAGTACGGATTGGGAAGTCAAGGTAAGGCATGAACAGAATTTTAATAATTTGTGAAGAACATCTGGAATTAGAACCAGCTATCACCTAATATGAAGGTCAGAATTTTAAATGTAAACGTTAAGACACATCCAATGTATGGAGCTGAAACATGTACCGCCGACGTCGGAAGGTATCGTTAAAAAGTTATAAGTATTTATTAACAGATGTCTATGCTGGATCCTCCAGACCTGTTGATTAGACAACATCAATAACAACATACTATGGCATCGAATAAACTAAGTAGAATCCAGCTGAGGAAGAAATTAGGAGAAAACAGTGGAGGTTAATAGGATACATATTGAATAGATCATCAAATTATATCACATGACAAATACTTACTTGAAACCCTCGTAGCCAAAGAAGAAGAGAAAGAGCCAAGAAAATCTTGCAACGAGAATTGAAGGTAGATATGAAATGAATGCACAGCATTTAGTAAGAACTAGAAAGGAGATTTGAGGACAGAGTTAGTTAGAGAATGCTGATCTGCGGTCTAGGATCCACGTGGTGTAACAGGCATTGACTGATTAACTAACTGCTTGATTAAAGGATTATATCTTCTAAGATTATTATTTAATAGAATGCATCGTATTTGATTGTATTTCATATAATCATATTAGTATATACACTGGTGCCTAGACTACATAGTAACTAAATTTAATTAATAACATTAAAGAAAAGCGAGGACAATTGTTGAAAAGGTCTTTTACAGTTAGCGATTTTTATCAAGGTTGTTTTTTTTTACGGAATGGGGTTACTAATCCCATACTCAACCCTCCTTCTTTATCCTGGCTTAAAATCGTCAGCAACCCTAGACGGATTCCGGGCGGAGTCACAAGTTGAGGACTGACTTAGAATCCCATAGGCCGAAGGAAAAGAAGAAGACCCAAGAACACATTGCGTTGGAAATTGGTGACATACATGTAAATAATGAACAACACTTGGGAAGAGCTGAAAAGAAAAATCCAGGACAGAGTTGACTGTAGAATACTGGCCGACAGCCTTTGCTCCACATGGGGTAACAGAGATCGATTGATCGATCGATTGAAAGTGAAGACAATAATGAAATAAAATCTGGATTACACGTATATTATTCACTTACAGATAAGAAATATAAAATAAGTCAATAGGTTAAATGACAGATTACACTGTAGAATGTGAGTATGCTGTAATCCATATAGAATTAAACAGAATTCATCTTCTTAAAGATAATCCTAGAAATTCTATTAACTTTCTTAATAATCATTATTCATTCTGTATTAATGAATAACAAGTATTAGAATACAATAGTGAATAAGTTGCATTTAAGTTCGATTGTGACTGGCAAGCGGAATTCAGGACTCGCGTTTCGTCCTATTTGAGACTCATCAGCGGGATGTGAATAAGATTAAATTACTTACTTACTTATTTACGCCTATTACTCCTCACTGAGGAGATTAGGCCGCTCACCAGGATTCTCCATTTACCTCTGTCCTCAGCAATCCTCTCCAGCTGTCTGAAGTTGCTGTTTATCTTTCTAATGTCTGCTTCCAATTCTCGACGCAGTGTACTCTTTGGCCTTCCATCTTTCTGTTTCCCAACAGGATTCCATGTTAATGCCTGTCTAGTGATGCAGTCTGATGATTTCTACAATCTATGTCCTATCCATTTCCAACGTCTTTTCCTAATTTCCTCTTCGGCTGCAAGTTGATTTGATCTCTCTCATAGTAAGCTGTTACTGATGGTTTCCAGCCAACGGACATTCAGTATGTTGCGTAGGCAGATGTTTATAAATACTTGTACCTGCGTGATGATGTTTGCAGTAATTCTCCAAGTTTCAGCTCCATACAGCAGGACTGACTTCACGTTCGAATTGAAGAGTCTGACATTGAGGTTGGTTGATATTTGTTTTGAGTCCCATATGTTTGTCAACTGTAGGAATGCTGCTCTGGTTTTGCCAATCCTTGTCTTTACATCTGCATCGGACCCTCTTTGTTCATCGATGATGCTTCCCAGACATGTGAAAGTATTCACTTCTCCCAGAGTTTCTCCATCAAGTTGAATTGGGTTGGTGCTCCCTGTGTTGTATTTAAGAATCTTGCTCTTTCCCTTTTGTATGTTCAAGCCTATTGATGCTGAAGTTGCTGCTACACTGGTTGTCTTTGCTTGCATCTGTTGGTGTGTATGTGCTAAAAGAGCTAGATTATCTGCGAAATCTAAATCATCGAGTTGCATCCTACTTGTCCATTGAATTCCGTGCCTCCCCTCAGATGTGGAGGTCTTCATGATCCAGTCAACCACTAGGAGGAAGAGGACAGTTGAGAGCAGGCAACCTTGTTTGACTCCGGTCTTCGCTGGGAATGCATTTGTCAGTTGTCCTCCATGCACAATTTTGCACTGTGTTCCATCGTAAGAGTTCCGGATGATGTTGACGAGTTTCTCTGGTATACCGTAGTGTCGAAGAAGTTTCCATGGTGTTCTCCCATCTACACTGTCAAACGCCTTCGAACATTCCATGTACGTATAAAAATATTTGCTCTGGTTGTTAGGAGGGGGACATCGGCCTCATGACTTCCGAAGAATTTCGGCTTTCATCATGAGTCGTCATGAATCCTTCTACTCCCAGTGAAGAGTTTAAATGGTTTAGACTGATTAATCTGGTTAGCGTTTTTTTGGCAAGTTTGGGTTTTACAGGATGAGGATACTAGCCCCATGTCCAACCCTCTTTCTTTACTAGGGCTTGGGACCGGCAGTAACCCTAGGAGAGCTACAGGCGGAGTTAAGATTAAATAGGATCAATGAAATCATCAAATTGATTGTTATTTTATTGTTTCTATGGAACATTTAAAAATTTGTAAACTGATGATTATCTCTATGAAAATGTGCTCCAGTTGTAATTCAACAAACTATAAAAATAGTTTAATAAAAAAAAGGCTATTGAATCAGTGATAGTGACAACGTAAAGAAGTAGTTTATCATTTAAACAACATTATTTGATAAAGTTGTGAAATTTGTATGCCTAACTAATGTCTAGTCTATTGTAATGAGAGTAAAGAGACTACATCATTGGAACTGTTGAATATTAAAAGAAATTGAATGAAGTTGAAAATATCAATCAATGAATATTTATTGGTTAGAGAGTTTGGAGCTTAACATCAAATTCATGGGCTGTGTCTCGTGTTTCGGTCATGGAAGTTCACTGCTGAGGAGTTCCACATGGGAATGTAAAAGCTATCTGACAATGACAGTTACTGCTCTCAATTGGGTATGTATGTAGGATCAACGCAGAATCTGGCACATGTATGCATCGGTCCAAGTTGTTATACCTCAAAAGTTCAGAAAGATTAGCACCATTTTATTAGAAGGAGAAGTTACTTCAATGATAATAATAACGGAAACAGAGAAGAGTGAACATATGGAGCATGGTTAAGAGAGATAGAATCGGTGGGTGGAAAGAAAGTTATGAAATAATTTTAGGCCCACGATTTAATGGAGGAAAGTGAATGGAGACGCCTGCACCACTATGACCGGTTCTGAACCAAGTTACCCAACCAGCCACTTTTTACGGTACTCACGCGGACTCTAATAAGGTAATCTGTATCTACCGACATGACTCAAGCCAGCAGTCAGTGACTTCATCTACTGATGCCGCTTTTTCGTTTGGCCGCCTCTTACTCTCTTACATACTACTACTAAATTAGCCAACATCGCTCGTCAAGGCAGACAATGGTTAGGCTTACGTAATACAGGTCCCAACCACCTTTGTCGATGAAGATTTAAAACCTCGTCGACTGATTTACCATCTTCGCCTGACACCTATCGTCTGACCTCCTTATTGCTTACTCGATAATGTTTTGAATACGTTGATTGTCAAAAACTAATAATCTTTGAGTATCATCTACCCTTAATGGCCACATCTCACACCCCCATACAGTAAGACAGAGCGAACTGTTGCGCAGTACACTCTCCCTTTCGTTGGGAGACGAATGTCTCGTCTACGCCATGGGTGACTTAAGTTGGCAAAAGTCAAACGAGCTTTTTGAATTCGTACTGAGACTTCGTCAAAGACTAATCCATTAGGGCTAATCTGACTTCCAAGATACGTGAAGTGGTTGACGTGCTCAACTACCTCACTTCATACCTTTAGTGCAGCCGTCAACGAATACCAGTCCTGAAGCAGTAGTTTGCATTTAGAGGGGGAGAAACGCATTCCGAACATGCTTGCAATGGAGTTTATTGCTGTTTAAAGTTTTTACATCTTGTCAGCGTCTTTACCAATCAGGACTGTGTCATCACCATATTCTAAGTCAATAGGTGTATCTCCTGAAAAGTCAGAGGATGAAAGTATAATTTCCAAAAGTATGTTGACTATGAAATTAAACAAATATGGGGAAAGTGGGCAGCCTTGACGGACATCACTTGAGGTTACAAGTTCGGATAACAGTTCGCCAACAGCTTTGATATGACTAATAGTGCTTGAGTAAAGAGCCTTAACAAGATTTGTGTACTTCTGTGGTACGCCTCTCGATGAACGACACTGCTGTAGAACTTCTCGGTCTACAGAGTCAAATACCGCCTTCAAGTCGAGAAAAGCCACTATTATCGAGCGTCGAAAAGTATAACTGTGTTCTAAAACCTGAGGAATGGTGAATATCTGGTGTATCCAACCGAGACTAGGTCTGGAACGGCCTGGTTTTCTTATATTTGTAGATCACGAGATATAGTTGAACATCTGATAATTATAGAGGCTAGTATTTTAGAAACTATATTAGTTAAACTAATTCCTCTATGGTTATTGCAGGACAACTTTGACCCTTTCTTATATGTCGGGACGATTAACGATCGATACCATTTAGACAGAATTATGTCCAGTTCCCGAACTTTAAACAAAATACCAGTCAGCCTAGTCGTCAAAGTGGGACCACCATCTTTTAAGACCTCTGGGGATAATTCATCCGGACCTGCTGCTTTGTATAGCCTCAAATTATCTACAGCTTTGACGAATTCTTTGGTAGTTGGGGGACCTAAGTTGAATTTCCATTCAGGTTGCCTGGAAGTAGTGGGTAGTTTTGGAGTGGCTGAAGGCCAAATGAATTGATTTTTGAAATATTCACCTCATTGTTCCAATGGTTTCAGTTTCTGACATCAGATATTACAAGTAAATTACGTATTGTTTTAGAACATAAGTAATTTGCAAACCTGAACAATGTAAGATTATCGTCTATTTGAAAGAAATAAAGAAGAAGAAAAGGAACTAAGACAGTTGTTAGAAGTCATTATAGTGATTACTAAACCGTTAAGAGAAGTTCAGTTAACCTGATTAAATAGTGTTTAGGCCATGCTAGAGTTTAAGATTGTAAGTACTACATTAGTACAGTATTAAACCGTTAGACTTTCAATTCTTCAGTGGTTCATGATCATCTCTGAGTTGAATCTTTTATAATGAGATTGAAATCTAGGAAGTACAATCTCTGGAATCGTTTTTTGGTGAACTACATTTACCTAACAATCTGTAAGCACAACAAGTTTGTAGCATACAGTGTTAACTTTCCAGATTCTTATCATCTGTTCTCAGGTTATTATTCGGTTTCCTGTATATGGTTCGCCTAATTTAGTCTTAATGTTTACTCTTTCGACATTTGATGTATATAATCAGTAGTTACAGTACAAACAAATGACTCAATATTGACTATATTTTGATTCGGTTGCAACTACGCATTCGTTGGGTAACTTACTTCTAGGGATGGCATTCGTTACCTGTACATATTGCAGTCAGTCAGTGTTCACGTAGTTTAGGTCGTCGTTTTTTAGTACAAATTTGATTGGCTTATTCTATAAACAAGGACTTCAGAAAGGATACACAAGGAGGATTGTAGATGAGCTGTGTGAGCAGTACCCGCTACTTTTTATTTTCTGCATATCTGTTAGGTACATCTTCAAATTAGATTCTTTCATGAATATTTCTTGAATCACATCTTTTGGTAACCATCTTGTAGTTCTTTTAACATTTGAAACTTCAATACATTAACGGGATTCGAACTCAGTCGGGCTTGTGCCAAACATTAAGATTGGGATGCAGGTATATCCAACCGATGAGTCCCAATTAGAACGAAACGCGCGTCCTGGATTCCGCTTGCCAGTCACAATTCAACCTAAATGTTACTTGTGTACTATTGCTATATCAAGGCGATCAGCTCAGGATGCATAAGTAGCAACAGGGATTGACTAGTTTCAGTCTATTACAAATCAACGGGAAAATACAAGCTCATCCTAAATGTATGCACTGATATTTGTGAATGTTGAGTACTTGGAAATATTCATCTGAAAGTCTATATTATAGATGTCCTATGGAATCAAAATCAACAATAAGTTATATCTACACTAATCGAGGAGTTGACAATGACAATAATATAACTCACTTCATTCAATAACATAATCTACGTGGACTTTCTGAAGGAATTTTGACAAGAACCCTAAGAAAAAGCTGCTGATGAGGCTAGAAAGTTTCAGTATTTTCAGGAACCTACTCAACTGGATAAGCGAGTTTCTAGTTGGTATGAATCAATCTACAAGTCTCCATTTGGAAACCAGTACAGAGTGAAGCATCTCAACATTCTATAATAGGTTTTTAGTTGTTTATTTTATATTAAAACGACCTGCTATGTATCGTTAGATCACCATTGGCATTATGCGCAAATGACTCAAAGATATGGCATGAAGTAATCAGTGAAAATGCTATACAAAGACTTTAATAAAGTTTTCATGCACTGGTGCGTTAGCCTAAGTTTTCGTTAATACCTGTCAACACAGATGGATGTGTTACCAAGCATTTTGGTCACGAAAGTGCCTACAGTGCTCCTTCACTGAAGAACGCTGTCTGCCGTTAGCTGCAGCGAACAGTGATCTCAGTGTCATAGTACGTCATGATTTAAGAATTAATTTACATTGTCGGATTATCGCAGCCTTTGTAGTCAAAACAGTGTAGATTTCACCAGGTTAAACCTATGAATGTTCACGATCGTTCACACTGCTCTAGTTGAAACTCAACTAAAAGATTGTGTACATGCAGTGAACTACTTTCTGATGGGAAACTCTAATCATATAAACAGATTACAGAGAACAGTTGGCTGCTCAATTCTTGAGTTGCGTGGCCTATAGTACGAAGACATGACTGACTCTGCTTATCACGCTACAGCGAAAAGGCTAGTGAAAATCCGAAAACCATCGAGAGGAGAGATCTTCAAACAAAGCGTTAATTACTTTTTTGAGTTTGTCAACAAAATGAAAGATCTGAGAGTTGAGAACGAATCGATGATATTACTAGATGTGTTATCCTTATTCACTAACATTCCCCTATTAGAAATAGTAGATTTTGCATACATCGAACTTATTAATACAAATATAGAAACTGAAGTTTCAGTTTTTACACTAAAAGTGTTAATCCTTAAATGCACAATGGATATAAACTTTCAGTTTAATAATGACTTCTACAGGGAATCAGATAGTGTCTCAATAGGATCACAATTAGGCCCACTTCTAGCAGATTTCTTTCTGTCGAAAATGGTCCTCTCGAAAATGTGATCAACCAATTAACATTCTATTCACACTATGTAGATGATATATTCATAGTCCACACAGATGAAATAGATAAAATTGGTATACTCGAAAGATTTAATAACGTGCATCCATCAAGCACCTCTACCTTAGAGGAAGAGTTTAATGATAATATTTCGTTCCTAGACATCTTATTAACTCGAAGAACAGATGGTACATTAAAAAGAAGCATCTATAGAAAATTAACGTCGGTTTACCTATATACTCACTTCTACAGTTTCGTACCACTAAGATACGAAGAACATCTAATAAAAAGTCTAGCAAATCACGCTAGATGCATATACTCTGAAGATACTGTGGATGATGGATTAACCACCATTCGCAGCACACTCATCATGGACAATTACCCACTGAAGTTCATAAGTAAACACAATAAGCCTACAAAAACAAAATCGGAAAACGTAACTGTCCATACGAAACCTTTTTTTCAAATTGTAACTCTTAGATGACAACATTAGTGCGATCACAACGCAACGAATTAGAAAAGTGTTGCGATAGACGTAGCCAAACTGCATACTATATTCTACAACCACACTATCGAGAACTAAAAAAAGACTCTTTGAATTCGCTTATTCCATGCGTTTATACCAATCCAACTGATACTGTGGAGCTAGTCACATTCGGCGCATGATTCAGCAAGTCTGTCATAGAATTTTAGAAAATGATCCGGCTTAGCTGAGTAAATGTCAACTACGGCAACTAAACAGCTCTATACTTGCACATATCGTTAATACAGAATATCAAGTAGACGCCGAGAGAGCTTTTAAAATCATTTATCGAGTCCCACTTAATCTGTCGTATGGTTTACAAATACGTTTTCTACATATAAGCGAAGCCACCAGTATCCATATTCTCAAACCGGACCTTTGTGTACATAAGACATTTGTAAAGCCTCTATCCTTATTTTGGCCATCATAATAGCCAATTCTCGGATGACTTTATAAATGACTTATTATTAATTTTATGATTATCACGATATAAAATTCTTTTTCTAACTTCAAAAGATTTGTCACCTCTTAATTGCAACTTAACTCTTACGTAACCGCCTTGACCATCCCATTTCTTATAATTACTTTATTGATTTTTTCTCAATTGACATCATGTAATCAACAGTATGCCGACCCACTAACTTATCATATGAAAACTTTTAAAAAGATAATTAACTTATTCACTTTCATGTTTTAATTGCTTTGTTAATTAGTTGTAATTATTTTGCAATCACCTGTGAAATTATTATGTAACACACCAGCAATTACTTGGTAATGATTTTAGCCTACTGTAAGTTCATATATGTATATTAGTGTAAAGCTTTGATGAAGAACTAACTGAAAACAAATTTCTTCAGTCTACTCGTTCTATTCTTTATATACTTAGTACTATGAGTCTCTGGTATGCTGTTATACGTAACAACAGTAAATTCATGAACACCATTGGAAGTAGTGACTAGAGGATACTAATCCGTTTGTGATATAGACTAAACGATCAACTAGTATTAAATAAGAAAATTAAATGAACTACGATAAAGATAGTTTTCAGTACTATTGTGATTCTTCTATCAGTTCCTTTTGAGATTACATCTCCTTTGAACACTAGACATAAGAAGACAGGCTGTTATTTTACCAATGTCGGGTGTTTAGTGTTTTCAGCGGACCTCTTTTTATGTTTTCACATCCAAACGTAACATTTTAGCTTTCTTATACAGTAGTTTTACGACTTAGACTCATTTCTTGAAAACAATCCTAGTGGATTTAATCTCAAATCATTCAATTTCATTGTCACTATCCTTCATCAATACTCTAATTTTTTTTTGTAACTGACATAGATACCACTGAATAAACATGATATTGTCTCAACAACTTACTTCAATCATCAATCATCAAATATTACCATGCCTTACAGACATTAAATGATGAATAAACAAATTACATTCAAATTTTCTTTTTTTTTACACATTGAATTACTTAAAAATTGTAATTGATCATTTTGATTGCATAACACATAATGTTCATTCAATTGGCAAATAGCATGATGAAATTCATTATTCAATAGTTTTGACAATAATTTCTATTCAATGTAGATGTACTTATTTACAAATGTGTTGATATTAATGCAAATCAATTAAATGAAAAGTAAATCATATCAACTTTAATTAAATGATAGTTCATTTTAAATGTGCTATGATGATACACAATACACGAATGTATCGTTGATTTAAATGTCATCTTTCTGTTCTAATGTCAATGTAAACAACTTCGTAGTATCGATAATCATAGAACTATAATCAATCAATCAGTCGATTTATCGATTGATCAATAAAGTAATTCATTAAATAATCAATGATTTAGTAATCATTCACATCATATGATATTAATCATTGAATAGATGTAGTTAAAGATGTTTATTTATTTTCTGAAAAATTTGTTTTAATAATCATGTTATTATTAGCAATGATATTCTTACTAATTAATTGTCGTGCTCTAAAATATTGTTTACGACGTTGTTGTAACTGATTCAATTGAGTGTGTTGTTGTTGTAGCTGAAGATGATGATGATGCTGTTGCTGTTGCTGATGTCCATAATGATAATGTTTACTACGACAACATTTTAATGACATAATACTATTAAATAGTAAAATTTTTAATTTTTTTCTAAATGCATTACTCATAAAACAATAAATTAATGGATTTGACATATTATTTAAGTAGTATGTATTATATGCAAGTAAATTAAATTGTACTAATTTATTAGCTGTTAATAATGCTGGTGTAAATACAATAATATAAACAACAGCTACTACAAATAATACACTAGCTGAACGTAATTCTCTCCATAATGTACTTTCTTTAATACTTTTTATTGATAAATTCATTTTTAGTTTATTTCCAATACTTTTACGATGTTCAATATTCTTATCATTAACATTATTATTGTTTAAATTAATAGATGAAATAGTGATAGTTTGATTATTATTATTTAATATTTTTGTATGATTCACTAGTCTACTGTTATTATTATTATCAGTAGTAGTAGTAGTAGTAGTAGTATATGATGCATTCTGTTTAATAGCAGGGAAATGATTAACTCGATGTGTTTTAATGACAACACTTAATATTAATGAATATAATATGATAACAGATAGAATAGATAGAATGAAACTAGCTGTATTGCCTTTTTGTAAAATATCATAAGTTAATAATTGTAAATAAGTAGCATTGAATATTTCTTGTGTATCACAACATTGTTTAATGAATGGTTCATTTTGTGTTACATCTAAACTATGATGTAATGCACCAAGTATACCATAAATAATACAAAATATAGCTAAACATAATGTTAAATATTTTGCACGTTTCATTGTTAATATACGACGTAATGGATGACATATAGTTAGATAACGTTCTAATGCAATAGCTATAATTAATAATGAACTAAACATAATATTACATATATTAAGAAATGCATGTGTTTTACACCAGATATCATTTGATGGTTGTAAATGAATATACTCCATATAGAATGTTAATGGTACAACAAAACAACAAACTAATAAATCAACACAAGCTAAAACTAATATAAAAAATGTTGGTGTACCAGTTGTTTTATTAAATAATTGTTCATTTGATTCATGTATATGTATAATATAATGATTGTTATCATCAATGCATAATTCATTTGTATTTAATAAACTTAATTTTTGATTGAAATGTATTTGACGATATTTTAAATGTAAATGTGGCCAAAAATGATGTTGAATAAATACACCTAATACTAAGAGATTACCAATAGTTCCAATGATTGATACAAAACCAAGTAGAATTAATGTACTTAACCAGATTGGATCAATTGATTCAATGATAATGACTTGTTGTTGATTAGATGCATTCATTAATAAAGTATTATTCATTATGTCAAAAAAAGAAAAAGAATTTAATTATTTACAT
Source organism: Schistosoma mekongi (assembly GCA_034768735.1). Classification (NCBI taxonomy): domain Eukaryota; kingdom Metazoa; phylum Platyhelminthes; class Trematoda; order Strigeidida; family Schistosomatidae; genus Schistosoma; species Schistosoma mekongi. The sequence goes on along the minus strand of CM068307.1, from coordinate 619,835 downwards.
TTTCTTCATTCATTTGTAATTGTACATTCATATTTATGAAAATGTTTTTTAATTTAATGACCAATCAGAATGCAAATAATTTTTAAATTGCTGATTGGTCAACTGTGTATTTTGATGCATTTTGATTGGTTAAGAAAATTTTCTACTCTAACCAATAGAAGAGCTCCGAAAAAAAATTGACTGTTTTATGATTTCATTGTCTCTATTTGTTACTGAATGATCAATTTTGGGTACCACTGGAAGCTAGAGTACGGGTATAGGACGTGTTAGCTGCAATGGATACTCAGAATTTAAAAATGGTAACAGTGACTAATTAGTAATAACCCTTATCATCAGATATAATTATCATAAGATAATTTCAGAAATCCGTTTATCAAATTTCAAGCTGAATTTGTGTAAGTTAGAGAATATCTAAATCCACTCCCAATTTCAATTGAATTCAGCATCCAACAGTTGATATTTTTGATTAATACTGTTTGACTGCAAGAAGTAACTTTTAGACATCTGGTGAGAAAATCTAACTTGTGTAGACGAACCATTTCGAATATGAAGCAGTTACGCAGAGATGGTAGTCGTGTATGCCGACCTACCAGTCCCATGGTTGATTTGCTTATGGAACCGTGAATGTGCACTGCTTCCTTTAAATACAATACTACAATCTTTTAATCATTAAGGCTAATGTCACTCTCATTATAAACAATTGGCTAATCTTCATTTTACACACTTCTATAGTTAAAGAACATTGTTTCTGATATGACCAACCGTAAGTAATAAATATAATCACACGAAAATATTAGATGAACGTGGTTTAGCAAACAAGCCTTATCATAAATTACCATGCAAACTTTATGATTCCAGAATAACAGATCGCAGGAACAATACAAAGTGTTAGTCTGAAGTCAGATGATAAAAATGTTGTTATATGCTTTCGTAATCAAAAACACCAGCTAGAAGTATGACAAAATGTTTCCAGTCACCAAATATCTAAACTATATTAGGGTGATTGTATGGAAATAGATATTAAGGTTTGTTATTCGTATACAGCGCATACTAGTGTTGGTTGGGTACTACAAAAAAACCAGAGGGCAGTGAATAACTGTCTCATCCAAGTACGAAACTCGTGAGCAGTGTATATCCTCGATCTCGTTAAGTTAAGCCCTTAGATCCTAAATCTAAGGCCTAAATATCTGCATCAGTCGGCCAATTGGCGTCATATAGTATAATTCCCAATTTCATCAATCTGTAAAATGGCGCTACATTCAACGATAATCAGAAAGAAATTTGAAAGTATTGACAAGTGATCAATTATGTGTGAAAGAATCTCACATATATATGTGGAGGAGATTGTGTATCAAAATAGCATGGTAGTCAGATCAGATAAGTTAATGAGTGACTCGCATGACAATGGTTTAAATCGACGATGATTATGTTTATGTTGTGTATTATGTGTCATTTTATCTTGTGACATGAATACAAGAGTTGACTGAATCTGGCAGTAAAAATCATCACCAAGCCACAACTAATAAGGAAAATCGATAGCACCACCATTACTTTCATTTAATACATTTCCCAAGTGAAATAGTTTTGTGTTATAATCCAGTGCTGAGAGCAATGTTAACTAATATAAGAGTAGGGTGAATGTTAATGGTACAACAAAACAACAAACTAATAAATCAACACAACTAAAAATAATTAAAAATGGGTGTACAGGTTTATTAAACTAATTGTTCATTTGCATTCATGTATAATGTATAATAAATGATTGTTATCATCAATGCATTAATTCATTTGTATTTTAATAAACTTAATTTTTGATTGAAATGTATTTGACGATATTTTAAATGTAAATGTGGCCAAAAATGATGTTGAATAAATACACCTAATACTAAGAGATTACCAATAGTTCCAATGATTGATACAAAACCAAGTAGAATTAATGTACTTAACCAGATTGGATCAATTGATTCAATGATAATGACTTGTTGTTGATTAGATGCATTCATTAATAAAGTATTATTCATTATGTCAAAAAAGAAAAAGAATTTAATTATTTACATTTTCTTCATTCATTTGTAATTGTACATTCATATTTATGAAAATGTTTTTTAATTTAATGACCAATCAGAATGCAAATAATTTTTAAATTGCTGATTGGTCAACTGTGTATTTTGATGCATTTTGATTGGTTAAGAAAATTTTCTACTCTAACCAATAGAAGAGCTCCGAAAAAAAATTGACTGTTTTATGATTTCATTGTCTCTATTTGTTACTGAATGATCAATTTTGGGTACCACTGGAAGCTAGAGTACGGGTATAGGACGTGTTAGCTGCAATGGATACTCAGAATTTAAAAATGGTAACAGTGACTAATTAGTAATAACCCTTATCATCAGATATAATTATCATAAGATAATTTCAGAAATCCGTTTATCAAATTTCAAGCTGAATTTGTGTAAGTTAGAGAATATCTAAATCCACTCCCAATTTCAATTGAATTCAGCATCCAACAGTTGATATTTTTGATTAATACTGTTTGACTGCAAGAAGTAACTTTTAGACATCTGGTGAGAAAATCTAACTTGTGTAGACGAACCATTTCGAATATGAAGCAGTTACGCAGAGATGGTAGTCGTGTATGCCGACCTACCAGTCCCATGGTTGATTTGCTTATGGAACCGTGAATGTGCACTGCTTCCTTTAAATACAATACTACAATCTTTTAATCATTAAGGCTAATGTCACTCTCATTATAAACAATTGGCTAATCTTCATTTTACACACTTCTATAGTTAAAGAACATTGTTTCTGATATGACCAACCGTAAGTAATAAATATAATCACACGAAAATATTAGATGAACGTGGTTTAGCAAACAAGCCTTATCATAAATTACCATGCAAACTTTATGATTCCAGAATAACAGATCGCAGGAACAATACAAAGTGTTAGTCTGAAGTCAGATGATAAAAATGTTGTTATATGCTTTCGTAATCAAAAACACCAGCTAGAAGTATGACAAAATGTTTCCAGTCACCAAATATCTAAACTATATTAGGGTGATTGTATGGAAATAGATATTAAGGTTTGTTATTCGTATACAGCGCATACTAGTGTTGGTTGGGTACTACAAAAAAACCAGAGGGCAGTGAATAACTGTCTCATCCAAGTACGAAACTCGTGAGCAGTGTATATCCTCGATCTCGTTAAGTTAAGCCCTTAGATCCTAAATCTAAGGCCTAAATATCTGCATCAGTCGGCCAATTGGCGTCATATAGTATAATTCCCAATTTCATCAATCTGTAAAATGGCGCTACATTCAACGATAATCAGAAAGAAATTTGAAAGTATTGACAAGTGATCAATTATGTGTGAAAGAATCTCACATATATATGTGGAGGAGATTGTGTATCAAAATAGCATGGTAGTCAGATCAGATAAGTTAATGAGTGACTCGCATGACAATGGTTTAAATCGACGATGATTATGTTTATGTTGTGTATTATGTGTCATTTTATCTTGTGACATGAATACAAGAGTTGACTGAATCTGGCAGTAAAAATCATCACCAAGCCACAACTAATAAGGAAAATCGATAGCACCACCATTACTTTCATTTAATACATTTCCCAAGTGAAATAGTTTTGTGTTATAATCCAGTGCTGAGAGCAATGTTAACTAATATAAGAGTAGGGTGGAATAAAGTTAGGGGCGGTAAACCGAAACATCTCATCAATTCATACAGTCACTAACTGCTGATTTAAAACGTGTTTGTAAATACAGATTATATGGTTGGAGGCAATACGAATGTCGTAACCTATAGTTGGAGTCTCTGGGAAGCGTGATTTAAACCAGTATAATAAACCATATGCTCAAAGTGATTTCATACCATCCCACGAATTAGGTCACTCTATCAGTTTCATATTCTGTATATCCATTAGTTTATTTATGATTATTATTGAATTAACTACTACTCGTATTAATTAGTGTTGATCTTTCAGTGCTTCTGTGGTATTAAGGTTTGAACCAATACACCGTCTTAGTCACATTTCCTGTTGTCCAAGCATACATACAAATGCTGAGCATTAACATAACACGTGAGTAGATTTATATGAGGCTTTTGTTGGTTTTCGACCTTTAAACGGTCTCGTTCAGTAACTTATGAAATGGCAATCTATCAAGAACGCTGGAAGCGCGCATGATTTATTATTTTGTTCCATACATAAGGAAACAAAAGACCAGTATCAAAATATGAGTCAGTCATTCATAACGTAAAACATCATACTTTCGTGCATAAGTTCAAGTTGTCAGTTAATAGTTAAACGTGGAATTGTCAGATGAAATTTCAGAGTAGTGATGGCTGTAACAGAGTTAGTATTAATGGAGAGGATTAGAGTTCGGAGATAAAATTTCGAAAAAATTATATAACTCACTAAACAGGAAATTATTATGTATTCAGAAGCTTAGAATTTAGAGAGGGACAAGGAATAGATGCATCTACGCCATTGCCTACGATTTTTAGCCATGACACCCAAAATCTCTAACCATTTATTACGATCATCACGCGGACTCCAATCAGTTAGACTACATCTATTGACATGACTCAGCTCAATTATTAATAATTTCATGGACTGTTGTCGATGTATTGGTTTGGCCGCCATTAACTTTCTCCCAGCCTACCCCTTCACTAGATAGGATTGCTCGTCGAGGTAGGCAGCGGTTGGGCATATGTATTACATGTCCTTACCACCTGAATTACATTCAAAGGAACATGGGCTGAGGATGAGGGGGGGGTGGATGGAATAAAATGTATATCATTTTTTCTAACCTTTTTAACATAAGGATGATAGATGATAAATTTCAATAAATACATTAACTAATATATAATCATTTAAAAAAACTTTAATTCAATGCATAATTCATTTACAATCGTAAACTATGCAGTAGATATACTACTGATATACTTAAATATCATTGTCTGTAATTAATGAATTAACTGTATTCATCATACTGAGGAAACAATTGATCATACAGTCGGAATGTTGAGTTGCTGTTGTTGTTGTTGTTGATGTCTTTCTTTCAATTCAGTCTGCACACTAAACTGTAGAAAGATACAAATGAATGAAGAATTCCTTTAAGTAACTACAATAACCAATCAATTTGTGACTATATCCTCTTCGTTTATTTTCCACATAGAAACTTGTATCTAACTAAAGTATAATGAAATGTATTCTTCTTTGAAAAAGAAGTAAACAAAAATGTCTGTTACCTTTTTTTGTAAAATTTTTTTCCGGAGAAAAAAAGAAAAAAACAATGAAAAACCAAAGGAGAGGAAGAAGACGAAGAAGAAGAAGAAGAATCTTCATTCAATTTAATTTACATGCTGTGAATGACTGCATGTAAATGAATAGAAAGAAGAAATAAAAATATCGACATTCATTGAATTACATAGTAGATTGTGTAGAAAAAAAATATCTTACTATCTTAGTATCATTAACAGTTACACTTCTAGTAATGATGATTGTCTATGAATATTTTTAAATGGTTTGTAAATTACTTGTTAACACTATTGAACATGTGGAAGGGAAGGCGAGGGTTGGTGGCGGCTGGAGAGAATCAGAGTGAATACTACACTGCGTTAAATTAATAAACATTCTAATCATTATACACAGATGAGTTAAGCATAGATTGAACTAAGGATGTTTAAGTCTCATAGAGAACGTTTAAACTTCATATGAATGAGTTGATGGAATTTAGTGATAAACATGCTGTTAACATATAATCAACACGCCATTTCGTTTAATAATACCTTTTTTTGTACTGCACATTAAACTTAATAGAGAGATTGATGAGAGGACATATTAATCACAGTATATTATCAGTATGTATACTGTCTACAACAACCAACAGTATGCAACTGACGACATGACATTTTTCTAAATGGAACATGAAAAAAGTGGTGGTTTGTATTTTCTTGATACTTTAATACAATAGAGGAAGAAGGTAGAATTATTCAATACTCGGTTTTTTACAAAGATACATGGAATTCACTTCATGTAACTGTCAGTCTAAGAAATGCTATAAAGGCGTATAAAATGATTAGAAAGTGGTGAAGGCTGATTTTACTTTAGTTTATACTGGCCACTTTCATCAATTGCATTCATCTAGAGAACTGTACATACCAAAAAATATGTCAAACACATGGTGGCTAGTAGGTTGATCTATGTTCTATCGATAAGTAATTAATAATGATTCTCTGTAAACTACTTTTAATCATCTAACACAAATAAGTCTCTTCCTAAATAGGATGCTTTTTTATGGATTATTGAACACTTACTAGTTTTTAGGATGAATTTGTATCTTCTCGTTGATCTGCCATGAAGTGAAGCTGGTCATTTTGGCAGGAAGCGAACTCGGTTCGAATCCCAGTGTTAATTTCCACCTTGGGATTCGAGTGCATTCTGCTGACGAGTACTTAAGAGGATGAAACGCACATCAAGGATTCCGCTTGCTAGTCACAATACAACTTGAACTTCTTGTCTATGCTAAAATCATTAACTGCATTATGTGGTGATCTTTTATTTTACTGTTCATTCAATGAATTGATTGCCAATGACTGTCACTGTCATGTAGTTTCTGCATTATATAAGAAAGAATCTGATTGATTTCATAAAGTACATAGAATTCAAGTAAAACTTATATTCTGATCTGTTCAAATTGAATTCAGGCTATATGGAATAACTAATCGTCTCGTTGACAGTTCACAGAATTGAAGTGATACAGAATAAAACGAATTCCATTGATTTTGCCAGATCCCAATTGTCCAAATTTATAACTACTAATAATTATAAATCAAAATTACCCATCACTGTTAGTCAGTCAGTTGGTAATCTACGATATAGAACCAGGTACACATTTACACCAGTCCATGTTGACACACCTCAGTAGCATCGAAAGATGAAAACAACATTAGTGGAAGTCGTAGTAACATTAGTCGTTATAAGAATGAGCATAGAGAATATGATTCCGAAAGCAATAATTAGGTCATAGAAAGATAAGTATGATATAATTTTAAGCTTAACATATAATGAAGGACAGAGAATGACCACACCGGCACTGTTATGTCGGATCACTGAAGAAGATTGAAAAACTTCCAGAACTGTGTTTTATAGGACTAATTCATTTATTCTGGTTGTGAGTAATGTAAACATTGCATTCCTCTTACCCTATGTTCCCGTTTAGTATATTTGCTGCTATTATATTGTCACTTATTATGGACTACAGTTAATTAGTTGTGTACAAGTTACCCCCCCCCATTCACTGCCATAATCTCTTCTGTTTCGTATTCATGTAAAATCCCTAATTGGTTTGCTGTGTGGTCTGAATTTGTGTATATATAAAGGCATGATTCAAATACAATACGATTGAATTGGATTGGATTGTGTCTGTTTGGATCATAAATCGTTGTTTTCTTTATTCCGGCTTTGGGAACTGGTAGTTGCTTGGAAGAGGTGTCCGTATACTGTTTGGCGGTTATCAACGGCACTGTGTATTTTCCGCAATATATAATGGGCACCACTGTAGCCGATTCACAGCCTAATCATTCAATGTGATTAAACATTAGTTATCACAGTTGCACTGAACTAAACCACATAATCTACATCCATCAACGTAGCTCAGATCAACAGTCAGTGACTTCGTTGTCTGATACATTGTTTTAATTTGACCATTCATAGATTTCATGTATCTTTCTCAAACGTCGGTCAATAATAATTTCCATTTTCTTCATGTTGTAATACAACGAAAATGAAAAGGATGAAACAAATTTACACTCATTAGGATAAACTTGTATATTCCAGTTGATTTGTTATCGACTGAAGCTGGTCAGTCATTGTTGCCGTATGTGCATACTGAGCGGATTGCCTCGATATAGCGAATTTTTCACAAGTATTATATAAGGTGGATTGTAACTGGGAAGTGGAATCCAGGACGCGCGTCCAGTAAATAACATGATGACAATGGATACATCACCAATTCACATAATAATAATAATAAAGACATTTAGTAATGATGCCTAAGTAGTAATAAATATCCACAGAGATTTGTTGACAGAATGTTCGAAAAACTGAAGAATAAAAAGATCCAGACTAACCCTTCAGTTAACAACAAAAATATCTTCATCCAACTCTCATTTAAATATGACAACATCTTAATGCACAATAAACTGATAATTAAAGTTAACACCGACCGAATCATACTCTTTTTGTCCAAATCAACTGTTGTATACAAAACAATAAGTTCTTTAATATACAATATAAAACTGTTAGTTACACGTGTAACTCTGTAATTGACATTACCAGAGCTGGAACTTTGGTATAACGAAAAGAATGAGCTACATTCACTGTGAACGATAAATATCAATAAACGTCAGCTAAAAGGGTTGAAGTTTTTGATTTGTGCTATTTTAAAACATCTCCTGTTTACAGGCAAGTGAATGCCTACTTTCACTGTCCTAGTATTTGTGATTAATAATTTCATTACAATAGCAACTGATAAAAATCAAATGTTATTAAAATGGATCCTAATTTTCTCACCACACCCCCCCCCGGGTGATTGCTTATACGTTCTGTCTATAACCAATGTTATTCGTACATCAAACTTTATCCCACTCAACATAGTTATCATCCAATAATTTCACCATTGTATTGATGCTAAAGACATAAATCACTAGATCCTGATCCAGTCTTACAACTGATGTGAATTCACTGAAAATGTTAATGATTTTGGATTTGATCATTAGTTTTGAATGTATACTGTTGTAAAATCGATTTGTACAATAAAATTACAGATCAGCGGTTGTCTAATAAGGTTAACATCTCTGTCTGTTGGTATACACTATGAAGTGACTTTAGCTTGATGAATAGAACATACACTGTTGATATCGAAATGAAATAATTTAATTTATAGCCTTTGCTTATAAGTTTACCTCTGAAAAACGTCTAGTTTTGTAATATCAGCGTTTATTACAGAGAAATTTTATTCTTTGTTACGTCGTTAATTGATCACGTATAAGTACAACTGGAAACTTAGGAAAACTGGAAAAATGATATGTTGTAAGTATATGGCAACTAATTGGTACTGAGTGCACATCAGGGGTCAAACTAGGGTAGAAGTTTAACTATCAACACCAGTGAAACTTTCAATGTCCCACTGTAGAATTCCTACTTCAACCAACTAGTGATCAGTCATTAGTGATAAATGCCTCGACATCATCGATAAATGAGGATGATACTATTTTAAGGGTAAAATATGCATACTGAGAGGAATAAAGTAATCACAATGATTATACTACCATGTAACAGATTCATAAGTTTCAACTGAATAATGCTCAACATATTGGTGATTTGAATAGATAGTTGACTTTCGTAGTTTGGATCAAAGAGTAACTTTATTTATATAACTAGAGTGCAGTTTCATTGTAGTATGTGACTCTTCAGTAATGAATAACCATAACAAGTTGACTAAAGTTAAAAATACACATGAATGTTACGCAATGAATGCCGACTTAGGGGTATGGAGGTCTTGAATTTAGTCGTTGGCGTGGTGGAAGATGTTCAATTCATACTGACGTTAGAAATTTGAAACAGTAAATTTTGAAACTAATTACCCTCCCCTTCCTCACGAAGTAATTTGACATTTAGCATCTCACATTATCTTGTTAGTTTTTCACATTCTGGATTCAATCTCCGATGGAGACATCTATGCGTAATGCTGAAAAGTCCTACACTAGAATGAAACAAGTGCCAAGTGCTTCCAGGTGATCATTACTTGTCTAATTCAGGCTGATTCGTAATATCAAATTGAAATATTTCTATTAAGACATATGTTCCATTTTAAAATACATACACAAACGGGATTTCTACGAGCATGATATCAGGTTTGTATGTCAAATTAAGCGATAAGTATGAAACGCACTTCTATATTGCAAAAATGTATTAATGACCTACATCACAGGGCTACCATGAATACTTTGGAAGCAACTGATCATCATATGACATACTTTAAATCAAACTGTTTATTGTTGATTTCCAAAGCATGACTAATCACAGAGGTTTGCTTTGACAGACGAAGTCAATCACACATAAACAACATAGTGCTTAACAAATATGTACACCTGTCCAAGTTACCAAACTCTATATGAACATTGGCATTAAAATATCAAGATGAATACAAAAGTAGTAGTAGTATTAATAGTAGTAGTAGTAGTAGTAGTAGTAGTAGTATAAATGAACCTAAAAATAATTAGTCTAGTGAACTACTATTGTTCACCTGAACAGTTGGTGACTACATGGACTACGGCTACGTTTTAGTTTCGTTACATTTAGTGTGAGAATGAAACTGGATTAATGTTGATCTTTTTCAGTTGAAAGCGTGATTTTTTGACATTCGTAAACAACGTGGAGGTTGGAACAGTTGAAGTTCCAACACCACTACAGTACGATGAGATTAAGTTAACAAGTTTAACACCATAATATATACTTCACAAGAATGGATGAAAACGTAGTATGAATGACTTAACAATTGAGCTCAAGGCCTAATGGGTAACAGAGTGTAATTACACCTGTTTTACTATGAATAGTTCTGAGTCATGGCCTTATATTGTGTCTTCGACCACCGAAAACGGTTATCATGTAAGCATCTGTCAACGTGTATCCCACTAACAGTTAGTGGCTTCATGAAATGACGCCAAATCTTTGTTCGATCAAGCTATTTCATTAGTATCTAATATACTACGTCGAGCTAGGCTACGGTCTGTTGTATATAAAACATGTTCTAACCACTTTAATCAATGAAGATATACAACTTCATCGGTTGGCTCCTTATTTTCATTTAGCTGACACATTTTTTAAATTCAGCTAACCGTGTTTCAATATTAATGGTTCATACAAAGCATACTGCTGAATGATGTCCTCGCCAGTTGCTTTGAGGGTCAACATCTTTTCTTCCCCTCTTCCGTAGACAATCATATTTTAACAGATGCCAACCTATCAGGACTTAGTTACGTAACTTTCAACGTAATTGAAGCTGTCGATTTGTCCAGCTATTTCACCAGCTATAATCAATCTAGGTATTAATTAAGACCTTAGTATCGAATAGTTATTACCATCTTATAAGTAGATTATAATGCATTCGTTTTATACTTTCATTATGCAACCACCAGCTACATAAATCTGTGAAGCAGGGTGAATTGTTCCTTGTTTTATCCTGACAATTTCTAATCTATTCCATATTCAGAGCTATTTCCATAAATAGCTAAACACTTATACAATCAACAGAACAATTTCATCTCCTGACCTGATGTTGTTCCTTAAAGTTACAATAACTTCCAATCGACCTCTATAACAAAATTAACTACTAAGTTTATGAAGTAACTTAAGTAATTCAACAGCATTCACTTCTATAACACTTCAAGTTTTTATATGGATTATTCTATAGTTATTCAATTACATTTAAAATATTATAACATTTTATATTTAATCAATGATACTATTTATTAAATGTTCTAATTTTCTACATAACATCATTATGTATTGAAGTTGCATTGTGACTAGCAATTGGAATCCAGAACGCGCGTTTCGTCCTATTTGGGACTCATCAGCTGGATGTACCTGCATCCCAATGTTGATGTTCACATTGATGTTCACTGATGTTCAGTCCATTACAAATCAACGGGAAAATACAAGCTTATCCTAATTATATAACATCATTATATTTCATATTTCCCATTTTTCTTCAAATTTGTAACTATGCTACACACAAAAAAATAAGATTGATCAATCAATTGACATTTGAACATTTATTGGTTGATTTATTTTTCCTAACCACCTTTCCTTCCCCTCCTCGCCCTCTCTACCGATTTCTTCTTGTCTCCACTTCATTATTCACATTCTATCAGTTTTACACACAAAAAAAAAGAAAATGAAGAAAAACAACTTAATTTATTCAAGTAAATTGAAATTACATAACAACACATCGTTGTATACCTCATGTTTATTTGATATACACAGAAAAATGAATGGTAAACTACTTATGATGCCAGTTCTCTTCTTTTTTCGTTTTTTTCATTTAATTAATTTTATTCTTTAGTTAGTCTATTGTTTAATAGAAGAAGAAGAATCTAAGTTTTAATTGATGCACACTTTCATGTATTTCTGTCTAATATGACGTAATGGAAACAATGGAATTTGTAAGTGAATGTTGTCCAGAAGTGGATTAAGTTAGACAACCTTCAGAAAACATTGAACAACAGTATTGTTCAAGTATGGGGACAATATCAGTGCACATTCACAACTACACCAGGGAATGCAGTCATATACCTTCAGGCTAAGAGGTGAATACTTAGCTATTAAACCAATAAGCCAACATCCAACGATTGATAGTTACAACTTCAGTCAATTCTTAAAATATTTACAGGACTCTATTCATTTTCAACGGTAGGTAACTTGTACACACATGACATGATCGAATTCTATTGGTCGATTCCGCTTACTAGAACTGCAGTATTTGCCTTTATAGGTTAGTCATTGGTAGGATGATACTAACTGTTAATGAGTACTATGACGATTGCTGAATTTGAATTTGGCATCATAAACTCGTCTAAGTTAGACAACCACTTAAAACCAAAAAACGAACACTGCACAACTGTTTTATTTTTGTATGTGACTCTCCAGCAGTCTGCTTCCACGGCTTCACCAGGGAATCAGTCCTGAAACCTTCATTTTTCGCTTCAATAGACTCATGTCAACTTGCAATTTCCACTACACTCTGAAGCAGGGATGGCTGATATTATCGACTCTATTATCCGCCGCGCTATTATCCTACAGATAGCACCCAGCCATGCATTAATCTATTGCTCAGGCATGAAAATCAGACTGATTATCAAAAATCCAATTAGTCACTCACATGCATGTATTACAATAACAACAACAACCATAAACTAATAATATACAAGATATATCTATAAAAGATCTAGTCTTTGCCTTATATATCTGTCACACGATAATGGCCAATCACATGTTTTCTTCCAGACATATCACCTACAGCACTCTACATCAGGTCTCTAGTGACTAGCTTCTGGAAGCATTTAGTGAAGTTCTAGTTCATAGATGTGACATGTCAAGTTTAAGGCAGTTACTCACAGCTGATAATGGAGGAGGTTGTGTATATATATGTAGCGAATCGGAAGAAACTAGAAATATTAAGCAATTGATATGGATTTAGTGGTCTATCGACTAAGTGCTTGGGATGGAACTCAAAGCTTCTTGGCTCGACTCCCTGGTGAAGTCGTGTATATATGTAAGTACTAATAAGGCGGGAGAGAGAGGGAAGTACTATCCTCTCGTATAGCACATTTACTGTTAGTAAATCACTTCTAATTTATGATCTACAGTCAATTGATTGTGTATATGTTGCCTCAATTCACTACCACAATCTCCTTTGTTTCGTAATAATGTTAAATTCTTAATTGGATAACTGTGTGGTCTGGTTTTATGTGTATATATAGACGAATGTGCTAAATAAAATATGATTCTGTCCGGTGGTCTGCTCAGTTGTCTTATCATCCTCACTCCAGCTTTGGATGAAGGCAACTATCAATCATAGGTCAGGTATATGGGCGTATACTGTTTGGTCATACTAACTTTAATCATTATGACAGCTTTTTTTTGATGTCGTAATAATTCAAGATACCCCCAACCTACACATTTTAATTCTTAAATCACTACCAAATGTCAAAATATATTGAATTCCATTTTGTGCAGTAATAAATCAAAACGTGAGCTAGAGTGTAGATAAATAGCTATGAAATGTCGAGACGCTTCAAAGCAACCTTATCCTTCTGATAGAAAATGGTTTGGGAGGGTAGTCTGAAGAAAACTGTTAACTTATATTTTCTACTATATGGTATCCACTATCAATAATATATTCGTAATCTTTGTAGAACGAAAGCCACTTAATTGAAGTTGGATTGTGACTGGAAAACCAAATCCAGGACCAGTTTTTCGTCCTATTTAGAACTCGTCAGCTGGATGCATCTGCACCCCAGTGGTAATGTTCACACCGGGAACAAATCTCAATCCGTTTCATGCCCAACGCCACCACGTTCACTACTAGACTTCTTAGTGCAAACAGTTACAACGGGAGCATACAAGTTCATCCTAGAAAGACGCTTTGTTGAATTTGATCGCACATCACCCACAAATCATTAATCCCCTACCCCTCAAGATTTTAAGTACATATAACTTAGGAGTACTAAGTGTCCAGCTACTACCGAATTAGTTTTTATCTCAACACACTATATTGAGTGTTTTTTCCTAGTTTTTCCCTCAATATGATTTTGATTGGTTTGTCCACTAGCATAATGGGATGTTACTTATAGTTTCTGCCCAACCGATTCGGAATATCATCAAGCCTACACAATTTAATGATACTTTATGCAGTTCTCTAAGATTTCAACTCCAAACAACAGAGCTATCTTGACGTCTGTAATGAGAATTCTGAATTTCATGTTGGTTGACACTTGTTTTAAGTTTCAGATGTCCTTCGTTAATTGTAGAAATTCTGTCATTGACTTACCATTTCATCTCGTCATGTGTACATTAAATCCCTTCTCTTCTTTATCATTGATATTGTTCTACTTTGAAAGTATATTACACTGTCTATAGGCATCAATAATATTATCAACTATTGGATAACCAAATCGATTTCATTCAATGGTGGTCTCTATTTCATCAATTTTTATGCATAGAAAATAAATATTTTATAGATACAGACCTACAACAATCGGGGGGGGGGGAAATGATGTTTAATCAAGTTCAACTAAAGTACATTTTCCACCCCATTTGTTTACTTATTACTAGTACCAACAACCCCCACCTCACCTCACCCCTTATCAACCAACACTCCTAGCCTTCGCTCTCCTTTGTTTCCCTTAATTCTTCTATCATTTCTATTGGTATTTTAATAATAAAGTAAACAAATCTATTTATGATTGTTTTTTTATTCTTACTATTTAGTTTTAATAGAAACTCAATTGAATTGAATAAACAACAAAAAAAAGGATAAAGTCTATCCTTATCCTTTACACTGATATCCCATGAATCGAAAGTAAAACACTTGTTATTGATTTGAAGTGGTTTTGTCGAGACAGTTATTAAGTATGAGATTTCTCTGTAGACAGTGTTTACCTTCAGTTCCATCAAAGAATAAAATCCACAGTTTTCAGGTCTATCAGTGAATACTTAATCACAATTAGGAGGATTTGTAGAGATAGTTAACTGTTAATTTTGATATCACGAATTGATCTGAATCAGACAACCATTGATCACCTGGAAGCACTCTACAGCTCTTTCGTCCTAGAATGGGACTCCACAGCAGTGCGAGCAAAGTATCACGAATTGGCTGAATTGGAAATATCAACCGTTAGGAGCCGACCCAGTGGTTCAATGGTAAGGCTTTCGCCGTGGAGACAAAGGGTCCTGGGTTCGATTCCGGATGGGGTCGTGAATGCGCACTGCTGTGGAGTCCCATACTAGGACGAAACAGCTATTCAGTGCTTCAAGGTGATCAGTGGTTGTCTTATTCAGATCAACTCATGATATCAAAATTGATAGAATACTTAATCGTCTATACTAATGAGGTGGCTGATGTTCAGCAGTAGGATTCCCACCTCCTTTAATTTGCAATATACTTCGATGATCATCTATTATCGTTGGTGATAACTGTCTTATTAGTGATAAGTTTGAAATTCAAAAGAACTTCTGAAACATCCTGAAGTTAGTTGAATCGATATGATTTTATGGAGAGAAGTATTAAGTTTAGGTGTATGCATTCATCATACATTGATGTTGGTTGAGCACTACTAGAAATCACGGAGAAATGGACATAAAAGTTTAACTTGAACGACATTATGAATAACAAACTGATCAAATAAATAACCTCCATTTTCCAATTAGTTCCTCTCCAAGGCTTAACATTAACCATTACACAGTTGTATATTTGTCTGTTACAACTCAATACTAATACATGTTCGTGAGTAGATCAGGATAGTAATCTGCATATGGTTTGTTATGACGCCATTTGTCATGACGTGAGAAATAA
The DNA here is from genome assembly GCA_034768735.1 of Schistosoma mekongi. Classification (NCBI taxonomy): domain Eukaryota; kingdom Metazoa; phylum Platyhelminthes; class Trematoda; order Strigeidida; family Schistosomatidae; genus Schistosoma; species Schistosoma mekongi. The sequence goes on along the minus strand of CM068307.1, from coordinate 603,680 downwards.
AAGAAGGAGGATTTGGTTGGTTGTAGTGAACACCAATGAAGTGTGCCTAAATGATAATGCGCGACTGGTTCAAGCCCACTTACCCCCCCCAGGTCGACAATAGAAGAACCGGAATCAGGAACCTCAAAATGAAGAAACGAGAAATGAGAGCGGAAAACTGAGAACTGGGAACGTATTTTATTTTAATCATGCCATTGTATATACACAAGACTAGACCACACAGTAAACCGATCACAAATCTAACATTGATACAGAACAAAGGAAAGAGTGGCAGTGAATGGGTATGACTTGTACACAATTAAGTAAACGTAGTTCATAGTAAATAACAATATACTAAGAGTAAATAAACTAAAAACTCCGCCTGTAGCTCTCCTAGGGTTACTGCCAGTCCCAACCCCAGGTAAAGGAGGAGGGTTGAGCATGGGGCTAGCACCCCTATCCCGTAAAACCCAAGCTTGCAAACCAGATTAAACAAGATAAACCATTTAAACTCTGTCCTGGAAGTGGAAGGATTGTTTATGACGCCTCAGGATGAAAGCTGAAATTCTTCGGAAGTCATGAGGCCGATGCCCCCTTCCCCTTCTAACAACCAGAGCAAATATTTTTATAGGTACATGGAATGTTCGAACAATGTGGGAGAGCGGGAAGACAAATCAAATAGCTGCAGAAATGAGGAGATACAACTTGACAGTGCTCGGAATCAGCGAAACCCATTCGACTCAAGCTGGACAGAAAACACTGGCTTCGGGAGAGATGCTACTATACTCCGGCCACGAAGAGGAAAATGCTCCTCACACACAAGGAGTTGCTCTGATGCTGTCCAAAAAAGCACGTAATACACTTGTGGGATGGGAACCACATGGACCCAAGATCATCAAAGCATCTTTCAAAACAACGAAGAAAGGGATTACAATGAATATTATCCAATGCTATGCACCAACCAACGACGGCAACGACGAAGACAAAGATCAGTTCTACGATAGACTGCAATCAATTATAGCAAAGTGTCGAAAAGAGGATCTGGCAATCCTGATGGTAGACCTCAACGCCAAAGTCGGAATGGACAACACTGGATATGAAGAAATCATGAGACGACAGGGACTGGGAGAAAGAAATGAGAATGGTGAAAGATTTACAAACCTATGTGCCTTCAACAAATTGGTTATAGGTGGTACAATATTCGCCCACAAACGCATACACAAGGCTACATGGATCTCACCGGATCATACTACTAAGAATAAAATCAATTATATATATATATCAATAAAAAAATGTAGAGGATCAATGGAAGATGTACGAAAAAGGAGAGGAGCTGACATAGCTTCAGACCACCACCTGGTGGTTTCTAAAATGAAACTGAAGCTAAAGAAGCAGTGGACAACTGGAGTAGCAGCAGTACAATGGTTCAATACAGGCTTTCTCCGAGACACTGACAAACTCAACGAATTCAAAATATCTCTCAACAACAGGTTCCAAGCCTTACAAGATCTGCTGAAAGAAGAAGAAACCACTATGGAGGATAACTGGAAAGAAATCAAAGAAGCACTAACGTCAACGTGTCAGGAGAAGCACCATTATAAGGAATGGATCTCCACTGAGACATTGAGCAAAATTCAACAAAGGAGGAACAAGAAGATAGAAATCAACAACAACCGAACAAGAGAAGAGAAAATAAAGGCTCAAGCTGAATACTCAGAGGCGAATAGGCAGGTAAAGAAGAGCATTAGAGCCAACAGACGAAAATACATCGAAGGTTTTGCAACGACAGTGGAGAAAGCTGCAACAGAAGGAAATATGAAACAGCTGTACGACACAACGAAGAAACTGGCAGATAAACATGGTGAACCAGAGCGACCGGTCAAGAACAAAGAAGGCAAGACACTCACTGAGATTGAAGAACAAAAGAATAGGTGGGTAGAACACTCTGAGGAACTCTTGAATAGGCCAGCTCCACTGAACCCACCCACCGGACATCGACGCAGCACCTACAGATCTCCCGATAGATGTCACTTCACCAACGATGGAAGAAATCAAGATGGCCATCAGACAAATCAAATGTGGGAAAGCAGCAGGACCTGACAATATACCAACTGAAGCACTCAAGTCAGATATCGACCTAACAGGAAGGATACTCCACGTTTTATTCAAAAGGATCTGGGAGGAAGAACAAGTGCCGGCTGCAGGCTGGAAAGAAGGACATCTCATCAGTATACAAACAAAGGAGATTTGAGCATATGTAAGAACTATAGAGGGATCACGCTACTGTCGGTATCAGGAAAAGTCTTCAACTGAGTATTGTTGAACAAAATGAAAGATTCAGTGGATGTTAAACTTCGAGATCAACAAGCTGGTTACCGTAAGCATCGGTCGTGGACAGGCCAAATCGCGACACTACGGATAATCGTTGAACAATCAATTGCATGGAACTGGCCACTGTACATCAACTTCATTGGTTATGAGAATGCGTTTGACAGTGTAGACAGGAGAACATGGAAACTTCTTCGATACTACGGCATACCAGAGAAACTCGTCAACATCATCCGGAACTCTTACGACAGAACACAGTGCATAATTGTGCATGGAGGTCAACTGACAAATGCATTCCCAGTGAGGACCGGAGTCAGACAAGGTTGCCTGCTCTCACCTTTTCTCTTCCTCCTAGTGGTTGACTGGATCATGAAGACCTCCACATCTGAGGGAATATACTGGATTCAATGGACAAGTAGGATGCAATTCGATGATTTATATTTCGCAGATGATCTAGCTCTTTTAGCACGTACACACCAACAGATGCAAGCAAAGACAACCAGTGTAGCAGCAACTTCAGCATCAATAGGCTTGAACATACAAAAGGGAAAGAGCAAGATTCTTAAATACAACACAGGGAGCACCAACCCAATTCAACTTGATGAAGAAACTGTGGGAGAATTGAATACTTTCACATATCTGGGGAGCATCATCAATGAACAAGGAGGGTCCGATGAAAATGTAACGGCAAGGATTGGCAAAACCAGGGCAGCATCCCTACAGTTGACAAACATATGGGACTCAAAACAAATATCAACTAACCTCAAAGTCAGACTCTTCAATTCGAACGTGAAGACAGTCCTGTTGTATGGAGCTGAAACTTGGAGAATTACTACAAACACCATCAGACGGATACAAGTATTTATAAACAACTGCCTACGCAACATACTGAATGTCCGTTGGCCGGAAACCATCAGCAACAGCTTACTATGGGAGAGATCAAATCAACTTGTAGCCGAAGAGGAAATTAGGAAAAGACGTTGGAAATGGATAGGACATACATTACGGAAACCATCAGACTGCATCACTAGACAAGTATTAACATGGAATCCTGTTGGGAAACGGAAGAGAGGAAGGCCAAAGAACACGCTGCGTCGAGAATTGGAAGCAGACATAAAAAGGATGAACAGCAACTGGAAACAATTGGAAATGATTGGTGAGGACAGAGTTGAATGGAGAATCCTGGTGAGCGGTTTATGCTCCTCAGCGAGAAGTAACGGGCATAAGGAAATACACTACACGGGAGGACCGGATAGGGAGAACGTAACAGTCATAGGAATGAAATGTTTACATTGTCCACAGTTATAATGTTTGAAATAATGTTCTGTAGCAGAGTTCACGAAGATAATCTTCACTAGGTGCCCGGTATATCATAGTTAGCTAGCAATGAAGACCAAATATACTCAAAGACAATAACTTTTGTATAAAAATATAGTTTCATGTCAATTATACAACTTAATTGATTCTTTACAAGCATTATGCAATCAAAACTGAAGAGTAAAACCCTATGGAATTCAATTTGATAAACAATTGGTTACCCAAGGTGAAGGATATATAGAACAAAGGAAGAAAGAGATGACTATGAAAGTGATTACACAACAATGACGGAAATAGAATCGAGAAAGGTGAACGAATGAATACATTGTAAATGAGTTTGAGGATTATGGAAACAAGAGAGTGGCTGTATAAACTGTTTTCATGAATGGAAAAGTTTGGATTTATTTACATCGATTTGATTAGCTGCGTCTATTGAACTTGTTTCTGACTTGCATTTCTTTTTGGTTAACTAATAGGGATGATGCTTCTCAATGTAATGATGTATTTATCTAATTGTATGTCTAATGTAACTGGCTTCACATGAGCAGTTAAACTGATGCATACATATTGAGATGGAGAACGTTGGCAGTCTATCCTTATTAAAAATTGGATGACTATAGAACAAACTGACCAATCCGGAAAGATTAAATTATTTCTTAAACGATTCCGCTGACTATATCTTCTTTACACTGTTAAAAGAGGTTAGTCCGAGTGCTATTAGAGATGTTAGGGTGGTTAACACTCTTTGATTACCCGCTAAATGGAAGAATTCGTCTTCTTGATGTACATGGAAAGTATTTTGGGTTAGTGTTGGTTTTAAAGACCACAGTACTCCAGAGACAACCACTTGAAGCCGGGCATACACAGATTTTTTCGAAGAGGTTTTAATTGTGTCAGCTTCGTACTTGTTAAGGATTTACGAAAGGTGGCCGAAGTTCGTGGAGTAAGATGGGGTGTACGTTTCTAGTGCCAACCCTTTCATAGTATGAGTCTATATCAGCGTACTTTGATTAGTAATATGATATATAAATTAACACAGTGTTCAATCGATATAATGCGTATATAATGAAGATAATATGGTAACAGATACTAGTTCGATACCGTTTTAGAACAGTTCAGAAGTGTTAATTTATTCCCATGTATTCCAAATGTTCAGAGAAAATGGCAGTTATTGTCAAATATCGTAGAAACTACTGAGTTGAAATTTATTTAGATCAACATTTTGCAAACAACGAAGCACTGGGCATCTACTTCATTTTAAAATAAAACTCTCCAGTGGTGTACATCCATTTCGTGGCAAACGATTAACTATCAGACGTCCGAAATGACTAATCAGTCAGTTGAAGACTTAAACATCTACTGTTCGATTTCTTGTATGATTACGGAGTTCATACTGTCACTGTAGACTATAAAACAAAAACTAAACAACGTTATGGTTCTTCCTGATGTTCAGTCATTATTTGATGGCGTAGTGTTTAAATTTGATTGTAACTGGTATGCGAAATCCAGTACGCTCGTTTCATCCTATTTAGTACTCGTACGCCGGAAACATTACTTGTGATTACTAGCTATATCGAGGTAATCCTCTCAGGATGCACATATAGCAACAGAAGATGACCAGTTTTAGTTCATTACTAATCGATGGGAAGATACAAACTCATCCGTATCATTAAACTATCGTGAACTTTCGCAGTCCAAAACATAAAATTACGTTGCATCTTACATCACTGTTCCATCATTGTTATCTCATACAATTATTCTTACTTAAATTGTACGCCTACACAACTAAACTCAAAAAAAGTAAATAGAAACATTCACTTTGTATGCATGACATTTGTGGTGATGATGAAAAAAAACAAAAACTGGCTACTATCATAAGTTATACAATCTAAAGATCAATCTAGACTGGTAAAGATTCAGTGAAATGATGATTTATATTCAGTTACCATGGTGAAATACAATTTTTTTGGAGTTTTTTTTTGTTTCTTTGATGGATTATGTCTAGTTGTTATTTTCTTGTAGTTAGATTGTAGACTGAAATATTCAATCATTGAAGAGATCACGTGATACGAACTGAACTACTGCTGAATATAGTTAGATTTTCCCATTGATACTGATAATAAATCATAAAGACATTTGTAGTAAATGAATGTTACGTTTAATTAAGTAGTCTGTGAGAGTAGTATCAATAATGTAAAGGATAATGAATTTAATAGTAGTAATCAAGTAGTTCAATCTGAAATCATTAGAAAGTATGATAATCTTTTCAGTTTAATCTTTTACTCAGTTAGTGACGATAGTAACTTAAGGTTTTGTAAAGTTATTCACATAGATCCTATTCACAAAGTCATAAGATATGATCCATATCAGAATCACTTGAAAATGCTGGAGCTAACTGAAATACCAACGTGGAAAGTCATAATTGAGTTAACTGAGAGTGAAAAAAATTAGGTAAAGGGGGGAAGATGGAAGTTATCAAACATGAGTGATAAGCAAATTGTATTTACCCGTTTATATTTAATTAACTACCAACAAAGATCAGTTGATTCAGCAATGTAGATAATTAAGCTTGAAAGATTCCCTTGCTGAATCAAAGGTGTACGCATTTGAAAAGCTTTATGCTGGGAATGTAACAACTATCCAATGCTCTCTGTTTTTCAGTGATATCCAACACAAACCAAATACTTAAATATGGTAACTAATTCATTAGTAATTGTTTAAGTTGAATTGTGATTGGCAAGCTCAATCCAGGACTCGCGTTTCATCCTGTCTGGGGCTCGTCCGCTGGACATAATTACATACGTCCCCGTTGAACATATGTGACTGTCTGAACTCAGTAGTCTAATGGTGCACGCGATGGTGTTTGACACAAAGCAGATTGAGTATGAATCCCGGCGTGAACATTAACATTGAGATGCAGGTACATCCAGCCCACGAGTCCCAAATAGAACGAAAATAGCGTCCAGGATTCCGCTTGTCAGTCACAAACCGACTTGGATAATAATTTTGATTAATAGCTAAATCGTGGCATTCCGCTCAGAATGTACATATACCAAGAGAAACTGACCAGTTTCAGTCTACAGCAAATCAGCGGCATGATGAAAGTTCGTCTTAATTCATAAGTAATTGCTTATAATTTTAGAAAATGATAGTTTTTATTGAGTTCAGCTACACTTAACTGTTAGTTCATCGTCGAGATCTTCTGTAAAGTAGCACGAATGAGCAACCTTTTGAGTTGTTGAACAATATATGAAGAAGGAATGAAGAATAAAATTTCCAAGTTGAAATAACAATCTAGACATTAGAAATAGCATTCTTAAATGACAACGGACATTATGCGAATCGAATAACGTACAGAGTGGAATACCGTTAAAACATCGGTGTCTATGAATAACAAGAGTCGATTTTATGTCATTGTTATGACGCCAACTGTTATCACGTGAGCAATAAAAGAAGGAGGATTTGGTTGGTTATAGCTAACACCAATGAAGTGTGCCTAGTTGATAATGAGCGACTAATCTAAGCCCACTCACCCCCCCAGGTTGACAATAGAAGAACCAGAATTGGAAACCGCAAAACGGGAAACGTATTGTATTTTAATCATGCCTTTGTATATACACAAAACTAGACCACACGGTAAACCGATCACAAATCTAACATTGATACAGAACAAAGGAAAGAGTGGCAGTGAATGGGTATGACTTGTACACAATTAACTAAACGTAGTTCATAGTAATAAACAATAAACTAAGAGTAAACATACTAAACGGGAGGACCGCGTAGGGGGAACGTAACAGTCATAGAAATGAAATGTTTACATTGTCCACAGTTATAATGTTTGAAATAATGTTCTGTAGCACAGTTCTCGAAGATAATCAATCTTCATTAGGTGCCAGGCATATCAGTCAATATTTTCTGACTGTATAAATCTTATCTGAGAAACTACATCTATAGACACATGAAATTAGTGAGTACTCTAAGTTGGATACTTTTAACTGTCGTAATAAATAACATCATTAGGGCTAATTCCTGAGAGAAATAATCATCTACTTTACAAGTATCAAATCAATCCATTTGTTCACTAACTTGTTGTTTGTATGGGTGTTATTATTCGTATAAACCCTTTTGTCGTCATGGACTTTATTCACTTTACTTCTGAACATGAAATTAATTGACCTACTGATGCAGATTGATAGATGAGGTTTCATTTACATGATAACACAATCATTTTCTTCGACTTAAAGCAACATGGCATTATCATCACAAGAAATAGTATCATCGATGAAGTGTATTACACTGGAAAACCTGAACTCATTATGATTTACAGGTACATAAACACAGATTAGCAGTGAAAGTACAAACACACACAAACAAACAACCACAAGCGCAAGTGTGATTAAGAAAACGCCGAGATTCTGAATTGAGGTAACTTTAAGAAGCCTTAGAGAATTCTTAGTTGCATCTCTTGCAATAAGATACATCAACTTCATTCTGATGTATCTATTTGTATCGAAGAGGTCATTTAAACTAAACAATTGAAAACTAAAGGACACTTGTATTAATACATAACGAATAATCATAGATGTTCACTTCTACATTACGTAAATCTGCTGATATTGCTTAAGCATTGTTATGGTTATCAAATCATTACTATCATTGCAATATCCAAGATTAATAGCCTTTATATCAGGTTGTGTCATAGGTTTCGTTACATTCCGTTTACTGATCTGGACAGTTTAACAGCTGAGCTTAACGATTTCATATGTGCAAACTTTTCATCGAAGTGACTTTTGAAATTTTTCTGTACAGGTGACTAAAGGCTTGCTCTATCTACTTACATGTTGATTAGTTATTGTTAACACTTGCTCAGTCATTTGATTTCCTACCCTCTTGACCTGATTTGTCGTAGTATTAAGGTTGTTTATTAGTTATGTAATAGATTGATAAAGTGTATTAATTTCAGTATGTTGACTGATATGAATGACAAACTTCTAAAATTCACTGATTTTCTTTATATATTCTCCATGTATAGTCACAATATTTACCCTCTCAAATCTATGTTCATAATTCTTTACATTGAATGATAGAGAAAATACGTCCTGTCGTTTTATGTTTTAAATAGACACAAGACGAAGGGATCTTCAGGATGATTCGATGTAACGGTTTTCATAGCTCGAGCAATTTTGTTTTGAAGATAACTATCGGTTTGTCTTGTTTTATGTGTATAGAACTGAATGATTTGGAAAGATGATATTCTGGGCACCTAAGAAAATTGATTATCCTAGAGAGCTATTTATCTGTAGACTAATTCAGTATTTTTGGTTATACTGAAGGTGAACAATTTAGTTCTATTATCATACAGCTTCCCCTGCTCTATCCTCCCAGCTGACACATTAACTGTTAGTATATCATTTCTCATTGATGAACTATGGTTAATCACTTGTATATATTTAATCCAGTTCACATTCACTACTGCCACTATTTTCTATTAATGTAAGCTTCATAACTGATTGACTCTGTGGTCAGGCTTCATGTATATATAAAGGAATGTATGAAATATAATGTGCTTCTGACTGGTTGGTCTATGGTCTTGTGTTCTTCTATCTCCGGTTTGGGACTGAGTGGGTATCGAGCAAACGCGCAGATATCGATTAGGCACACCTACATTGTCGTTTGACATTTCAATCACTCTTTTTGGAATCATAGCACAAGTACATAAAACTCACCCCTAAATGGCTTCAATAATCTTTTTCTGATTTTTGATGTATCTTTCATAGGTGATGAGATAAACTTTTTATTGTTTTCTACAATTTGATTATGGGTTTGTGAATTTTCTTGAGTGACATTTGTAGACGAAGATGAGTGGATATTGGTTCTTCGGGAAGATATTCACTTATTGCTCTTCGCCACTTTTCCGTGTAGCCTGTGTCCTACAGTATGATTTTTGTCCTTTTGATAGAGTTTCTCTATATTTGATAATGTAGGCTGTCGGATTATTGATACTGTGACTGAGAATAGGGTTTGTATAGGCTATTTTCTTTTACAGATTATTACCTAACTTTTCTCAATTCCTTCACTTCTAGCAAAATACACCTTTAGTGTTTATCATCATCATCATCATCATCATCATCATCATCATCATCATCATCATCATCAACAACAACCAAATCATCATCACCATTACCAACTTTATTTAATTTTATTTTAATTCTATTGCAGATCATCAGAGTTGATGACAAAAAACATCGATTTGTATGTCGAGGAAACTTTGTTTTGTTTAAAAGTTAAATGCTAAAACAAACATTAAACACCAGACATTTCTGTTTATTTATGGATTGGACAGGGGGGGGGGAAGACAATGTAATCAGCTAACTTATTCTTTTTATTGTGGGTAAATAGAATCCTGTTGTAAGAGACGATCAATTTAGGATACAAAAAAGAACTTTCACAGCTGTTTTTACGAAGACTGTATTGATGTATACAAACTGTATGCTACTTTACTATCCTGGTAATGTTTTATTTCTGTAATGAACTAGTTGCCAACTCACATTTAAATCAATAATTGTTGCTATGATGTTTTCCATGCATAAATTTGAACCAAGTTATATATTTAAGTTGGATTGTGACTGGCAAGCAGAATCTAGGGAGCACGTTTCGTTCTATTTGGGACTCATCGGTTGGATGTACCTGCATCCCAATGTTGATGTTCACACTGGGATTCGAACTCAGTCCGCTTCGTGCCAACAACATTGGGATGCAGCTACATCCAGTCGATGAGTCCCAAATAGGACGACACGCAAGTCATGGATTCCGCTTACCTGTCACAATTCAACTTAAATATATAACTTGTGTAATTTCGCTATATCTAGGCGATCCGCTGAGGATGCGCATATGGCAACAGAGACTGACCAGTTTCAGTCCGTTACAAATACAAGCTTATCCTAAATATAAATTTGAACCGATTATTTGTGAACCTATTACTCCATTTTGTTGTACGTTGATATTATTATCCTGATTGGTCTGTTGTATGGCCTAGTTTTTACTTATATAAGGATGAATTGTATTGTGACTGACAAGCTGAATCCAGGACATGCGTCAGGTCCTCGTCAGCTGAATGTACCTGAATCCTAGCGTTGATTCTCACGCTGGGACTCGAACTCAGTTCATTTCGTGTGAAACGCCACTAAGTTCAGACTGCAACGCTCGTGCAACAAGTATGTAAATATAATTGGAATGCATTTAGATCTTTTTGTTGATTTGTCATCAACGGAAATTAATCAGTTTTGCTTGCCATATGTGCATCCTGAGCCGATTGCCTCGATATAGCGATAGTTTACAAGTATTTTTTTTATTTGGATTCCGCTTGCCAGTCACAATCTAACTCTAAAAATACTTGCCAACTACTGGAAAGATCCAAATACATCCTAATTGTATATAAAACAGTGTTTCAAACAAATAATTAATACCTTTGGCTGATAACTCAACAGTCTTTAGCGTTCTCACTCTATTCCGTTGAAGCTAAACAGTTTTTAGCCAACAATTCAGGATAAGGTGACGATCTCTTGGTATTGGACTTAACAGGGCTATTAGTTTTACGTAAGTTCAGATTGATTAAGCTTAAGATATAAGTGTTATAACTTGTGCTTGATAGCTTCACTAACCGTGGACAACTTCAACACTGGAACACCATGAGGCCACCTACCTAGTGGCAAACTTATAAAGCAGAAGACATGTAGGCAGGAAACTATGTTCCAGTGAGAGAGGGTGATTTAGGCATGGAATGTTCATATATTTATAGTTTCCTGAAACAAAAATATCAGCATTATGATGCATTCAATCAGGACTACGAAGTTTCAGCTATTATCCAATCAGAAGACACTACGTCGAGATTCTGAAAAGTTCTGTCGATCAATGATTAAGTGGAATGTCTCCTGCTATTTTAACACTTCTGGAGGCTTCGTTGAGGTTTCTCGGAGCCGTTCCATCAACAACAAATTCAGTGGTAAGAAATACATATGTTTCAATAAAATATATAACACATTTGGTAGTCTAGTTAACAGTTAATAGAAGTATATACGGGTGATATATACGGAAGAATCTAATCGTAGGAGCACTCTTCAAAAAGAATACTAGTAAGTTGTGTGCGTTATCAATCATTGATGGTGTCATGAAGCCAGAGATATTCCCAACAGTATCTAAGTGATTTACTGACAGAATATTTCAAAACCAAATGTTTACTCTAGTTATGTAACATTTTGAATTAACTAATGAGGGGATTAATGTGAACATACAAATAAAAGTACACATAAGTCGCCATCAGCAACAACCTTCTATGGCAGAGAACAAATCAACTTCCAGCCAGGGAACAAATTATGAGAAAACGCTGAAGGTGATTAGGAAACATATTTAGAAAATCATCAAATTGTAACATAAGACAAGTCCTGAGTCAGAATCCTCATGGGTAAAGGAAGGAAAGAAGACCAAAGTACACTGTTTTGGGAATTGAAAGCAGACATGAAAAAATAAACAGCATTTGGGAAGAAGTGGGAAAAAAACCCAGGACAAAGTTGATTGGAGAATGCTGGTTGTTGGTATATGCTCCATGTAGGGTAACAGACAGTAACTGATTGATTGATTAGCAACATTCTCACGGCGTAGAACGTATACCAACGGATACCTAATAGTGAGGCTTTTTCACTTTTTTCTTACGTGTGCGGATTTAAATGTACTAACGTTTTGTCCTGCCAGAAGGTACAGAAAGTAAAGGATGTGGAGGAAGAAGGTCGTTTATATATGGTAGAATGTTACAAGATAGTATTTTACAGGAGTTCAAATACCTTTGTACAACTGCATTCAAAATAACATCGAATATTTCACGACACGCTATTAACACCTGTTAAATACTCTACTCTTCATCAAGAAGTCTCCTGAGAAATCTGAGAACAGTATGGAATAATAGTTAATATACATGAAGTGACAAAATTGAAACAACAATTATCTGGTAGTGCACTATGTAGCTTGCTTCATGGGAGCAGCTTAATTGTTTGAATTTACATGGAAAAGACGGATTCTTATAGCTTCTCCTGGTATTGAATGAATGCTGCTGGTAGAGTTGAAAATGACAAACGATATTTTGACGTAAAAAATATCTGGTTTACTGATATCACTATTCTATCGTAAGGAACAGCGTTAGCGACATCATTAGCATCTTATTTTCTGCTCTCATATGCTTCACCAATTCTTTGATGAGTGAATGTACATTTCAGAATTAAACTAGTAATTCTTCTATGGTTGTATTTTGAAAGACGATAACAAAAGTGACGACAGTAAAACTGTATTCTGTCGATACCTTCTTTGAAAAGTGCACTTTACAATGTTTAAAGGTAAAAGAAATCTGTTAAGATTGGGCTATAAAGATGACCCTACCGCTGCTGCATCTTACATATATAATATGGTTCAAAGAGAAAGAGGTGGTTCACAGCTAGAAAACTAAGACATAACTTAAATCTGTTGACTTAAGAAAGGACAAAAAGTGAATACACTTGAAACACTACGATTGATTTTGGGCTACGTCACCCAGAGTCTCCAGATATTAATTAAGACATTCGCTGACAACAAACAGGTAGACTGCATCTACTAGCATGGTTCGGACCGGTAGCGAGTTAATGAACTGATGCGACATTTTAGTTTAACAGAACCTAGCTTTCTTTCATCCAACTGCTATATCAGTCAGTAATACAACTCATAGTAGGCCATGATTAAGCATATGTAACACATGTCTCAACCACCAAAGTCGATAAAGATTCACAATTTTATCCACAGATTAACCTACTCTCACTAATTCTTTTATTGTATCTTCTTGCCACTGCATCAGCTAGTCGCAAAAAGTGTGAGAGACTCTCGAACAGACTAGTGAACAAAAACTAATAATCTACATATATCATCTATTCTAAATGTACACGTTTCATACCCATACGGTTAGTCACAACGGACTGATGGATAGTACATTGGTCCTTTCGTTAAGAGACGATATGTCGCCTATATCGCAAGGTGGTGAGAGCAACACAAACTCGGTGGATACACGCCTAGATATCGTCGAACACCGACTCATCAGGCAGATTAGACTGTGAACACATTAACCCTAAAGTTCCTGGCGTTAATTTGATTGAGGAGTTATTGATGCGCATTGCTGACAAGTCTCATAAGAGGAGGAAGAATTATCCCACTTCTTCCGTGTTTCTAATGAATGTCTATCTTAGACCAATTCAGATTATCTAATTATCATTCAGCTATTGCCACAGTACCCAGTTACAATGTTGATTCAATCACGCACCAGACATTTTGATTTATCACTTCGTATACTCAAGGGATTTTATGAATGCCTCGAAGTAATGTAACCAAAAATATTAAAAAAAACATAAACAACATTGAAAACATGATGGGCTTGTAACAGTTTATAATTAATGGTAAAGATCTAAAAAGTACCCAAAGAATCGGATTTATGTTATGACGCTAAAAATTGCCATGAACTCATGAGCATAGCCTCAACGTTGATATGACCTTGTGCGCACAAAGTTACAGGAACAAACACTAATGAGAGTATCGCGAAGGTCACTGCACATCTCCTCAATCCTAGGCCAGAAATCGATATAACACAAGATGATGAGTCAACTAGACGTATTCATGCAATATTACAATCACTCCTTTATGCAAGTATAAACCAGACCGAGCAGTCAACCAACCATGAAATTAACATCACTACAAAACAATGGAGTCAGTGTCAATGAATTGAGGTAACGTGTACACAATCAATCAACTGTAATTCATAAATGAGAAAAGACAGCAACAGTTAATGTACAAAACAAGAAGATAAAGCATTAGGGGCATAATAATGTGAGGGATTAAAATACTATGTCTGCTAAAACGTAACTCTGAAACTTAGTTATTTGTCTTCAATAGTCAAAGCATGTCATTTTATCTAGGAGACTTTAGAGTATACTAAACTGATCTGTTACTTTGTTCTTTTTTATAGTTAACATAGAATTCCACTAAACTGTGCAATTGACAAGTTATCAATGTATCTTAGTTACATAACAATAAAGTATATTAAATGTACTTGAAATATGACTATCAAGAGAAGAAATAATCTGTGTTTTGTCTCATTTGTGACTCGTCAGACAAGTGAAAACTTACGTTTCAGTGCGATTGGAATTCATAACGTAACACTTTCAACAGTGACCTGCTAACTACTAAGCTACTGAATTTACATATTTATACCTTCTAAGCATAAAATATGTGATTTTCTAATCATTTATCTTGATAACATTGTAAGTAGGCGGTGAAATACTTGTTTAAAATAGGGTTATCTATGACAAATATTCATCTTAAACTTTGTGTTTCGACATCAGAAGTCATCTTGAATTAGATAACCAGTACAAACAAGAAACTAGCTGACAGGTGTTTTGCCTGAGTACAAGACAGTGTGTATTCACGACTTAACCAGGAGATCAAGCCCAGTACTCTCAGGTTTTGTGATGAAAGCTAAGCCATTAAACTACTTAATCATTTGGATTTCAACAACTGATATAAACTGTTGAGCTGAATTATCTGTTGGAGTCATGAATACGAACTGTTATTGAGGCATCTCATAGTAGGATAAAGTACAAGTCTAGTGATGCCAGTTCTTGATTGAGATTTATTGTCTAATTTAAGGCAGTTCATGATAGTGAGCCTATTTATTTCTTCTCACTTTCCTTGATTCTTCATTTCATCATGATGATAAATTTGTTTCTATGTTTTAACTTAGTAGATAGAATCTAATTGAAACTGAAGACAAATAAAGTAAGACAAATAAGAAATGTATCATTATTTAGTGATAAATTAATGTAAACTATTTCAATTTTATCTCCCTCGACTAAGAAAAAGCATTCGACAGTGTGGTTTGGAGAATATTATGGAGCCTTCTACGACATTACAGCGTACCCGAGAAGATAGTCAACATCATACGGAATTCTTACGACGGACTACATTGTAAAGTCGTGCATGGAGGTCAGCTCATAGATTCATTCGAAGTGAAGACCCGTATTAAACAAGGATTCCTACTAGTCATCGACTGGATCATGAAGACTGCAACATCTGAAGGCACTCTCAGGATACAATGGACAACATCGACACAACTAGATGACTTAGATTTTGCAGATGACCTAGCTCTTCTTTCTCACACACAACATCAAATGAAGAAGATGGCGAACAATATAGCAGCAGCCTCATCAGCAGTAGGCGTCAACATACACAAATGGAAAAGTAGGATCCTCCGATACAAAACAACAAACACTAACCCAATTACACTTGACGGAGAAATTATGGAAGACGCTGAAACCTTTACATATTTGGGCAGCATCATCGACAAACAAGGAGGGTCTGATTCGGATGTGAAGGCGCGGATTGGTAAGGCAAGGGCAGCATTTCTACGACTGAAAAACATCTGGAACTCAAACCAACTGTCAGTCAATATAAAAGTCAAAATTTTCAATACAAATTGTGAAGACAGTTCTATTGTATGGAGCTGAAACTTGGAGAACACGAAAAGTATCCTTCAGAAGATACAAGTATTTATAAACAACTGTTTCCGTAAGATACTTCGAATCCGTTGGCCAGAAGCCATCAACAACAGCATTCTATGGTAGAGGACTAATCAACTTGCAGTTGTGGAAGAAATTAAAAAATGACGCTGGAGGTGGATAGGACACACAGTGAGGATATCATCAAACTGTGTTACGAGACAATCACTAACTTGGAATCCTGAAGACCAAAGGAAAAGAGAAAGACCAAAGAACACATTGTTTTGGGAATTGGAGACAAAATGTAGAGTATGAAGAGCACTTGGAAAGAGCTAGAAGGGAAAGCCCAAGAAGGAGTTGTTGTAAGAATGCTGGTAGGCGGCTTATACTCCACATAGGTTAACAGGCATTGATTAATCCATTGGTTGATTTCAACTTTATATTCTTGTCATGAATAGCACAATGTCACTAGACAAATTGAGTTTGAATCCATGAATAAAGCATAGTTCTCTCAGTCAGACAATCGGTTGACAACAGTTTAGAGTTTAGTATACACGTAAATTATCTAACGTTGTCATTAGATCGATGAAGTCACTTTTACATGGTGAGCACGAGAATTTAGTCTAGAATAAAAGAATTAAACAAAGTTGTGTATGAAAGCATGGTGGAGCTTAGTAAGAAGTGGTTACAACTACAAAGACCACAGGTTGCATAAACAGTCAACAACTTTTAGGATCGATATTATATTTCAGCTTGGTCACTCCTAGTTTTTTTCAACTCCTACACCATCCAACATCATTTGTAGAGGTAGGAGTTGGTGTGCATACATAACCACCCCAGTGAGTAAGCACTTACAGCCTCATCACTCAGTTTTCTACCTTTAACTTGTATTCTGTTTCAAATTTCACTGTTGTTTACATGGTTGTTGATGAACACTAGAATGAATCTTCAATGTCATTTTTGTTAAGAGGTCTATTATCTACATGTGTCTTGGTTCATAATCCACACTAACAACTAAGAATATGACAATGGTTAGTAAGTTTTATGAGTAGTTTACAATTTGAGCAGTACAAATATCATAGTTACTGAATGCTTAAGTAGTATTCAGCTCGGTCATAAGATCCGAATAAAAGAGAAAAGAAAGAACTAGATTAATTAGGACTTCAAATGCTTTGCCTCAATATAACACAGTAATTGGATTAAGGTGGTTTATAAAGATTGTTATTAAGTTTTAGTTGGAAGTTGGAGTTCTACAACTGGATGCCAGCTCAATGGTTTAGAAGGTTAGGAGTCCACCAACCTACAGCTCCTAGGATGTGGAATCTAGGATGTTCACTAACATGAACGAATCCCATACAAAGAAGGCCGAAACAGCCATTAACTACTCGTTAGTTTCTAATGGTATCCTACCAACATTAATTTGTAATCAAATTCAATCAAATAACTTTGATTATATTCAACAATCAAATTTGTGAAATTTTCTACAAAATTCAACTTCATTGTTTCAATCAAGTGAAACACAAACGTAATTTCGTTTAAGTTTTCTTCTAAATTTTTTTTTTGCTCTTCTCATTTCATTGATCATATTTGAACTTTGAAAATATTTCAAATAGAAAGTGGGAATTTTTTTTTTTTTTTAATCTTTAAATTGACCTCATTTCACTTGTTGTTCCGTTGGTTTGTTGATTTGTTGCTATAGTTGACAAGTTTATTTTCTTATTTTTTGGCTTTTATCTTATTGAATACTAATCAACACACATTGTATTATGATGATTAATGATGACGCTGATGATGATGATGATGACGCTGATGATGATGGTAGTGGTGGTGATGACGGTGGTGATGATGGCGGTGAAAACCTTAAAACCATTTATCATTAATTAAGATTACAAAATAAACATGAGTAGTTTCTATGATGAAACATGGGAAAAATTAAAAACTAAGGAGAGATGGAAAATGTGATTGGATTGTTAACAGGTAGTTTCGAAGTAAAAGTAAGGGGGGAGGAGTGTTGTGTGGTTAGAGTAGTAGAGGGTGATATGAAACTCTACTTCGTTAGGTCAATCAATGTTAATCAATCAATGCCTGTTACCTTGTATGGAAAACAGATTGCTGACCAGCATTCGCCAACTAATTTTGTCTTGGTCTTACTTTTCCAGTTCTTTCCAGTTCTTTTATATCTGCCTCCGATTCACATAGTAATGTGTTGTTTGGTCTTTCTTTTTTCCTTGGCATTAAAGATTTCAAGTTAATGTCTGTCTTGTGACCCAGTTTGATGATTTCGTCAATATGTATCCTATCCATCATCTCCAGAAATCTTTCCTAATTTCTTGCTCAGGTGGATATTGGTTAGTTTATTCTCTGCCACAGAAGGTTGTTACTAATATTGTTTGGCTATGGAGCCGAAATATCATGAAAAGACAGCTGTTTATTAATATTTGTATCTTTTGAAGGATGTTCTTCGTAGTTCTCCAAGTTTTAGCTCTACACAATAGAACTGTCTTTGTTAACGTTAAATTGTAATTCAGATGCTGTCTAGACGCATTCGATATGAAGTCGCATAGATTTACAATGAATTACTGTTACAACTGAGCTATACCGGCTATGCTTTACTATACTGTAGGATCCACTGACATGTTTACGTGGAATACCCGATGAGTAGTAGTTTAGTAGTTCATACAAAAGACTGTACTTACTTATACTTACTTACTTATGTCTTTTACTCCTCGCTGAGGAGCATAGGCCGCTCACAAGGATTCTCCCTTCAACACTGTCCTGAGCAATCCTTTCCAATTGTTTCCAGTTGCTGTTCATCCTTTTAATGTCTGCTTCCAATTCTCGACACAGCGTGTTCTTTGGCCTTCCTCTCTTCCGGTTCCCAACAGGATTCCATGTTAATGCTTGTCTCGTCATGCAGTCTGATGATCTCCGGAATGTAAGTCCTATCCATTTCCAACGTCTTTTCCTAATTTCCACTTCCGTTGGAAGTTGGTTTGTCCTCTCCCATAGTAAGCTGTTGCTGATGGTTTCCGGCCAACAGACATTCAGTATCTTTCGTAGGCAGTTGTTTAAAAATACTTGTATCCATCTGAGAATGTTTGCAGTAATTCTCCAAGTTTCAGCTCCATACAACAGGACTGTCTTCACGTTCGAATTGAAGAGTCTGACTTTGAGGTTAGTTGATATTTGTTTTGAGTCCCATATGTTTGTCAACTGTAGGAATGCTGGCCTGGCTTTGCCAATCCTTGTCTTTACATCTGCATCGGACCCTCCTTGTTCATCGATGATGCTCCCCAGATATGTGAAAGTATTCAATTCTCCCATAGTTTCTTCATCAAGTTGAATTGGGTTGGTGCTCTCTATGTTGTATTTGAGAATCTTGCTCTTTCCCTTATGTATGTTCAAGCCGTAAGAGTTCCGGATGATGTTGACGAGTTTCTCTGGTACGTCGTAGTGTCGAAGAAGTTTACACAGTATTCTCCTATTTACACTGTCAAACGCCTTCTCATAACCAATGAAGTTGATGTACAGTGGCCAGTTCCATTCAATTGATTGTTCAACGATGATCCGTAGTGTTGCTATTTGGTCTGTGCACGACCGTTGCTTACGGTGACCAGCTTGTTGATCTCGAATTTGAGCCTCCACTGAATCTTTCATTCTGTTCAACAATACTCAGTTGAAGGCTTTTCCTGATACCGACAGTAGCGTGGTCCCTCTATAGTTCTCACATTTGCTCAAATCTCCTTTGTTTGTATCTTGATAAGATGTCCTTCTTACCAGTCTGCCAGCACTTGTTCCTCCTCCTATATCCTCTTAAATAAAACGTGGAGTATCCTTGCTGTTAAATCTTTGTCTGACTTGAGTGCTTCAGTTGGTATATTGTCAGGTCCTGCTGCTTTCCCACATTTGATTTGTCTGATGGCCATCTTGATTTCTTCCATCGTTGGTGAAGTGATATCTATCGGGAGATCTGTAGGTACTGCTTCGATGTCAAGTGGTTTCAGTGGAGCTGGCTTATTTAGGAGTTCCTCAAAGTATTCTACCCACCTATTCTTTTGTTCTTCAATCTCAGTGAGTGTCTTGCCTTCTTTGTTCTTGACCGGTCGCTCTGGTTCACCATGTTTATCTGCCAGTTTCTTCGTTGTGTCGTACAGCTGTTTCATATTTCCTTCTCTTGCAGCCTTCTCCACTGTCGTTGGAAGGCCTTCGATGTATTTCCATTTGTCGACTCTAATGCTCTTCTTTACCTGCTTATTCGCTTCTGAGTATTCAGCTTGAGCCTTCATTTTCTCTGCTCTTGTTCGGCTGTTGTTGATTTCTATCTTCTTGTTCCTCCTTTGTTGAATTTTGCTCAATGTCTCAGTGGAGATCCATTCCTTATAATGGTGCTTCTTGCAGCCCAGAACCTCCTGACACGTTGACGTTAGTGCTTCTTTGATTTCTTTCCAGTTATCCTCCATAGTGGTTTCTTCTTCTTTCGACAGTTCGTGTAAGGCTTGGAACCTGTTGTTGAGAGATATTTTGAATTCGTTGAGTTTGTCAGTGTCTCGGAGAAAGCCTGTATTGAACCATTGTACTGCTGCCACTCCAGTTGTCCACTGCTTCTTTAGCTTCAGTTTCATTTTAGAAACCACCAGGTGGTGGTCTGAAGCTATGTCAGCTCCTCTCCTTGTTCGCACATCTTCCATTGATCCTCTACATTTTTTTATTGATATATATATAATTGATTTTATTCTCAGTAGTATGATCCGGTGAGATCCATGTAGCCTTGTGTATGCGTTTGTGGGCGAATATTGTACCACCTATAACCAATTTGTTGAAGGCACATAGGTTTGTAAATCTTTCACCATTCTCATTTCTTTCTCCCAGTCCCTGTCGTCTCATGATTTCTTCATATCCAGTGTTGTCCATTCCGACTTTGGCGTTGAGGTCTACCATCAGTATTGCCAGATCCTCTTTTCGACACTTTGCTATAATTGATTGCAGTCTATCGTAGAACTGATCTTTGTCTTCGTCGTTGCCGTCGTTGGTTGGTGCATAGCATTGGATAATGTTCATTGTAATCCATTTCTTCGTTGTTTTGAAAGATGCTTTGATGATCTTGGGTCCATGTGGTTCCCATCTCACAAGTGCATTACGTGCTTTTTTGGACAGCATCAGAGCAACTCCTTGTGTGTGAGGAGCATTTTCCTTTTTTTGGCCGGGATGGGGATGCTAGCCCGATGTCCAACCCTCCTCCCTTACCAGGGCTTGGGACCGGCAGTAACCCTAGGAGAGCTACAGGCGGAGTTAACAAAGACTGTAGGTACGCTTATTTTACAAGTACGAAATAACATAAAACCTAGGTGAAACACTGTTTCTTACTAACTGCCTTCAAACCACATTTCATTACATCTTAGTCGTTTCTGTGACGAATCACTTAGACTACTGACAGGAGACAGTCGGCATATTTATAAAAAACTAGTCATTGAACCGGTTGTTTGCAATTTACTGATGATGACCTTATTACATCGTACAGAGATTACTTGTATTGATGGACTGAATATGACTTTAGGACCATACACCGACTCACATAATACAGTTATTCTGAGTTGCAGTGGCTGCTAGCAAAAAGGTCAGTAAAAACAACAAAATGCTTTTAAGACTTCTAGATTAACATTCTGGAAACTCGTTATATAAGCTGTATCTTGGATATATTCGTTGGCTGTTACTGTTTTGTATTGTTCCACGTAAATGTTGACGAAGTTAAAGGAATTTTTCGGATCCGAGCAGCGGTATTTACATACAATAAACTGACGGTTTACGGTAAAGCTTCAAAAAATTTTCTGAAACCGTATAAAGATTCCGGGAATAATACAACTTAGAGTCACACGAATCAGTAACTACATCGTTTATATTATGACTTTAGAGTTAGTAAACCCATTTCAGAGTATCAGCAGTTTCATAGGTCATATTAAAACTTTGTATTCTCTGCAAAAGTTTAACTTCTTATTATTGTTTTGCATGACAAGTAACATTCACATCTACAACTGGATTCTTATTAATTGAAATGTACTTTAAGTTCATACGTGGTCGATCAGGCTGGCCTGATAAGTATAACTACACTCCAATACTATTGTGATCACAATTACAATTACAGTTACGATTACGACTGAAATTAGAAATAGTAAATACAAAGTTCCACGTATCGAGTATAAAACACTACTAATATAAGCATGATAGAGGATTAGTTACCTTCTCTAAAGATTTCACACGATATTGTCCTTTGATGACATTCAATGCATCACAAGCAAAATTTACTGGTCTAAATGTTACACATTAGTTACATTGTGTTGTACGGTCATCATAAATGATGAAATAATGTCATATTCTACCCTTAGTTAGCTTTATGAGTAAAAATTTCTCAATTTAGCAGGATTGAAATTTTTTTTGCCTGACGGATACCAGTTCAGTCATATTGATATTTAACCATTCACAAGACGTGTAAGCATTAAATCAGTACCATTCTCAATATAAATTGGCAAACAATATTGATCAATACCCTAATATTGTTATTTTCAAATGTATTAATGAATGTTCACTTGTTTGCACTGATAAGTAATCAGGTAACCATTAAACGTTGGAAATCATTTGATCAGTTAGTGTATTATGTAACAGGTCAGTTTCATTGATTATTGAATATGTCCCCTCAAACTGAATAGAAATCGGATACTTTTAATGTATCACTGAAGTATCAATCGGGTTATAATCCCCTCTAAGGCATAATAGCTAGTGATAACAGTAGGCATAATATTTCACTCACTGTACATTCTTATCTGGGTACGAATGTACCAGTATGACCGAACAGCAGATATTTGGTCTTCTGAGCTCTCAAGTTTTGGTTTGTATGATTTCAGCTCGTTGAAATAAATTGTCTTGTATCAACCAATATTTTCCCTTTTATATTATTTATGTAACCACGTAGAATATCCAAGTGCCAGTTAGAAATAGTTGCTAAGTTATACGAGTCTACTTCATCTAATGAATCTGATTTATACTAAGCATTGTCTAAGCATCGAGCTAATTAGCAACTGGAACCAAACGCTTCATCGAATGAATCTCTCGTCGATTCTACATTAGGCTTGATAGAAATTCGTAATGTAGTTAAGGTAAATGGGCTTCTATTATGCCATACACAAAAGTAAAGTAGATTCGACTATAAAATAATAAACGTTGTTGATTGAAGAATTTTTTTAGAAAACACAGTAAGTTTCATATTATCGATTACTAGAATAAAGCCGAATACGCATTCATGCATTTGTTCTTATCATTCTGAAGTACTTTATCACAGGCATTGTTGGAATCTCAACTGGGTGTTGTGAAGATTAATTTAATAACATCAATCAGTCTGGGTTGAATAATCATTGATAATCATGGACTTGGCACTAGACTGGTATTTCGTCCCAACATGAGACTTGTCAACAGACATTATATGCGAACCCAACAGCGGATTGAGAGAAGGACTGTTAGGCTTTACGGCTAATGCTTAGGCATTGACAAGTAAGCTGGCTTCAGGAAGTTGATGTTTCTAAGTCAGTCAATTTTCGTTATATGACTATGATGTCATCTATTACCATCAGTGAGTAGCTGCCTCATACCTGACATGATTGAACTCTATAGCTTCTTTCTTCTCACTAGAACTGCAGGAATTACCTCCAAAAGTTTGTCACTAAAGACCTGACCTGATACTGACTTTAAGTATATATTGTGGGGATTGTGTAATGTCAAGTTGAGGATCAGTGTATTACGTAAAAGTCAACAAAACTTCATGTGAATGAACTAAGTAGTAGTATGAGAGAAAACAATTTGAAGAGTATTTTCTATCTTCCAATTGATGTTTTTATGATCTGAGATTGATCACCCATTACTGTTGCTATAAGTGGATCTTGAATGGATCACCTTAATGCAAAGATAGTTTATAAATATGAATCAAATTGAAGTGTGCATATTAACTGGAATCCAATACGTGCCTTCCGTTCTATTTAGCATTTATTTGGTAGTCAATTTCAGTCCACAACAAATCAAGAAGATATTACAAACAATGTGTAATTATATATGCATACTCGTTACACAAGTATCATTGCTTGTAGTCATTAGCTTAGTGGCAGGTTCGGTGGCATTTAGCCCAAAATGGGCTGCGATCGAGTCTCATTCTGGATAGAAATACATTCAGTTGACAATCGCTTGATGAAAAATTGTCACCCTTCTATGATAACATGGTCGTTTTCGCTTCATCCTGAGTTTGTGTTTAATACGTTTATCTATTTAAATTTGATAACGTGAATTGATCTGATTAAAACACTCATTAAAAACCAGAAACTAGAACTGCTTGATTGCTCCGTCATACTAGAGATTAGATTCTATGTACACTCATATTTCTATCAGTGCATCGAGCTCAGAATGTCTACATTTCGCAGTAAACGTCCTAATGTGAGCTGCTAAGTCAGCCGGTATTAAGTGGTTGGTATTTCTGTCTTCATTAAGTTTGCAATATCACCATAAGTACACCATTAGTTTACATTGGGAAGTGACTACTTCGGTTTCAACAAGAATGCTTGACTAGTAGATTTTAACAATTTCAAGTATGCAGAGGTTACCGACCGATGTCAATCCATAAGGCTAAACGAATGTATCACGAATTGACTTAAGTTAAAAATCCTAATCATTGGATGTTGGCTGATTTATTGGTCTAACAGTAAAGCGTTTATCACAAAACCTGAGAATCCTAGGCTTATTACATTGATATGTATACACTTCCGAGAAACTAAATACTAGTATGAGATGACTATGTAGCAGCCCGACTTCATTAATTATTTAACTCAGATGAATTCATGATATTAAATTCGATTTCAACAACAATCTCCACATCAAATTGACTTCGGATGATTGGATAGTGATAGTTGTTTGTATTCATCACAGATTGACGTTGGTTCGATAACAGTGACTCATTAGCAACTAACTCCAGGATTTTCTGAAATTTCTGGTAAGAGGTAGTAACTGGTAGACTTCAAACATCTTAAGAGTCAAGCAATTATCACTAGTAATTATAGATAATCGAAGCGTTATATAACAAATTGTTGGAAATGGGAATTCTACCATTAGACATTAGACGGCCTAATTATGTATAATTGTCAAGGATCTGAATATCCTGGGTTCTCTTCACTAATGAAATTCATATTGCATACCACATCAAACAGTGTATGTATGTATGTATGCATAATCAACATAGAACCTGGAACATGTGTGCATCGGTTCAAGTTGCCATACCTCTATGGTACTGCAAGGTTAACACCACCACCACCACCACTGGTAGAAGTTACTTCAATAAAATAAAATAATAATAGTAACAAGGAATGTGAACATATAGAATATAGTTCAAAAAGCGTAGAAAGAAAGTTATGGAAAAATTTGAAGCTCGTGATTCAAGGGAGGGCAATGATTAAATACATCTGCGCCATTGTGACCGATTCTGGACCATGTCACTCAGTGTTTCTAGCCACTGGTTACGGTATTTGCAAGAACCCCATCCAGGTAGTCTGCAGCTACCGACATGACACAAACCAGCATTCAGTGACTTCATTGACTGATACCATGTTTTAGTTTGGCCATCTCTAACTCTCTTCCATCCTGCTCCTATATCAGGAAACATCGCACAACAAAGCAGACGGTGGGTTGGCATACGCAACACATGTCCCAACCACCTCAGTCGATGAAGATTCACAACCTCATCGACTGATTTACCACATTTGCCTAACACCCATCCTCTAACCTCATTATTGCTTACTCGGTGATCCCAGCTAACACGAGCGATGTTTCGTAGACATCGATGGTCAAAAACTAATAAACTTCAAGTATCGTCTACCCTTAATGGCCACGCCTCACACCCATACAGTAAGACAGAGCGAACTGTTGCGAAGTACACTCTCCTTTTCGTTGAGAGACGAATATCTCGTCTATGCCATAGGTGACGTAAGTTGACAAAAGCCAAACGAGCCTTTTGAATTCGTACTGAGATTTCGTCAGAGACTAACCCATTAGAGCTAATCAGACTTCCAAGATAAGTGAAATGGTCGACGTGCTCAACTACTTCACTCCCTATCTTTAGTTCAGGTGTTGACGAAAACCAGTCCTGGAGCAATAGTTTGCATTTAGAGGGGGAGAAACGCATTTCGAAAATGCTTGTATTCGAGCTTATTGTAGTTAAAAGCTTCTGCATCTTATCAGTGTCTTCGCCAATCAGGACTACGTCATCAGCATCAAACAGTACTCTCACACCACTACAAGACGTGTATCCAGTACTTCCTACCCTTTTGACAGTAGCTAATCAACATCGATTTATGATATATACACATATCATTCAATTATAAGTTATAAGCTAAATGCATAAAAACAATCGCAGTAAACATTTTACATTGAAACTACAACAAACAAACAACCGATCTCTGAGAAAATCATGTAAAATCAAATTTGACGGTAAAAGTGAAAAAATAACGTATCACGAATTGACTGAATTGGAAGTATCAACCGTTAGGAGCCGACTCAATGGTCCAATAGTAAAGTGTTCGCAGCGGAGCCAGAGGGTCCTGTGTTCGATCCCGGATGGGGTCGTGAATAAATTAGTAACAGTAAAAATGAAAGCATTTATTGATTTTATTAAAGTACATCTATTAAATGAACTAAACTAATTTATTATGATTCAATTGGGAAAGCTATTTATGAGGAGATCGGTTATTTAATTGATTGAATATGTCACGGATTGATTTTGGCAAGGTACCAGTGAAAATCAGGGAACACTGGACAATCGTTTCGTTCTAATGTTGAACTCCTCAGCAGTACGCACCCCGGATTTCGCACCGGGCGCTTTAGGTTGGGAAACTACTAGAGTTTCAACACACTACTGAAATACTTTTATTGATTAAAAGTTTCAAGTTGACTATTATTTCTAAGATTTACGTGTGATAATACCATGTCGTCACTAAGAAATAACAATCAGTTTCTTTTTGATGTCTATGTAAATACACAGAGTTTGAAATGATGCAATAAATAGAAGTGTACTTTTAATCGACATCAATTTCTAACCACGATAGTAATGGCATCGCTTATTTAGTTCCACAGTCAATGTCAGCCAATAATGGAAGTCTATTCATTCTAGTTAGGTTCATTGGTACTCATGTATGGCATTCTTAACAACAATTCTTTCACAAAATTCGATATTACAAATTAAAAACCAAGAGCTGTCATTCCTAAACAACTGAAAAATATGACACTCATCAATAGTGAACATCCACGACTCTACCTGACAATCGATTTCACAATGTTCTAGTTAAGCTTAACCATCAAACTGCTGAGTTCATAGACATCTATTCCTTCTAACTCTCAACATTTCGCTTTGTATTTATCCTAATTCACCTATCGCAATTCGTAGATGACCAATTTAAACCCGACATCGTTAAACTCTAATTAATGTAACCATCAACTGCTCGAAGACGACTTACTCAAAGGCTTTATGTCTAAGCGTAAACTGAACATCGTGAATTCGATTTCATTGTGGAGTTGTAAACAACCACCGATGAGAAGTTCTATACTAGAACTAAACAACAGTCTATCACTGCAATTTCTCAGCTATAATTCGTTGTCTAATTCAAGTCACTTTGTAATGTCGAATTCATAATTAACAATCTCCGGAATAACTAATTATAAAATGGTTAATTTTTTAAATGAAACCAATAAAATATTATTTATGAGCTTCAATAAGTAACCGGAGATTAATTCCCCATGTTTCAGCTAAGAAATTACTGTTTAGTTACGACTAACTGCTGGTGGGGGGGGCATCATGATTCCAGAAATATAACGACATGTAGTTAGTGATGGAGATCAAGTGCATGAAATGTAGAGTATTTACTTCCTAATGAAATTACTTCATGAAACCTAGAGTTCTTCAATTCTATGTTTCTTCAAATAGTACATGAGCAACATTAAATTATCTGATACTATAACTAACTAATTCTTCATTGCTCATTACATTTTAGGAGTTTCGTAATTTAATTCAATCAAAGATATAAAACTATGAAAGATTCTATGACATGAAGTGATATACTTTCTAATAAGTTAATAATGTCTAATAGTAGTTCAGAGTGAATGAATTTCGTTTGTCAGAATAAACATGTAACATTCTATGTCAAGAACAGAACAACATGTTTTGAAGAACACGAGGCATTCATTAACCATTTAATGAATGACTTTAGTTATTTCACCAAGAATATCAAGTGTTATGGGGAATGTTGATAGCTATTATAAGATTAATCGTTACTGTATGTCTATTTGGTCTCAATGGAATGGTACTAGATCTTCAAAAATGTATAGCATATGCTTAACCTTTAGACTACTGAATAGTAATTCATTGGTTAACATCATAACTTTAATCATACTGTATATCGTTCAACTTAATCTAATCATCTACACTTGACATGGTGGTAATTTGCATTTTGACACATCTTATTAAAAGCTAATCACCATTAAGCGAAACTTAACTACCTTAAGAAATATTAACATATACTGGGATTCGAAGTAATCAATGCCCATCAGTATAGGATTATTTGTTGGGCAATGTGGGCAGTAGGAGATAAATAAATATGCATTGAATTGAGTAGTATGTTAATGCTAATAATCTGGTATCGAATTGATTAAGTAACTTTCGTTACCAAGGTAACCGAAGTTGTTGTAGATGCTATATCCCCCCCCCCAGAATTCATTCTCATATTACAATTTTTAGATGACAACATTAGTGCAGTCACGACGCCATGAATTAGAAAAGTGTTTCATAAGACGTTTACCGCAGCCAAACTGCATACTATACCCCAAAACCGCCCATTCATAAGAACAGGTACTAAAGACAGACTCTCTGAATTTGACTTATCTATGCGTATACACCAATTCATCTACACTTGTCAATCCAGTTACATTTGTTTCACGATTCAGCAAGTCTGCCATAGAATTTCAGAGCATCATCCAGTATGGCTGAGTAAATGTCAACTACCGCAGCTGAACTACTCTATACTTGCACATTTGGTTAATACAGAACATCAAGTAGACGTCAAAAGAGTTTTAAAAATCATCTATCGAGTCCCACCATATCTACCATATGACTTACGAATATGTCATCTACATATAGGAGAAGCAATCTATATCCACATTCTCAAACCGGACCTGTGTGTACATAAGAAATTTGTACAGCCTGTTTCCCTGTTTTGGCCATCATAATAGCCAGTGTTCGGATGGTTTACAAATGACTTATTACACTCAGTTCTTCCATTACTACTATTATTATTATTATCATCACTATATAAAACGTTTTTCATAACTTCAAAAGATGTGTCATCTCTTAATTTCGACTTAACTCTTACGTAACCGCCTTGACCATCAGATTTCTTGTAATTGAATTTGGTAACGTTTTATCTTTTGTAATTAAATTGTGGAAATTTAAATTTCTTATGTTTTACTTCAAAGAAAAATTGCTGATTCCACCTTGAGTTTGTGTTTCCCACTTAGTAGAATGTTAAATCTCATTAGTTTGTTGTCTGTTTCATTACGCTATTAATGACACTCCCAAGGGCGCCCTCTATACTGTATACATATATACACATGAGTTGAATCTCCGTTATTATGTTGTACGGGTTGCCTGCACAATTATATACTTCTTGCTATTGTTGGACATTTTGTTCGAGTTAACTAGGTGGGGCGCCAAGGAATAACTACCTCAACCTGTTAATGTGTCGCTAGTAGTTAGCTGGTATCAAGGTGTTGCCTAAACTCAAAAACACCCTATCAGAAGTTAAATACCTAACTATTTTAGAATACAGAGAATAGATTTAAGCTTCGTTGACAATTTTATATGAATTCGATGAAATCTATTTGTACTAAGAATCCATCAAGTATCGTGTAGTCGAACAATAAAGACTGCACTTCTCTAAGAGGTACACGTTCATACAAATATACTTAATAAGATTGTTTAGTTGTTTTTCACTACTTATTTTCATGCTAATTGAAAAACCCTTTTAAATTTGAATGAATTCATTAGTTTGATTGGTTCGACGTCAAGTACATTATCTTTTAGTGTTGATTGGCTAAGGAAAGACTGTTCCTAACCCATTAGATAGGTATATCTGTAATATCTGGTGGAAGAGGGGGGGGGAGGAAGGTGTAAAGATTGATATACATCAGTGAACTACTTCGATCGCTATGAATTTCCTAATAGGACTAAGATACATACACTGAATAGTTACTAGTTTTGTACCGCTTTAATTGTCAGTCATTCATTGTGAATTCTTGTGTCTCATACAAAGTTAAATCGTTTTCCGGAATTTCACACAGTCTAACTCATTCATAGGTCTCATCAACAAAAAGAGAAGAAAAGGTTTCATACAACAGAATAAATGCATCATCAGTCTATTCTACAGTCTTCTTATCCTCAACATCAAACTACTTCAATTCAATACAATTTATTGTATTACAGTTAAATACTTGACAAACACTTGATCTGTTGACAATATTTGAGATATGAATGAAAATTATCATAGACATTGTAGTCAAGATTAGAAACGTAATGAAGCCTGACAAGTACTTATATTCACACAAGTAAGCTAATTGATGAATGAGTGAGGATACAGCTAACAAAGAAAGAAGGAGTTTCATCTTGTTAGTAGACTTAGGAAAACGAAAGTTATTACATAATCATAATGACATTAGAATAGATGGAAGTCAACTTAGTTTACAGACACTTCCAAATACTATTGAAATGCTTATATTACGTCATTTGTCTAAAATGATATCAATTCTTTACTGTCTTTCATCAGTAGACTGTGTGGGTCTTAGAAAATCCGCTGGAAGTCCTTCTTTCAGTACTATTTTAACATGTACAACCATTAGTACATATACATTCGTGAATCCAGCTGGGGATGACATGAAAATGGTATGGATCCAACTTAAAATAATTTTATGAGAAATTAATGTTATATAAGAAGGAATTTGTTATATAAGATTGTTCTCCCTGTCAATCTGATTCTTACATCATTTGTTTCTATGATCTGTTTTTCTCCTCTTCCTCCTCCCCTCCCTTCATGTAAACAAGATTGGCCTTTTTATTTTTTTCAGTAGGATGTTTGTAGTATTTAGAATACTTCTTTTAGTACTTATTAATTATTTTTTCCAAGTATTCTTAGTTTATAAGTCATATAGTGACAGACAGGATGTACTGATACATATTTTGAAATGAATGTCATCACGAATCTAATTGATTGATACAACATTCTACACCTCTTTCGCTTTCTCCTCCTCTAATAAGCGGATGTCAGAAGACCTGTCAGAAATGTCAGTAATTATAAATTGTCTTACATAACACTAATATACGAAATAATAAAAGGAGAATATAAACAAGGTTCAAGTTCATATACACCCTTGCACCGCTTCCCATACCATTTCGATTTCATAGGTAATTTATGAACTACTGGTCAGCATATCAATAAGGCATTTGGTGATTATTGTCAATAGTTGATTAGTTTACTGTCGGTATAAAACAGCATATTTATTAAACTTCTTTTGTAGTTAACAAGGTAACAAACTTTTCCATTTTATGTTCCCTATCATGTATCCACTTGTTTCAATTATTCCATTTTATCTCATTTATACAACTAAAATGTTGATGTTCATAAATGAAGTTGACTTCTAATCAAAATTACAATGAGTAATTAAATGTAATCATTACGATTATGTAATAACTTTTGTATTCTTAAGTTTGCTGTCGCGTTCAACACGAAACAGACTGAGTTCGAATCCCAGTGTGAACATCAACATTAGGATGCAGGTACGTCTAGCCGATGAATCCCAAAAAACTACAAATAAAATCATCAACAGTAGTACATGCAGTCTGCAACAACCATCAAATCGACAACATTGACAACATTAAAGCAGTGCAAAAATACTTTTCCAACTACGAAAAAACGATGAGTGGATGTGATTACACCAAACTGCATTAAACAAACAAAATTGCTTTATCATTCAAGTGAGTTGGGAAGCTTTTCCAATCAATCATACATTTATTAGGATAAACTTGTATATTCCAGTTGATTTGTTATGGACTGAAGCTGGTCAGTCATTGTTGCTATAATATGTGCATCCTGAGCGGATTGCCTCGATATAGCGAAATTTTCACAAGTATTATATGTGTGAACATCAAAATTGGGATGCAGGTACATCCAGCCGATGAGTCCCAAATAGGACGAAACGCGCGTCCTGGATTCTACTTGGCAGTGACAATCTAACTTATATAATCACACATTTAACCCAAACAACATTCATTCTCTCACTAGATTGAAATTAACATAGTAACTGTACCCATTTTACTTTACAGATGCTTCCCATTCACTTATTTCATTTCAACTGTATTCACGAATTAACATACAGGCATACACTAATCACTTGTTTGTCTTTGTGATTAGTCTAGCAATTAAATGTTTTCCTTTATGACTCTATGCAGAGGATCCACTGTTAATTTGATTCAGTTATACATTCACTAAAGGATTGATACCGCCAAACGTTCGTTAATTAATGCTTTTCTACTCATTAGAATTGTACAAATGAGATTATTATTTATTATGCATAGACTGTATATCAACATATCAACTGTAATACAATAATTATTAGGATAAACTTGTATATTCCCCCTTGATTTGTTATAGACTGAAGCTGGTCAGTCATTGTTGCTATATGCGCATCTTGAGCGGAATGTCTCGATATAGCGTTATTACACAAGTTGAATATTTGAGTTGGATTGTGACTGGCAATTGGAATCCAGGATGCACGTTTCGTCCTATTTGGGACTCATCGGCTGGATGTACCTGCAACCTAATGTTGATGTTCACACTGGGATTCGAACTCTGTCCGTTTCCTGTCGAACGCCACCGCGTTCACCAAATACGACGAAACGCGCTTCCTGGATTCCACTTGCCAGTCACAATCCAACTTAAATATGTAATATAATAAATTGTGTTGAATTGAAGTAGTTTGAAGTTGCCAGCAAGAAGACTGTACAATAGACTGATGATGCCTTTAATTCTATTATGCGAAATCATTGATTGTACAAACTATGTAAATTTTTTCACAGTATCATTTTAAACTTTCCTAAAATAGTTAACATTATGAATGTATCCATTTGTGTATTGATGTGTAACAATTTAATCAGGCTAACTTCCATAACCTTAATAATACTACTAATAAACTTATTAGTAGTAATAGTAGTAGTAGTAGTAGTTATTAGCATAATAAAATTAAAAAGAAAAAGCAATTTATAATTATAAAACAAATTAATTTTAAATTGTCAACCGGATGTACACAACTCACAGTCAATTGATACTTCAATAATTGAATAGTTATTGAATTAATTAAAATGTAATTACGTAATTAGGCAAATAATTCAAATGGTATTAGAGGAGATTAACTCATTGTATCTAATCACCTTCATTTCATCTGTAGATCTTACAAAGATTATACTTTTGAATGTTGTTTCTATTGGAACTTATGCTTAAATAATCCTTCTTAATGATCTGACTGTGTAGATGAAATATACTAGTGGATAACTATCTACAGCTAACATTTGGATACTAAATTACATTGTACGTGTTTACTGGTTCAACATACTTTTTAGTATTCAGTGTTCATTAGATTCATGCATATCTATTTTGCTAGTTAAACACAATCACCTTATCTGTATGATGCAACAACTTGAACTGACCTAAATTAGAGAATTATGAAAAGTTACAATGTATTACATACTTGTTTGGATTTAATGAAAGACTACCGAACATTGAATGTTGACTATCCTAATAGATATGAAGTGTAGAATGTCAATATTTTATGCCAAGTACTTAAAATTTACATTTCTGATTTTAATCCATTCACGATGTACTGTTCAGTTAGATTTCATTACATTTTTCATGGTTGAATTCTACTACTCATTTTGTCTACTTATTGTTTCAGTGATATAACACCATGAAGTTTATTACGAAGTAGTTTGTTAAGATAATTACTTAGTACTGTTGTGAAATAGAAATGATTTCAAAGCTTCAAAGCTTCTCATCTAATAAATGATAAACGGTTTAAATGGTACTTGTTCTAATGTAGCACTAGTTAATTCTATATTTCAGAATATGTTTAAAGTTATAACATACACTAGGATGAACGTACATCCAACTGAGGAGTTCCAAATATGATGAAACTTACATTCTAGATTCTACTTACTAAAATACATTATACTCATGAACTTCAGGTGTGCTATAACAATCCACTCAGCACTCACATCTAATAATAGAGACTGATCAATTTCAATCACCATCATACCAACTGGAAGATTCAAACATACAATGTGATTACATCATTTTATTCATTAAAGTTTATATCTAACAACTGAGTTGATGCTTTCATACATTTTACATTATAAGTTTACGTGATTTCTTAAATTACTGACTTCATGCTTCATAGTTCATATTCAATTGACCGAAATGTTTGCAACAGGAAACTTTATTTGATTGATACAACAATGAACCATAGAATCATTTCACTCGATCAAATGAATTCATTAAATACCTTTTATTATGATTTGCTAGTTTACATCACTTCAGTTGCTGAAGCATCAATGGATTGAATGATAGGGAGGTTGATAAGGTTGTTATTCCTATGTAACGTCACTTATAACACATTCATTTTGGTAACTATTCGCTGACATTCATTGATAACATTCATTACGTAATCACCATCTCTCAATGTATGTTTAAATGAATATTTATCATGTCGCTCTCTCCTTTGGACGATTACTTTCTCAGCATGAAAAATGTTTAGGTTGAAGTGAGTTTTTGGAGATCAATTTGAATGTGTTGCTTGTAGTCATCATATATTGATCTTGTCTAGATACTATTTAGTTAGCAAGAAGCGTCAATAGATGGGTATATCACTTCAGTATGGAGCTATCCAATCATAGTATAGAGATCGAAACCAGCATCATCAGGTTTCGTCGCTAACATTAAATTAACAATACTGCTGTACTGAGGTATTACGACTTATTGTAAGTCATAGGTGCACAATTCCATTGAGACTAATGAATGGTAGCTGTCTACTAAATAACCGAAACTATTCTACTTCACATCATAATTTCTAACTTCATTTTGAGTTTTATGTAGTTATCTCAGTAGTTATTTATAATTACATTTCACAAACATTACAGTATAGACACCTAGTTGTGTCATTACAATTACTTACTTAATTGGTTACAGACATGTCTGATAGGGCAATTCAGAATTCACATGATATTTAACCTATTCAACATGATGTAATCAATTAGAAAGAAGTATACATTGAGATCTACGCTGAATTATCTTGATACAACATGTAATCATACTTCACTGAAGTATTATGATATTTGACACATGTTAGAATCAACTAACTGAAATCTTCATTCAAATGATTGTTTGTAATAGATTCGATGTCGGTGGTGGGGATTTCAGGCTTCTCTCAAAACATCTTTGGTCAAGCCATATTACTCAAACTTGTATGATTACTAAGGACTACATAAACATTACATTATTCACCCAATAGGTGATCAATTAATGTAAACCTTTTATATTTGTACCATTTTTCTTTGTTCGTAGATCATTAATGTATGTCACCAGGAGTGAAAGTCATCAATCATGTTCCTTCTTATTTAACACTCATTAAGTGAATGAGCTTATAATTCAGTGTTGATGTTTATTCTGATAATCTAATTTAGTTGATTTAGCTACTCATCTCTTTATAGATGATGAATTTGTATCAGACAAATTTTGTGCGTTACTTTAAATGATCAAAATGATTTCATTGATAGTTTATCAGCTCATGATGCACCAATCATTTATTCTATTGATGTTGTTGTAGAAGTTATCAAGTTCTTTATTTAATCACTATGAAAACAATAACAATCTGTTTCTATGGTTGAATGTTTTCGATATTTTGTTGGCATGCTCAACTGTTTCTTGTTATTAACATAACATACATATACGATTGTACAGTTGATTGAATGTTGACATTTTAAAAAAGATTCCGATTAACTGAATCAATTACTTATTATTCAAAAATGTATATGTATAGTTTCAGTGTTGAAATTAATAACTTGGATTACGTAATACAGGTTAAAATAAAGTTGAATATGATTAGTGACTAGTAGTTTTACAGTTCTGTTGAGTAATAGAGATCACAGAAGAATAAATACACATTGTTTTCATTTTCCTATATGTATGTCAAATACTTCAGAATTACATAATAGATGTTGATAGAATACCTTTAGTAGGATTCTTTTATGAAAACAATCTAAAGGAGTTTTCCAAAAGGAAACTATCTTAACCAAATGGTCAGTGACGATGTTCTACTCTATAATGGCAGTTATAATGTATTGTCAATTGTTTCAATTTTGATATTTCACGAATTGATCTAAATCAGACAACCATTGATCACCTGGAAGCATTGAACAGCCGTTTCATCCTAACATGGGACTCCTCAGCAGTTCCCATCCACGATCCACCTAATTGTAGTTATAATGTAGTTAATGTTTTCACTTTGTAACAAAGCAAGATTACATTCTTGGTTATTCGTGAACAAATTACACTCCAAATGACTTCTAACTCTCTTGCAACATATGAATGTATTCTTTTCAATGCATACACCCAACAACAGCCAATGACTATGTAACATTAACTAACCAATTCAGTGTAAATGATAAAACTATTAGAAAAAATAAATGCCAACATCTCATGATAAGCTCACAAAGGAAATGTACAACTCAACAATGAGTATGCTTTACAATGATTACAATGTCTATTACGTAACTGTGTTGGTAATTAGATTATCACAGAAATTGTTACCATGAATGTATACACTGCATTTTGTTCTATATGACTTATTTTCGTCTTAACTATCTCATCTAGTTTTATTTCAATAGTCTAGTTACTATGATATGCCGTTGATAATCTTATTTGTTTATCTTTTATTATTGATTTTATTGATTTATTTTTTTTCATTATTTCACTTTTAAACTTGATCGTTTTATTCCTCTCTCCGAAGAACGTGTTTTCTCTAGGAAATTAAAATTGTTGCATTAAAACAATTGGACTATTGTAAAGAATGTTAAATGTTAGTTTATTATCACGAATTGGTATGAATTAGACAACTATTGATTAACAAGAAACAGTAGACAGTTGTTTCATTCTAGTACAGAACTCTACAGTAATGCTTATCCATTACCATAGAAACGAGAATCCTCTGGCTACATAAGGAACACTTTTCAATTAGACTACTCTCTTAAAGATCCCTGATGTAGTCCTTGATGCACACTACTAGAGAGTCAGTCTCATACAGAGATGAAATAGCAATCTATTCCTTTTTAGAAATCAATGGTTATCTGATTCAAATTAATTCGTGATATCAAATTAACAATTTCAATAGTAGATTTGTTTTTAATTCTTATGAGGATGGATACAATACACATTGTATGAAATGATTATATGATTGACAGATGAGGCTTAACGACAAGAGCCCCATTAACATGAGGAACAAAGTTCAGACGTTGTGATGTTTGAATCTTTGTACTGAGTTAACTTTAATTAACTTGTAACATAGTGAAATCAATTGAAGTAAATGGCACACTGCAACA
This sequence comes from Schistosoma mekongi, assembly GCA_034768735.1. Taxonomy (NCBI): domain Eukaryota; kingdom Metazoa; phylum Platyhelminthes; class Trematoda; order Strigeidida; family Schistosomatidae; genus Schistosoma; species Schistosoma mekongi. Next base: position 565,730 of record CM068307.1, on the reverse strand, counting down.
ACAACAACAACAACAACAACAACAAGGTACCTTTTCTAAGTATATTCAAAATAAAAAAAAAGACATAAATTCTAGTTTTAACGATGGAAGAAAACAGCAAAAAGAGCTGGAGAAATCATATTGTTCCATAGATACATACACATATATACATATGAAAGTTTACATTGATTGATCACCTACAGAGTGATCATACTAGTCTAAGTGATGCAGTATCGTACACAGTATCGTTTAATAAGAGATGATTTGAGTGATGTCGATAGAAAGCAGCGCTCCTCCTACATTTCATGCCATTTAACACACATCAACCAACAATTCGCACTCTCGATGGAATTGATACTGTCAAGGAAATTCAATTCATAATCATCATATTTCATAGTCTGAAATTATCACCATCGACATTGAATCTACTACAAACAATCATTTGAATAAATATCTTAGTTAGTTGATGCTAACATGTGTCAAGCATCATGATACTTCAATGAAATATGATTCCTTGTTGATTATTCATAAATTTCATTCCATATCTTTGTTGTATTATGGTAATTCAGTGTAAACCTCAACGTATACTTCTTTTTAATTGACTACATTTTTTCCATTGGGTTAACACAAAGCTTTTATTCTCATGTTTCATAGTGTATACGTGAGCATGCCAGTTTACAGGCATGATCAAAATGATATGAGTTTACATTTATACAAATATTTCAACAAACTGTCAATGTCAGGACATTTACAACATATAAAAATATGAGTTGAGAACCAAACCAAGTGCAACAAATTTTACGGTACTAGGACACTAAATATAAGTATCGTAGCGTGATACATATATTACACAAAACAGTGCGCTTCTTCTGTAATGCATTACAATTCCAAAAAACGGCTGAGGGTTAGTAGAATGGATTACTGAGCATTTCCAGATGCAACATACGACCATGAGTACTTGGAGCTTGGGTGTTGAGCAGAAGGCAATAGTATTGTACCAGTAAGTTCCATACTTGTTTTGTACATAATCTTTTACAACTAGAGAAAAGACAAAAGAAAAGAGAACACAAAATAACAGCACCGATATTCCGGGGTTAACAAAGCTAATGGGCAGGATTAGTATTTATGCTTCCGATATACCACTTATGCTTATAGGCTGATTAAAAGGGAAGCATACTAGCATATGATCAAGACAAGTGAATGGTGCTCACACGTTCAGAGTTCGCTAGTGGAATAAGTAACAATAGTTAGTGTAAACATTTTTAATGAGATATATGAGAAGAGGAGGAATTACTGACATGTCGTACAAATAAAGGAATTGGATCTATTTCCCGAATGGCTTCAGATAAATGGTTCCGGATTCTTGAGAATTTATCTGTAAAATAATTCATATAGAGAGTAGATTTATAATGTGACATTTTTATTTTTGAAGCTGAATAGCGTAGATCATAGCAAGATGGTTCTTAGAGCTGAATCGTAGTAGACGATGAGAATGCTAATTTGTTCAGTATCTTGTAAAGAAAAATTAGGTTTAATTAGAGTCGGAGCCTTCACTAAGCATCTAGTCCTAACCTAGTGCTTCTAGTTTTATCGTCTATAGTATGACTAGCCCTAATGATAAGAAGAGTAAAGCGACTTTGTACACTCTCCAGTCTCAGTTTATCCTTAATAAAGGTGCAGTATTCCAGTAAAGATCAGACACAAAGTTTATATAGCAGAATACGAGAATCATTGCTATAAAAGTTACGTAGTATACAACCCAGTAGTCGATGTGACTTACATTTCTGCATATATTGATCTGTTCTGTAAAACACAGGTTATAAGAATCCCTTAATCCTGAGTCAACTACTGACTGAAGCCTAGACAACCTACTACCGTCTATGGAGAGATCAAGATTGATGAGCTTATCGCCAAAACATATCCAACCACACTTAGAAGCATGAATGTGTTGTTTTTAATTCTTCAATGAAATTACCCTAATTACGTAATTAATGTCATTTAACAAATTATGTTATATTCATTAGAGGTTATAACTAGTGTAGACAATAATCAGATGAATTGTGAATCGCCCTATCAAACATGTCTATAACCATTTAGGTAAGTACTAAGCAATTTAAAGTAAATGTAATTGTAATGATGAATTGATACAATTAGGTGTTTGATATGATCATATATGAAATGAATTATAGTGAATAATGTTTAATGCCACTTGTCATATGCTGTTATTTATTCAGTAATTCAAAGTGATTTAGTGTAGATTAGCGTTGTTTGGATCCTTTACAGTTATTTGTCGGTTATGTACCACTTAATAAACTAAGAAATGATCTACATCTTTTATAGAAATCAAGATACTCACCAGAAATCAAATCGATATTTTTCGAAGAATGCATAACCATGAATATCAGTTTGTAGACTACCAGTATCCAATGATAATGTAGCGGTAAATAATCCTCAAAATAAATAGTTACATAGGTCCTCAACATTGATGCTAACCATGTTTGTTTTAGCGGACACTACTAGTTGAAGGTGCTAGGTCATCACCAGATCACATCACGCCTCACTTCAATAACATTTACATCTCAGTCAACATCTATCTTCTAGTCGTGCTTTATTTTCAATAGTACGTAGATAAGGCTAGAATGACATTTAATGTGCTAATGTGATTCTAAGATACAAGATGAATGGGAAAGGTTGCTATTAACCTTATGTGTATTTGTACCAGCAGGACTAGTGCTGTAATTAGAACCTGACTACTTCGAAGCTAGTTAGTTGACAATTTTGTAGATTAAGGAAGGTTATCCGGAAGAAACTTCCGCGGTGAGTAGACAACATTCGCAAATATGAGACAGTTTAAAGTCACTGACGGAGGTAAACAACGGGATTAATATTTATCACATGCTAGACCATTCAGTAACACAGTAAATATAAAATACACTGAAGTAGACTGTAGTGGGGTATTTGTGTACTGAAATCAGAATAACAAGTTCATTGCTCGACTGCACTAACTTACGAATGGTAACAGACACGACAATCAATAATGAACTATTAAAAAGTCTGAGAATTACACAATTAAAGTAACATGGTTACTTATAATTTAAAAGATACATCGTTATTGAATGGTGTCTTGATATCATACAGAATAGACTGTATTGATTGTCGTTCACGAATCTCTTTCTTGTGATAATATTGACAAGTACGATCGACAGAGTGTTGATGTATTCGTTTCAACTGTATAAAAATGATATTTTCTCAAAGTCACTATTATTTGGAAGTTATTTCCGCTTGAAGTTCACCAGGTATATGACCAAGTTACGTTTGCAGTATTACCAGAGCAACTTCTAACGATTAAACTCACTTATATGAATGAGAATAAATCAGAAGGCAATGAAGGATAGAAGAGAAATTATATTTGATTGTGAACAGAGCGTCAATCGGATAGCAACATCTAGACAAACTACAGAGGCGTGACGTGATCCCATGATGATGCGTGACCAAACGCCTTCAACAAACATGGTCAGCATCAATGTCGAGGGCTTCATAACTATTTATTTTGGAGATTATTTACCGCTACAAGCTAAACATCTATTATGGATGATAAGCACATGCATCATACCAATAGGAAGAATAACATTTATGCAAAACGGGAACAATAATGACTAGAGACTATTGGGGCCTAGGGGAGGGGTTACACATACATAATCAATTGACTATTGTTCCTGATTGATAAAAGTTACAATAAAAGTTTATGAGTCCAGCGGGTGGTGAGGGCAATGAGTACATGTCAATAATAGGCATAAACTAATTGATAAACACACTAAAAATAAATGAAAGAGTCTTCCAAAAAACAATTTAGAAAGTTAGTTGCCATACTTGAATCGTCTGATACAACACACATGGTAAAATTATTAGTGAACAAAATAGTGTACATTATGCACATGCATATTATTTATATTTAGATCAATCCAAACGTTGGAATGTTGAAATTAACCATTGATCCGTGAACAATCTACTCGTTCTCAATATGTTCACTTACTATGTAACCTTTTAATAAAGTTTGATATATCTGGCATTGATCAAAATATCTAATGTAATGAGAATAATAATAGTTGTAAGTAGACTATATCTGCAATCTTAAAAAAATGATACCCTTCAAAGGATTAAAAGTTATAATCAACCGTTAGCAGCCGCCTCAGTGGTCCAATGGTAAAGCGTTTGCCGCAGAGCCAAAGGATCTTAAGTTTGGTCCCCGATGAGGTCATGGATGTGCGTTTCTGAGGAGTCCCATACTAAGACAAAACAGCTGTCCAATGTTTTCAGGTGACCAATGGATGTCTGATTTAGATCTATTCGTAGTATCAAAATTTACATAAAAAGGTAGTTAGATTTCCATCATCAATCACTGAAATATGAATTTCTTTGAGTTGACATTCAGTTGTTTAATGATAAAGTGCTAATCACAAGATTTGAGTATCTTTAGCTCGAATCATAGATAAGTTATAGATATTTACTACTAAGATGAAATATCAGTCAGTTACTTCATGTCATGAAATGACACTCTAATTAAAGTCAACTAAGAGAAAGTTAACTAATAATAAGTGGAATTCATGGATATCATTAAAGAAGAATTGAAGTTAATACACTAATGTACATTTCTGTATTGACGATACTGTTTATTGAAGCTTGACTATCGTATTTGTAGTGAAGTAACACAAATAGTAGTAAATTAAATAAAACAAAGTACTCGAAAACGTTGTATTATGAGATGGTTTTGTAACGACTTCGATGTTTGTTTCAGTTCCACTTCTTAACTCGATATTTGTGCTTGTATCAATTTATGAACTGATTGAAACTATCTCAGAGAACCTCTACAGTTTAGAGGAAAATTCTTTTCATGGACACTCATCTGAAATGCGGATTAACAGAGATGTTAGCAATACAACAGTTGTATGAAATCTATGTGTAATAGTTACATAGTCAACCTGGCGGCCTGTTTGAAATCCTGGGCTACCTTTTCTACCACTATCTCAACAAATTGCTTTTTCGCTATCTGTCTTGTTTTAAATGCCTAATCATGTTCCAAAATCGCATTATGTACTCACTCGCCTTTATAAAAAGTTTACAACCTAACATGTATAATTCAGTTAGATGCAAATGCAAGCATCATGGGGAGGGGGCTGACAACATGCGTTAAAAAAGATCACTATTCATCAAATGTCTATTCCTGAAATTGTTAGCCTTAACTGCAGATCCTTTATTGGAAAAACAGACTACGTGCAATTTCTCCTTAGTCTTAACATATACCGTAACTGTAGTTTAATCACAGTTCAAGAATCATGCCTATATGAGCTGTATGATTAGAATTCGGTATCGATAAACGGTTCACAGAATTTTCGTCAGGATAGTCCTGTCATGAAAGGAAAGCGTAGTGGTGGTGGTAGTGGTGTTGTTACTTTTGTGAACACTAACTAGTGTAAATATAATCGTGTATGTTTTTAGTTTTTAAATGATTTTATAGATTGCCCAACATTAAGATGTCGTCCGAAACATCTGAATAAATGTAAATACATATATGTTACCAATGTTTATGTGACTCCAGTCTGCACATCATCTGTCCTATCCCACTGTGCCAATGAATTCACATAGTTTGCTGTAACTACTCTCAATGGATCTCATTCAATTGTCTGTGACAAGTTTAACTCATCAGAATGCACTTTCCTTTCATTCTTAGGCCACCAAAAGTTAGTAGACTGCCCAAGTCGCTGTAATGCTGTGCTTGATTTAGTTTTTGTAAATGAGTTTAGTATATACGTGACTTGTAAACGAGCTCCTCCTCTAAATTCCGACCATTCCAACATTTGAGTTTTCTCAAAACGTTTTGCAATATCGGTAAAAATATTGCAACTTTTTATATGACCAGAAAGATAAAATGAAGAAATTACTCAAATGAAAACATCTACAAGTTGAATAATATCCTGGAACTAACTAACTGGGACCTCTTTACAAATGAATCATTAGAAACCACTGTAGATGTCACTAGTTCTTATCTCAAGTTTTGTCTTGATGTCTGCTGTTCTAGTGAAACAGTTTTCATTTGATTTGACCAACTGATCTCCCCACATCTTAAACGACTGAGGGGAGAGAAAGAAAGTCACTACAAGAAGAAAGATTCTACTGAAGTTAGAAGGTTAAATGTCCCCATCTACCAAGAAATCAAACGTTTAAAGTCATTGTATGCTAACAAGCTACTGTCCTGTAGACACTCTTTTAATCTGTGGATACTATTCAAAGAGCTTACATACATTAAACAGATCACAGAAGAGACATATGAATGCCTTCTCGTTAATTGAGTCTATTCTACGGTATAGATTTCATTAGATGCTCAATAATCAATGCAAATCGAATGAATGATGCGGCCCATAGCTATAGCTTCTCCGTTTCTCAAAACTATGGAAAAACTTCTACTACGTAAGCTGCAGCCAAAAGTTAAACGGCATATCGAGCCATATCAGTTTGTATACAGATGCGATAGTAGTACACTGGACGCGGCAGATGTGTTAATTGATAACATAATGTCTAGCTTATAAATGGGTAAAAATTATGTCCGAAGTACGTTTTTAGATTACACTTCTGCCTTTGACTCCGTTCCTAGACCTATATTACTGAATAAACTTGAGAACATGAACATAGAAAGCTGGATAATCAACTAGCTGTATTCCTATTTCGCCGGAAGAGAACAATATACTATGTACAGAGGCAAGTGCTCCACTCATCTATTAACGAGAGTTTGTATGCCTCAAGGTGCTGTTCTTTCCCCTTCTCTTTTCTCAATTTTCTTGAATGATCTGCACTCTTCTACGAAAAATACGTTTATTAAGTATGCATATGATCTTACTACTTGTATGCCAGTTTCTTCTTCGTTAAGTTGTCGTGAAACGAATTGTTCCTAAGCTAATGTTGAACGATGGTCTACTCTGAATGGTTTTCAAATGAATTCCTCCAAATGTCAAACAGTCAATTTCAGTTTTAGACATGCGAATAGACCTAAATCCTCTTGTGGATTCACACGATGTTTGTAAAATTGGAGACTCTACAATCAACACTACGTCGAATGTTACTTATCTTGGTATAAGCTTTACTTACCGTCTATCTTAGTCTTCGCATGTTTTGCTTATATCAAAGAGAGGTTTTCGTTCAATGTACTATATGAAGCGATAACGTAGTTTTGGTATTACCAAGCACTTATTATTACAACTTGTCAGTTCATGTATATTACCGATTATTTTATATTGTTCCCCATTATTTTTTCCTAGACTTTTGAGAAAAGATCAAGTTGTGCTGCATGGAATACTAAAAGTTGTTAGTAAAGTGTGTAGTGAGAACTACGACGTTATTATTAACATGGTTGTAAAAGTTAAAATCCTGTAGACAGCTATCTAATGCTATTCCATCTGTGACAAACCACCCTCTTCAATTGCATCTTTCACCTTGTATATCTTCTGGTAGAAAGTGATGCTGCTACGCTAGAATTGAAGCACGTTAGGAAAAAGTACAAATGTTGCAGTAATCCACATTTAGTACATGTTCTATGTGATGAAAAATTTATAAGAGCTGTGCAGATTATTATGTAATGCAAAGTTTCCTGTTCCTTAAGTCACCATAATCTAACTGTTTACACATAAATACCTATTGCCTTTATTGTATGTATCTTTTGTTGTTGACATTACATACTCTGAATGTATCAATCGTAAAGGAGTAACTTGTTGACACACTGTATGCTGAGAATTCATGTTGCACTAAACATACTACTGAATAAAGCTGCTATCATCATTATTTCACGACAGGTGTAACACATTGAATTTTCCTATTTGTATTCCTCATAGTTTGATTACCAGTAGGAATCACAGAGTACTGGAAAGCTGATTATTCTTAGAAAAAGGAGTTTTTAGTGTCAAGATGTATCGCTGATCCCATTATAGGTTGGAACTAGGACTCTTAGAAAGAGGGTGAAAGCTTAAGTATATACTCCAGTGTACTGATAAGCGTCTATTAGTAGCACTTCATTTTTAATCAATTTGTGTTATAGTCCAATGAGTACTCGATGCTACTCAAAACAAGTACGTCAATTTCGGCAATGTTTAAACACCATTAATCAGTGCCTTCATTAACACTTCAAAAGTTCTATAAAGCTGGTCATATTTTATCGTAAACTATTTTAATTAACAAATCGTTTCTACTCGGAACTGACTAATTTTAAAAGAGGTTCAGCTGTGATTCCTGTCGTGTAACTTAATGTTTCCATGTTGTATTAATTCGATTGTTAAAAACCTTTATCACTTACACACAGCTTGTACACATTATAATGTAATTTCGGTTACCATGAAGCGGATTCGGTGATAACCAACAATAAACCCCTTAAAATCTAAATTTCATGTTATTTATCACACATCAATAAAACATACTTACAATCTTGAAAGGAAGTGATACTCTTTAGTGATTACAATATTAGATCAATCAAATTCATAGTCTACAATCATTATCACTAACTTATCCTAATCATAATTGATCTCATATAAGATTGAGATTTTCGATGTAGACCAACATCTTTGTCGAGAGAAGTCAATCTCTACTGAATCAGTAACTAGACAAAACAACTTTACTTTTTCACTACTCAATGATTAATCAATGTAGAAAATGCTGTTTTTGTTACTAATGTAAATTAGACATGAACAAACGAACAACCTAGTGATTATGTAACATTTCCCACTTAAAATAAACAAGAAGTTTACTCTTCAATTAGATTGCATAATAGAATTGTTACAATTTATTATGTAATCTGATTAGAAAAATTAAAAATGTTACAATCATTAACAGTTTTTTTTTTCAATTATATGATACTTACTACTAACAATGGATAGACAGTAGTACTAGTAGTAGTAGTAGTCGTATTCAGTAGTAAGAATCAGTAGTAATAACATATAACATGACATTATATTAGTTTTGTTTGTTTAACCGATACATTACTAAAAAATATGTAGACATTCACATGTGATAAGTTTAATAAAGAAAGAATCATATTCATTTTCTAGTAATATAAAGTTAACTTTTCTTTGTTACAATCAACAAACTCTACAACATTAATATGAACTTATATATTCCCATTGTGTGAATATCAACATTCGAATGTAGGTGCAATCAGCCGATGAGTCTCAAATACGTCGAAACGCTCATTTTAGATTCCACTTACCAGTCACAATTCAATTTAAGTAAAACTTTACAACAGTTTATGACAAACCACAACCATGAAGTTCTATTGAGAAGTTGTGAACAATTGAATTCAGTGAAATAGTTATTAACAATGACATTGGATGATTATTGAAAAATGGATGAAAGTGGGTACTCTACCACTGGAAGCCAATTGATTAAGTGGTGTAGATGGTTTTAAGATAGCTGTGAGATCTGAAGTCTATCGATATAATATCCTGGCGGCGTTGAGTGTGTACAATACTGGAGAGTTCTTTGGTATGTTAAAACAGTTACTGAGTTCTCTCTGGCTTTCATAGTTACTCAGCGGAACTATATAACTGCCTACACAATATCCAATTACAGTCAACTTCATTTTAATGATGACTGACTTGAGGAGATAACTGCTGGAGTTCTAGTGAGCAGACACAACCCATAGAATTTTAACCGAGTTTAATGTTAGGCGATTATGAACCGATGGCAATGTATGAGATCGAACAAAGATGATAGTGAAGTGAGTGAAGTTAAAAAATCATCCGTTAGGTGAGAGCTTCATCAGCGGTAAATGAGTTATGAATTCGTTGCGAAATGTGAAAGTCGTGGGTCCGATATTTGTTCACGAGTATATTAGTGAACATTACTGAGAAGTAACATGCAAAGACAAAATGGCTGTCTAGGAGTATTAATTCCTGGTTTTCAATGGTGATTTAATTCAGGTTTATTCGTGGTAACAACTTCAAGAGGAACCTCCACAATACATAATTACAGATTATCTTCAGTCAGAAAACTAATAAAACCTAAAACCCCTTGAATAAATGTTTTATTCTAGCAACTTTCGTTGCTTTCTTCATGTGGAAAGAAGACTAAATGTTATTGCAAGTTCATTGAGAGTCATAAGCCTCAATATACTTTTATTTTTCATTTGTTCATCATGTTGAACTGCTCTATACCAACATCGTTACAATCAGTTGAGAAGAAACTCAAACATGTGAAATAGAACCTTCAAGGTACATTACACTTTAATATGTAGTATTTCTCTACGAGATGAGTTGAAAATTGTCCAACAGTTCTAGATTTAACAAACTTGTAGGACATTCAAAACATTTTAGATCAGACACATTAGCTTACACTGACTTACGATCAATATGCTGTTTCCTGAAATTTCAACTTCTGCATTACTAAGCCGGCTTTCAACGATTAATATTTCTAATTCAGTCAATTCGTGATACACTTGCGCGACGTCACCCAATGTAATCAGTGGGTAAATGCTTCACACCCAATACGGATGGTATATATGCATGTATGTACAATCAACATAGAACCTGGCACATGTGTGCATCGGTTCAAGTTGCTATACCTCCATGGCACCGCAAGATTAACACCACCACCATTAGTAGAAGCTACTTCAATAAAATAGTAACAAGGAGAGTGAACACATAGAATATGGTTCAGAAAGCCTAGAAAGAAAGTTAAAGTTAAAGCTCATGATTCAAGGGAGGACTAAGTGAATATATCTGCGCCATTGTGACCGATTCTGGACCATGTCACGCAGTGTTTCTAGCCACTGGTTACGGTAATCGCGATGACCCCATCCAGGTAGTCTGCAGCTACCGACACGACTTGAACCGGCAGTCAGTGATTTCATGGACTGATGCCATGTTTTAGTTTGGCCACCCCTAACTCACTTCCATCATATTCCTATATCAGCCAGCATTGCGCGTCGAGGAAGACGGTGGTTGGGCATACGCAACACATGTCCCAACCACCTCAGTCGATGAAGATTCACAACCTCATCGACTGATTTACCACATTTGCCTAACACCCGTCGTCTAACCTCGTTATTACTTACTCGGTGATCCCAGCTAACACGAGCGATGTTTCGTAGACATTGATGGTCAAAAACTAATAACCTTCGAGTGTCATCTACCCTTAATGGCCACGTCTCACACCCATACAGTAAGACAGAGCGAACTGTTGCGCAGTACACTCTTCCTTTCGTTGAGAGACGAATATCTCGTCTACGCCATAGGTGACGTAAGTTGACAAAAGCCAAACGAGCTTTTGAATTCGTACTGAGATTTCGTCAGAGACTAACCCATTAGAGCTAATCAGACTTCCAAGATAAGTGAAGTGGTCGACGTGCTCAACTACTTCACTTCCTATCTTTAGTTCAGGTGTTGGCGAAAACCAGTCCTGGAGCAATAGATTGTATTTAGAGGGGGGAGAAACGCATTCCGAAAATGCTTGTATTCGAGCTTATTGCAGTTAAAAGTTTCTGCATCGTATCGGCGTCTTCGCCGAACAGGACTATATCGTCGGCATATTCGAAGTCAATAAGTGGATCTCCTGGTAGGAGATCGATTCCTGAAAAGTCAGACGATGAAAGTGTAATTTCCAACAGTATGTCAACTATGAAATTAAACAAAAATGGGGAAAGTGGGCAGCCTTGACGGACACCACTTGTGGTTACAAGTTCAGATGACAGTTCGCCATATGCTCTGACACCACTAACAGTGCTTGAATAACGAGCCTTAACAAGTTTTATGTACTTTTGGGGCACGCCTTTCAATGAAAGACACTGCCAAAGAACTTCACGGTCTACGGAGTCAAATGCTGCTTTCAAGTCAAGGAAAACCACTATTGTCGGCAGCCGAAAATTATGTCTGTGTTCTAAGATCTGACGAACGGTGAATATCTGGTCTATACAACCGCGACTAGGTCTGAAACCAGCCTGATCTTCTCGTATTTGGAGATAACGAGTTGCAGTTAAGCGTCTGATAATTATAGAAGCTAGTATTTTAGACACTATATTAGTCAAACTATTTCCTCTATGGTTATTACAGGACGATTTCGGACTCTTTCTTATATACTGGGATGATTAACGATCGACACCAGTCAGACGGAATTATGTCAAGTTCCCAAACCTTAGTCAAAATATCAGTCAGTCTGGTTGTCAATGTGGGACCACCATCCTTAAACACCTCTGAGGATAATCCATCTGGACCCGCTGCTTTTCCTCGCCTTAGATTGGCTATTGCTTTTTCGACTTCGACAAGAGTCGGGGGACCTAAGTCGACTTTCCATTCTGGCTGTCTTGAAATAGTGGGAAGTTTCAGAGTAGCGGAAGGCCAACTAAACTGTTCCTTGTAGTGTTCAGCCCATCGTTCTAAACGTCTAGACTAAGAGCTAATAAGCGTTCCATATTTTTCGGAGATCGTCTCACTAACGCTGGGTTTTTTAACCCCAGTTTCTTTTATCAACTTGAAAAGTTGTCTAGTGTTACCTATCGTCGCTGCCTTTTCCATTTCCTTTGCTTTCGTTATCCACCACTGCTCACGGTCGTTTCGCAGACTTTTCGTCAGTTTATGCCTGATTACTTGTCGCTCATCATCGTGTTCGGAGCCTGATGGGATCAGTCTTCGGGAGTCTATTAATATCAACAGAAGCCATTGAGATCCATTGATTTTTCTTGACATGTTGATTTAAGTCCTTGATAGATATCATTGTAGATGCCACAGCTGCTTGAACATCTTGCCAAGCAGTATCTATTTGGGACGCATCTTTATAATTGCCCAAGTGATTCCTCAGCTGTTCCTGGAACTTAATCTTGGCTGTTTCATTACTAAAATGAAATCTAAAAGGTTTTCCTGTGGTAGTTTTTCTTCGCCCGGTAAGACGCAAGCAAACGCGTGCTCGCACTAGAGCGTGGTCGGAGTCCAAACATGTACTCCAGAAAGATCGGCAATCTTCCATCGAGCCTCTCCAACGGTAACTAATCGCAATATGGTCTATTTGAGTCCACCGTTGAGTAGGGCCATGAGGTCTCCATGTTAAACGATGTCGATCCTTATGCTTAAAGTTTGTGTTGGCTAGAAATAACGGATTATCTGAGCAAAGCTGCAGCAGACGATGGACTTCACTGCTTATGTCTTTTCACCAGAACTCAGAAAATTACCTCGAGACGTTAGTCACTTATGAGTTTTTAGTGTCTCATGGTAATCAATGGTTGTCTAATATAGACCAATTAGTGATGTCAAATTAACATTCAACAATCTTCACAATACCAATTACAATATTTATAATAAGTCAGTATATTTGACATAAACTATATTAAGGTTTCGCTCTACAAGTGACGATCTGCTTCCTGAAAGTCCTTACTAGTGAGGAAGTGATTACTATTAGTATACACTGCTTTATAAGGAATGTTTATCTCTATAGTCTACCTCAAGAATAAATCATAGTTTGATAACTACCGAATAGCTGTTGAGTCACAGTATCCAACTCCTCATTGATGTACATAAATATCCTATCCATGGCTCGAACCAATGACTTTGAAACCTATCAAAAGTCATGATTTGTCAGATTACATTGTCTAATTAATGCAACTTGAAACATGTTGACATAGAAGATCATGAATGAATTTTCCTTTTAGAATCAGATTGAATATTCTACGTATTATTTAGTAAAACGTCAAATTACTTGATGTAGTACACTTAAATCTTATGTGAAATGAATGAGAATAACTAAATACGATTTTTGTATTACTGATGCATTTATCAAGTGAAAATCTATTGCCCATCTCTGATGTATAACGTAATATAGGCGCCCTCTTCAGAAGTTACAGTATATAGTTTATGTAAGTACTAAATATATAAGGTAGATAATTACACCTATCATCGAAGCTTCGCTTAGTTATCGTAAAATAACTGATTGCATAATCCTTAAGGTTACGCATAGAACACAAGGAAACATTAAATTGCTTGATTGATTAATATGGATAGAACATTTTTTACATTTACGATTGATAACCCTCATTCACGTCGCAAGATGATTGCTATAGCAAGATTAGGTTGGAAGATAAAGACGATAAGCCTGACTATGGCATAGTATTAGTTCATGAAGTTATTGACTATTTGAATGAGATCTTTGAATAAAAACAAACTAGATAGTTGAAACTAACTCACTAATGATGTTCAGTAGTTGAAAACGTTAGGTGATACGACTGAGAATCAATCACAAGCTTTTAGTTTATGTTGATCTTCACTTCCAATATCCCTAAATATTTGACTTGCATTGTCATAAACTTTGTCCCATGTCTACTTCTAAGTTCTGTGGTATTTTATGAATTGACCAAATAGATACTCTCTAGGTATATCTAACATCTTTCGAGCATAGTTACATTCCTTGACTTGAAAGAAGAGTTTAACCCTGTAGATTGGGATGCTTTAAGTAGTGTTTGTCACTAAAGGACGTATATCAAGATGTCGGGATGCTTTGTCACTAAAAGACGTATATCAAAAGTTCATGATCCTTATAAAGGATTTCTACACGAACACTGATGATCAAATGAGAGCTTATGTTGAACTGTCAGGAGAATTTTTGACATCAAGTAATGTTCGTCATGGTTAGACGTTATCCTCATTATTATTTAATTTGATCTTCCTAAAACTCCACACTTTCCATCTAACTTCTAAGGAAATGACCACTGTCTTTTCAAGGAAGCTGACTTTTTAATTTAGAATATACCGACTATATAGTCCCGATAGGCGGACGCTGAAAATATACAGTTTTCTTAAGGACTCGTGGTCACATTGCTCCACCTGAGACGAAGACGACATATCCTCTCAAAAAGTGTCGAACTGTGCTAAGTAGCAATCCGCGTTTTCATCGTATGGAGAGAAGCAAGGGCTGTTGAAATGGAAGACATGTGTAGACTCCAAGTCTCCGGATACGGAAATATATCATGAAATGAGCAAATACGTAATATCTATATTAGACATAGAGTACTAGAATAACGTCGCAAATCATTCTAAGAGGTCGTAAACCTTTATCAAATGAGATGGTTGAGACGCATGTGCGCATGCCTCAACACGGCCTAAGTCGTCTCGCGATAATGGTCGGGGTAGGGTGAAAGTAAGGTAAAAGTGGCCAAACCAGAAGATAGTAGTGATCCTTGAAGTTTTTGACTGTTGGTCTGATTGGTAGATGTAAACTTCCTCATTGTGGTAAGAATAGCAACAATAGCAATCATGATCAGTGACAATGGGTGGTATGGCTCGAAATCCGTTACAACGGTGTGTGTGTTCACTCCTTGTCTTCTTCTAGATCTCAAGTACCATTATCATTTCTTCCTTTTGAATCATATTGTCGTGTTACTCATGTAAATTTGATAATCTTTTGCTGTGGTATATAAACTTGAATCTATGAGCATATGTCCCAAGTTCTATGGTGTTCATAACCGACGGAATAACTTTGTCTCACCATACCATATTCTAAATGTTTAAACATTCTCATTATAACTGTAACCATGATATTTCAATTTGTTTTTGTTATTTATCTTATTAATTTGATCTTCCTAAAACTCCACACTTTCCATCTAACTTCTAAGGAAATGACCACTGTCTTTTCAAGGAAGCTGACTTTTTAATTTAGAATATACCGACTATATAGTCCCGATAGGCGGACGCTGAAAATATACAGTTTTCTTAAGGACTCGTGGTCACATTGCTCCACCTGAGACGAAGACGACATATCCTCTCAAAAAGTGTCGAACTGTGCTAAGTAGCAATCCGCGTTTTCATCGTATGGAGAGAAGCAAGGGCTGTTGAAATGGAAGACATGTGTAGACTCCAAGTCTCCGGATACGGAAATATATCATGAAATGAGCAAATACGTAATATCTATATTAGACATAGAGTACTAGAATAACGTCGCAAATCATTCTAAGAGGTCGTAAACCTTTATCAAATGAGATGGTTGAGACGCATGTGCGCATGCCTCAACACGGCCTAAGTCGTCTCGCGATAATGGTCGGGGTAGGGTGAAAGTAAGGTAAAAGTGGCCAAACCAGAAGATAGTAGTGATCCTTGAAGTTTTTGACTGTTGGTCTGATTGGTAGATGTAAACTTCCTCATTGTGGTAAGAATAGCAACAATAGCAATCATGATCAGTGACAATGGGTGGTATGGCTCGAAATCCGTTACAACGGTGTGTGTGTTCACTCCTTGTCTTCTTCTAGATCTCAAGTACCATTATCATTTCTTCCTTTTGAATCATATTGTCGTGTTACTCATGTAAATTTGATAATCTTTTGCTGTGGTATATAAACTTGAATCTATGAGCATATGTCCCAAGTTCTATGGTGTTCATAACCGACGGAATAACTTTGTCTCACCATACCATATTCTAAATGTTTAAACATTCTCATTATAACTGTAACCATGATATTTCAATTTGTTTTTGTTATTTATCTTATTAATTTGATCTTGTTGCACTGATTTGTCTTATTAGATTCAGTTACATTTGTCCTACATTAACTATGATTGACTGATTGATTCAATCTCATTTTTGATAATATTTCCTATGAATAAGTATTCGAATCTTTTAAGAAATTTCTCTATCAAACAGTGTTAGCACACTAATTGTATTATAGACTTATTTTAGTAATCGATTAGTAGTAACTAGATGATTTCGTTTTAAACAGCAATCTTCAGCTATCAATCAATCAAGGCCTGTTACCCCTCGTGAAGCACAGACCGCCTACAAGCATTCTCTGACCAACGCTTTCCTGAGCTATCCTTTCCAGTTCTTCTGAAGTGTTTTCTATTATTTTCATGTCTACCACCAATCTCTGAGGCAATATGTCCTTTTGTCTTTGCCTTAAAGATTCCAAGAAATAATTTCCTAGGTATACTTTAAATCTTAGTTAAATACTGTCTGAAATCTTCAATTTACTATTCAAATTGGATTGTGCCTGGCAGGTGGAATCGACAACATACATTTCGTCCCATTTACAAGTTGTTTTTGGCTGGATATATTTTCACCCTATTATTGATACTGGTAACGTACCTCAAACTCAATTAATTCACATCAGACTTCAACGCTTAATCCAACGAGCTACTGTGTCCAAACAGCTATGCATAAGTAACAGATACATAAACATGATTTGAAAGTGTATGTATCATCGTGTTAAGGTCTGTAATCGATCCATCACTATTACCACACATGCATTCTGAGTGTATTGCCTCGATATAAAGTTAATTCACAAGTATAATTAAAGTTAGATCAGGATGTACACTTCATTCTATTTAGAACTCATCAACCAAATGTGTTTGTGCTATTCCAATGTTGAGGGCGGGGGGGTGTGAACTCTTCCCAATAGGAAGATATAAAGATATTTCATTACTATTTATTCTTTAAATTTCTTGTTTTAATGAGTTAAGTTGCCAATCAATTTTAAAAATACAAAATGTACTTTATACAATAAGCAGACTAAATGTTACATCATGTGGAACAACACTCTAATATTGTCAACACATTGTCTTCAGTTGAATTACATCTTCCCAGGAGAATAGCAATGACGAATCATCCATGAAAGTGTTTAATAGTTAAACATTCCTATTGACAAATCACTACTGCACTATAAGAACTAACATGTGATCTATAGATGAATAAGGGTTCTTTTCATATAATTTTCTACTTTCAAAAAACCAGATTAGCATGACATTTTGTTAGCAACATTGAGTTTATTTGAAATTTCGTTGTATTCACCCTAGTTACGTGATTCAATTGTGGAGATTAGTTTTTCTTTGACTTCACTGGTTGTATTCGTTACAGATTCATTGCGTTTGGGGGTCAGTGAAAACCAAAGGAGCTATAGACAGCTGTGGTAAAGGACTCGGTGACAGCAAGCAGTCACCATTTCAGCAGTGATCGAACATAGATCACTGCACCGGTGTCTAGTAAAGGGATTCCCAATTCATTCAACTTGTGATATATGATAATGATTGGCTAACGTTACTGATGAAGCCTATGTTACTGGTCACTATTTCTTATTACAGTATCACGAAGTTTTTGAAGTAGTTCACCAGTGAGCAGATTATTTAAGTTGATGTCGTTTGTAAAGGTCATTCTGTATCATCGACTTCAAGGATCCCAAGGTTTTAGTAGTAAGTCGTGACTAGTGGAATTCAAACAACACCAGAATGAGACAGTTATCGTCAATGATATTGGTTAGTGACAAATTGATTAAAGTGGGAAACCTAAGATCGAACACCGAAGGACTCAGACGTGCTAATGGATAAACTCGTTAGTTGAAGCATTTTTCCCATTACTTAATGTAATGTGTATATGTACTTCTCTGACAAACGTATACAATGGAACACAGAATAACACAAAACGTATTATTTTAGTTCACCTTTAGTCATGTAAATGGCTTGGTTGCTGGTGTTGTGATCAAGATTTCAGTGTGATAATCCAAACATATTAACATTGATGAAATATGACACAATAACCAGTATAATTTCTATTGTCTCCTAACCCTAGATATTTCGTTCCACACTGAGTCATGGAATATCAAAAGTCAAACATGACTTCATGCTATGAATTCTTAAAATCACAATGACCGGAAGCTGATGATTACCTTGTCATTAATATAGCTGACTGAATGCTGTCAATCAAGTTGCATGTGACTCGACATCATGTGAGCTACGATATGATTCAAAGTTGTGTAAAATAGTAGAGAGAAAGTCTTAGTTGACTAGGATATCGTGTTAGCTTGCACTCAACAGTGAAGTGCACGTTGAATCTTGTAGGAATCATTGATATTCTTATGAAATTCGAATATATGTCACTCAACTTCATCGTCTATGGACCCATGTTCGAATTCAAAACGGAATCAATTCCTCAAATGTTACATGTACTCCTTACTGACAAATGCCAATTAGAATGGAACCTAAAACAAGTACGGTCCCCTACCTATCAACTGACGAATGAATACTCGTTAAAATGAAGAATATTTATACTTGTTTTGTAGACTCACTAAAATTGTCAGTCATTTGGATGTGTATCTAATCTTCTCTGTCATCTACAACTATTTAAGTATATTCGTATTCTCTTACAGTTGGCATTTGTGTAATTTATCATTGATTCTCCATAAACATGTATATATTTAGTGATACTTAATGAAGTGTAAGCTACCGATTACTAGCAGTTACCAGTCACAGATTCGAAGCCACCGAAACATCAATTTTGACAACCTAGTCATATCAACAGTAAAATCACATAGATTGTGGCCTATGGTCGAATGCATAAATCACTACCTTATGAAAACGTCCTTGTTTTTTTAATTCTATGCCAAACGGTATGGTCATTTCAGTTATCGCATATGTCCCAGTTACAACTTAATTTATCAGTAACTGTAGATGGAACAGTGGTTTCGGGTTATAAGTCTTTTTTTTCATAATCAATACATAAAGTGATTAGTAGTAGGTTGAACCATCCGTGAAATTCACAAAAAGGAAGACTTTTATCCTATTATCCTTCAATGGCTCACATTCTTAACATAAATCATGTCTTAACAGTTGGGTCCAAATCAATGGAGAAAGAAATTTAACTATATGCTTCAATAGGCGACTCAAAGAATGTACAACCTCTACATTATGAATGACAAATCAAACCACTTAAGGAAAATGTTTATTTAAAACAAATTATCACCAATCACTGATGTGTTTATACCGTCCAAAAGTATAGAAATGCAAGTAGCCTATAAACCTAAGAAAATACGTTTAACGAAATGATTTCAGTGGTGAAAAAGACGAAGACACTTTAAAGAGTAGGGTTTATAATCCACGTAAAAGGACGTTCTTCACAGAAACCTCTAATCGGCCTATTCACAGTAATAACCTAAATGGCAAGCTCTTATTTCTGACTACTTTTATGTGAGTTTATCAATTCACTTGTACTTATAGAGCTTATTAAATAAGTTTTTCAATGTGTACCTTATCTGAAAGAATTTAAAAACATTATTTCGTACCAATTGATTTATATGACGCTCAATTATTGAGCACCTCGTCGATGTAGATCACTATATTAAAACCTACAATGTGTTCAATGTCATCAACATGATCAATAGGAAGCTTTTAAGGACAATTAGCTATCATCTATTTAGTGATGATAAATCTTTTGCTTTACACCTACTAAAAACAAAACTGTATATTTAGAGGACACTTATGCAATCCCTGCTTTTACCTTCGTCTTGTAGTCAAGTTGATGTTTTTTTTTACTCAAAATGTCATCAACCCACCTAACCGCCTTGCTACATTATTAGCCTTTTTACTCAGAACCGATTTATTTTCAATTCTGTTATCATGTCCCCTCCTGAACACATTGAATTTCAATTTTACCATGTTACGTAATAATCTCGTTGTTTTCGTAGTTGTTAGTTTTTATTTAACTTCAATGTCATTCTAATGAATATTCAATATCATAGCAACTACATACAGAGATTTTTATTAAGAATGCTTAGATGCTTTAGTTGTTACCACATTCACTTATTGTCATATTATTGATTATTATTATGAAGCAAAATGAATCTGTTTACGAGTGTAGTATTGCGAAAATGAATCGACGGAGAGAAGAACTCTTTGCAGGAGCATATTTTTGTTGTTCAGTCAATTTGCAATATTGTGTAATCATATACAGTGATTGATAGCATTAAAGAAGTGTAGGCATATGGGTGAATTGAGGGAAAGGAAATTTAGAATCCAAGGGAAGATTAAACGAGACTGAGTGTTTAGTGAAACATAATAATCAAAATCTTCAATCGACGACCAAGGCGATTACAGATATTCTGTATCAAACATGATTCAGAGTGACTGATAACGACTTCATGAAGTGATGCCACATTTTGAAATCCTCAACGTCTAGATTTTTTCAATCTACTCCGACATACCTGCTAACATCGCTAGTCGATCTGATGACCTAATGAAGATATAAAAACGTATCAACTGATTTATTATCGTTATAATCATCCTCCATTCGACCATTCCAAATTAATACGCCAGCAACAAATAAGAGATCACAATCATAGCATCTGAATCACCCGACTGTTGCTGCTACCTACAAGTGGTTGCTGGGCATGCCTATCGCGATGACTCAATCAGGCTATAATGGCTGTAGCGATCGTTTCTAAAAGTCCTACTTTGCCAGGCAGGTCGCTTAAAGAGCGGTAACACTAAGAGCAGCAAACCTAAAGTGTGAAGGCTAAATAATACTGCCGATTGTACAGAAATGGCACAGAAGTAACGTGTTTCCCTTAGACAACTAGTATAACAGCCATGCTGTCTTTTCAAAAGGAAAGGGTAGGGTTAGAAAAGACCAACTCTAAAAATGTACATCTCACCTTACTCCACAAATTTCCAACTTCAATGATAAGATCTTAAGAAGTACGGAGATAACACATTTAGAAATATTAAATAGATTTACTTTTAATAGTCTAACTTGATAAAATCTTATAAATAGACCAGAATAAGAATGAACAAGTGTTATATAAACATAATGCAATACATCTAATTCAACTGAAAAAGAGTAAATAATCATTTCTAATGTGTGTATACACCGACATAAATTCAACAGGAGATAAATTGTATTTATAATAGAAGTTAATTTATTGTAAATTGAAATATGACCACCATCATTGTAAATAGTCTAATCAATTATGACCAACCAAACATATAGCCTAATGCTTTAGAAAATATTCCTGGATCTCTATCCTGTCGAACCTGGAAACAACAATATAACAAGACAAGAATTCAAAAAAATGAATCTTAGGCATGTATAATCAATCAATCAATCAATCAATCAATAATGTACAACGTACAACCAAGTATACATGTGTGTTATCTATCAGTTTAAGGTTGTACAACATCACTTTATCGAAACATCAAAATAAATATCAAAGTAGAAGTAGCGGTAAAAAACTATCAGTAAAACAGAAATAAAGTTACAAAGTAATTTTTTTGAGATCTCAGAATTTCAAGGAAACAAAGAGAGTGAATGCATCTATGTCCAATATTGATTCTGAGCTGTCATCAACAAACATCTCCAACCATTTTTTATGACAAACAAGTGGACTATAACCAAGAAGTTTAGACCTACCAATACAGTACAAACTAACAGTTAATGAATTCATGAATTAATGTCGCGTTTTTAATTTGACCGTATTTACCTACCATTCATACTACTCCTTCATTAACCAATATCGTCCATTGAGACAAGTAGTAGACAGTCATGCGAAATACCTGTCACAATTAGTGCAGATCCACAACCTCATCATCCTGTTGGTCACATTTGCCTTGTACTCACGAATGCAAGCATGTTCGGAATGCGTTTCTCCCCCCTCTAAATACAAACTATTGCTCCAGGACTGGTTTTCGTCAACACCTGAACTAAAAGATAGGGAGTGAAGTAGTTGAGCACGTCAACCACTTCACTTATCTTGGAAGTCTGATTAGCCCTAATGGGTTAGTCTCTAACGAAATCTCAGTACGAATTCAAAAAGCTCGTTTGGCTTTTGCCAACTTACGTCACCTATGGCATAGACGAGATATTCGTCTCTCAACGAAAGGAAGAGTGTACTGCGCAACAGTTCGCTCTGTCTTACTGTATGGGTGTGAGACATGGCCATTAAGGGTAGATGACACTCGAAGGTTATTAGTTTTTGACCATCAATGTCTACGAAACATCGCTCGCGTTAGCTGGGATCACCGAGTAAGTAATAACGAGGTTAGACGACGGGTGTTAGGCAAATGTGGTAAATCAGTCGATGAGGTTGTGAATCTTCATCGACTGAGGTGGTTGGGACATGTGTTGCGTATGCCCAACCACCGTCTTCCTCGACGCGCAATGCTGGCTGATATAGGAATATGATGGAAGTGAGTTCGGGGTGGCCAAACTAAAACATGGCATCAGTCCATGAAATCACTGACTGCCGGTTCAAGTCGTGTCGGTAGCTGCAGACTACCTGGATGGGGTCATCGCGATTACCGTAACCAGTGGCTAGAAACACTGCGTGACATGGTCCAGAATCTGTCACAATGGCGCAGATATATTCACTTAGTCCTCCCTTGAATCATGAGCTTTAACTTTAACTTTCTTTCTAGGCTTTCTGAACCATATTCTATGTGTTCACTCTCCTTGTTACTATTTTATTGAAGTAGCTTCTACTAATGGTGGTGGTGTTAATCTTGCGGTGCCATGGAGGTATAGCAACTTGAACCGATGCACACATGTGTCAGGTTCTATGTTGATTATACATACATACATACTTTGTACTCTGTACCTAATTTCAGAGTTACTTACTTGGTCGTTCCGGGTTACACGAAAGATGCTTCACAGTCACCTATCATTAAGGACTTAAAGCCTACGCATGTCTTTCACAATCACGGGTTAATGCAGACCGGATTACTGCACAGACAAATATCGCTCGTACTCAAGTCACATGTAGTGATAGTTGGGAAAAGCCAAATCAGCACTCTGGATCAGTGTCAAATTTTCACCAGACAGCGATCAACGCATCACGATTGGAAAATAATATTTACTAGTGAAGGGGTCAATATATTCAATTACCTAACTTTCTATAATAAATCTACGTGATAATACAAAACAGTTCTAAAGCAAGCATGGCTACCTAAGTCGGTAGAATGAGTTATGAAATCACTAAGCAGTGAATTGGAGCCTTATGTTGAACGTGTTCAGGTGAGAAAGCCGTAGATCTGTTAACGTTACTTAAATCAATAGTCAACGACTTCAAAAACTGGTGTTACCGCTTCGACCTGGATTTGTACCAAGATATCACCAGAAAATAGCTTGATTAGCAGAGTGATAAACGCACCCGGTTACTTCGTTCCTTTCCATTAGTTCAAGGAAAAACATCAACTAGTGCTGAAAGATACATACCCCAAAACATGCTTGCAATCTGCAAGGCTCTACATTAATTGTGAGTAACTGATAACATAGAGGCAAAGAAAATAAACAAATAAAATCATAACTCCGTAAACGACTTACGCTTGATGTTCTGGATAAATGCGTCGGTCGAGTTGATGCAGCTGCTAATGATCGCATGGAATTATGTCGTCCAATATTGCCTACTGCTGACTTATCTGGAGGAAACATGTTTGTAGAATCTATATTCGAAGTAGCTGGAGGAATACCAACAACACCACCACCACCATTTAGCGACCTTAATCCATTTAAATCTCTTAGAGGTGCTTTATTCATCCCAATGACTGTTCTAAAATTCTCATCATTAATACGTTTCATATTTGTAGGATTATTCTTAGTTGACGGACTTAGGAATATGGAATCATTCATGTTATTTGTAGTTGTCTGCTTAACCAATAAACCAGATTTGTCATCATTCATAATTTGCTTTTGTCAAAGTAAGGAAAACATACATTCGAAATGTAAAATGTATACCATTAGTTCATGAAGGAATATGTACTTCGATAAAATTACATTCGCATATTCTTAAATTAACGTAATAATTCATACATCTCATATTCAAACTCTTTTATTAGGAACAGAATTGTGAACTTAACATCGAGCTAAGTACTCAATGTGTACGGGATAGACATACTATCCAGTTAGTGGGACATAAATTACACCTGAACAATTACCGTTTATAACGAAGTGAAACGATGAATGGTATAGGAGTAGGGTGAAATAAAACTAGACGACGGGGTTAAAGCAAAACTTGGTATCATTCGATAAAGTCAATGACTGTTGGTCTGAACTGTTGGCTACATGGATGGAGTAACACGATTATTGTTGTTTGCGGACTCTGAGTAAGATGGCTCAGAAACGCTCGAAATGTTGCAAGTCCGTTCAATCATTGTGTTCACCCTGAGTTCAAATCATATTCATTACGTAAGACATTTTTTGCTATCAGTGATATTACTATTTTTACTACTCTGATAATCATCTTCCACTATTGATGTGGTGTGGCAACATTTGCGCCAGATCCTACGTTGTATAGGACTAACTGACTATTCAAATACCAAAGCGGAGGAAAGATGGGGAGTTAGCCAAATCGGAGATTCAGTAGCCAATGAGTCACATACGCCAGTCAAAAATACAAATGGCTCCTAATTTTTAAATTCCCTGTTTTTATGGACGCTTATATTCTTTTGGTTCATTTAAGGTTGAATTGTGGTTGGCAAGTGGAATCTAGGACGTAAGTTTCATCCTATTTAGGACGCATCTTCAGCTGTATATACCTCGAACATCCCAGCCATAGGTCTGAAACGGGTACATATATATGTGATTTGGAAATGTATATATCATCTCGTTAATGGTGTTAAAGACTGAAAATGATCAGTCTATGTTGTCTTATGTGAATTCCAGGTACGTTCAGCTGGAGACAAATTCTGAGAAGGACGAAACGCGTACTCCAGATTCGATTTGCTAATTAAAATCCAACTTTAACTTTACCTGTGAACTAATGCTATACGGAAGCAATCCTTTCAAAATTTACGTATGCCAGCAGTAACTGACCAATATTAGTCCTTAAAAACATCGACAGAAAGATACAGAAACTTTTAGATTATAATGTACAATTCAGTTCAAAGAATTATGGCCATTCTCAAAACAACAACTAGCGACCTGTAATATGAGTAGTAGTACTTACGCACCTTAGATATGGGGTAAAGATGTGATTGATGGATTCACCATTTGAATAAAAGCTAACACAGAATTACAATCTGTGGCTCAGAAGTTGAAAGCCATCAGTACATCAATAATTAGTGAACATATGCTTATGATATGGGGTGTCTAGAAAGAATTACGCATCACTTAAATGCCAACTACAAAACTATATGAATATAGTACTTAAATAGTTGTAGATGACAGAGAAGATTAGATACACATCCAAATGACTGACAATTTTAGTGAGTCTACAAAACAAGTATAAATATTCTTCATTTTAACGAGTATTCATTCGTCAGTTGATAGGTAGGGGACCGTACTTGTTTTAGGTTCCATTCTAATTGGCATTTGTCAGTAAGGAGTACATGTAACATTTGAGGAATTGATTCCGTTTTGAATTCGAACATGGGTCCATAGACGATGAAGTTGAGTGACATATATTCGAATTTCATAAGAATATCAATGATTCCTACAAGATTCAACGTGCACTTCACTGATGCGGACCAGCTAGCACTAAATCAAGGTTTTATCCCAACTATCTCCAACCACTAAACAACACAGTACAGTGTATGTAATGAAAGAAATTTTGACTATTGGTCACGATGCAACCTGATCAACAGAATTACATCAGCCCTGTAACAGGTAATACAGTCATCAAATTGGTCACCACCCAGTGACTAATCTATATGTACATATTTCATTAAAATAATTCCCATACTTACAGAATCAGTACAAACTGATACACCGACCATTGTATTATCACCAAATACTTTACCATTTTTATTCAAAGCACAACGCGCTTGCATTCTATTTTGATACTTAATATGCATCCAATTACCACTGTTTGTTATCTAGAAAGAATTATTTGTGAAAGGAAGGGGAAAAATAGTTAATATATGGGAGATAGTTATCAATTAACTCAAACAATAAAATCCTAGTATAATTTTACATATATTCGCTGTCAGCCAGTTATAAATAATAGAGAGCCTGCTACATATGTGAACGATAGACTACATCCCCATACTACATTAGAACTACCAAAGCACTGCCCAACTAGAAGTAATGATGTATGAAAGAATAATTGAATATAGCATGAATGGACTTGCCTCTGCACGACCTACTCTCACCCATATCACCCACTGTTTCGTAATGACCTCAATCAGGTAATATCTGCATCTACCATCACAGCTCAGACAAACGACTACATGAACTGACATTGCATCTCTATTTGGTTACCGTTTTTCTTTACCACTGATTTTTGGTTAATTTAAATTGTCTTTGAGATATGGCGAATCACCAATTCAGATTGTAATTACTTCGAAGATGGTTCTTGCCAAAAAAACACTATCCAGAAGAATCAACAGAAATCACTGGATAGCTATTTCTTTATACCGCTGGACTGAACAGTGAAACGAAAATCTCCTCTCACTATTTCATGAGATCTGGTCTAAGAGCAACATAGTTCATTTCGAATGATATGAAAGTCTAGTGATCAATAGGGAAGCTCTATAGCTTGGAATAAGTCGCGTTTAAAATTGAGAGTAATATTCAATATTAGGGAGTACGTACAAAGATAGTACGATAGATACTTCTTACGCTATATAATTTTCAAGGGTTCTTCAGTTAATATCATAAGGGTATCGTCCAAAACATTGTATTAAACTATCATTACACGCTAGTGTAGTGTTATATGACCAAAATGAAGAACTGACTACTCGATAGTTTTCTTGAAATTCTAGCGACTGAAAGTTTAAAGCCCTAGACACTAAGCCACAGTTCCATACAAAATTCCTATCTATTTACATCGACTTCGACTTTCAGCTACGGACTACAATAGGATGTAGGCTACCTTATTGGTAACTATAATAGAATGTTTTCATTCACAAATTTAAAAGCACTGCTCTGAGTGCGTGTTGTGATAAGTCAAGAGATCTGACTTCTTGTCTTCTTTTTGCCTCTACATATGGCATACAATTTTCGTCATTTTCGACAGGAATAACAACCTACCACCATCATCACTCGTTTGGCATTGATATTGCGTTCAAAAGTATAACCTATTTATTAACATTCGGATCACCATGTAAAAAACTGAGAACAACCATTTTGTTCAATTTGTATTTTGAAGTTAAACTACTGAATAATCATAATAAGTAGTAGAATTTAGAATTCAGAAGTGTAAAACATTAAAGCCACTAACCACATGTTTTTCGATTGTACCCAGTTGAGCGAATTGATTAAGTATAAATGCTGCTCGTGATGGAGGGAATCTAAATGTAATCGGTAGAAAAACAGAGTGGGACCCATTTTAATTTAAAGAAAGCAAGAATAAAGACTTGATGAGATAAAGATGATGATTCGTCTCATTTCAATGAATCAGGTGCGATTAAAATCGCCCATTAGTAACGGACGTATGCTGTGAAATTGAGTGACTCTCCAGGGTTACAAGAACGTTTGGCTAACGTTGCCGTGGTAAGGATCTACAGAAAAGAGTGTTCCGGTCAATATGACTCAATCGAGTCGTCATGATAGGTAAGACCGACTACTATACCAAGGTAGTATCTATGCGCAGACTTTGGAACGTTTGATTGCAATTGCATCAGCAAAATATCTAATAATCTATTATGTTGGACGACTAAAGATGATTAACGAACTCCCAGAACTGTGTTTTAGAATACGATTCCAATTATTTTAACTGTGGGTAATATAAACACTTCATTTCTACCATTGTTAAATTCCTCTTACCCTATCCTCCCGTTTAGTGTATTTGCTGTTAGTATATTATCCCTTACTATAAACTACACTTAATTGGTTGTGTACAAGTTACCCCTATTCGCTGCCACAATCTCTTTTGCTTCGTACTAATGTTAGTTTCCCAATTGGTTGATTGAGTAGTTTGATTGGATGTATATATAAAGGAATGCCTGAATTACAATATGATTCTGTTTGGTTGATCTATCGGCTTGTGTTCTTCCATTTCAGGTTTGGGACCGAAAGGGCATAGAGAAGACGTGTAGTGATCGACTAGGCACCGCATTGGCGTTATCTATTACAATCATTCACTTTTCGCCACAACATAATCACATTGCAAGTTTACGATAGTATCTTTTATTAACGAGGAGCCGTGATATGGCACACTACTAACCGTATTTGATCTGTTTGATCGAAGAATTTTTGGATTATGCTCTTAAAATCAAACGAAGCTCCTCTTCTCTTATCTACAGTAATGTAACTGGTTAGGCAGATACATGCAAATTTGAATACGCAGTTGGAAGAAAAATAAAAGAGGCACCTGTCGATCATTGATTGCATCCAGATAGTAAGACGACAAGTTTGGCTGCAGGACACATTGTAGTTAGTGTAATTTTTAGCCTTCGGCTGATTGTTCCTGCAATGTGATCACTTTTAAATGGAAGCTGAGTACAAATAAATATTGTGTATACAATCTTCTCATAGAAATCCTAAAGAAGAAAATGATTCGGAATTCCTTATGTGTATGATCTTAAAGAATATATACTTGACTGCAACGTTGATAGAAAGATGATAAGTTCCATTTTCGTGATGTTGCAAAACGACAAAAGAACAATGACACTATCCAGCACTCAATTCTTCGTAAAGATACATGAAATGAAGTCTATCTGAATCTAAATAGCTTCAATTCAATCTGTTACTAAAAGGTACAGGTAAAAACGCTATTTTACAAAACACGAATAATATATACTACTGACAAACTTGTAAAAGAACTAATGGATACTGAAAGAATGCCTGAGGAATATTCGGCATCTACGGAAATTTACTGACAAATAGGAGAAAAGCGGAGATAGAAGGCCGGAAGAAACAATTGTAAACAAAAAATTTATTTATAATCAGCCTCCATTTAAAAGTGATCTTATTGCAGGAACAATCAGCCGAAGGCTAAAAACTACACTAACTAGAATGTATCCTACAGCCAAACTTGTCGTCTTACCATCTGGATGCAATCAATGATCGACAGGTGCCTCTTTTATTTTTCTTCCAACTGCGTATATAAATTTGCATGTATCTGCCTAACCAGTTACATTACTGTAGATAAGAGAAGAGGAGCTTCGTTTGATTTTAAGAGCATAATCCAAAAATTCTTCGATCAAACAGATTAAATACGGTTAGTAGTGTGTCATCTAAACACGCCTCTTCAACCATCAACCTATTAGCAGTAAATAGATCTCCACTTCTCGAATCCATACTAAACAGTACTAAAGTAACAATTCTAATTTTGCAACGCTATTTAATACTAAATAGTTAGTATAATCAACCACTAACAATATTAATAATCCAAAGAAGAATGTTTACAATAGTCAAGACATACCCGAAAACTGTTACCCAACAATCATTTGGATTCGTATTATCAATATCATTGGAACTAAATGTGAAGGTAAAAAACATCAAGAGAAATAGATGAATATGAATTGGCATCAATTGGTTACACCTCATTTACAAATACATATATTTTCCCTTATAACGGAACAATAATAAACGACGACATTTAAGTTTAGGATACATTGGCTTTAGAGCGACCTAAAATATTCATATTGGAATTTGATATTAACAATCAACTTGGTTTAGACAACCACTGGAAACCAAGAAGCACTGCTGGAATGTTGATGACATTTCTAACTTCGGTAAATTCACGATATATCGCCTGAAATCACCGATTTCGGTTGGTGAGTGACTGTCAAACAGAGGAGCAATGTCACACACACTGTCCTCGTTATTAACTTGAAAAGAGAAAATTAAACATTTTGTGCACAGAGGAGTAATTAGTTAGGCAACTCAAGACTCGAGTTTCAATTTATGTAAAAATATTATTACTATAACTGTAGACTTTAAATACAATCCAAAAAAGAAAACTTCAAACAGTATACGAAAATTTCGGCAAGTAAATACACCACGTCGGAAACAAATGAGCAAAGTATTATATATCAAAAGAAATGGAATACCTTCTATGTAAAAGTAAAGCTTCAGCTAAGGAATCAGGTGAACTAATACCGTAGGCTTGCTTGTTATTACCATCATTTACATCTACAATTACACTGTTATTGTGTAGTGATGGCGAACCGACTAAAGGTGGACGGTTATTAATAACATTATGCAATGGGGTTCGATGATGAAAACTTGAGTCTGCTAGTGACTGGAAAGGACTAGCACTCATTTGTTTTGCAGGTGGATGACTCACAGATGATGGGCCAATAGCATAGTTTGGTGTACTGTGCTTTATTCCGCCGAAATTATCTCCATTAGGCTTAGGATGGGTACCAATCCCACCGCTGACCGCTGACCACATACTTCGTGTTGGGGGTGATGTTAACCGACGTCCAATGGATTCATGTGCTTGACTTAAATAACGTGGTTGTAATTTATTCATATTATATTGAGAAGCCTAGAAAAAATATGAAGATTGATTATATAAGAAAAAATAAAGGTCATATGTACGCGTTATAGATTAAAATAAATCTATCTCGACAACCCACACAACTCAATAATAATAACTGTGCTTACTACTAATAACTGTTTTACCAGGCAATTCCAGAGCCATATTGAGATGTGACTAGTATAGGTAAACCTTAACGAGTATGAATCAGCTACCGAAAGAAATGACTGAAGTTAGAAATATAAACCCCTCAGTAGTCTAAAGGTTAGATGTTCATTGCGAAGCCTGAAGAGCTTGGGTCTAATTTTTGAAGCTTTAGATGCGCGGCGCCGGTGAGGAGTCTCACACTAGAATGAAACGTCTGCCTAGTATTTCCTAGCTTTCGATGATTGTTTAATTAAGGTAGGTTTATGATATAAAACTTCGAACTTAAGAATCTCCGGAATATTTAGAATTCTACAAAGTTTCTCTAACAATTCGAAACAAGTAAAACGATTTGAAAATACAGAGAAAAATCTGTTAGATAATGAACTGTCACAAAATGATTCTAACAACAATAAAAAAAGCGGAATAAAACACATCTCAATAACCTTCATAGACATTCAGCTTATTTGACAAAGTTTAGATAGTCATTCATTGTACAATAAGTAACTACTGTTGTCTTCATGATAACACGCTATGGTTTAATATTTGATTATAACTCTCGAAACTCATTAGAAAAGGTTATACCTAGTTAAGTGGCTAGAAACTATATAAACTTCGTTAAGATTACCAATTTTGTCTAGTTCTTTAGCAACTGTTGTGAAAAAAAGGTTTTAAACCTAGAATTCAGTAGTTAAAAGTAGACTAATTACATTCTGAAGTTATAAATCCACTAAGTTCAAGAACATCAACTCGTAGTACTTTTCTAATCACCTATCTGATCGCTTAAGGCTGATTGTTGCATCATCTAAACACTACTTGTTAAAATGGGTGAATATGATGCACGTCTTATCAATGATTTCAGTCAGACATAATTACATCAATTTGATGCCTCGATTAAAATGTATAACAACTAACGAAAGTTTGAAAAATATGGGATTATATCTTAAAGCACTATTATCACAAGTTAATTATTGATAGTCAGCCAGTCAGTTACAACGTAGAACTTGGGACGTTATATCGGAAGATTAAAGAGGAGTAACTAACTTTCCGAACTGTTTGTCAGAAGACTATTTGATTTGTTCTGAGTATATGTAAACAGGCTATTTTATTTTTGTTAATATCATGTTCCCACCTCCCTAAATTCCCATCAGACTCACGAACTGTTGTCATATCATTTGTTATTCAGGAACTATGATCAGTTAATCAGGTACTTGTGCCCTTAGTCCTTAGTCATTATTGTTCCCGATTGTATAGATGTTACTCTCCCTACAGGTGTGTTATGTGGTTTGATTTTGTGTATATATAAAGAAGTGTTTGAAATAGAACATGATTTCTATCTGGTCAGCTCATCCGTTTTGTGTTCTTCGTTTCGGCTTGGGGACTGGTAGTCGTGGGACGGATGCGTACGGGCACTAATTAGTAGTTGTCAAGGTCACACGCTATAATTTTTCATACGATTGTAATAGGACCGACTATGCTTAAATATAACAATTGGCGACGGGGCAACAGCAGTTAACATGTTTAACTTCCTCGCTCCCTATCACTAATTATTGATAGATGTTGTTTGTAATTTTAACAAAACCTACATTATTTGTACAAAATATCGGTGATGTTATTCAGTTTTATTGCGATACTCACCATGTTACTGAGTTGTTTTGCGCCATGATCTTGAGTCTGTTTCTACACAATTTCCAAAGGAGCAAGAATAAGACAACTCAAACAACATCAAATAATGCAAACATTTGTTGAGCACCAGTCAACTTAAAGAGTTAAGAACCACTATTATTATGTAATGTAAAGGACCCTGAAGTACTTATAATTAGTGAAGGCCTTGAGTTTAGATATTATAGAAATAGCACAACTAGCAAAACACTACAAACGTAAATACTGGAAACTTACTGGCACATTCTGTGAATTTCCAGAAAGTGGAGAATTGCTATTTTGACGTGGCACTTTCGATTCTGTAAAGGAACTCGTTGATACTGTATCTGCAATTTGTGGATTTTCGCTCATTAAAAACCCTGGAAGATACTGGCAAGTCGGTGGCGAAGTATTTAAACCTGGTCCGAATGAATTTACTGGAGGTGAGCCCAGATTCATAGGTTCCGTATTATGAATGATAGTAGAACCATGCATCATTTCTCTTTAGGAAATAAAACATAAATCGGGTTATTATCAGGCTTCTATTTAGACAAAAAGTTTTGACTGAATACGCCTAAATATAAAACAACTGGTGGCCACCCGATTACAAGCAGCTAACCAAAGTACCTAAAGAAAAACCTGATTATTGAAATGGTGGCACACTAGTTAGAGGGCTCAAATAATCGCAGATTCAGTTCCTGTTTCACCTACTCTAATCTCAGTAACCGAGTGGTATCAGTAATCCTCACACTAGAATTTGGCTTGAAATCAAGTACACGAATCTTCGCTTCCCCCCACACCTCCAAAGGTGATATTGAGTACTGTAAATGAGTTAAAATATAGATTTTACGGAAGCATTATATGTAATGAAGACGAACTTGAAAGATATTGGGCAAAGAATGCTATTAAAATATTTTTAAGAATGAATCATGTTCACAGCATCTGA
Organism: Schistosoma mekongi; assembly: GCA_034768735.1. Taxonomy (NCBI): domain Eukaryota; kingdom Metazoa; phylum Platyhelminthes; class Trematoda; order Strigeidida; family Schistosomatidae; genus Schistosoma; species Schistosoma mekongi. The sequence goes on along the minus strand of CM068307.1, from coordinate 531,894 downwards.
TGCCAACTTAGGATGACGTCTCTGTAAGAGATATAGGAAATTTTCAGTTATTGCTAAAATCAACGAAATGCATTTGCAACGGACTTATTATGATGCAACGTAACAGATATTAACAATTTCTGACGCTAACACCAAAATACTAAACAAGACTCCAAGGCTGAGGCGCCTATAATACTTACAATCAATTCTTAAAGATGATAGGTGATAGCGTAAATCCGGTCTTAAAAGCATTGGCATTTGTCTTCTTGATTATGTGTTATTCGTAAATTTTGCTCGCCCAATTCCACTTGTTTCTTTCGAACTTAATTTTTTCTGTCTAGACTACCATTTTTTCAATACTGCTCATTCTTCGCTCCTCCTTTTAATTTCCAGGAGCTGAGCTGATATTGGGGTGTACAAAGCTGGACATTTCCATCGTCTTATCAGGCCCTATGATGATGGTCGATACGTTAACTAAACAGAATCTGAGTTTATACAACATACTTGAAGACAAATTTTTTTTCCGTAGTAAAACTAAGTCGCAACTAAACAGTAAGGATGGATAGCTGGTGAAATAAATCTACTCTAATACACTTGACTGGTTCATCTATCTGCGTATTCTAGCTGGAACGTAGGTTAAAATACAACTACCACTTAGACATATGGAGATAAAATGAAGAAAAACTTTTTATAACATTTGCCATAGGGGTCTACAAACAGTAAAAACAATAAGATGGGATTACAAGGAAATTTGAATGCTTTGATTCAGTGAACAAACTATCGTCGTCAGAAGACAACTCTAGCAAACATTCAGCCATTCCAATGATCTACACGACTACAGAACAAAGTATATTTGCCCAAAGTTATTAGTTATGAGAAATTGGAAGTAACAGTAATGACCACAGAACCATCGGTAATTAAAGAAATAGTAAGACGAAAGGCTTGCAGATTGTATGGGTTATTCACAATAAATTTCTGTATACTGCTGCAGCTTCCGACATGAACTAATACCGTCTTATTGTGTAATCAACGATTTTGGCATTAGCATGGTTATCACCCTCATCAAAAACTGATCATTTAGGACAACATTATAAGAAGGCATAAAGAACAACGTTATTAGACTGTAGTTCCGACTTTAAAATCAAATCAGTAATTACCGAAACTCTTTATTAGAACGTAATAACAACACTTTCCATAGACACGTTCAAACCGAGTGAATTCCGTCATTACTTTAAATTGTAACTAATATGGGCCATTTTACCTCCCATACTTATTCTTGGAGTGAAATGATGAAAATTTTAAAGCCTGATAAACTATTTGGGTTAGCGGCAATTAAATGAATGTCCTGTACTGAAAGCAAGCAACTGTGGTCGATTTTATGCCATGCTGGCTAACCAAGAAAATTTCCAGTTACCTAGAAATAGACTGCATAATAAACACACCGAGACGAAAAACATTATACGTATTTTACCACGCACCCTCCAGATTGCACAGGTGGGCAAAAGAGCACCTAATTATTACTTTCAGTGTTGATTCCGAGGCAACCAATTCTAAAAATATTTTAACAGACTTCGGAGAAATTCAATCGGAGACCAGGGAGAAAATTTTGGGAAAATGTGATATTTAAACGTTTTTCTTTTATGGGACCGTATTGCATCAGGAATAAGTCAACACCACGAAATAAGCGGTAGCATAACCAACGAACAGAATTGAGTATGGTTTAGGTCAGATCTGAAGTCACGTTGAAGCACTTGATACCTTTAGGTTGGCCATGATACATTAGAATGTTTAAGCAAAGACAGAAAATGCGAAAAAGCTTCGGAAAAGCTTGTCACAGCATTTATTGTCGCAAAATAACTAAAATAATGAGGATCAAAGTGATGTTTCAAATCATCTCTGAAGATTCAGGGTTGTTCAAATTGTCTGAAGTGAACGACTAGGTCGCATCAAACTAACATAAGTACCATACACTCGGGCACACATAACATGCACAGATAATAAAGCTGTGTGGATGAAAAGATACTCAAGAAAAGGTGCTAAACCAACAGTGATGAAATCGAGCTAATTTGTCCCAGACAGTTCTAGCCCCAAAAATGTTAATCAGTAATAATTATAAGTAACAAACAACATAAGCACCGATTAATGTAATCAATTTGAAATCAACGGAAATATATAACCACTTTTACACCAGCAAACATACCTCGAGAACGTAGGTCAAAGAGCTACCTAGGACCGACAAGTTATTATATAAGAATTCATGCAAAGCGCCTTCCCCTCTACCAAGTGACCTTGTGATTACAAATATTTGCCACAAGGTTTCAAAAATATTTTCAACAACAACAGTCTTAAACTTCTACTTTCATAGGGCAGTTAATGAGCTGATATTTTTGGGGAATTGCGACATGGTAGATTGGTGTTCTTGGTTTTGAAATCGAATACTCTACAGTTGGAGAGTATAGAATCACTTTTATTGCTCTTGAGAAAGGAATTAAGGACTAAAATGAAAAACAACTAATATTGTCCCACAGCATCCAAAGATTCCAAATAAACATCGATTCAACGAAATGTGCCAACACTACGTCTTTAGGTAAGTAGTTTCACAGTTTGCTTATTCTAACCACAATAAGTTGGCACAACTTTTTCAAGGACTTTCTTGTGTTCCATAGAGGTGCATTCTCAGACCTATTTCAGGACTGAATTTCGCCAGCAATCTGTTAAGGTGAAGAAAATGCATCAAGATCATATCCCCCTTAACTCTTCCGTTAAGCACAGTATTCAAATTTAAGCTTTAAGTGCAGATGCTTGGTGTTTGATATTTTTGTCTCACTACCCTTTAGGTTGCTCTCCTTCATAGTAAATTCATTCTTAAGATGCGGAGGTATAATGTGTGAGATTTTACTTAGTGAGGTCTTAGGTATGTACTGTAAACTTAATTGGAAGTGAGGGGGGTCGAACTACCACATGTGCTAGACAGAAACTCTAAAACTTAGTAAGCATTATGGGCTGCTGAATGCCTCTACTGTATCCTGGAGGAATACGCCCATGTTCTCTCTTGAAGTTTGTATCCAGGTAATGCCCTGATTGTACTTACTGATATCTCGAGAAACTTGGTAACTGGAACCTAAGTGCTTTGCATACCTTATTTACTATTATGCGGGGAGTGGGGGGGGGAGAACAGTGATTATTTTCAACTAAACGTTTGGGACCATCGAGCGAAAACTTCTTGCTCTCTGTCCTCAGACATTCAAAACAATGTTGTTTTATTACTTAAACTATCTTTCCCTTATCTCCTGATAAAAGTCATAGTAAAGGTCACACTACAAGCTTCATCTGAAATGGTGCCAGTATGTGAAACGTACTCTGGCCAGGCGAATAAAACCTTGTCAGTGTGTACAAAATATGGTACTAAATGATTGACATTTTCCTTCAGCTCATTAATTATCATACCCTTCTTTCTCAGTCTCACAATCAGCTTAGGTTTACCACTGGGATAAGGTTCATTACTAGTAAATTAATCAAAAGTAAAAGAGCGGCCATGAACTTACGAAGTTTCGCCAGTGACTTGGTGAGATGGATATCTTACATAGTTATATCCAGCAGATGCACCTTTGTAATCAAATGGCATAGAAAAATTGTCAGACTGCTTAGATGAAGTCTGTTGAGTGCAATAACAAGCCATCGTATAATAAAATTATAAAAAAGGCAGTATGTTTCTTATTTTGTTGGACTGGGATTCGATTGTGACAGACAACTCCAATCCTGGTGTTCCTACTCTAATGAGTTTAGGTCCAACTTCTCACCAACTAGTACCCTGACTTTTAATAGAGGAAAGACCTATGATGCATATTTTAAGATTAGCGAAAGTAGGGCCTCCTACCGTTTAAATGGAGCATGACGTCACCAAGTAGAATCAACAACTCACATTTATTAACATGGTCGTGCCTCGTTACAACAGATATTTTGTCTATGTCGTCTCGGATACCGCCATAATTTTATGTTAATCTTTTTCGATGGGATGTCTTATCAGAAGAATTATACTCCTGAACAACCTCAAATTCCAATAAAACAACTTCAAGGATTCAATCCACAAAAACAGGTTTAATTGCTATTATTAATTTAATCTTCCTGGTGGAACATTATTAATAATTCGAATTTCACGCAAATTCACCATACTAAGACTTTTGCTGAAAATTAGTCATTGGAGTGCAATAAATTTTGTAGGCAATTCTTTCACACTAATCGATGAACAGAGAATGAGAAATGGCTAATCTTCGTTTGTTTTTTTTGTACGTTGCAAAGCTCATATTGATGCATTTCACTAGCCAGTAAACCAATTTCAGTAAGTTGGGTGCGCAACACTTTTCAAATTTTCTTAGGAAGACCATTTTGGGATGTTTCACTTTAATTTTTTTGCATAGCTGGAGAAACTTTCGTCAATTACGCTAATTCGGTAGATGTTGAATTGAGGTTAGTTGAGATAAATTCAACATAAACGTGTTTTCCGCATTCTCCTTAGATCCAGTGTTGACTGTCGAGCTGGGTTATGTGTTGTTTGACATTGTTTGTTGCATATGTTATGTACATCTATGTCATATTAGCCAGGCAGTTTTGCTGAAAGTGGACAACGGCGGGATTTACATAATACTACGGCAACTGTACTATTGTCCATAGGTTTCATAATAATCAATCATCGACCTTGAATATTATTCAAAAGCCCAAGTGGACAAACAACACATCGTCACTAAACGACGTGTTCTTATTTGTTACGGAAACCAAACGTTCAGACGAAGGGTGCTGAAGATACAACTGGACAGGTTCCCAAAAGGTCCAAATTAAACCAAAACCAAAAAGAATAAAGTCCGAACAAAGTATTTATTGACCTGTCAAACAAAAGGTTGTTCTGGGAAGTAAATTATAAATGTACCAATACAAACCTCCGATATTCTAGGCACCCAGTCTAGAACAAATAATCAAGCAATCCAAAGCAATGGCGCAACAAATGGCGGAAGTCAAGATAAACAAAACAAACTCAATTGAACATAACAAATAGGTTAATTAAGTTAGAGTTCAGTAGAAAGAATTCACAAATTACGTAACTCTCCAGTTTACCGCAACATTATTATTATATTCTGAAATTAATAATAGGACTCATTCCAGTTTAAATTCATGGCCATGGTATTATGTAGATGTAACTCACACTAATACATATAATCCAGGTAACGAAAGTGAACAAATAAAGGCAAAATGAACAATAAGTCTGACGTGGACGCAGTTGATCTACATGCTTAGTTGTTTTAAATTGATATTTATGTAGCATCCATTGCAATCAAGTCTTTGGAACGACCTTGCAATGTGCGAAAGAATACATGGGAAGATTCAAGTCACCATATCAAGGGATTACCTTATAACAGGAGATATAGGTTTTTATCATTTTTCGTAGTAGGAAGCGGCAGTGAAATGCTGAAAAGAAAGAAGGTAAACAAACACCGGAAAAAAGATTAGTGGTGCGACCGCGGTGCCGTTTAACTTGGTGAGGACTATGGTGCAGGAACTCATTTCGATAGGGCTGATTTGTTAGCTTTGGCAGTTTAGTTATCCTGGAAGATTACCAAAATAACGTTTAGACCGCAGTTCTGAGGGGGGCGAGATTTAGTAGGTATCATATTTTGCGAGATTGCCGTGGTTAAAGACAATATTATGGTTATTAAGTTAATTCACAGCATAACACTAGATGTAAAAAATGTTTAATTATGTAGATATTCTTTTACTATCGTTAATTTATCAGGTTTTGTCATCCTATTCTGTAGTCTGGGTTTATTTTTTCAGTGGGATATCCTGATCGAAATGAAGAGTCAGGTGGATAGCTTGATAAATATGCAGGAGTCCGAATAGCATTAACTAGAGCATCTCAAATATTGCTACTGAATGCTTTTCAGTGTCAGTACCATAGTACTCAGCCGCAAAAAATACATGCCTAGCAGTGCATACAAGATGAGTTTGAAGTTATATCCCATACCATTGTGTTTGTTTGCAAGAATATACAAAGTCTGAAATAATGCGATAAAAATACACACAATAAATAAATGTATACCTACAGGCAATAGAACCTTTTCCTACCTAGCAGAGAGTGCTTTGGAATCTCGTAATGTCTATGCATTTCTTAGAGGTGATGCAGTATGCCTTTATTTCCCCATACTTTAACTTATAGGATAAAGTAGATCTAAAATTTACCATAGTTATCTCTAGTATCAATCGACGTTTCCCAGAATAAAAATGTCAAATAACAAATGAGCTTTAGTTAATCCAATATGTACACTTTAGGTCTCACTGAAATCAGATGTACTTAATAGGTTATGTGACCTCTTGCCCTGTTGCTTGTTCCTTTTCTCTATCTTTTTACTCCCCGACTATTGTGTCACGTTGAAAATATCACCCAGAATCCACGCTGAAAAGGAAAGTGCATTTTTGTGATCTACTCATGATAACTTAGTGTGGTACCTCCAATCTCTATCGTCCACCTGCAAGGTGCTGTCCCACACAAGGTCATGTTCGTACATGACGCCACAATTGACTATTTCAAACAACCGTCTAGCATCTAAATCTTCCTTGTGTCGCGTTTTTGACACTCTTTTTCTTGAATTAATTACATATATTAATAAGTGTTCTCTACTAATGCATCCATGAACACTCAAGACTGAAAAGTATCTTCCAGCTGTTGGTTAACGGTTTTCTTTTTTACATTTAATCTTCCTGCATATGAATCTAGTGTCCTGTAACTGTTATTATTAGTCAAGCACTCATTTTGCTAAAACGTTGTGTTCCTTTGTGCAAGAGTTAACCTTTCTGCATCATAATGACAATGCCTGTAAACTGGTGTGAATTCTGTACTAAATTTCAGAATAATAATAATAATGTGATGAATATTCGAACATTGTGTGAGAGCGGGAAGACAAATCAAATAACTGCAGAAATGAACAGATATAACTTGACAACGCTCGGAATCAGCGAAACCCATTGGACTCAAGCTGGACAGAAAACATTGGCTTCGGGAGAGACGCTACTATACTCCGGCCACGAAGAGAAAAATGCTCCTCACACCCAAGGAGTTGCTCTGATGCTGTCCAAGGAGGCACGTAATACACTTGTGGGATGGGAACCACATGAACCCAAGATCATCAAAGCATCTTTCAAAACAATGAAGAAAGGGATTACAATGAATATTATCCAATGTTATACACCAACCAACGACGGAAACGACGAAGACAAAGATCAGTTTTACGATAGACTGCAATCAATTATAGCAAAGTGTCAAGGAAAGGATCTGACAATACTGATGGGGGACCTCAACGCCAAAGTCGGATTGGATAACACTGGATATGAAAAAATCATGGGACGACAAGGACTGGGAGACAGAAATGACAATGGTGAAAGATTTACAAGCCTATGTGCTTTCAACAAATTGGTTATAGGTGGTACAATATTCGCCCACAAACGCATACACAAGGCTACATGGGTCTCACCGGATCATACTACTGAGAATCAAATCGATCATATATGTATCAATAAAAAATTCAGAGGTTCAATGGAAGATATGAGAACAGGGAGAGGAGCTGACATAGCTTTAGACCACCACCTGATGGTTGCCAAAATGAAACTGAAGCTAAAGAATTAATGGACAACCGAAGTAACTGCACTACAACTGTTCAATACAGACTTTAATCGCGATACTGACAAACTCAAGGAATTCAACATAGCTCTTAATAACAGATTCCAAGCCTTGCAAGTTGTATCGATAAAAGAAGAAACCACTATAGAGAACAACTGGAAAGGAATCAAAAATGCACTAACTTCAGTGTGTCAGAAGGTTCTGTGCATCAAGAAGCATCATTATGAGGAATGGATCTCCACTCAGACAGTGAGCAAAATTCAACAAATGAGGAACAAGAAGATAGAAATCAGCAACAGCCAAACAAAAGCAGGGGAAATCAAGGCACAAACTGAATGCACAGAAGCAAATAAACAGGTGAAGAAGAGCATTAGAGGTAACAAACAAAAATGCATCGAAGGCATTGCAACGGCAGCGGAGAAGGCTGCAAGAGAAGAAAATATAAAACAGCTATATGACACAACAAAGAAACTGGCAGATAAACATTATAGACCAGAGAGACCGGTCAACAACAAAAAAGGCAAGACACTCACTGAGATTCAAGAACAAATGAATAGGTGGGTAGAACAAGTTGAAGAACTCCTAAATAGGCTAACTATACTGAACCCACTGGACATCGAAGCAGCACCTACAGATATCCCGATAGATGTCACTCCACCAACGATGGGAGAAATCAAGATGGCCATCAGACAAATCAAAAGTGGGAAAGTAGCAGGACCGGACAATATACCAGCTGAAGCACTCAAGTCAGATATCGACCTAACAGCAAGAATACTCCACGATTTCTTCGGAAGGATCTGGGAGGAAGAACAAGTGCCGGCTGCAGACTGGAAAGAAGGACATCTTATCAAGATACCAAAGAAAGGAGATTTGAACAAATGTGAGAACTTCAAAGAGGTCACGCTACTGTCGGTACCAGGGAAAGTCTTTAACAGAGTATTGCTGAACAGAATGAAAGATTCAGTGGAGGCTCAACTTCGAGATCAACAAGCTAGTTTTAGTAAGGACCAGTCGTGCACAGACCAAATCGCAGCACTACGAATAACCGTTGAATAATCAATTGAATGGAACTCGTCACTGTACATCAACTTCATTGATTGTGAGAAAGCGTTTGACAGTGTAGATAGGAGAACACTATGGAAAGTTCTTCGACACTACGGCGTACCAGAGAAACTCGTCAACATCATCCGAAACACTTATGACGGAACACAGTGCAAAATTGTGCATGGAGGACAACTGACAAATGCATTTTCAGTGAGGACTGGAGTCAGACGAGATCGCCTACTCTATACTTTTTTTCCTTATAGTATTGGGCCGGTTCATGATGACCTTATCTAAACGTCTTTAACGAGACAGAAGACATGGAATTACTAACAAGTCGTACAAATAAAGAAAGTGAATCTGCTTCCCTAATGGCTTGAGGCAAGTTGTTCCAGATCTTCGAGAATTTATTTGCAAAATAATTCATATAAACAGTAGATCTAGACTGTGCCATTTTTATCTACAAAGCTGAATTGCCTAAGTCATAACAAGAAGATTCCTCAGGCTGAATCGTATTAGACGATGAAAACGCTAGTTTGTTCAGTATCATGTAATAGAAGATTAGGTTTAACTGGAGTTGGCGCCTCCATAAAGTATTTACTTCTTACTTAGTGCATCAAGTTTCGTAGTCCAGAGTACGACCAGCCTCAAGTATACGAAGAGTGAAGCGACGTTGTACAGACTCCAGTCTGAGTTTATCCTTAATGGAACTATTACTGAGAATAAAGTTGATGTATTTTAGTATAGGTACGGTGCGAAATTTACATAGCAGAATACGAGAGTTATTGTCATAAAAATTATGTAGAATGCAACCCATAAGTCGATGCTACTTGGATGTCTGCATAGTTGTCTGTTTTTTTAGACAGATTATAAGAGTACCTGAGTCGTAAGTCAACTACTCATTGAAGCTCAAATAGTTTATTACCATTTATGAAGAGGTTAAAACTGAGGCGCCTATATGTTAAACATATCCAACCACACTTAGGGGCATTTAGATCTAACTCCCATTTCAAGGACCACACTGTGACCTTGTTGAGTTCAGCCGTGACGCCACTGAGTGTGTGTGCAAATTCATGAGGAGGAAATGGGTACATTATTTTAAAGTCATCCGCGTCTAGAAAAGATGTACCCATGTTGAAGCATTTAATAATGATAATAATGGTTTATTCTCAAGTAACAATTTGTACATGAGAGCATGTTAGTTTACAGGCATGGTCAGAATGATATGGCTTGTTTGTAACAGGGTTTTAGTAGAATTACTGTTATGGAATTGACGATATACAAAGATATTAATTAATTAGTAAGCCAACGGTAGCAAGCTTCACAGTTTACAGTACTGCAGTACTAGAGGTATGTTTTGTTTTACAGAACACTTTCAATTAACAACCGCGCGCCTTTTGTCCTTAGTGCTGAAATCTCAGGGAATGGCTGCGAGAGAGCAGGACGAACGATGGAGACTATCCAGAGACAAGATAAGGCTGGTATTATTAATAATTTATTTCCTGAATATCAGGCGCAAGCCATTTTTACAAGCAAGATCAACAATAACATTATAGATAGTTGAAATGGTTTAACTGTTATGCCAACTTATTATATAATGATGCACAGAGATATTGGAATAATAAACTTTATGGTAGACATGACTTTTATGGCCGAACTTGAGCGACCATTAAATGACCTTGGAAGTCTTAATCGTAATGAACCAATCACAGCCCTCTAAGTCAGAACTGACGATTCCGTCTACATTTTAGCGATTTATTAAAGATTTCCCAACTCAGACTCTCTTCAGTATTCCTCTCCCACGGAAATCTTCGGCAAATTACAAAATATTTATCCTCTTGGATTATATACATATAATATCAAGACTTAACTATGACCCATTATGCAATCAGAATTCCGTTATTTCTAATAAATTACTTGTGATTGAAAGTGATAAATTATGCGGGATATATTGTTCTTATGTCATCTAAAAACTTATGCAAGTTATTCCCAAATTCCTCAGACTTAATATCACGATGTATTTTATATAAATATTCATCTAGATGGCTCCGTAACATCCTTCCCTGCGATCCATAGTACGGATAGACTTTCCAACTGTCACTATATATTATTGTTCCGGGTAATTTATATTTTTCTACCAGAGGAAGAAGTGTAGCGGCCAATATGTCGCGAATCCTCTTACAATGTCCCTTGTTTAATGCTCTGTCCGATAAACCAGGGAGCTACATATTTCACGGCAATATTCATATTGCTGAATTGCCGTTTTTTCAGAAACATCCGCTAGTGAAGTGGCTGTCGTTACTTTAATGCCAATCACCCATTCGATTACTAAAACGAGGATCTCTTTCAATTCGAGACTGAAACGAGCAAAATTAAACTTTTTGCATCAGCCATCAGTACAACGAAACCAACTGCCATCTCGTCTCCCTTGCTTTTTAGAAAACTGCCATTTCCTAGCCACAGTGACAATTTAAGGATTTTTTTAACAATCCCATAGTTTGCAAACGAACAACGAGATTTTTATCACTAATAAGATCTCGAACACTCTATTGTTAGCATATTGCATTCAAGTGTCCGCCATGACCTTGAAACGCTTCCTCCGTTCCTCATTGGTTCGGCCGTAAAAGTTATGTCCACCAACTTTGTTTTAAACTGGAATTTATCTAGCGTCCATTACAAACATGGCCTCGGGACGACCTTGTGATGCGGGAGAATAACAGGATGGGTTCATATCATCGATACGAGGAGTTACATTTTGACGGAAAATGTAGACGTCCAACCTTTCAAGTAATATAAAGCAATCTTCAAGTTCTGAAAAGAAAAAAGGAGGACAAACAGCAGAACCGAGCAACAGTTTTCTGATTATTTAAGCAATCAGAAAAGTATGACTGTTTAAACTGGCAAATACTTGGATATTAAAGCTTATTTAGCAAGTGTTAAATTTTTATCATTGATAAGTTGGCTATTTTGGAAGTGTACAATAGTAGTTTTCAGATTGGGTCACTGTGAAAGGTAAGGTTTCATGAGGTTAATGACACACATGCTTGAGATATGAGCCGTGAACTCGTACGCTAGATATGAGGTGGTCCGTGACTTATCATGTTTGGATTTATAAATAGTTCAGGAAAGAGTTGCTGGGTCCCATTGGTATTAATAAACATGCTTATCATGCGTTTAAGTTGTGATAGATTATCACAGGAGCGGATAGAAACTGGTAACCTACTCCATAGTAAAATGTACAATGTTATGAAAAGTTATTTCGTGATCTGTGTTTGCATTTTTTGGTATACAGTGTTGGAGTCAGATTCCTTAGGTTGTTTTAAAGAGCAGTCTTCCAGGAGGAATAAAAGTTTGAGAAAGTGAGACCGTGAATTATTTTATGAAAGTAAATTAGGTTAGTCTTTAGACGGCGTCTCCATAGGGGTTCTAGAGAAAGTAACCTACATCTTTCTACATAAGTTTTGTTACAGTTATACTCCAGTAATCGTCGGGTCTAAGTTCTCTAATGATTTTAAATTCGTATGTTGCCTGTATGGTTCATATTAGAGAAGACAAGCGAGCAGTATTCTAGGGTAGGACGTACGCACATCCTGTATATTGCAAGCTTAGCTTCCCTGGTGTAAAAATTTCGAAGAATAAAGCCAATTCATCGCCTTGATTTGAATATAATTGACGATACATGCTCAGTAAACCTAAGGCTCTTGCTGCAGCATATACCCAAGTCACATATAGAGCTCAGTGTTTGAATTTTACATTCATTCAAATAGAGTTCTTGTTGAACATCATATTTTCCGAATTGCATAATCCCACACTTACTGTGGTTGAATGGTAGTTGCCATTTCTGGCTCCAAATCGATAGGTTGTCTAGATCTTTCTGGATATCGGATGTGCCTTCATTAGATGCACTAGGCTTAAAGCTGTACACTATTTTCAGGTCATCTGCATACAGGTATGGTCTACCAAAATGTATGACTTCACATATATCATTTATATACATAAGAAAGAGAAG